>JAOEFI010000004.1:16393351-16403643 GCA_034621735.1 Anopheles plumbeus | reverse complement strand
AATCTATATATAAAGTTTCGCTTTGTGACCAGCCCAGTGGTACTGGTCAATGCCGCCGTGATTTGGTGCTTAGATCTAAACAACTTGGGAGGTAAAAGACAATTTATGGATTTATTACGTGAAAAGAAGAAAAAGAGTTGCACGTATGCTACCAAACGACGATGCAGTGAATGAATAATGCACACACCCGAACGAGCATCTTATCGATAAAACGGTAACCTTGAAACGGGTTAAGAGCCTCATTCTCTGGTACGATTTTGAGCGACGAAAGTTCATTGGTCCTGGCGAAAGCAACGCAAGGACCTACCACCATTAAAAATGTATACACCGGGCATGTAGCATACCGATAAGGAAGAAAGAAAACAACTATTGGTACGTTTCTCATTCGCACCTCCGGTGGGCGATGTGTTTGTTTTTGGCGATATCAACAGAAAGACACGGTAGCGATAGCGTAATGTTTTGACGCAATGGGCAAAAAAAGATGATTGACAGTACAGTGCATCGAATGGGTACGAAAAAAAGGATGACCCGACACAGTAGTGGAATTCATGTCAATTTTTCGAACGAATCATGCCTAAACTAATTTGGTGGTAGATCATTGACACAGGCGAAGTTGAAATGCTGGGCTAAGAAGACGTCAATACTCACGATCGCTTTTGTATAGAGATTAACAGCATCGTCGAATTTGCGTGCAGAAAATAAACGATTGCCTTGATCCTTCAGCTCAACGTCCGAGAGGTTGGCGGTTGTGTACATATGCTTGCTCATCTTGATGGCAAAAGTTAATCGCTGGCAACAATGAGCAGTATTTCGTTCAACTTATCAACAGCATATGCTGCTCGATACACACGAACGATAGATGGTACGAAAGTATCCGAAAGTAATCGTTGTACACGCTCCAAATGTATAATACGCAGTGGCTCGAACAAAAACCGAATTGGCAACCATTCAATCCATGGAACGAAGGGCTAACTAAAATGACACTACACTCGCCGCGAGCCTATAGCGAAGATGCGTTTATTGAATATCGCGCTGGAAAACGCACCACCCGCACCGTGTTGTAACCGCTACTGGTAAATTGCACGCAGTAGTAAAACGAAGCAAAGTTCGGTCGCCGTACACCGTTGCTCATATGAGATTATTATGCATTAACTTTTCTTTCTTAATTCCGTCCTATTCACGAAGGTTCATGTCACACAACGAACAAAACACTGAACACTGGTGTTTTTTTTTTCCACTGCACTATTGACATTCACGTCTATGTTATCTTATTGTCATTCCTGTTTAAAGCTCTCTCTGTGTTACTCCAGTCTTTTCCTTTGAAACTACATGCAGCAAGTGGTATTGCAGACTCTAGAAGATTATATTATAAACGCATGTACAAAAGGATAAAATTTCTACAGGGTGATACGCCATCTACAACGTTATTTAAATTTCCCATGAGAGCTGCTAAATAAACTCCGAAAGTGGTGTATTTAATGAGGCACATTGCAATTTATACTTTGAAAAATGCAACAGAGATCACCCTTTCAAATCATATTTTATTACAGTGCCAATCCCATCCATGCAACATTCATTTGCTTGCTGTCTGCTCCGAGTGTACAAAGGAATTCATACTACACCCTTATCATTTCCTCTCTGCAATTGTGATTATTATCGATTCAATACAATTTCTTCTACGGAGGGGAAACAAAATTTGCTTTTGCTATGCAGTTCTTCTTTCTGCAGTGTGCTTGTGGGTTTGATAATTATGTCTGAATGGATAAAGAAAGATTTCGATCTGAAAAAAGTATGCAATTTCCTATCAACTCTGGCTCGTCACAGCTACGTTACCTTCCGCTGTACTGCAAACCCTTCGACACACAATACTCTTCCCGCCTTACTCTATGCTTTCGTTATTCCTCCTCTCTCTTTATCCATGAACCATCGAGTAATCCTTTCATTTCCGTTTGAAAAAAGAAACAGTACGTAAATAATTATTGTTGGTTCAAGTCATCAGCACGCTGATGTTGGTAATTAAAATGTTCAACATAAAAAGCGTTCTACTAGCTGGGTTTCCCAAACATTTCACAATTCAAAAGCCCTAAAATAAAAAGAAAAATGATCCCAGCTGAATGGAACATTAATGAAACTTAAAACGTCCAAACGTCGTTCAATCAACATTATCTTCATGATGTCGCGCACTATGTACGCCGCAATAACGATATCGCATCGCACATTGCAAGTCTAAGAAAGAAAATTGAAGGGAAATCAAGAAAAAAGAAATGTAGGAGAATAGATGGTGCATTTCATGAGCGTGGATCAATCGATCGATCTCGTACGTTTCGGCATTATACCGCTCACTGATGTCCATGGGTACTGATGTTCAGCTGATGCACCAACCGCTGACCCCACCAACCTTCCAAATCGAACGGCGTGAATCCTGGCAACCGTGGTTCAGGTACGCTCTTGTAGAATACTGGCGGTTTCTGGCTCTTGTCAGTTGTTATCTAAAAGCGTCGAAGGAAACAAAAATCCGGAGAATAGCAATGAATTAACTGAACAGGTACAAGTGATAGCACAGGAAAAATCAGTAAACATGTTCTCAATTTTTTTGGGCATAGATGTTGGATAAGAAATGTTACGGGTTTGAAAACCGTTTTTTGGAAATTTCACGCACAGATCTTCGCACATCGAGAGGAAGATGCTCAGAAGGATGTTTGGCCCTGTATGTGAGGAGGGACGATGGAGGAGCCGCTATAATGACGAGACCTATGCGCTGTACGGCGACCTTTCTGTCGTGCAGCGAATTAGACTCGCCAGGCTCCGGTGGGCTGGTCTTGTCATGCGAATGGCCCTGGACGACCTAGCCCGTAAAGTCTTCTTAGGCTGTCCCGAAGGACAGAGGAGGCGTGGTAGGCCTGAACTGAGATGGAGAGATGGCGTTGACGAAGTCGCCGGGAAAGCCGGGATAACGAACTGGACCAGGTTGACGTGCGACCGTGAGCGGTTTTGTGATGGAGCTTCGTCAGGCCAAGACCGCTCTGCGGTTGTAGCGCCACCTAAGTAAGTGACTAGGATCTTCGCACATCTTGTTTCACTTACACTATGCCATGCTTCGTTTATGTATCGAATGAGCTCATCGTGCTGCGAATGTTGAATCTGTGACGTCTGCGGATGCAGTTGCTGATGGGTCTGCTGCAACGGATGCATCTGATGCATCGACGAGGACGGCGCTAGTGAAGAAGATGGTGGTGGGCCATTATTACCACCGTTGTTGATCATCCCTCCCGCGGCATTCGCTGCTACGTGATTAGACTGAGGTTGGTACGACGAATGGTTCTGTGAATGCATATCCCTGCCGGACTGCGGCATTCCTGCCGGTCTCCGCATCATTCCCGGTGACATAGACATCGGTCCCTGTCGGCTGTAAATTTATAAGAAGAATCTATAGTATATCGGGTTTGTACCATATCAATCGACGATCGTAAACAAATCGACAAAACGAGTGCCAGCAAAAACACACAAAACAGTAAACATACACAACACTGCGGGCGCAAGGTCGGACACACACGCACACACACTCGCTTCGGATGGCTGTACAGTCGGGCGAGTCGGACCCTATCAACTGAGGGAAAATGGATGCCTGTCGTCCATTGTTACGGTTATTGCTGTGCGAAACGTATGCGGAAGTGCGTTCCAATGTGTTTTGCTTGTTTGCTTGCTGGTCACCAGCAATGGTCTATGATGGGCACTTCACTGTCTTGCTTACACGGGCGCGCACTTGGCCCAAAGATACTTACCCCATATTTCGATCCATCTTTCCAACGATTTGTCGAATGATACTGCTAGATTTCCTTCGCACGCGGGAAGAACAGTTTTTCTCGTGCAGTATTCGCGAGAAGAGCTAGTGGCGCCGAGGTGTTTGGAGTTTTTATTATCCTCTTTTCGCCACCTCTAAACGCCAAAGCGCTTTCCCCACACACAGCAGACCACTCTTTTCACTACTTTCGAACGAGCATCGAAAGATGACTCCGCTGGTCGATGATGATGATGATGATGATGTTTAGATCGGCAGTATTGTTTGCTTCCCTGCTGGAACACAAACGAACAACAGCGACAACAATGCACTACCGCAATCCTTTCGTCTACGGGACGCTGCCGTTTCGCGCCTGCCCTCTTCCTTATGTCCAGGTCCAGGTAAAACAAAACGAAAATAAAACTCGAAACAGGTCGTACTTTTCACCTCGTTTCTGATTTATCCCTCTTTGTTTTGACAGCGGATGAATTGTAGCATCGTCCATTATATTGGCTGCTGGTGTTCATTCCTCAGTTCCTTCGTTTGTAAAGGATGGCAATTATGTGGTGCCAAGGTATGTAGAAGAATAGAACTGCTATATCGTCTGCGCGGAACTTTTTTGTAGAAATGCAAAAAAACCAATGCCATTCGTGCACCATTAAATTGCTAGGTTAGACGACACTTACCTTGACCCCTTGGGTTAAACTAACAATTAACTTAGAATGGTTCAAAACACGCACCCACGGACACCGCAATAATTTGAGAAACTTCCAAGAAGAGGTTTCTCTTTTGAGACCTTTTGAACCGAATGTATGAAGGTGCGTACTACACGGAAAGATAGAAAGCAATTTTCACCTAAAAGATTAATACAATTATTGTATTATCCTGTGATACAACACTTTACTCCTGAAAATGTTTCGTTAGGAAACAACAAAGATCCATAATCACTTCGCACTTGTTTATGAACCGTGGATCGACGGTTGAACTATCAGATGACAGCTTTTTAAAATCCCTCGTTTGAAGTTTTCAGTTCGTTCATTCGCTTGCGAAGCATCCTGAAGTGAGTATGTAAGTCTAGCTATTCCACTTGGTTGTGACCATTATTGTTTAGAGATAGGAAAATCTATTTTAACGCGTATAGCATTTCGATCGAAGCAATTGCCGCGCACGCAGTGTTGAGAGGGCACTGCATTCCTCGACCGTGGAAAAACAACAATTAGTGTGCAGTTCTTTCAGTATAGGAGTTCTTCATGCCAATGGACACTTTCTTTGCTAGAGGATCCTCTAACCTTATTTCATTGCTTTTTCGCGTTTTGTAACTTTGCCTTTTCCTTTCCGGCAGGTGTGTATGTTGGATGAGCTGAGGAGCGATAAAGGGTAAAATATTGTGTGTGTTTGTGTGTGATCCGGTCGCTTCAAACAGAGCAATTGTTTGCCTGCGCGTAGAACAAAAAAAAGACAAACTATCGTCAACAAGGTTCACTGCTTTGGTGTTCTTCAGAACCAGACCTACCTGGACGGGGTACAGTACACATTTGTCAGTGAGGCTAAATTGTGAAGTTGAATTCCGAAGCCCACCTCTCCAGCAACCATGACTGATATTAGGGTAAGTGCATCCGTCCTGCAAAATAAAGTAGATTTAGCAGTTCTACGCCCACAGCAAGTTAGTGGAAACTAAATGCCGGCAGAACCGCAAAGCGAACTATCAATTGCAAAAGTAAGCTATGGCTAAGTGTCGTACAGTTTTGCTCCTTCCCATTGTGTGCTAGTAGATGATCAAATGATGCAACATGTATATAATGCCTTCGTAAAGAGCCTAGAATTCATAAAACAATAAGAAAGCGACCGCGTCGCTTCGTATTCGTTTGCGGCGGAATTTGCCATAGCCGCCATTTTTATGTTTGACGCGCTCTCGCACAACAAACGATCCGGATGCTGTTGCTAGAAAGAGAAGACTAGCGGTTGCTGTGCAAAAAAGAGAAACCAGCAATCGAGCAATAGATGAATTGGAAACCCGGTGCCGGGTACACAACGGAGTACAGAATGAAAATGATGGAACAGTGGCGAAATGGGCGAATGGATAACAGTTATTTTTTTCTTTTTCGCCTTTTTATTATGTTTGTTTTTTACATGCTACAAATCAGAATATAATTGGAACCGCTTTTGAAAATTATTAAAATTATTTATTTCTTATTAAAACTTTTTTAGGCAGCATTTGCTGCTCAACAAAATGGAGCAGCAGCGGCTGCTGCAATGGGCAGTCCAAAAATCGGTGGAAAGTCGATCGAAAAAATCTATCAAAAGAAATCGCAACTGGAACATATCCTGCTCCGTCCGGATACGTACATCGGCTCGATCGAGATGATCAAGGAGCAGATGTGGGTATACGACAAGGAAGCGAACAAGATGACTCAAAAGGAGATCACGTACGTGCCGGGTCTATACAAAATCTTCGACGAAATCCTGGTGAACGCGGCTGACAATAAGCAGCGCGACCAGAAGATGACCACCATCAAGGTGGAGATCAACCAGGAGACGAATACAATTTCGGTGTGGAACAACGGACAAGGCATCCCGGTAGTTATGCACAAGGAGGAGAAGATGTACGTGCCGACGATGATCTTCGGCCATCTGCTAACGTCTTCGAACTACAACGACGAGGAGGAAAAGGTCACTGGCGGCCGTAACGGGTTCGGAGCGAAGCTGTGCAACATCTTCAGCACGAAGTTTACGGTCGAGACCGCCTCGAAGCAGTACAAGAAGGGGTTCAAGCAGACTTGGGGCGACAATATGTCTAAGAAATCCGAGCCGAAAATCAAGGAAGACTTCCATGGTGAGGACTACACGAAGGTTACCTTTTCACCGGATCTAACCAAGTTTAAAATGGAAAAGCTGGACGACGATGTCGTGGGATTGCTTTCCCGGCGGGCATACGATGTTGCAGCGTCGACGCGCGGAGTGGCGGTGTATCTGAACGGCCAACGCGTGCCGGTGAAGAATTTCAAGGATTATATCGACCTGTTCATCAAGGACACGACCGACGAACTCGGCGGAGGCCCATTGAAAGTTTCTTACGAGAACGTTAACGATCGCTGGGAGGTAGCAGTTGTGATCTCGGAGCGTGGTTTTCAGCAGGTATCCTTCGTCAACTCCATCGCAACGACGAAGGGAGGTCGGCATGTCGATTATGTGACTGACATGGTCGTGAAGCAACTGATCGAGGTGCTGAAGAAGAAGAACAAGGGCGGTGTGACGATCAAACCGTTCCAGGTGAAGAATCACATGTGGGTATTCGTCAACTGCTTGATCGTTAACCCGACGTTCGACTCGCAGACGAAGGAAAACATGACGCTGCAGTCGAAAAGCTTCGGCTCGAAGTGTAACCTGTCAGAAAAATTTATTAATGCGGTCGCGAAGAGTGGTATCGTCGAGTCGGTTTTGCAGTGGGCGAAGTTTAAGGCCCAGACAGACCTTGCGAAAACATCCGGCTCGAAAAAGTCGAAAATCAAGGGCATCCCTAAGCTGGAGGACGCGAACGATGCCGGTTCGCGCAACTCGCTCAACTGTACGCTGATCCTGACGGAAGGAGACTCCGCAAAGACGTTGGCCGTCTCGGGATTAGGTGTGGTTGGGCGTGATACGTACGGAGTGTTTCCGTTGCGCGGTAAGCTATTGAACGTACGCGAAGCGACCCACAAGCAGATCCTGGAGAATGCAGAAATTAACAATCTGATCAAGATCCTGGGGCTGCAGTACAAAAAGAAGTATCTGTCGATCGACGATTTGAAGACGCTGCGGTACGGAAAGGTGATGATCATGACCGATCAGGATCAGGACGGATCGCACATCAAGGGGTTGCTGATTAACTTCATCCACACTAACTGGCCCGAGCTGCTGCGATTGCCGTTTTTGGAGGAATTCATCACGCCCATCGTAAAGGCGACGAAGAAGAACGGCGAGGAGCTCTCATTCTTTTCGCTGCCCGAATTTGAGGAGTGGAAGGCGGATACGGCAAACTCGCACACGTACAACATCAAGTACTACAAGGGTTTGGGTACGTCCACGTCGAAAGAGGCGAAGGAATATTTCCAAAACATGGAACGGCATCGGATTCTGTTTCGCTACGAGGACACCGGCGACGACGACGCCATCCTGATGGCCTTTTCGAAGAAGGCGGTTGAGCAGCGGAAGGATTGGCTGACAGCGCACATGGAGGAGTGTCGGCATCGGAAGCAGGTTGGCTTGCAGGAGCGCTACCTTTACACGAAGACGACGAAGGAGATCTCCTACAAGGATTTTGTCAACCTGGAGCTCGTGCTGTTCTCCAACTCGGACAACGTCCGATCGATCCCGTGCATGCTCGACGGGCTGAAGCCGGGACAGCGGAAAGTCTTGTTTACCTGTATCAAGCGTAACGATAAGCGCGAGGTGAAGGTAGCCCAGCTGGCTGGTTCGGTAGCGGAAAAGTCCGCCTACCACCATGGCGAGCAGTCTCTGTGTGCGACCATCATCAATCTGGCGCAGAACTTCGTGGGAAGCAACAACATCAATTTGCTGTACCCGGGCGGTCAGTTTGGTACACGGTTGACCGGTGGAAAGGATAGCGCCAGCCCGCGTTACATCTTCACGATGATGTCGGCCCTGACGCGTCACATTTTCCACCCGCTGGACGATCCCCTGCTTGAGTACCAGCAGGAGGACAACCAGCGCATCGAACCGGTCTGGTACTTGCCCATCATCCCAATGTTGCTGGTGAATGGTGCGGACGGCATCGGAACCGGTTGGGCAACTCGCATTCCGAATCACAATCCGCGCGACGTTATCAGCAATATTCGTCGCATGCTGAACGGGGAAGAGCCGAAGGTGCTCAACCCGTGGTACAAGAACTTCCGCGGACTGATCGAGTCGGTCGGACCGCAACGGTTCCTGATCGTGGGCAACGTAGGCCTGTTGGATAATCAAAAGATCGAAATCTCCGAACTTCCGGTCGGCACATGGACGCAGACGTACAAGGAGAACGTTTTGGAGCCACTGCTGCACGGCTCGGACAAACAAAAGCCTGTCATATCAGATTACAAGGAGTACAACACGGACACGACCGTGCGCTTCGTCGTCTCCTTCCTGCCCGGCGAGTACGCGAAGTTGTACGCGGAGGAGGGCGGCTTCCATCGTGTGTTCAAGCTGACCAGCTCCATGTCGACATCGACAATGAACGCGTTCGACGATAAGAACTATCTGAAGCGGTACGACCACGCGAATGATATCTTCATGGAGTTCTACACGATCCGGCTGGAGTACTACGGAAAGCGGCGCAACTATCTGCTGGGAATGCTGCAGGCCGAGGCAGACAGCCTGTCGGACAAGGCACGTTTCATCATGGAGAAGTGTAGCGGAATAATGGTGGTGGAGAACAAGAAGCGAAAGACGCTGATCGACGAGCTGATCAAGCGGGGCTATCGGCCCGATCCGATCAAGGAGTGGAAGCGCCGAGTACAGGTGGACGATGAGCCGGAAGAAGGTGACGGCGAGGAAGGTGAGGAAGAGGCACAGGAAGAGGACGTAAAGCCGGGTAAATCGAAGGCCGGGAAGGCGGGCCAGTCGGCGGATCCAGAGAAGGCGTTCCAGCGGCTAACGGACGTGAAAAAGTTCGACTATCTGCTCGGCATGTCCATGTGGATGCTTACGGATGAGCGTAAGAACGAAATACTGAAGCAACGCGACATGAAGCTGGCCGACCTGAAGGCACTCCAGTTGAAGACGCCGCAGGTTCTGTGGATGGACGATCTCGATGAGCTCTCGAAGAAGCTGGAGGAGGTGGAGGAAAAGGAGCGCCTTGATGCGATCAGCACTGAGAAGAAGCTGAAGGGAGGCGCAGCCAAGGGAGCAGCCGGCGGCAACTCTCGCAAAGCTTTCGCCAAAAGAACGGCCATCGACGACACGAAGCCGAGCGTAGATGCGGAGACGGTGCGTTTCCGCGTCTCGGAGGAATTGTTGAAAAAGTACGAGAAGGCGGCGGCGACGGCCGCGGCCGGAAAGGTAAAGAAGGAAAAGAAGGAACCGGGCGAAAACGGTGCTGGCGGCGAGGGTGGCGGATTGGATGAGTTTGACGCACTGGTCGAAGGAGCAGGAGGCGCTGAGAAACCAAAGCCAAGGCCGCGTGTAAAGAAGGAGCCCAAGGAACCGAAGGAACCAAAGGCGCCGAAGAAGGAAAAGGGATCCCCTGGTGAGAAGACTCCGGCCAAACGAGGCAAGGTAAGTGAAAGAGGACAAACGAGGCAACATTTAAATCACTCGATCCTTCCAAGAGCACGATTTTGTAAAACTCAAATGTATTTTCTCGATCCATATTGTTCATATTCGCAGAAGAAAAAGGTCACGACTTCGGACGAAGAGGACGCCTTCAAATCTGACATGAGCGGAGACGATTTCGGGCCTGTCGTTAGCGTACCTACCCGTGAGAAGACCGGACGTCGGGCCGCGGCCACCAAGGTAATTGTTAATAACGTATCTATAC
>JAOEFI010000004.1:16378397-16393251 GCA_034621735.1 Anopheles plumbeus | reverse complement strand
TAGCCGGGCTGGCATGAATCATCTAGCCTTTCCACTTTACCCAACGCTACAAACACATGTTACTATGTTTTTTTTAAACGACCGTAGACACTTAATAAGTTACAAACGAGAGGCAAAGGCCGTGTCATTATCAATGATTATATTGGCTAGGGTTAGTTCCTCTTTGCGTGTTTTACCACTAGATTCGATGAGCATGGAATATGTTCTGGATTATCGTAATGAAAACTGATAGTATTACAACCGAAAACGTTAATTCTACTGTTTCCTCCTGGGTTTGTTCACTATTTGAATACCATTCGAAACAGTCCAACGGCAGCAGTCAAACTAAAGAGAGAATAAATCCAACAAAATTGATTTCCATAACATAATGCTCTTATGGGGTATTCTCTTTTTACAACACATTTACGTCGTTCCACCGGTACCCCAGATGGAACATTCAATACTACAATGGATTGTAGCGAACTAAATGAAAGTATTTACATAACTTTCTTCAAGTATAACAAAGAATAACGGGAACGAGTTCAAGAGACGATCAATATTAATTAAGGGAAAATAGGTTAAACATACAATTTCCGTAGAGCATGTGGGATGGTATTGAGGCTAAAAAGCATGACGGAAATAAGTTCTCTATTTATATGTCTTTTTCTCTAGATCCCTAGATCTTGGAGCAAGTGATAAGGAATGTCCAACTAAAACTGTTCGAGCGTGCGATTATGGAGAAAAATCCCGAAACCAGTATTCCCAGCATACGTTACTCAAATCATTGCCGCAATTGCACACAAAACTGGATAAAGTGGGATCGAAAATATCGAAATAAAATCGAAACCTAGGGACGTAAAGTTCGGGAACCGTCAGGATGCATCAGTAAGATTCTGCAGGGCATGCAACATTTCTAGGAATATCTGGAAAGACCGACCCTACGATTGTCTTGTGCAGGTTTGACCGACAATGTAGTTTGCGCCGTCGAACAATTTTTAATAAAAGTAGTATCAGTGTGGTTTGCGAGTCGAGAAACTTGTGGCACTTGTGGCCAGCGATTATATGATTTTTTAATTAGCTGGACGACTGAGGAGAGAAGAATTTTCTGGCACGATTGTCACAGTTTTCCATTTCATTTACTTGTGCAGTGTAGTTATCAATATCGATACACAATAAAATAAAATATGTAGATATTTTGTAAACTGTCTGATGTTTTCATATTAAATTTGATGACAAAGGGTGCTTTAACTTGATACACGTTATTCAACATCCAAATTGATTCCTTATATTAGGAGGTAATCATCTACTCAAGTGCCTCTTAGTTTCTTGAATACAAAATATATCGTTCGAGATAATTCTGCCCTTTAGGTACATTATCATCAGACCAAAGGCAACAAAAACAAATGTAATGAATTGGAAAAAAACCGAAATTAAAAGCCACCAAACACATCAAAGTAAAAATGACGGAATGTAAATGAATTACCATGACTGCATTTAATTGTGAAATAAGATTCGTCATGATTAAAAAATACAATATTTCGGATACCCTTAGGTATTAAAGAAAAATAATTCGATTCAATACTTGCAAACAAAGTAGAGAATTATTCCGCTGGATGCAGATCAATAAATGTATGTTCATCATTTTCAAAAGGAAAACTTGAGCGATAGTAAAACAACAATAGGCTTGAAAAAATAAAATCCATGAAGGAAATCACCATCACACCATTAGCACAACTGCTACTAAGATGATTAATGCGCCCGCAGTCATAGCAACTAACCACTTGTAAACAGATAACTTTCACCAACCACCAACCACTACTGTTGCTTACCCTGCACAAAAAGAGAACACTAGGCTTTGACACGGGATGTAGATTTTCCACCTGGACCCGGCTTTTCTCTTCACTTTTATTCTCCTCACGCTTATCGACACAAAAACTTTCCACAAATTTGCTTCCGTAGCCTGTTACGGTTGCACGTGATAGTAAAACGGCGAAACAACGTCCGGAAGGAAGATTTACGCTTCTTTTCTAGTCCACCGTCGTTTATGCTTGTTTAAACCATCCGCTGGATGAGCTCGTTGATCTTCTCCTCACGGTTGCCAAAGTCGCCGCCCTCGACGTAGTGGTTGTTCTTCTTGCGCCAGCCACCGGTCGGGGTGTTTAGCTTGAACGGCCACAGGAAGTTGTTCACCTTGCGGAAGGACGCACCGCCGGTGTAGATGTGGTACACCATATCTTCCACGCACTGCAATTTGTGTCCACGCAGCTTGCGCTCAATCACGAAGTTATCGGTGATCGGAATGCGGCTGTGTCGGTGCTGGAGAGCGAAATAAACAGAAATGTGGACGTTTTATTGTGTATCACACAGATGCCACTAGCGGCAGCGCTTGCCAGTACATACCTTGACGAAGCCACGCTTGTAGATCAGATGACGTACGGTCTTGAGCGTCGGGTAACCGTAAGTAATATAGGGCTCCGCGATGCGCAACATGTTTTTGGTGGCCTTATTCAGCTTGATGAACGTGCCATTGTTGATCTGACGCAGACGGAACAGCTGCAGCACCTTACGCACCTTCGGAGCCACCTTGTTGATACTATCGATAGATGAAACAGCGAGCAGATAAGATTAGTATTCTCTCCGCGTTCTTCTTAACGGCCACTTCCATGCTTACCCACGGATACGGACGACGAAGGCAACCTTCGGCTCGGCCGGAATATAGATGTTGCCGACCTTCTTAGCAATGCGTGCCTGCTCCGTGACGGCACGATCCATACGCAAGTACTTCTTGGTGTAGTTGGCCGCACGAAGGAGGTTCTGCTTACGACGCACCAGCTTGATGGAGCGCAGCTTTCGACGCGCCAGCAGCACATTCGGACGGCGAGCAGCGCGCTGCTTGGCAAGCTTCAGCTTTGATTCCGGCACCGCTGGCAGTTTTTTGCCGTCGGCGGGCTTAGGTTTCTTGCCGGCTGCGGTTTTGGGTTTCTTGACGAGGCCCGCCTTCGGTTTCTTCGTCTTCACAACAGTTTTGCCATCTGCCGGCTTTTTCACGGCTACCTTCGCATCGGGAGCAGTCTTTGCCTTATCAGCCATCTGTAGAACACCGAAAACACACGGTTAGCGAACGATATCTATTATTTCGGATCGAATATTAAGGAGAAAAACAATACACCTCTCCAATCTTCAGCACGTTTCACGTCGAAAAGACCGAAAAAGAAGGAAGTTGTCATAAGTTGGTAGTACTGTAATTTGACAAATTTGTTTGCGTCAGAGTGGATTGGCTCAAGGTTTATAGAGTATCGAGTAACGATTTGAACGTGGCTTCGCATACGTTTCGTCGTCTTCAGTTATTTTATTACAGCGAACATATTTAAACTTTTATAAGTTTGAATCGAAATTAATAGACCAGATTCAAAAGAAAGTGATTCGTAAAAGGTATTTAGTTGATGCAGGCTTAGTACATATACTTTATTTGAATGCGAATGAATTAAAATTATCGGAATAATTTCACCCTAGATCATTAGAAATTTCAATGGCAGGGGAAGTGATTTCGAAATGATGATTCTCTTCTTGTTCTTCTTTCCGAGCACAGGATGTAGCTTCCTAGGTTAAGTCGAACTTACTCCTAATTAGAAGTTTACTGGGTCTTTCGCACCTTCTGACCAATTGCGGGCATAACGGCCCAATCTTCAGCATGCAACAGAGATTCAATCATTGCATTTAATACACCAAACATAATTCCCAAAAGAGATCGCTGAATTTTTCACGCTTTGTTTCGGCATGTGTAGATATTACCATTATTTCTTGAGCCTTGAGCTACAGTAGATTATAGCTACACAGATTTATTTATATTTATATACTTTTTATTGTCAATATGTTGTGTACATAGGGAAAATGTATAGTATATATAGTTATTAAAGAATATATCGGATGGAGATATTCTATCGCGATTCGTCGCCGAATCTAGCCTTCTCGTTCTTCACTGTAGGGGTAGTTTGAATTTTCACTTTCACAATTTCCGCACTGCCACCACGCCGCGGGTCGAACGCCGCGTTTACCACGTGGCCCGCACTATCCTGCACGATTGCGGTGGCCGCAGCAAAGCCGGCATCCGGAGTTTTCTTCCTAACCTGGTGACCTTTCTTCCGTAGACCGTCCAGTATCGACTGATCGAATCCGGCCTCGTAATCGACCCACATCGGTGCCAGCTGGTGGTGCAGACGCTTCTCGCTCATGATCGTGTTCAGATCGTCACCGAACACCAGATGGCGGAAGATCATGACTGCGGTGGCGCTGGTGATACGGGAACCGCCAGCGCCTCCTAGTACCATCCGTACCGAACCCGTCTGATCGGTAACAATGGTCGGTGTCATCGAGGACAGTGGAATCTTTTGCGGTGCTATAAAATTTGCCGGTGATGCAGGCAGTCCGTAAGTGTTCACCGTGCCGGGTGTGGCGAAGTCATCCATCTCATCGTTGAGAATAATTCCCGTTGATTGCGAGCGAATTTTGGCGCCAAGTCTGTAAACAAACAATAGATTGTTGAGATGATTCCGTAGAGCCCCATCCTGCCGAATGGTTCGTACAAGTAATTGATGGTGCTCGTCGCTGAAACAGCGTCACCATTCGGCGCCAAGACACAAATGTGGGCCGTCCCCTTATCGTCCACGTCGGCAAACTCGGCGCCATAGTACGCAAAGTCACTGTGCGTTGTCTCATCGTCGATCAGGTGCTCCCGAACGTACGCTGCAAACTGAGGGTCCGTTAGATTGCGAATTACTGCCTCCGCCGCTGGCGTGAACAAGGGATCTCCGATGCGAGAGCGCATTCCGTACGCGAACTTCATGCTCTCCACTATACGGTGCCAGGTGAGCGGATCCTTCGGGCCCATTGCCGTGTAGCCGTCCAGGATCCGCAGCATAAAGTTCTGTATGGTTCCACTACCCGGGGTGGGTATGGAGTGTACCTGGGCACCGGATTTGAGCTGCACCGTGTCAGGGGATTCCCAGCGTGGCCTGAAAGAAGATACCACATTTGAGATGAGTCTGTTGAAACAGTTTTGATTATGAGGCATCTTACCTGTAGTTCACAAAATCGCTTTCCTCTATGATGCTACCGAACGACTTCAGATCCTTCATCAGCATCTTCAGCAGCGTACCGTTCCTGCTGTACAAACTATCAACGCCTTCGTTTGCCACTATGCGCAAACTCTCTGCCAGCTGCATTCGCCGGATCGTATCCCCTGCCTTCCATGTGCTGTTCGTCGCCGGATTGATGAACACCTCCCGCATGGACGGCTCCGCGTACAGTTGACCACTGACCTGCTTCAAAATCCGACTCAAGTACGGCGTCACCAGATGTCCCCGTTCGCATAGCTCAATCGTCGGCTGCACCAGCGTAGCCCACTCTAGCTTCCCGTAGCGTTGATGCAGGTCCCAGTATCCTCTCAGCTCACCCGGTACGGCTACAGTGAGGCCTCTCGTGTCCTCGCCTCGCTGCTGAGCCGCACTCAGCAAGGTCCGCTCGGCTACTGCCGGAGCCGTCTCGCGCGCGTTCAACGTTTCGGTCGTGCCGTTTTGCCGATGGTAGATCGTCAGCAGGAATCCTCCTCCAAGGCCCATGCTCTGTGGACAGGTGACACCCTCGCAGAAGAGTGTGGCAATGGCGGCATCCGCGGCCGAACCATCGAGTCGCAGAATACGAGCCCCGATGTCGGCACATTCCGCACCGTTTGCAACGACTGCACCGGTCATCTGGGTGATGGATTCGAATCCCGCCGGTGGTATGTTGCCCGCCAAGGAAAGCGCGGACACCGTCGTGATGATCGCCACGATGATCGCCGCGATCACTAGTGTAAAGATTGTTCGTCGCTTCATCGTTCTAAACTGTCGAGCTCTTGGTAGACGTTTAACTTTTTACAGCAAGGAGAGTAGAAGTAAATAACAATGTCTGTTACTGGAAACCGTTTTGTTAGATGAACAGAGGCAAGCCAATTACGTAGTGCCACTGTACGTCGCTGCAATCGAACTAGTGCGCCAACGACTACAGAACATCTCATCGAACCAACTCAAACTAATCTCTCCACTGATTGTACTCTTGCCATCCGCACAAATACATGCTATTTGATGCACGCGTATACCTAAATATTCGGTTAGCACATTTGACAACATTTAACACCAGAGCTCACAAGCATACCACGATTCTGTTAGTTTCTGCTGTCGGAAGGGCACAAGGCTAGCCCCTGTGCGGCTAGGTGTTGACAGGCTGTTGATAACACCGAAGCTGTGACCCGGTGCAATCTGTTTCATGCCGACAAAAAGTGAAACGTCGTGCCTTTTCTGTGAAATAGTTAGTATAGATTAGTCATGGTTCGCGGGTTGTCCATTGAACGTGCATTAGCAAGAAAGTGTTATAGCAGTGTAGATTTCAGTAGAGGCAGTGCTTAGTGATGAAGTTCATGGGTAATTGGTCGGTGTAAAGGAGGAATTTAAAAAATCACGAAATCGTGTTCGATGCAGATCAGTTTATTGTACAAAAAAGTAACTAAAACGTTTGTAGAAACTGTCCGACTTAAGAACATATGCAACAACGATAAGCAAGCATACGCGAGGAACACGTATTCCCCATATGCCTATCTACTTCTAAGCCACAGTTTGCCTGCGGATCAACGACTGCACGCTAATAGCTATGTAAAGATGTGTTATCCTTTTCGTGGTGAAGGGCAGGCTTGTCCGTACTCGTTATCAATTTAAAATTTAAATCGACGCCAACAACTGAAAAGTGTGCAAAAAGCCTAACCGTCCAGTACGGCAGTGCTGCCGGACCGCCGTGGATCGTACGCGGCTTCGATCTGGTTGTCCGCGTGGCGCACGATCGCCGTGAGGGCCGCGAAGCCGCCGTCCGAGGCAACCTCGTTGCAGACGTGGCCACGCTCCCTCAGTCCGGCGATCACGGCCGGATCGAAGTCGCGCTCGTACTCGATTGACATCGGTGCGAGCTGGTGGTGCAACCGGGGCGTCTTGATGATCGTGTCGAGTCGTTCGCCGAACATCAGATGGCGCACGAGCAGCTGCATCGTGGCGGTGGTGATGCGCGACCCGCCCGCACTGCCCACCACGATGCGCACGTCCCCCGTGTCGTCGGTGACGATTGTCGGAGTCATCGACGAGAGGGGACGCTTGCCGGGCACGATAAAGTTGGCCGGCGACGCTGGCAAGCCGTAGGAGTTTACCAGCCCGGGCGTGGCGAAGTCGTCCATCTCGTCGTTCAGCAAGAGGCCGGTCGAGGTGGAGCGAATCATGGCACCTAAGCTGTTGGCGATATTGATGACGAAGTGATGAGCAGGCGCTCGGTGGACACCGTCCACCAACACGAACGTAGACAAACACACACACTTACATATTGTTGATCGTACTCGTGATCGCCACGGCGTCCCCGTTCGGTGCGAGGATCGACACGTGCGCAGTGCCGTGGTCTTCCTCGGTGGAAAAGTCCGCCCCGTAGTGCTTGTACTCGTTGTGCGTCCGGTCATCCGCCACCGTTTCGTAGATGTACCGGGCGTACGTTTTGCTCGACAGCTTGTTTAACTCGTCCTCGATGCCCGGTACAAACGGGGGATCGCCGAGGCGGGTGCGCCGGCCGTAGCCGTGCTTGAAGCTTTCCACCATGCGATGCCAGGACAGTGGATCGCCCAGTCGCAGCTCGGCGTAGTTGTCCAGTATGTTCAGCATGTAGTTAAGAATGGACCCGCTGCCTGGCAGCGGGATCGAGTAGACATGACTAGATTTTCTAATACTGGTGCGTACCGGAGTTACCCACCGTGGTCTGTGTATAGGGTAGCGGAGCGACAAGAATGGTAGAAGTTAAAATTGAGGACGACTTAATCAAGTCGCCACGACACGGTCTCAGGCTGAAGGTCGGACAAAATTGATTTGTTGTTTCTATTTTTATTTCCCCTCGTCGATAAAAAAAAAACGGTCCAGCGTTGACGAAAAAACCATTTTGGAATCGATCGAAAAAATCAACAAATCTGTATTCTGCTCGTATTTCACTTTCTGGATCGAGGTACTGTTGGTATAATTTATGTCCGACCTCCAGCCCAGTTAGTGGACTCGACTAGAAGAAGCGAGTAACGCAACACATACTCATAATTGTAAAAATCGTCCTCGGTTATAATGCTGCCGAACAGTTTGAGATCTCGCATCAGCTTCGGCAGGAGCGTGCCGTTGCGGCTGTACAGGGCGTCGGCGCCCTCCTTGGCGATCACCTCCAGTGTATCGGCGAGCGTGGGCCGCTTCAGGCGATCACCTTCCTTCCACGGTTTCTGCGTTGCCGGGTCGATGAACACTTCCCGCAGCGACGGCTCGTTCAGGATGCGCTCGGTGCGGGCACTGAGGATGCGCTCCAGGTACCCGGTGACCAGGTGCCCCTCGCGGCACAGCCTTATCGTCGGTTCGACCAGCGTCTCCCACTCCAGTCGGCCGTACCTCTGGTGCAGTGCCCAGTAGCCCTTCAGTTCACCGGGAACGGCCACCGCTAGCCCACCCCTGACCGAGCTCTGATTCACGTACATGTGCGCTGTGGCCGCACCCGGGGCCACTTCGCGGGCAACCATTGCCTCGGCGGTGCCACTCTCGCGGGTGTAAATTGTGGCCAGGAAGCCGCCACCGAGGCCCATACTCTGCGGACAGGTGACGCCCTCGCAGAAGAGTGTAGCGATGGCGGCATCGACGGCCGAACCGTTCTGGCGCAGGATGCTGGCACCGATGTCGGCACACTCGATACCGTTGGCCGTGACGGCGGCGCCGGTGAGTCTGGCGTGGGCTGGCGCTGCGTCATCGCTCGAGCGCAAACCGAGCACTAGGCCGAGCACGAGGGCTACTACTACCACTGCCGCTAGGACCGACAGCAGCAGGAGCTTTTTCTTATTGACATTTAATCTGTAAATTAACACCAAACCATAAACCAATGCTGTAGAACGTTTACGTTGCGCGATGGCTGTCGTCGGAAAAATTCGGATCATCAACCATCAGAGGTTTAGGAACGAATTCAGAATTCAGCCTAGCATTCTACTCTGTTAAACCACGTCATTAATGGCACGCTTTTCGTATCGACAGCAAATATTTTTTATAGTCTCTCCTGATTATTTATGTACTTCAACAGAGCTGGAGAAACTAAATTCATTAAACTGGACATTCTGTCCATGCATACGATCGTTTGCCAACTTCAATTTGTCGCCACATGTTAAGATTCGTTGAGAACCCTTCTGAGACAACAAAACAAATTACTTTGATCCTAATAGATTCCACCACGTCCATATTAGCGGGATGAGGGCAAGATGAAAACAATTTCATCACGATTGTTTGT
Organism: Anopheles plumbeus; assembly: GCA_034621735.1. Lineage (NCBI taxonomy): Eukaryota > Metazoa > Arthropoda > Insecta > Diptera > Culicidae > Anopheles > Anopheles plumbeus. The sequence continues at coordinate 16,383,909 of JAOEFI010000004.1, read as the reverse complement.
CTGCACTGTACGGGGGACGTGAATAGCATCTTCTGAACAGACAGAGCATTCAAACATGGAGGAAAGCTCTGAATCAGGTGAAAATATCATGTATAATTCATAGTAAACCTGGTAAACTTTGTCCATTGTTTTTCCGCATTGGGCATTGACAAAATTTGTTTTTCTACTCGGCCACAACATATCCAAAACCTTTCTGAACTAATTTAACGACACAAATTTAGATGAAGATAGTTGCACCAAAACATCGAAATGAAATTAAATGAACTAAAAAAAAAACTGTGCCTACCATGTACTATGTTATCTTGCGGTCCAAAATTTCCACAGTTTTACAAGAAACAGAAATTTTGATTTGTTGATAAAGCATATCATGATCATCGTTGAATAAGCGATCCACTGAAGAGACGCGGTTCGTCAACATAAGAGACATGAACAACATCTAATCGTCCGCTTTTATCGAGTACCACATCTCTTTGATCTGACAAGTTGACAACTCAATGATAGTAGCCTTATCTTTCGTATCAAATGGCGCCCCAGGTACTATCAACTAGGCCCTGTACATCTGTAGGCGTTCGCTACTGTTTACAGTTCTTCGGTAGACGGATGGTCAATCGGAGTACTTCCTGCTTTTTCCATTGCAATGGTAGAATCACTAGGCCACGAGGAATTCGAACATTGCTTGACCAGGTGTTCGGTGCATCATCGGACCGACGCGTCAACAGCTTCCGACTTATCCTACATTCCTCTCGAACTGCAGTCAAACTCATTCACAACGGGTGAGCTATTCTCGGTCCATTGTGGAAGACTCTTCTTCTTTGAGTGGAAAATTCAATCGGGTAAACCATGTACGGAGTGTCCCGCGACCTCGTGCGGTTTGCGGGTGTTGGTGGAGTAATCTTTCGTGGCCAAACAATTCAGCAATAAAACCCAACGGAATAAGTTGATAACTGCGTTCATTGTACGTAAGAGAGAGCTGTAAAAGTGCAGGTTTTGCCGGGACACTCCGATTAGGAGAAGGTGCTGTTTCGTTGGATGTACACATACGTACGACAGTGGGTAGTACATACCCATCTCGTCCGTTGACGTCGTATCCCAGAACGGCGTTATGGTTATTGCACTCCGGTATCCCCATTCGAACGGAATACTTGCTGTGTAATCTGAGATATCTAGGATAGGAGTAGATAGCCCGCCTCACTCCCTAGACAACCGACATCCCCAGAAGCCATGGACGCCTCAAAAGCACTCCGCGACAGCATTTTTCAATGCTTGACAAACGACCGTTGGTGTTGAATGACGAAGCGTTCGAATAGCGTTTTGTTGCCAGCTCTCGAAAACACTATGTTCCATGCCCAAAACAACCAGCGGCAGCAAATGGTGTGCAGTTCATACCGTTTCCAATGGACACGTGCGGTGGCCCTTATTATTTTACGTGAGACAATTGTATAATAACAAACCCGAACCACTGTTGCTAATTGTTGGACAGATCCACGGCGGCAACGGTATAACCGCCGGTAATTGGAGGTCTGACAAGGCGTAATTGCGGTGGACGGTTTCGAAAATACATTTGCAGATTCGCATCATTTCGCTTGGCCATTTTGCAACAGCTTAGAGGCGACTCTGATAAACCTGCCTGCCTCCGAACATCGAGAACCCACACATAGCATAGGAAGTGTTGAATTGTTTGTCGTTTTACAGCGAAGTAAAATTCAGACTTGGATTCAGAGAGTATCAGATGCATGGACTATTATTATTGTACATAAAAAAAATTAAAATAAAATATCGAGGGTAATAGAGTAATAGAGTTCATTTATTTTGGGGTCGAGGATTGCAACGTGTCATATAATGCTTTCGCTCGCATGTTTAGTGCTGAAATGGTTCCTGCCAGTCCTATAGGTCGCCATCGAAGTCACCGCTGCCACATAGGCGTCCATGTTTTTTACCTTCCAAATTGCTGTTTTGCGATAACTGATCTTGTTATTGTCAGGATCGGGCCGTTGTACTGTTAAGTGTTTGGGCATCCAACTGAAAACTGGTTCGATGGCCCTTACCCACTTTCCGACACATTGGTACAATGGGATATGTTTATGAGTAAAAACTCTATTTGAAAAGTCGCCACCCAATCCAATGTCAGATTTCTGTTTCCAACTGCGAGCGGCGACCGACAGGCAATCAAATGATCCAAACATGTACTAGCGCCTTTTTCAAGCGGAGCAAAGCAAAGAAAAGAAAAGTAAAACGAATGGACGATCGACATATTTTGCCAAGACTGTTAGCGCAAACTAGATGTAGGCCAATTGCATGAAATTTATTGCCGATTCATCTAAATTGTCCATTCCTAGGCAGTGCCAGTGCAGTAGAAGCTATTTTTTTCTATCTCATCAAACGACGCTTCCGTTTCGCGATTGCCGACTATATGGAGGGGTGATTGATTGTGTCGTTTGCGATTTTAAATGCTTTGATTTGCCAAACAGAATAAAATGGCCGCCTGAATGAGTTTTCCATTAATATCACTTTTTTTTATTTTTGGTTCAAACCATTAGAATATCCGCTTGTGAGTGTCGATGAATGTTTACGGCTTGCCAAATCAGGGAACCAAATGGGTTGGGAAGCTATTTTCGTCTATCTATTGTCGCTCTGAAGTCACCAAGGGATGCAGAAAGGAAGGGAACGCCATATGTATACTCTTTCAATTATCTCCGACATCGTCGGCTAGTATTCACGTAGAGAAAGGTACCCCGGCGCCTGCACGCCTGCATTCCTACACCCTCTTCCACCCGGCTGATCTGGAGTCGGACGCTACCAATCAGCTCTGATGATATGACCGTTTGGATTGAAAGAGAAGGCGAGGAAAAAACCTCGATTGCATAAACCAGGACCTCTTGCTGTCCAGCGTCGCGTGATTGTGACCTCTTAAGCTATGCCATATGCAGTGTGTCCGCCCCAGATTGCCTTTCGGTGGCCCTCTCGCCGTTGATCGCCACCACATGACTTGTCCGTTTCAATGGGTGGATCACCAGTTGAGAATGGACAATGTACCGGGTGGTTCGCTGTTATCCAACCCATGGCCACCGTTTCCAGCAACCAGTCAAGGGCGCATGGAGCAGGTTGACCGAATATAGAAACGTACACTTAAAAAACCATACATGTAAACACAAAACGAGCACTAATCGGGATTTTTTTTTCGCTTGCAATTCTATTATTCCCATTCAAGCAGCTCGACTGTGGTACAGATGAGAAGCAAGGTGATCGCGGTCGGCGTCGTGGCCATCATTACCTATAATGTATTCATCCCTACGGTAAGGTATTAGTATAGCGCCTAGTACTCACGGTCCCGTGTTCGCGAACGGATGAAAGAGAGCTGTGCGAGCGCGACGCATCTAACAAGTCTCATCATTCGTTTCGTTGTAGGAAAAAAAAACGATTAGCTTGAAGTGCCCACAAATGACGCCCTCATCGTATGTATACCACTTTCGAAACCATTCCGATGATAACCATTTCAACTGGCTAATAGGAGCGCAGAATTCGTAAATAATACATCATACAAAATCGTATTTGGGATTACGTACGTCATAATTACGAGGAAAGATAACAACGAACAATTGACTTTGATCGTGCCTTATCGTCTAGAGGCCGGTGCCCAAGTGGATTGTTATGAGAAACCCGAACCTAACGTACCGGCTTCTATCTATTTAAATGCTTATCTCTGCATCACAAACATTCTTTCAGATAACCGTCAAAATGCTTACCATAAAAAAACTACGATAACACTGCCTAATCTAGACCCATTCGTAAAACAATTACGAACAATTTGAACAGTTCTACCTCGCTTAACGAGTGTGATCGATTCCGAAACATGTTGGGTAAAACGTTCGTCGTGCATAATGACGATGCAATACATGTCGTTTGTACTCGTTATGAAATGATCCAAATATATCTTTTGATCATTTGCTCGTAAGATGAAATATATCGATGTAAGTACATGCTAAATATCTGGTAATGATAGCCCGTTTTCACTAACGCATGTCAATATGTAATGACCGTTTATATGGATTTTAGTGCATGAAGTTAAATGAAATGATCCCCGCTTAAGAATGTGCTTTCATCAGGTGTGTGTACAAATCCTTTTGTGATGTGCGAACCCAGTTGCTTGCAATAACAAATTTTAGACACGCGTGTCGGTAGAATCATCACCATGTGTGATACTATGACGATGGAACTGACATTCGCAACCTAGCTGTTAATAATTCCTCTCAACTACATAAGGTTAAATGGCTCGTTTTGTCTCTCCAGGTGATAGGTCTTTGATCAGGTGTGTGCTATCGTACAATAAGGTCATTTAATGTGCACAGGTGAGAAGGCGCAATGAGCGAGTACATTGCGATCGAGGAGAACTTACATCATTTCCTACCCCGAGAGATCGTGCCAAAATTTGAAAAATCCGACAACTACTCGATCCGTTCGACTCGTCCTATACTAGTTTATCAAATCAACCACCGATCACAAAACACAATAGAATCACACTCGTACTATCACTGTTTTTCGTCTCTGCCTGATCCGCCACACACGAACACAGTCGGGGATTATGGGTACTAAATAGGAAATTTATGCCAGCAGTACACAGTCGGGTAAGTTAATTTGAAACAGTGTTTCACGCAGAACACGTTGGAAAGTCGATCACGCCGTAGTAATACCACATCTCTATCGAACCACTGCTGCCCTGCGACTGAGCAGGCTGATATGAAAAGCCCGGGGTGATATGGACCTCCTATTATATGGCTTGGCGCGCGTGGTGGACCCACCGTAAGCAGAACCGTGAAGTGCACTAACACATGGAGAGTGAAAGTTAGTCCCCGCGGTTTTCCCTCGCGATGATCGCCAGCGCGAGAACAGAGAGCTTCAAGGCAGTACTAATAACAGTAGCAGCATCAGCGGCGTGTCGGGAATCAATACCTATGTTCTCCTATGATCTTGACGATTCAGCATGATAAAATAGTAGCATGAAGACAAACGATAAGATCTTCCAGGTTTAGATCCAGTTCTATGTTTTCAACGATACCTATAGATCATAATTTGCAACAATTGACTATCACAGGTGAGAATGACACATTCTAGTGGAACTAGAAGAGGAATTTCCATTAAATGATATTTTTTTCCAAAAAACTTTTCGTTTCCTCCACCAGTGCCAATATGACAAATCGACTTCACCGTAACCACCACCGAGCATCGAAAGGTAATTAGTTAAGCTTTATGTAATCTTGTTCATAAATGTTAAACATAGATAAACCATCACTCAGCATTGTAATATAATGAAATTAGACAAATATGTTACCCGGAAATACGTGATGCAACACTAACAATTAGATTAGTGTGACGTGTCGCCAAATGATCAATTGATCACACGATCGTGAAATGTTCTCTATAATCGCACTGATTGAAGTAGACCTATGTTATTGCTATTGCATTGATACTCACCAAATGTAGAAATGCCTCAAACGGAAAAAGCACAATTGTGCTT
>JAOEFI010000004.1:16337284-16367091 GCA_034621735.1 Anopheles plumbeus | reverse complement strand
CCGCCGTGTGATACTGTTCGCTACGTCCACTCTAGCCTCGCGCTAGTTGAGCTTTCTGCGCAGTTCTTTTCCCCCCCATTGTTATTGATCGTGCTTTTCGTCGCGACAGATCGCGTGGTCCCCCGAGGAGTCTGTTCCGGTTCCGGTTGTACCAAAGTGCTCGCATAGCACGGTTGTGTGTCGCGTGTCTCTTGGCACAAAGCGCAAAACACCAAAAGCGAAAAGAGCCCCCCCCCTCTGTCTTTGTGCGTGTGGTGTGTTTCTGTCGAGTGTTGGTCCTAACTGTGAGACAGGGATATTGCTGCCCCTCTTCGCCGCTTTTGCCCTAGACCGATCGTGGGCCGTGCGAGTGTATGAGGAAGATTGTGAACCGCTGCCCGGTGCTATCCGGTGGAGCTATACCGGGGATCGAAAGCTTAATGTAAACGTGCGAAATTGGAAAACGTCATCGCCGACAGCCGTCGTCGTTTTAGCCACCTGTCCTACGGAACTCGGAAAATTCGGCATACAGTGCGCCCGCTACCACCCGTGAGCATGAGCGCCGTGGTCCCCGTTGCGGTCGCCTATCGTTACACTTGGAATCGCGAGATCGTGTTCAACTCCCAGAAGCTGGTGAAGAGACGAACGCTGGCCTGCCGCTGCCGCCTGAGTCCTTGCGCGTAGAAGGGGGTTGATACTGCATCGTCGACATCAGCGAAAAGCCTCCCGTTTCTGCGACCACTTACAACAAGGATATCCGGACAGCTAACGAGAAGAAGAAGTAATTACTTCCGTTCGACAGCTGTAATATATTGAACTGAAGTACGTCACGGCTAAGTGAATTTAAGAACCAGACACAGGAAAAAGCGAAAGGTGGGAAAAGTTGAAGAAGAAGGATCCCAGCTCTCTTCTCCACTCTACTTTTTCATTCTGTTGGTGTTTAACACAACCGCCGTCGGAAAGCGACAAGGATCGACAGATTCGTGGAAGATAAAAGAAGGCTGGAAGCAAGGCTAGCCAGTCGGACGTTGCCAAAATATAAACACACTCACTCTCATTAAGTGCAATAAGAAAATTTTCGCACATCGTCAACTGTAGATCGTTCGTCGATCGATATTTTTTTGTGCTTTACCTTTCTTGCCGTTTGTCGATTTTGTTTTTGGTACGCAATTATTATCTGTGATCGAAAATTGCTGTGTGTTTTTTTTAAATTTCTTAGCTATTTTGTTTGTTAGAGATCAATAGGAATTTCGTAAAAAAAAATATATATATATATATATACTAGGGTATCGTAGTCAAACCAATCTCGAAACCAGAAGCCTTGTTGTCAGCTCTCACACACTCAGCGAGAGGGAAAGAAGAGGTTGTTTTCTTTAGGCCCCCGGTAGGAGCTTTGTCAGTCTTGTTTTTTCTGCTATACATCTACGATTTTCAATCTTCCGGCAGCTTTCTGTGTTAAACAGTTGATGAACAGCACAACTTTCACTATTTTATCTCTCTTATTTACCGTGTGTTCTTGCTGACGATAGAAGCAAAGTTTTATAATAGTTTGTTTTGTAGAATTCGTACGTGCCTTTCTGCCGTCATCCCTGGCGGATATTCGTAGCTTGTCTAGATTTTAGAACGACATATATACTGTTAGACTGTTAGTCATCTTAATCGATAGGAGGGAGGCGATCGAGCATAGTCTCGAAGTAGGTAGTAGCTTTTTGTCATCATCATACGTTCGCAGAGTAAACTGTCCGTTGTCACTTGAACTGGATTCACGCTGTCGAACGAGAAAGCTTGTTGCACAAACGCGCACACCTGCGCCCGGAACGGCTCGAGCAGCGGAAACGAAAGCAAACGGGCAAAACCAGTCGTCCGTGTCCCCCAAAAGAAGCGAAGGAGCTTCTTGGCGGGCCAAGAAATCGAATCCACGTTCCGAGGTCGTTCACCGATTCCGCGTTCCTTCCGGTGAAAGGACAAATCTTTATTAAAGAGAAGTGGAGCAGTAAAACATTCGCCCCAAAAACTAGCACCTGCGCGCAAGGGACGAGGAAGTTCGCTCAGTGGTGGCAGCAGCAGCAGTTCTTTCTTCCAGCAAGTCCAAAGCCTGTACTACTCCATTCTGCCAGACATATACGAACGATCGACTCCAAAAATGAATGTCTACGGTTAGTATAACCAACTAGGTTCGACGGGGACAATGCTTCATTCCGTTATGACCGGGGAAACCAGTTAGTTGGTGGATTAATCCTCTAAACTCGTTCTTGTGGGATTTTTTGTTTGTTTATTCGGCGGAAAACATCTACTACCTTCATGCTGTGCAATGGAGATCTATATACTACATGGTCACTTGTGAATGTATTCTAATTATAACCATCTTATTGGCTTGATTGAAATCGTCCGCGTGTACCTCAATGCATGGTAGAGATAGAGAAACACTGGAACCAGTCGGCATTTTATTTTTCATACAATTTAAAATGATTTATTGACTCCATTGGTGCGCTGGGATTTATTCAATGTTCCTTCTTTCTTTCCCTGTCATCAGCATGCGTTTGCGTGCGAATGGTGGCACCATTCGGCCCTCTTATCAGCGTCGGGTGCAGGGTTCCGCAGGGCCAATCGAATCTAAATGCCGGTTATCAGTTGCAACGTTTTGCTTGCCACGCCACGCTACGCAGAAGCGAGCAGTTTGTCTTTTGACATCGAATGTCCGGGTGATGAAGTTGACCAGCAGGTTTCTCCCGTCAGGCCGGGGAAGGAACATCTCGAAATATGTTTTGAGCGATATGTTACGTTTGCTTGCGTCTTTTCCCCCCTGAGGTTGATAAGGGCAATGCGAAATCGAGAGCGCTTTGGTGGCGCGTTTTGTGCAGATGGGCAAGAAGAAGAGGAGCCAACGTCCGGTCCGGGAGGTGACCGTTCAAGACATCCCAGCCACTTTGTTTGCGTTCTATCGATTCGACAGATCGGTGCGCGAATGGTACCATTGTGGCAGTGTTGTTCTAGTCCGCCCGATCTATTCCATCGACCTCATTCAATTGATTGACATTAGATGAAGGATGTTGGCACCGCCCCGGGAGCTCCTTCTGCGTTTGTTCCTTTTGCGCCTCCATCACGATAAGCTTTGATTCATGTTGCCTTTTCTAGTCGGTGGGGTGAGGTGTGGTGTAGATTAGATTCCAACGCAAACTAGGTTACCGAAAGAGGGCGCCCATTGTGCACCAAACTTCTTTGGGCCCTGATTGTATAACCCCTCCTCCAGCACAGGGTTAATGTTTCATGGTGTATGGAATATGACAAATAACTCCCAACACTATTTGGTGGAAAGCGATCCTCTCTCGCTCCGTGTGTGCGTGATCGAGAACGTCATCTCTCGTACGCGAAGTAGCAGTTCCTTCCGAACGATTACGCATAATGTCTCCGATTGTGTTGACTCGTTCGTTAGCCGTGTCTCGAACCGCACAGAACACGAGCCCAGAGATGGCGTCCCGTCGGAACGCGCGCACGTCACCCGCGGTTGTACTATGGACGATCGTTTCATTGACTTCCAAATCAATGCTCCCTCCCGCCCAGCGGAAACACAGAGGGATTGCGTAAACGGTGCGCCACTAACGCCACGCTTTTCCGTCTTTTCTCACCCTACCCGCACAGTAATCCAGTTGCTTCGTTTCCAGTAGCTTTCGATTATCAATGAAATCTTCCGCTTTTTTGCAGCTGCTCTGGATGGGCGCTCGGCGTGCGTGTGTTGTACTGTTATTCTATGCAGCTGCCAAGGGTACGAATTTCCCGTACTTTTCCTCTCTACATGAACCAATGTAGCTCGTAAAACTCTCTTAGATCGAACCTTGATAGCAAAACGGGTAATATTAAACAATTGGTTCGCGAAACGGTTCTGACCACATGAACCGGCGAGCGGCGTAGGGGTGGATTTCCCGCCGCCTAGTAGAATAACCGCCCTCACATTACGGACCGATTATCAATTCAAACAAGTTCCGATCGGTGTTCTCGAGCGGGCGTCTCGGCGAACGAACAGACCACCGATCGGATGGCTGAATTTACAAACGGGCCAAACAACAGGGCGACTAGAGAGCCCCAGCGTTAAGTAAGGCCCGATGACGACAGACTGGTTCATTTCTTAACGACCGTTCCGACAGCATTTATCGATGTGGTGTCGGCCTCTCCTTTCGATTGACATGCTTTACATTTCGCTGCCCAGGACCAATAAGGCAGACACGCCATCACCCAACGGAGGGGTGGCGTAAGTGTACGCACTGGCGGTGTTGTGAGAACCGCACCGAACCGGCGCTGGGCATTCCTTCTCGGAAGGGGATCGACAAAGACAACCCTTCGGCTTAGTTTGACAACAGGCTCTGGCCGACCTGCGCGCTAGCCATTCCCGACATTCCCGAACGCCAAGGTGGTGATGGTGCCGCTGTGTGTTATGATGTGTATGAAACTGCGATGGAATCCTCCGGCGGGAATACGCCGGCGCTTGTTTATTATAAAACCAGACGTCGGCGAGGCGCGTGCGCGCGGCGGCACCACCTGTAACAGGAAGGCCTTCTGTCCGGGTTTTCCAGCCGGGACCGGCGCAATTGTTTGTAGAACGGGAACAGGTTTGCAAAACAACCTTTCCAGCAGAAGTAGTGGGGAGGGGGGGCAAGGGCTATTGTAAACCCTCTGACTTCTGACCATACCGACAAGCTGGTTACACCTCGGCCGCCGTCAGTTTAGTTGCCCTCAGACTCCAGACTCCAGGTTGTTTCCTTCGATTTACATTAATAGCGAATGAATATTTATTCATCAATAATAGTTCTGATGCTGGCTGGGTGACCAGTTGGTGCGCAGTGTCAGTTTGATCTGGTGCAGTCACAAGTGCACACAGGTGCACGGGAATGTGGCGGAAAGGGGCGCGCCTGAAAGGAACAGAAGTGAAATATTGCACCAGTTTTTGCAGTGCAAAAAAAAAAAAAACGCCCAGGAGTTGTTTCCGCTGAAACAATAAAAGAATGTGACAAATACTATGCATATGGAACGCCATCTGTAAACTATTTTTATTAACTTGTTTTTCTGCCGCGACATACGCATACGTTCTCCAAGAATGCAGATTCATAAAGACGGACAAACCTGACGTACTTATTCTACTCAGTCCCAGCCAGTGTTCACCTTGGCCACTGGCCTTGGTCGTTATAGGTGTTCCTGTAGCATTAACATGGTTTCATGATAAAGAAGGCAACATTCACTACTCATGGATGAGCATGCGAAGAACAAACATGTTCTTAGGAACCGACTACGCAGCAACTGTAGCACACATGAGTCAAATCCACGGAAGTGTCCCTCATCTCGACTGGCATCGACCTTGAACAGGTCAAACGTACACAACCAAAACTTTTGATTTCGCTGGCAAAGGTTTAGTGACTGTAATCGCGATTAATAGAACATCGAAAAATATATGAATAGTATAAAAAAGACACCAGGAAAATTACTGGAAGAATTGATTTACCTTTACCTCCCGCACAATGCATTTCTCCTTGAAATATTCCCAATGCTTCCGGTTTCATTAGCATCAACCAGCCTTTGATCCTTTGAGCTCTGATTGTCTGCCCCTTGACCGCGCCCAGGAATGGAAAAAAAACCTTGGCAAGGAGTATTTTGTGCAAATTTTCAAGTCCATGCCATCGACCCGGGCCGACATGCTCGCACGCGCCAAAGCGGTGGTGACACTACGGGACGGAGCACCGTACGTGCTATTGGTGTAGAAGTTATCACTGAGCTGACCCGCTGGCCTTGCCTTTCTATTTCTTCGATGTTTTGATTTTTTCCAACGAATTGAGAGCTCCTAGTGTTCTATGAAAGTAGGTCATCACATGGGCAGCAAGACCAGACCCACGGTGCGTGGAGGGACGGGTGATGAAATTAATGCTGAGATGGCGCTGCGGCACTAACCGCGAGGGTCCTTGACGAAGAATGTGACACAAAGGGGCTTGATTACGCTTCAAACGTTATGGCGTTTCTACCGGAGGGGCTAATTACGTAAAAAAAAATTTGCAATAGAAAACGAATCAATTGATAAGAGCAATTTCTTCGATCCTGTCCGCAACCCTCGCGAACATCACATAATCGGATATCGAAGATAAACTCGATGGAAAAAAAGAAGAGATAATTGAATTTTACCTCGTCCTTTCCGCAGCACACTCTAGTGTCACGGGCTTGTTCAACGTGATAGCTACAGAGCGGTTCACATGTTGCGTGTGTCAACTTAGATTGCTGCGCGAATCGAGTGCAACTGTCACTGATCTCGTTTTCAATTTTCACGGTTGACTGGCTTCGATAGATCGATCTATAATAAATGGCGGCGGTAACATGTGCTTGCTACCGCAGTTTTATTACTACCAGTATGAGCACTTGTTTTTCTATGTACAAAATTGTATTTAGAAAGACTTGTGGATGCAAATCGCACCCTTCAGCTCCTGTAATCTCACTTCTGCTGCCAATGGTGTCAATGTGGTCTGGCCCTCACGATCGATAGTGCTAATGCTAATAAGGAAACGCGAGCGACACTGCACTTCCTTGAGCAGGTCCAGGTCCTCGTCTTAGATGGAGAATGTGTTTCGAATCACTTTTAAATTGTAAAAATGTAAACGTGTATAGTGACCCAATACTATAAGAAAGGATTCACGAATGATACAACCGGTCTATGTGCTTTGGACAACTTACTTGTGTTTGTAGTATGGTTTTTTTCTCCACTAGACTTTGCCCTCCATAGATGCCACTGGCTTGTAGAATGATCGGCTAACCATGAACCGATTGGCATAAGACATCCTCATGCTCTCAGCCCTGCGCAACGAGATGGTGCCCCCGCGAGGACCAATGGCCCCGAAATAGATGCATAGTTGATAACAACGGGTGGATGTGAAGAACAGCACCGACAGCAAACATGATAGCAAAAAGAATGTGTCCTTCGGATTCAGGAAAGATGGCCCAGGGGAACGTGGTGGTGTATGTCTTGCGGTGCTCATCCTCCCTGGATGTGGAGGTTCAGGCGCTTGTTATGCTCCACGAACGCAGCGGATGCGTTTCATTGGCAAATATTCTAATTCACGCTCGCTGCTCGCCCCCCGACCGTAGGTTCAAGATCGTGCACCGCCGACACAAAACCTTATCGGTTTGTGTCACCGATAAGCGGAGCCCGCGGACTGCTCGAACTCGGCCGGATCGAGCATCCGCCGGGAAGATTAGTTCACAGTCGGCCGCTAGTATGCGTTGTGGTGTTGAAGACATTCGATGGGAGTACGTACCCACCGTAGCGACTTCGTGACGTTCGACCGTTTATCTACCGATCTATTGTGAGCGAATGTGAGAGAAAGAAGTTCGAGATTACCTGTTACCTCTGTGCGCTAGAACCGATACTCGATCGCTCTCCTATTGGCAGCGCCTACCGAAAGCTGCTGATCGATAATTCGGCGGTGGTGGCTTTGTTGCCATCCGCATCAACCGTAGTAGCTACACACGGCTCTGTGGCAACAGTGGATCAACAGAAGGAAATCCGAGGCTTCCCAACGTTCCCTCGCACTGTACTGTACGCTTATACGCCGCCACAATCCGTCGAACCGAGTTGCAGGCATCAGCATCCAGCTTGTGTCAATGAAGATAATCGATAACGATCTACCGCACGGTTGCTTGCCGGGTGTTGTTGGAACGCCGTTGCCGTCGCCTCCGATAGCTGCCGCTGCAGCTGTTTGCGGCGGTTGCTGCTGTTGTCGTTGTTGCCCAAGCGGTTGCGGCTTGCACCAGATACCTCGTGCCCAATCGCGCGAGCAACGCAAAAGCCTCACCCTGCACATAACGAGCGGAAATGTTTAACTATCACTTTCCCAGCGCAGGTATGTGGGATGTGGGTGAAGACGGCTTTGGTCGCACATGCATATTCGGGACCATTTACTATGGGTCAACCCACCCCATACCCTTTGGGAAGTCGAAAAACAGGTTGCTCCGACGTATTTTTGAAGGAAAATCAATGCACAATGCTTCAACCTGTATCTATGATCGTTTTGGTGCACTATCTACATAAAGTACTAAAGAGAAATGATAGTCTCATAGTCTGTTGCTATGAGTGCAACATTTATACAGTAAGATTTCACTAACTGAGAATTGTTCAGATAATGCTACTAAAGTAACAGAATCTTATCGGTTTCTTATTCGATTCTTTGTCGTTGAAAATGATGTTTGGTTGCAATGATGTAATGTTTATTTTTCTCTATATTAACGAATGTATTTCATGCACTGCCCAAGCAAGGGGGAATGCGACACAGGGAATAACGTGTCATCATATTTTCCTGGTTGGCAACACTCTGTCCGCATGAGCCAATTTATCGGAACGGTACGAATAAACAGGTGCCGTTATTAGACAAAAAAAATGAGTGAAACAAAGATTCATCATATTTGAATCATATTACCAGGCCTTCAAGTGGAACCCACCTGACGTCTCTGCCGATAAACGCCAAACCGGGAGACGGTCAAAGGTGATAAGTCGGTTTTCAGGCACGAGCAGAATTTTGCCAACCGCTTCCAACCGGTTTTGTTCAATCGCGTAAAGTCAGATACTGTGCTTATCACCTGCGCGAGCTATTGGTATCTGTGTGGACGATACGTTTTTTAAGTTCATATTGTAACACAACAATGGTCGTTGTAACATGGAAAATTTCGTATCACCCAACCTAATCGTGTTTCAATTTCGTCGATCGTCCGTTCCCAATCCAATCCGTAGAATGACAGAATGAATTGGTTCAATTTTCTCAGGGAGAATTTTGGTCAGATTCACAACTTTCCGCAGTACTAATCCAGTGCTTACTTTGCTTCTTTTCAACCCCAGATCCATGGTACGATGATACACAGAAACTGTCCTCCGGACAGCAGGTCGGCGGGTTCGCCCTGCTGCCGGCGGTTCTTGAGGACAGATCGTTCGCTCTGCAGCCGGAAAAACCGATCGACAATGCCACCACCGAGGAGCTGCTGATGGAGTTCGACTGCGTGTACGAAAATGTGGAGCTGATGAATCATCTTACACCGCCGCAGACACCACCACAGTCTTCCGCGTTCGGTGGCGTCGGTGGTTGTGTCATTCCGATCCAACAAACCCTGCCACTTTCCGTTCCGGTTCAGCAACAACAACAACAACAACAACAGCAACTTCTGCAACCCCCTTTCTGCGTCCCGTTTTCTAATGTGTTACCTGCACAGCAACTGCAGCAACTGCCTTTCCAGGGCACCGGTTCGAATTACTATACCTTGGACGAGTATGCCACCATGACGCCGCTCGGAACAGTTGTCCAGCAGCAAGCACTCCCGGAACCGATGCAGCAAGTCCCGGACGACATTGGAGTACACTCGTTCAGCTTCAGCTCGGAGGGATACACTCCGCAGCAGATGAACGAGGTGGAAAATATCGTTCGCAGCTTGCGGATGGCCGAAGAGACACTGCGCGCCAGTAAGAACAGCGAGCAAACTTTCAACGCTGACGATGACGACGACGACGACGACTCGTGTGGCTTCTCCGAGGCCGGTTCTGTTGAAAGTGGCGCTTCGCCATCGTCACTGGTATCGCGCTCGCCGGCCTACAGTGACTCCGCCGACTCGTCCTACTACGGTGGCGGCAACGACCGTGATGACGGGGATTGGACTCCAGCAAAAGCCAAGAAGCTCAATCTGAGCGGTAGCGGCGGTGGGGCGGTCACGAAAAAGCGCGGAACGCGCCCGTACGGTCGACCCACCGAGGACAAGAAGTCGCGGAAAAAGGAGCAGAACAAAAACGCCGCCACCCGCTACCGGCAGAAGAAGAAGGCCGAAATCGAGGAGATTCTTGTTGTGGAGAACGAGCTGCGCGAAAGGCATGAAGAGCTGAAGGCCAAGTCGACCGATCTGGGGCGTGAGATACGCTGCATCAAGAAGCTGATGCGCGAACTGCTGCGCACCAAGGGTCTGATTTAATCCGCCATCGGCTCTGTGTTGGTTGCTGCAGGAACTGCAACAGACACAGACGAACCATTTGCATTTGCCGTTCGATTTCGAGGGACGAAACCCATATGTACCACGGGGTTACAAGTAAAGTCGGAACTGGTCGCGCCCTACAGCGCGCAGCAAGAGCGAACAAACAAAATACTTACTTTGCGTACCTTCTTCTAGTAGAGAAATTAGAGAGATCGTTCTGTCGTAATCAGAGTGTCAGTGATATTCGCTTCTCTCGTCCATCCGTGTTTGAAGATCGCTTTTTTCATACTACGACGCGAGAAAAGCTAGTACCACTGGCATATCATGCACCCTAGATTTTAAATGCACTAATATTATCGTTAGCTTCATTCCTTTCCGGGCGGCAAAATAATCCAAAAGTGCAATAGCGAAAGATAGGCGCTCGGTCAAAGAGAAATTCTTGTCTTGTCGGTCGTGAGAAGTACAGAATCTTAACAGAGTTCTTGAGAAGAGACGGGGAGAGGAGTGGCAGGTGTAACATTCAATGAGGCAGGTTTGATTGTGTGTCGACGAATGCCTTCCACCTGCGCGACGCTGGCATGTTCGATTACAGCATCATTATCATTGCAGATGTAATCGTAGGAGTTCGACTTTCGATCGGTGAGCGGAGCGCGTCGCTAGTGAACCTTGTTTAAGCCGTTTTTAAATTTTTTTTTAAACCATTTGTCAGAAGACGTTTGCGAGAACCGCTCCGGGGTATCCGCGTATGACGTTCAGTTTGCTGGACCGAAGCTCTACGGAGCCTACCGCGGTTCTCGTTACGTTTGCTTCTGGCAGGATCGTATTGAATCTACACAAAAAAACAAAAATCATGAACAAACGAAACATAACGAAAGTCCATCGCGTTTGTCACGGCGGTAACACAATTAAGCAATTCTAAACAATGAATAAAAAACTACGATTGTAAAATTTCCTTCATCTCGTGAATCATAACGGCAGCTTTAAGAGTGTGGTTGGACAAAAAGAAAACTTGTTTTGAACCAGGATATTTTTCTTGTTACATCTAAGGCACAAATCAGGCTGGATTCAATACGATGTTACTATAAGAAAGGAATGGAAACACACATTACAGAAAATAAAACCCTTTTTATTGAAAAAGAACAGGGGAACAACAACTGTTGGCACTATTTTACGACTCATTGTGAAGGAAGGTAAGCTTTTTTGCTCTTAATTTCTAATCCATTTATCTCTAAAATTTGGGTTGAATTAGTAAGTGGAGATAATTCGTAAGATACTATCGAACAACATCGATAATGATTGCAAATTATTCCGTTTTACTTTTCGTACAATTTTGGACGGATAATTACTCATTTAAGTATAAATTGACTTAGTGGCATCTTGAGGCACTTCTTTTTAAGAGCATTATAAATATCCAAAAAATATCTTGTTTCAAATATATCGTTAAAATACTTTGGCAACCTATTCTTTGTAAATAGGTAAAACCTTCCAGGTTCCAATTATCTCCCCGGCAGACATTCGCAGTTCTCTCAGAATCATTTTTCTCCGGCCGTGGCCACCTCATTTTATCTCTTCTGTCCCATCAACGGAATGGAATGTAAACTGCAGCTGAAACCTTTTCTCGATAAGACCTCCATCCAATCGGCATTCATAATCCTCTCATCCAGATTTGAAATACTTCATTTCCGGCATCTCCGTCCCCATCGCAATGGAGCGTCCATCTTTTTGGAAGATGTCTTTATTCCGCTGCAACCAAAGGATGCCGGTGGCGTCCACGGCCATCAGCCGCTTCGCATGCGTCAGGAACTGTTCCATTTTGTCGACGTTGAGCGAAAAGCAGTAGCTCAAATCCAGCTGCTCCAGAACGGGGCAGGTGGTCAAATTCTCGAAACACGCTCCCGTCAGAGTAGAGTTGCCCGGTATGGCGAGGAAGCGTAACTGCAGCGTCTGAGATTGGAGAAATTCCGCCAGACTGGCGTCTTTCAGATCACAGCGGCCAAGGTCCAGGCTGACGAGGGTGCGAAGCAGTCCCGCTAATGGTCTTAAGTGCTCCTCTGTCAAGACCGTATAGTTTAGTGCTAGGTGCTGCAGGGACGTACAGTGTGTGGCCAGGTTGTGCACAATGATCTGCTTCAGCTTTTCGTCCATAATGTATCCTGCAGACAATCGGAATGCTTCCATGCTCGGACCGAGACTGCTGAAGATATTGTGCAGGCGCTCCTCATAGTGTTCGCAGCCTGCGATGACACGATAATCTAGCTCGAAGTGTCGAATTTTACGCAGATGTCGTTGACACAGGTGAAGAAACCGCACACACACGGCAGAAAGCAGTAGCAGTTCGTCAAAGGTGAAGTAGGAAAAGACTTCCATTAACGAATCTTCATCCAAATTCAGCAGCTCCATTTGGTACACACGAATGGTTTACTAAATTGGAGACTTCCATTCCGTCCGAACATTCGGCCCGTCAGTGGGCAAACCAAAACAAACCGAAGGCACTCCCAAGCAACCATTTTGTCACACGCAAGCCTACCGGTTGGGGTTAAATATGGCTAAATGGGGAACATGTTTACTATATTTGCCCGTAAGTTCGGAAGTGGTGTGGTTTTATTATGCGCACATTTTGCGCGGTGAAGAATTGCAGAGCCAGCTGTCGTGATAGTAATTGATTCAACGTAAATAAACCTTACCGCTTCAATCCTCCGGTTAGAACCGGTTCAAACAGATGGTATGACTTTCCCATTATCGGTCGGTTATACCGTCAATATGGTCGGCTAACAGAAATCTGGCTCCTTGGGATTTGTCCCTTGTGCGATCAGATGTTTGGTTTGTTTGCGTTACATAAAGGGTTACAGGTAGGCAAGAATTTCCTTTACCCTTCGGCTTCACCCGAGGGATTCTGTTATCTATGAGAAAACAATTTCTTTTCATTACATCTTGAATTAATACTTTGCTTCCAATATGCAAGTTCTAAAACATCGGACAACTGTAAGTTACTTATGCGGAATTTGAGTAAAAATTGAATGCATGTTTGTGTTTGCAAAATCATGAAATTTTTTTTATAAACCACGTGTAACCATATGCAGTTAGATTATGCGGACTGTGGTTTTTGAATTTACCATTAATTTACAATTTGGAACTACGCGTTTTCAATGTCTTTTAGCCGCAGGTTGGTTGCGTAAAAAAAGGTAAAACAAAAATACGTCTGTTTTTTTTCTTGAGTCTACCTCGATTGAACACATGGGAGGGAAATGTAACAATCGGGAAAAATGAGATTCCAATCGACTCCGGCACTTCAAAAGCTGTTTTGACAGAAATCCCATCCGGATTGCAACCGACAGATGCAATACCGACCTGCTCGCTTCCGGTTCCCGTTGCTGCGGATAGAGTGCAACTGAAACGCAGTAAAGGCAGTTCCATTTTTCTGCAACATTCTTGCGCGAAGGATGGGGTGAGCAGGACAGCCCTACAACCCGCACCCTCGTCGCTTTCCCACCCAAATCGGCGAACGCACCGGGCCGTCAGCACGGTCCAACACACTACCACTGCTTTGCATGGCGATATATTGTAGTGCCTTTGCCCCTGCAGTGCTCCGGAAGCATCAGGTGGCGAATGGAAAATTCAATATCGCTGGCCATGGTCGGTGGATGCGCCGGGTGGAAATTGGAAAACTAACGCAATTAAAAGGTGAAAATGGAACAAAACCATTGTGCGGGTTGCCATTCATCTGTATCCCTTCTTTTTTTTATCCCGTCGAAGAAATATCTACATCAGTCCATCATAAAGGATACAACGGGTTGCCAAATTACGCCACCGGATTTGCTCGTGATCGGTATGCTATAACGAGGATAGAATACAGCCACAAATAGCCCATTACGACTTCTTATACAGTAATTTAAATCGGCTCAGCATGTTTCGTCCTGCAACACAAAAAGTTGGCAGAGAAAAACATTGAAAAAGTCTTCCATATCGTTATGTCCTGGCATCTAGTCCTAGAGGTTCAATGAAATAGTTTTTGTATATGAAGATAAAACTAAAGAATACTGTTTTTCATTGTGTTGATTTGTCCTAGTAATTGATAAGGTAGCAACATAATTTCATTCATTTCCTTTCTCTTATCCACACTGCGTATGAGACAAAGATTGTGCGAAGCGATAGGCAGAAAACTCCAGTGCAAAGCACAATGGAAAGTCGTTTGTTAAGCTGCCAATATTCCCCGTGTATGTTAGTCTGAAATGTTATAGAGCAGCCATGCTGGTGTCATAAATTACTCAACAAATATTGACTGATTGTTCGGCGGCGATTGGAAGCTTTTCCGGGGCGTCCTTCGGCGCCTTCAGATCCCCTTCAGAGTCCCCACCCTTCAGGCGTGATATAAAAGGAAACCATAAAACAGCGCAATTGCTTATCCATGTTTGGGGCTGGTGTGATTGTGGCGCACGAAACAATAACCATCAAATTGAAGCCCATAATTCGTCAACTTTCAACGCGACTTTGATCATTTCATTGGGTGCCATACAAAACCGGACCGCGCAGCGTCGTCAGACTGACATGTACGATGTGGGGTGGGGGTGCGGTGCCTCTCGAAGAAAATCGGACCATAAACCATTCGTCCACCACCGAACGGCGGAGGGAATTGATCGGCCAAACGGTAGCGGCCTTGGTGGGCCGGTGGTCTGGTGGTAATTGGAATCCTTAATTACGGCAACATAACATGAGACAAACAATACGCTCCGGCGTCAAAGGATCGTCCGCGGCTTTGGAACCGCCAAAGCTATAGCGCCTTGTTTTCACTTTCGCTTCCACGTCGAACCAAACCCCATTGTTGCCTGCGAATCGAACCGAATTATTTTATGTTTGAAGTAATTCTAAGTAAAAAGGGGAAAGTGTAAATCGTGTTGGAGTTATTCCGAATCAATCCGTATTTGATAGTATCACGGAATGGCAAATCCCACTACAGTATTATTATGGTTTGTTCAATCTAATTTCAACACGATTAAGAAGAATCGAAGCTACTGCTACTAAGCTTGTGCATTTGTTTAATTGCGCATATCAGCGTTCAAAAATTACAAACCGACACAAGAAATCAGTATTGAAATCAAACACAATAATCTCTAGAAAAACTGCCCAACGAAAGATATTTCACTCATGTATGATACGAAAGGGATGCAGCATAGAACGGGAACCACACCTTATCAACCTAATGGTAAACTATCACCCCACGCTTTCGGCCCGTTTTCCGAAAAGCTTCGGAGTAGTTCGCAGTAAATCAGTCAATCAAAATATGCAGTGTCTATTGCCTTATTTTGCTCTCTTTTATCTACGTTTCTAACAAAGTCCTATTGGCAGTCGAAACACAATGAAGTCTGCCGAAGGGAATTATAACATAGCTACAAGTCGCTTACCAACATTATGTGTGGGACAAAGCGCATCGAACACATTTCATAAAGGGTGCCCATCAAGTACATCCATTCAACGAGTGTTCTGCAAACTTTAAACAGTTCGCCCGCAATCGACATCGGTGGTAGGAAATGGTAGTTGTAAATATCTGTGCGAAGAAGTCGACCAACGATTGTCGGTAAACCCACCCCCCCCATCAATACACACCCGGACCAAGCCGGGCTGGTTCCCGTTCGTTGTTTGTTTGCCCGGTCTCCAGCACATTCGCCCGCCCAGTCACCCCTCGCAACCATTGTTTTCCGAATATATTTCAAATCTCCAAACCAATCGCTCGCTTTCGCTCCCCCGCCTCGGAAAAAAGGAGTTATAGTCAAATAGGGTGTGGAACCCCCGTCCAGTCGTTCGTCTGTTGGAACATTTGGAAGCCCCTACAACCGCCCCCCCCCCACCCCCCACTTCCCGTCTCTTCCTCCACCCTTCTACCGGGTGGCCGGGAGTTCCCTACGCGGAGCACGATGGAGCAGATGGAGATCAGAGAAATTGAATCCCTGCTAAGTCGATTATTGTGAAATTGAAACTTCATTGTTCGGCGCTAATTAGCGTTCCGGCAGTGTCCATTTCGGTGCGCGCGATGGCCACACCACCGCTCCGCTCACCCAATTGCTTATGGTCGAATGGGACGAAGGACTTTGCTGGAAGCTGGGCAGGGGCCAGGGGAGTGATTACGGGGGGCGGGGGGCTCGGGTTGTCTCGGTGGGATGCATGATTGATGACAATCGCACGGAAATTAGCGCCCCCCCCTCGGGTGCGTGCCCTTTCGCGACGGCATCGTTTGACCCGCTTTCGTAGTGGAGGCTGGAAGGGTTCAGTAAATATCACCCCTTCCCGACTGAGGTGGGCTGTAATGGCTGGCGACAACGAAGGGAGTTTAAAAACAGGACTCTTCCTTCTCCTGAAAGCACTTGAACGCCATTGAGGGAATCTTAAGCCTTCGGTAATAGGTGTCTTTCGAGCTGTTTTGAAGCGAAAGTCAAACGAACCCCACACCGATAGAATTTTGGCCAGTTAATAAACAATTTGACCAATGGGAAATCAACCGGAAAATCGGATCAAAATGGTTCAACAGATTGAAACGGCGGAGAGACTCGTCAGTATTTGAAACCGCTACTTTCTCCATTGAGGGGTTGCGAAACTTTGATGCAATAAATTACTTATTACAGTAGCTTCTTTATAATAGAATACACTTCATCGAATGTAGAAAGAGTTATAAATAATATTGAAGTGAAATGCACAACATTTAACCTATGTTATGATGACCATATTTCATAGGAAATGTTGTAGTTCGAATCGGTTCGTAAACTCAGCCCTCAACAATTTTCTTTAGACAAAATGGCGCACGTGAACCAATTTTCCATCGAGTATCGAATTTTAATCAGTTCGTATTCTTCTCGCGAGCGTATAACTAATACGGACGAGATAAACAAACTTTTCACGCTGGAACGATGGCGCGGTCTCGGTGCAGGCTAATCGCATAATTCACAACTTGGCCGGTTTTTTTTTTTTTTACCCCCAACTGCACCAACAACCCCCGACCCGTTTGATCCTCCATGGCGCGTTGGAAGTGGTTCGACTCCGCCTGCGAGGACGAGTGCGCCGTCGAGGTTCACTTCTCATGTGCAGATTTATGAAGTTTCTAATTTCTTACCGCCGACTGTTAGTTATTTTTTATGTTTCTTTGATTTTATTATCCCCCCGCTCGGCCAGTTTTTCTTTTTCTCCGGCCCGATCCGGCGCGATGGGGAAAAGTGGGGAAATCCTGCTAGATCCTGCATCGGATGAAAATTGAGTATTGGAAACTGGAAACCCGCCGGTTTCCCGCCCACCCCGGGGTCACCTTACTAGCGATACCGGGATGTTCCGTCAGCCAGGATACGTTGCAGTTTGCGGTCGATGGAAACGATGGGCGCACAATAATAATAATAATAATAATAATAATAATAAATGCACCGACGGAAAGCGGCAGCGTTTGAGAGCGTCCAGAAGGTCGGCGGGACGGCGGCGGGTGGCGGGACTTGTGAAAAAACTATGAATAGAGAGCAGAAAACTCGATCCTTCTTTCCCAGCCGCGGCCCGGGAAAGAATGGCGGCTGGTTCGCTTTAATCATTCGGGACGCAAGGCAAGAAAGGATAATCGGCCGGTTCGGCAGGCGGTAGGCGCCAAAGGATCTAACGACTCCCCGGCCGGGTGGGTGGGTGGCCGTGCTAAAGATTCGAAAGATGTGGAGGCAAGCAGCAGCAGCAGCAGCAGCGGCGTAAAAGAAAGACGAACCAGAAAGAACCATATTGGATGGCGTAAAATTGTATTGAAAAGTTCGTAATATGATTTGAAGGCATCGATGGCGTGTATGCTGCACGGAAACATACACGAACTCCCGCCCACACGTTACAGCTCATCGCGGATGTGTGGGCGCAAGTGGTGCCAAGATTTTGTCCACCCTCCCAATCCCCCCACCAGCCCCGGTTTGAATTGGGTTTTGAATGCGAATAAAAAAGAAGATATTTTGCGGACGGATGACGAGGTCGCATCGCTCCACACTAGCAATCTTGGGCCAGATGGCGATAGATGGAAAGGGGGGAGCAAAAAGAGTGCGTGTGTTTGGGGGGAAGGAGGGCTGTAGGCTTACTAAGAATGAACCTACTTGTACATGTAACCAGCGTGACGCGAGTGGGTGGCTTTCGAAGCGAGATTTCGAATGACGTCAAACAATGGGACGATTTGTTGGTGCTGTTGGCACCGGGTCCCCGGACCCATCGGCTGTTTGGGTGTGCCGAAAAGTATATTGTCTTTTTTATGTTGCCAATGTACGGCCCACTACGATGCCATGGTCGGTTTAAACCTATCTCCCAAGGGGTGTATTTTAGAAAGAAATATCATTATCGTCTGATCTCGATTTTCATTAGTGCGGCGTTTGGGGGCTGAAAATGGACGAATCGCCACAAAAACTTCAATACTATTCGAATTCAATCACAAGAAGCTGTTTTTTTTACAGCGCTTAAGCCATCAGTATAACTTCTGTTAAATGCTGACCGATCTTAAACCTTCTTATATATTATGTCGCTGATGATTTAGTTCAGAGAAAAAAAAGTTGTGTGTTAAGTTAATAACAGCTCGTTCTTCGATAAACTTTTCGCTCAACCTCACAATATTTTCGGGGTGGTCGAACATTGAAAAAATTGTCGTATAAAGCGAGCCATCCTCCCGGCCAGGGCCCGCCATCGAGCAACCTGTCGCACGTCTGGAAGCGGACTGATAAACGCTTCAAGTTCAGGCAATCTCACACGGTGGCGTGTGCGCATCTTGCGTACGCCCTATATAATCCTAAGGACTCCTGCCGCTCGCCGAGGGGTGGCAAGCGTTCCCTTTGCCCGAACGGTGGGGATATTTTTGTCGAATTGTCGGATGCAGCAAAAAAAAAAAATCTAAATCAAATAAGGACACGAGATGGGTGGTCAAGATCGGAAAAAGATGCACAGATCGTCCCGTTTAGGGGTGGATTAATTCATTAATTTTAAACATTTCCACCTTTTCGCTCGACGCTCGACTTACTCGTGTCGCCTCGGACCCATTAGATCCGGATTACTTTGGGGGGTGGGGGGAGAGAGTTGGACCCCGGGTGGAAGATGCGGCCAACGCGTTCTTCGGTCGCGCTCACATTTCACGCCTGTCCGCCAATGGAAATTGGCTCCCCAGGCAGTAATCTGGCGTCCCTCGAGCCACGGATCGGATCGGATGAGATTTTTCACACTTTCTCCTCGTGGCTCGTGTTACAAATCAAGCAAGTTGATGAGAACTTGTTAGCCGATAATTTGATTATCTCCCGCGGGAAACTACGCCGTAGAATGGGGAGCGATGCAGGGAAATGTGGACAACATTCCGAAATATATTTAGACAATTTATACAATTGAATTAGTTGGGCGAACCAAACTTCTTTAGCTATGTAGCAAAATTCCAGCTTGAACTTTTCCGTTTGTCCCACACACTTACACATTCGTATTGGTTAGGATGAAAAGGTTTTTTTCCGGGCTCTTAGTGATGTAAACAATTGGAAAAAAAAATCACTTCCTTCGCTGAATTGTTTCAGAACACCGGACGTGTCAGACGTTCACTAACAATAAACACGTATAATTAAAACAACACGCGCATTATCGACTGTCAATCGATTAAACCTGAACTGAAGTTAAAAGAAGGCGCAAAAAACAAGAATTAACCCTCCAACCCTGCCATCCGCATCGGCAGACAATCGATAACTTAATCAATTCGTTATCGCCTCACGAGACGATGCTACGCCAGAAGGGCGCGCTAAAGTCCCGGGCGCGAAACGGTGTGACTCTTCATTGCCGCCGGAACCCTTCGTTACAATGTAGCGAAGTGAGAAAATAACACTAAATTACATAATAACGGTCCCGGCACGTTTGTGTGGAGGGTTTAGTACGACGTCCCGTTGGTGTATTTTTTGTTTGTCAGAAGGACCACCCGCTAGGACCAAGGACGGGTCCGTGTGGAAGAAGCATAAACGCGGCGTGGAATGTGTGGCTGCGCCTGTCCGTCTCGGTTTTACCGCAAGGAACCGAAGCACGCAGCTGCTTGGCAACAAGTGGCGGCAAAGTCCGACGAAGCTATTTAAGATTATTTAATTGGATTTTTTAACGGATCCCTGATGCGAATTTTAAAAGTATTGAAGTTAAATAATTTCACCCTTTGTACGCATCAATACTTTTACGAAACTCGGCAGCACGATGTCCTGCTGGCTGAAATATAGTAATTGACGGATTGGGCCAACAATAAACGTGTGTTGATATTCCCTTGGTGTGAAGGAAAACATTGTATGGCTCTATTATAGCTGCCTTCATGTTATTGACCAACTTTTTGTAGGCTCTTTCGTTTTGAGGGCATTTTCCGTTCTGTTTTCTAATGACGTTCTTGGCAAATGACAAATTCGTTCTTTATTAAAAGCGCAAGTATCGTTAAAACTTTATCGCAGAGCTACGCATTCTTGGGTCTAAACGCTAGGGATTTAGTTTGTTGGCGCGGTTTCGGCTTCGGTAGAGTGACTAATGGTGTTTTGGGGGAATCATGGGATGCCCAAAAACTATCATTATCGCATAATCTCTACAATATTGCAGGCGGGTCAAGGAAAGGTAGAAAGTGATCACGCCGAAGGAACGCCAAGTCCGTACAGCTTCCGGCGCTACCGTCGACGGTGGAAAACCCGCGCCAACGGAAACGCACTCACACCTCACTCCCCGCTACTCTTCTCTTCCCCCCCCACAGCAATCATAATCCGGGGGTTGATTAGAGAAAAAAAGGGGGAGGCGTTCGAGTTCGAGCTCCAGTCAACCAGTCTCCAGTGTGGCGTCGGCCGGGCGCTTCGGAGTCCCGAGGCATGTTTTCCAGCGCCATCTACCACGGGGCACTTGCTAGGTTTGCTGCTCTAGTTTTATCTCACATCCCCCCCCCCCTCCCCGCTCACCCACTCCCCATCGTGCTTCTGCAGCATCCCAAACCTTTCTTACTTCACATCCTTTTCCTGGGCGCTGTTGCGTGCCGTACTTATCAAAGCGCAAAACGGCACCCACTTTCACTGGGCGCATCCATCCGAGACGCTGTCTCCTGTGCACCACTCTGAGAAGGTGCTACCCGTGTGGGGGGGGGGGGGGGGAGGGCACACGCAGCACGTGAGTAATGTCCCGGGCGTGTAGGGAAGAGGCCCAGGACGAAGGCCGGCCGCGGGGTGTCGTGCGAAAGCGAAAGGCGACACTTTCCATACTATTTTTATAGGCGAGGAAAATGGTTACAAATTATAATTCAGCATCCTCGGAGATAATGAATCGCCAGCCAGGCGCCAGCCCCGCACACACACACACAAACCTACACACATACAGTTTCCAGTGACATGGATATCGACAATTGCGAGTGTGTAAAGTGCGGCGGGTTTTTCCCCGCCGGCCAGGCGGTGGTTTTCCATCAGCAATAGGGCGGGAAGGGGGCGGGAGAGGTGTTGCTGCGGTGGCGGGACCGCTGTGCGCCGTCGGTTGCTGAACGGTTGTTAAACATCAACTTCACCCTCCCCGGCAGTACTGGGCTGACGGGTGGCGGGCGGCGATGACGGCGAAGGACGTTCGGTTCGTTAATTTTGGAAAATTATTTAATTTCGTGTTGCTTCACCGTCGATGGGCGCCGTCACGAGCCGATTAAGTTTGGACGAGCATGGCGACGTGACTAGCGAGATGGCGAGTGGTTCATGGTTTGGAACTATTTCGTCATCCGAACGAACGTCTCGTCGAAATTAAATACAGCTAAAATATTCCTCAGTTAGGTGTGACGTAGTACGCCGTCAGGTCTAAGACTTTCTTTCCTTAAATCGGATGAAAACAAAAGACAATAAGTAATAAGTTTACCCTGAAGATTAAGGGAAACTAACCTTTGTTAGTTATCGGTCGTTGAAGAAGTGCATTGATCAAATCCACATTTTTTATTTCGGAAGAAGGGTCCGGCAATTTCCAAAATACATAAGAGGAAAACACTGGCCTTGTAAAAAAGTATTAACATTAATAGTGTGGCAAACTGTACTAAAAATACTTAAGTAAAATATCTTTGCTTCACATCCTTGAAAAGAGGAAATAATATCGTCTTTGAGGTTCATCTGAAGCGCGTTGCAATGAATGCCAAATTATATTAAGATAAACATAAAATGTGTTGTTTCCTATCGTTTGGAAAATGAAGGCACAATTGCGATGAACTTAAGGTAATTTAATACCTTTTTCTTCAATATATTGAACCAAATTGTTTCATCGGTAGATTACTTTCACATAAAATTGTGGCTGACAGTGGACTGAAGTGTATTCAGTATGTCACGCCAAGTCACTGCAACAATTTCATTTTGATTTCCTTTAGGAACTGGCCACATTGCTCGAGTTTTCCGTTGTACGAACGAAAGCGGAAATTTGTTTGGATTGTTTTGTGGCCGGCGCTAGTCGCGGGCAGCATCCCATCGCTAACAGAACACATGCATACACACACACACAAACACACACACACACACACACACACACACACACACATGTGGGTTCATTCTTCGCTTGCGGAAGCTGGTTCGACTGGCGCGAACCACAGAACGGAAAAACACACATACACCCAGACACGCGGCAGCGACAAATTGGCGGTGAACTTGTACAACTTCCACCCACCCCCTGGGATGGTGCCGGTCCCCATCCGTCTTCCGGATCGATGGGGTTGCATCGCCGCCCCGGGATACGCCGAGTACTTCAGGGGTTTCTTTAATCGAGCGACAAGCCACAAGAGAGGCCGGGGTGGGGGAGGAACAAACGCAACAAACGCAAATGTCAACAATCGAACGAGCGAGAACGCGGCGGCCCACGCCCTAGGGGGTGGGGTGGGCGGTGAGTATCGAACGAGTAAGTACCGAGTGATCGAACAACTCGCTCGAATGGGCCAGAGCACGGGGCAAAACAACTGAGAATCCGCCCTCGTTGCCGCACACTACCGACACTACCGGGGCACACAAAGGCAGAACGTACGCCAGGGCCCGCGTATTCTTGACTCGTGAAGGACCTGATGGTGGGATGGCGTCGTGGTGGCCGCGAAGCACGATTGGGAGATTTGGGGGGTGTGGGTTGGCGAAAATATTTGCACAAGCTTATGGAAGAAAATATAGTTTTCCTATGCAGCGGTTAAGCGGTTTTCCGAAGATGGAGCACACGGGCGAGCAGGAGGCATAGAGGGAGAGGGTGAGATAGTGAGAGCCAGATGAGGACGATATCAGAAAATGATAGCAATAAGTTGCTGCACTGCTGTTTTTGAGGGGAACCAAGAGTTTCAGCGTTCTGAGCGGAAACGGAAAGAGTCCTCACTCACCGATGGGATCGATTAAACGGAAAACCCGATCGAGTTCCGGGGGATACGATTGTTTTCTTTTCTTTTTTATAATGTTGGCAGAGGAGATGAGTTGTGAAAAGTAAAATGCGATTACGTGCGATTGTCGTGGCGGAAGGTTCCAGTTGCTTTAAAGTTTCGCTCGCATTTCTTTGTTTGATCATCAACTTGAATCGAATTGGAAGTTTGAAACACGGACGTTTTCCATCAGGAGAAACGCTAGAAACTATAACAACACACTGAGTAGCTATTCAGTTCCAGTAGTGTTATTGCTTAACCGTTCGGTAGTTAACTAACAAGTAGTTAAATGTTTCCACACGTTTCGAAATAAAATTCGATACAATGCCGCCAAAGTTTAACTATTTGTTTTTTTGATTCCTACTTGAAATATAAGATTCTCTTTACTAATAGACCAATCCTATCAAGAATCCCAATCTTCAAGAAACTTGGGAGTGTCGGTGTGTCATAAAATTACGCATCATGCGCTGCTGAGAGAAATGTTCCCTCCCGTACCTTCAAACTCCTGTTTTCGCTAATCCCAAGGCGTTAAACATAAGTTGCCCCAACGTGGGAGAATGCCCCCCGGCAGAAAGTGCCCTTGATTTTCCGACCCAAATACGTCTAAGCATAAAACAGAGGGAAAATAAAACTCATCGATCCCCTAATCCAAAGCTTCCACAACCCGAGCTGCCCCGACCAACAAGCGGCCATCGTCGCGCTGCGTACCTTCCACCGTGCGTCGCCCAGCCCCACCCGAAGGATTACAAGCCATCAACCATTCGACCCCATAAATCCTGCTCCGGAGCATTTTCCGTTTATTACCCTGCTCCGGACTTTATGTGCTCGCACTAAGCGCGTTTGCTGCGTGCGGCTTAATTGGATTAATTTTTTCGTTTGTGATGTACCGCTTAGCTGACCCCTTCCAACAGCAACACAAAAAAAAAAAAACATACACAAGGCGCAAGGTAACGATCCTGCAGTCCTTTCCCGGGATCCCTCTCCTGCCCGCTTACCGACGGATGTGCCGCCGAGTGGCACCGACCCCGGGCCTGACGAGTTGACACTTTGGTCCAATTCTGAATGCCATTAGTATAAATCAATTAAACCGAAATGGCTTTGTTAATGATTGGGAGAAAACAACGGCCTCTTGGTGGCCACAG
Source organism: Anopheles plumbeus (assembly GCA_034621735.1). Classification (NCBI taxonomy): domain Eukaryota; kingdom Metazoa; phylum Arthropoda; class Insecta; order Diptera; family Culicidae; genus Anopheles; species Anopheles plumbeus. Next base: position 16,342,629 of record JAOEFI010000004.1, on the reverse strand, counting down.
GACTTCCGGGACGAAAAGGATAGGAAGAGAAAGAGCGATAGAGAACATTCGAGAAGACTTCCGAGCAGCAGAAACGTCGGGCGGGATGGAACGGTAGAAGAAGCTTTCCGAGGCCGCCGTTGTTCCCTTTGTCGGGAAAAGCAACAGTTAATGGGAAGCTGCAGGCCACTGAGAGAGAGAGAGACATCCTGTAAAATTAAGCCCCCCTCCATGGGTCCCTTTCCGCGGATTGCACTCCGCTTGCATGGGGAAAACTTTCTGCTTTGCAACTGTTAAGAACCACTTTCCATCCAGTTGAGTATTGCGGATGGGTTTTTTCTTCTTCTGTTTTCCTACGCTCGTTATTGACCTCTTTCCCTTTGTTAGCCATCAGCTGCATTCTTCCGATCGACGGACCTGCATTTTTTATTCAGTTGTCGCATGTTTTCATGTCCCTGCCACATTGTGCCGTCGGTGCTGCCGCTGGAAACAAATATACTTTATAACGATAATAATGAAAACGTCAGTAGCACACTCTCGGTTCATTTAATACCTCAATTATATAATGATGCCGCGGGGCCCGTCGGAGGGAAGGCACTCGGTTACGGCAACCGGCGTCCCGCCCCCGAACCCTTTTCCTCCTGCAAAGGGGTGCGAACTCGGTGGTGGTTTTTCGCAAAGAATGGCCAGCGCGAGAAGACGCGGAGGAGAAGACAGAAAAAGAAAATGGACCACTCAATAGAAGGAAGGCTAACACGACGCACTTTCGAGTGCAGTACAACCATTCCGTTCGGCTGCGCGCATTTTAGAGCCCCCTGCGGGAAGCAGGGGGGGGGGGGGGTGGGTTTTGCTGACGTTCGACGGAAGGAAACTGACACCGCACGGTGAGGTGCGCCATCTTCGATTGGTTCGAACGGCTGGAAAAGGCACGGCCGAAGACGCCAGCAGTGCCACGCTGTGTTTCACAACAGTTTAATAATAGGAGCGGCAGGAACTACGCGACGCGACTAGCGACGGTGAGAAAAGGGCTTTTGGCCGTGCGTTTGTCAGCGTCATAAACGTGGAAGTCAAAAACATTGATCGGTTTTGTCTTGAAATGAGGATTCGATCGCTGTTTGTAATTCGCCGTTTGCGCAATTGTTTAAAATTATAAGCAAATCTGTTGAAAATTTTATTCATCATCATTTTATTTTAACAGCAAGCACGAAGTTGAGTATTCACTCCTATATAGAAATTGTAGAGAAGTTTAGTATAGTGTTGTAGAGAAGAGTAGTACTGCCGTGAAATAGTACATTATCTTCAAAATTATACATTAATTCGGGTTAGAGTTGTAGTGTTCGTTAATTTAGGGTCGATATTTGTGTATTGGATTGGATGTTTATTCAGATGTGAATGCTACGCGTTTGAATATGTATGGTTCATTATGTTAGGTTCATTTATTATCCGTTAACCGATTATGAACTTTGGCCCCTTTTCTATGTTCACCGTTCACCTTCACGAAACGACGTCAAGATTAATGTTCAGTCCTTAGATTGAAATAAATGAATATATTTCATGCATATGAGCATATTATTGACGTCATTCGATTGAGATGTGAGACGTACCGGGTCTTGCGACCCCGCCATCTTACATCAGTGTTCTTCAACTCCAAGCATACAAAAAGAAAATAAAGGGCCCATTAGGGATTAAGATTTAAGATCCCAGCACGTATTGACGGAATACAGAATTTCTTCTGGCCGCTTCTTAAGAAGTGGTAGAAACATTTTGCTTTTACGTAAGCTGGGAGGGTTGAAGAGCACTGGTCTCGTTTGTAGTTCTCTTTCGTTACTTTCGCCTTCGCTAGACGCAACCCATTTTGATCGCTTTTCGGCGCCAAAGTTCGCATTTGCATTTCAATCACGTCCAAACTGCGTGTGTGCGTATGTTCGCTCACATTAAGTAGTAGTGATTTTCATTAAAATTGATCAACTTTCCCAAACTCCTAATGGAGCCGCTGGCCAAATGCAAAAGCCGATAAAATATGCGCGCACGTGGTGCGAGGTGACCTGGCAGGTTAGAATATGTTTCTATCGCCTCGTCGAGCAGCCCGGTTGACAGCGCCGACCTGTCACCGGGTCCGTTATCCCATTTGGCACACTTCGCTGCTGCTGTCATGTCCGCCTACGCGTATAGTTGGTAAAAGTACCGCCGATGTTGTTTGACTGTATTTATTTAATTTTTTTTTCCTGCATCACAGCGACCTTTCCTTGCCGGAAGCGAGGACACTCGTGGGTTCCTTGCTCGGCCCGGTGGATTGTTTGTTCGGAAATCTTTCTCCGCCCGCGACCACACAGCGCCAGAGTGTGCCGGACCGGCTAAAGGTTGGCCATATTGGCAGGGTGTCGTCTTTGACAGGAACGTGACCGGAATGGCTTCCCGCCCGGAAAAAGCCAGCACGGGAATGGCCGCAGTGGCGAACATCGTAAACAACGTAGCTGTTTTGGGGAAGGGCCGGTTCGGAAACGCCGGCAGGAGTGCGTGGTTAAGTGGGAAATTGTGCACCCCGCCCGACGCTTAATTTCGTCACACCATTCGGGGAAAACTCGAACACGGATCAAGCGAAGGCACCAAACACCGTGATCGGTAGAAAAAAGGAACCGACGACAAATAAAACCAGGAGCGGGATGGGGGCATGGAAGATTCTCTCCTAGTGGTATGTAAATCATGCTGTTTACACTTATTTCCATCCATTTTACCGATTTTCCCCCAGCCGTCACCTTCCTCCACGTCTCGGTCGGTCGGAAAATGCAGGGTGTTTTTTTTTGTTGTATTCATCCTTATTTATTGCTCCACGGATCAACAGAACGAAACTCATGGACTCGCCATTGCAAATGACGAGTACGGTTGTCTAATGTTATCCTACAGAAGGAACACCCCCCGTTACCCACCCCCCGGGGATCCTCTCCGCACCGCCTGATCAATGGCGAATGGCGACAAAAATATACACCCTCCAAGGGATCCCTCCCCCACCCATCTTGGGGTGGGGCTGTTTATTATTATTGTCGACTGTCCAGTAGCATCGTTGCACTCCTCGCTCCCCTCGCTCGAGTGGACCTGAAGAGGAACAACGAGACAACTTGCTCTTCGGCTTCTGGGGCTAGGGCATGAAGTAAGATTAATTCGAAACATTCAAACAGTAATCATAATAAATTATAGTACAGTGATAAAAACGCACGTCAAAACCTGCCGTTCGTATGTATATGTGCGCCCGCAAAGGAGGATCTTGGGGCGCTCAGGGTGGCAGAGAAAGGGACGCCATCGGGCGCGCGTCCGATTTCTGTGCGACAGTTGGAAAATTAAACGGAAAATAGATGATGCACCGAGCCGGTCTCGTTGAGCAGGGTGTAGTATGTGTTTCGCTCCTTTGTGCTGCTGCTTCGGTTCGTGCTTCGATCCATCAGGACACTCGTCGTCACTCCGGTGCCGGTGCATACGGCGAAGTAGCTATTTCATGGTTTGTCAACCTTTCGGCGAGCAACATGACGGAGTCCGATCGGGAGGGAATTTGGAGACACGAACCCGGACCGAATGGTCCGTCGTTTTGTGGCAAATAAGGATCATTTGTCAACGAAATCACGTACCGCACCGATGATGGTCATTTGCGACGTAAGATTCGTGTTCGAATTAGGTCTGTGTGTGTGCTTGTATGGTTCAACGAGATACAATCCAAACGTCATTGAAAGAATGGACAGTGCTCAGAAAGGATATCAACAGAGAAGATGCCACTTTTTCGTTGCGATACTTTTGAGCGGTTCAACCCCATTGACAAGAACACTACCACTCCGATCCAAGTTGGCATGGAAGGATGTGAATGGAGTCCGATTTCGTGGAAATAGATTTTCATTACCGAGGAGGTTGATATTGCGCCCATCAATGTCGCCCGTTTCCAGGACACTAGAAAATAATCCCGGAAATGATTACGCCCTGCCGATCCAGACACAAACGCACCTTTTACGAGAAGCTGGGCGCAAAAGGAAGTTATCTATATCGCGGGCTTATCGAGCGTGAAATGGCGCAATACTGCACGCTCCGGTTTCACAGGACTTTTAATGTTTGAAGTGCCCACGGCCCGGCGAACGAGGGCAAACGGGGTTTATGACCACGTACCTCTCGACCGACGGTGAAAATGGCAACGGTCGTCAATATTTACCGCACGATTTGCTGCACAAGTTTTTAATATCACCACGATCTCTCTCGCTCTCTCTCTCTCTCTCACTCTCTCCATCTTTTTTTGCAAAGCAGAGACACAAGGAGAGAAAGGAAGAGCTTGCTGACGTCGTTTGGTTCTTGCCAGTTCCGGTTGAGGTTGAGCCCAATAAAAAAAAAAGGAGGAAAACCAGTAAAAGAAAAGTCGCAAAAAACACGGATTGAACAATACACGCTCATAAGCACTGGCACTGACTGGGATCGAGGAATCGGTAAAGTACTTAATCAGCCCTTTTTTTCCAGTTCGTGACCGGTGTCCGGCACTTGTTGATCCGTTCGGCATACATACACTGCGAAGCGAGCGGGCGCCCTGATATCCTCGTCCTGATTGTCCTGATTGGCATCGGCGCGCTGATGACGGCAACAGGTTGACAACATTGTTGTGCACGCCTTTCCGTACATTGAGGAAGGCATTGTGTGTGTGTGTTTGTGCCCTTCTAGAAAAGGAGTTAAGGAGATTAGAGGGTAATTTTTTAACGTTTGTTTTAGATTGTGATTACAGTGTGTGGAAGTATCAAGTGTGGCTATAGTTAGAGGTCTTATAACTTTTCCCATTATTAAAGTTTCTAAGCATTAAATCTATAGGAAAACTCAGTGTATATATTGATCACACGTATCAATTTATGATCCAAGTAACATATCTAAGTGTTAGTTTATTAGTTAGCACATGTCTTTGCTCTGGGAATAGATATGGAGTTCGTACGCCGTGAAAACGATATTTAGTTTCCGCTTCGCACAAAGAGTTCGTCGCCAATAAAATAAATGTAATCAATCTTCGATCGGCTGAGGGTATTTCCTTGCGTATCAGTGTGATTTTCCACCAATCAATGGAACCGCAAACGCAACGTTTGAATGTCTCTCCGGTGGGAAAGATGGAAAAGGGGTTCAATCTGTGATCCACTTCCTAGAATCCAGTTCTGCCCTCGGGAAACTGGCGCACGGTGTAAACATATTATCGCCACAAATCGACACAACACGCCAACACACGGAGACGCCGGCTGGCGAACCCTGGACCGCTGGTGGAAACCTCTCGAGTCCGTCGATTGTTGGGGGGGGGGGGGGGGGGGGGGGGGGGGGGGGGGGGGGGGGGGGGGGGGGGGGGGGGGGGGGGGGGGGGGGGG
>JAOEFI010000004.1:16313783-16332928 GCA_034621735.1 Anopheles plumbeus | reverse complement strand
GAGTCCGTCGTTTTTTGCCCCCCCCCCCCCCCCGGTCCCAGTTTTCCTCGCGTTCGAGTGCGTGGGTGCTTATCCTCTGTTTTGCCGAAGCGCCCAAGAACCTTGCGCATGAGCTTGCCTTCCCCTCGATCGCACGGTCCCTACTCCACCATTGCCTACCTTTAGTTAACCGTTCCGTCACGCGTTGGATGTTTGAATATGCTGGTGTGTCCTTCAATCCTTTCGTCGTCCTTCGCCATCATCCCCCAGCGACCGGTCGTCGCCACCGTTTGTCACCGAGAAGCGTGAGGTGTTTATTGATGTAATCAATATCTTTATTTGTTTATCTTATTCATTGCCGTGGTTTCCCCCGCCCACCCTTTCTCCTGCTCGGGATCATAAATACCGTACACCGGCGGCATCGGTTCGAATCGAACACCTATCGGGTATTACAAGGGGTTGCGTGACGAACGTGTCCGGGACCGTCGTATGAAGACGGTGAACGCTCCGCCCCAGCTCCAGCATACATCCTACTCGACCGTAGACATCCTTCTTCATCCACGATTGTCGCTCCTAGCGTCCTCTGGCTGGTGGAGGGGTTGTTTGGTGGAGGTGCGGTCGTAAGTCTCAACAATTCACGGCACGGGCAGGATTTGGTCGTTTCTGTTTGATCTCAGGTAGGGTCGTGTCTAAAAAAGATCCACTTTGGGAAAAATAACAACGGCAAGGTTTAACCAACCGGTTGGGGAAAAGCATGCACAAGAGTAGCGTGAGACTGTCTGGTAGGAAAATGGAGAAAAATTAACCAACGGACCACGTCACATGTCATAAGTCTGAGGGAATGATGAAACATCTCAATACTTTTCGTAATACAAAATGATTCACCTCTTATTCTCAAGAATATCTTATTTATGTCGTCATTTTGTCACCCTCCCATTGAAAGTTGATTTTTAAACTGACACCATGTTTTTCTAATCTGGAAATTTACCTTCTACAAAATTTGGATAGAGTTTTCATGGATGTTCTGAACATTATTTCGTCCGGAGAGGAGACCTTTTTTATGTTCCACTTGCCTTGGGATAGGAGCGTGGAATAAAATTCCCATGAAAGGACGATGGGGTTTTCCATCTTTTAATTTGTTTTGAAAAAAAATTGCCCGTTTCCCCTTTAGAACACTGTTTCTCATATATAAAACAATAAGGATAAAATTAATTGTTTGATATAAATAGATACGCTACAATTAATATGCGATATCATGATTTGTCGTTCAAATTAGGAACATATTCTCAACTAACGTATTGACCCCTTTTTCACAGATCTTCGGATCATTTCCTCATCATTGCCTTTGAAGCTTCAACCAGGAACCCTTTTCCATCCCTGTCCTATTTGATTAAAAGGTCAGCCAACATGGGGAGTTCAATAGAGCTTCCCAAACTGGTCACCCTAAGCCGCAACCGCTCGGCATTGCATTCCTGCCTCTTGGAGTCATAATGGTGCACCATTTATCCAAATCGATCCGGTGGTTTTTTGCGTTGGTTTCACGGCCCGAAAGTTTGCGCCCCCCGCCAGCCCCTTCGCGCCACTTCGGATCCATTTTCCACCCGGAGGCCCATTCGAGCACCAGTCGACCCACCGAGACACTAATGATGGGCACATGATGTTGGCTCCTTATAGTGTCATTTTATCGGGGTCGCGATGGGCGAAGCCGTACCGGGGAAATGGGAAAACTTTTGTTCACCATCAAAGCTGGGGATGTGAGTGAGTGCCCTCATGCTACAGAATGAACCGGATCAAGGTACGGCCCCAGGATAGGGCAAAGGGAACGGCAAAGTTTTCGAATAAAAATTCGTTCGGCAAATAATGACGATTATTAGCTTTGCGTGACGTTGGTGGCATTTGGTGCACTTTTTCCACAATGTTTCCCCTGCACATACTTGTGCGGAGCCCGTGAGAAAAGGTTGGGGCAAATTCCGGCAACCGAACTAATGGTTGGGTTGGGTTGCGTCGTAGAGAAATGGTTTGAAGACTAAGCTGGGGAGCGGAAAACAGGATCCCGAAAGTGAGTGGGGAGGATATCTGATATTGAGATTAGTGGTCGTAGGACAGGACGTTCGTTTCGTCCCCGCCGCCTGCCCAACCAACGGTGGGCTGCAATTTTTAAGCTGATTTATTATAGTTTCGCTGGTTTGAGAATGAGGGAGGCTTCCACACTCGAGCAAATCCCTTGCTCGGGCGGGACTCCTATGGATGTGCACGGTGTCCTGCCACGCCGAAATGGCATCCACAAGCAGCACGCGTAGCAGGCGTCGCAAGGACGTTAGGTAGTTTCGCTCCTATCTCGGTCAGCACGACCCTTTCCAGCTCGCGTAGCGCTTGTGCCCTTTCTCGCACGCTCAGGACGGCCAGTGAAAGTGAACGACGAACGTGGGGAGGGTTGGTAGGAGAGCGAGCGGGGTGGGCCGTGGGTGGTTAAATCAAATCACTTGTCCCGGTGTCTGGCTCGTTGGCGCCTGACCGATCGCTGCACTAATTTTCCGTTAACACTGTCTCGCTGGACGTCAGCCTCGGCCGAGTGAGAAAGAGTTTTACCATTTCACTCGTCCCAGTCTGCCGGATGGGTGCTATAGTTTTCCTCATATCACTTTCAAATTAAACTCTGTGAATGTGTACCGCAATTTTAAAACCGTGAAATACCTGCGATATTTATATACTTTTCATTTATGTGTCTCAGCACTAGAAGAAACATTACAACTTCAGGAATGTAATGCTGCATTTTCTTCGCATCTATTCAAGGAGTAGCGGGTGCACATTTTATTGTTCCTTAATTAATATTGTCGCGCGCTCGTATAGAATTCGTCCGTGTTTGGGTTAATTTTAGCTTCTCGCAAATGTGTCCCATTATTTAAAGCTCCTCCAGCTCAAGACAACAGCAGCACAAATAGGTTCCAAAGGTAACACGAGGCATATACCCATTGAAAGAGGGAACGTGTCGCATCGAAACCCGTGTCGGCAGAAACGGGCGACAAATCGACGTGACGAACGAATAGCACAGTTTCCTTCCATCGAAACCATTCGAATGGCGTACGTTATGTGAATAAATTTCCCCACATCCACTCACACAACCACCCACACCCCTTTCCCGGGAAATCGGGGCCCCGGGAAGCCCACCGCTGGCAGCAGCCGATGATGGATTTATAAATAAAAGGCTCGCATCGGAAACGGCATGCAATTGGATGTGCATTTTATTAAGTGATTTGTGCGTTTAATCTACGTCTTCCGCTCCGGCCGTCGGTCGGTCCGAGTCCTTCCGTTTCGCGTCGCAAACGGTGCCGAGGTGTCGGTTGCAAATTGGGCCACACAACATTTTCCACGCGACGACGGGGAACGGGCAGTATGGACGGGGAAACGTCATTGTACCGCCTGCACGGCAACCGTCGTGTTGTGACGGTTACATTATTTACCTGCATTCTTTACACGCCCCTTCTGATCCGGGCTGCCGAGGTGCAGGGGGGAGGAGGAAAATTTACATATCCACCTGACGCGGGCGAGTGCAGTTGGGGCGCGCATCGGGCGCCACGGAATCGCCAGCATCGTTCGCCAGCCAGCGTACGTGCTGTTTGACGGTGGAAATACTATTGTATTGTGTTCGTTCCCGGTCGGGCTCTTGTGGCGGTGGAGGCGTAGGGAAATTAGGCCCTTTGTGGGAACGAGGGCACCCGGATTGGGGGGCGGGTTGTATTTTCGGGCTGCCACGGGGCAATTAGAAGACCCGCCATTTACCACCTGCAAGGTGTTTTGTAAGCTGACTAATGCTAATGCCCGGTGGGGCACATTATGCGGCTGCATGTTGCAGGCATCTTCTGGAGCGCAGCTGATTATGCGCTGTGGTGCGAGCATGGTTTTCTCGTGCGAAAGCTGAACAAAGTGTGTACCGTATCGTAGTACCGCTTAGTCACGACCGACCATGGCGATTTTGATCGTCTTTGATTTGTCAATTTTGGAGCAACACTTACCAATACTAGATGCAATTTTTGAAGCACTATGGAACCAAACATATGTGTAAACTTCTTCGGTTAGCGCCAGAAAGAGACAGTCCGGCAACACGAAATCAGGAAACGAAATCTTTGAAAGGTTCAGCCGCTCTTAATCAGATTAGTAAACTAATTAGATTTCATCGCTTTACTTTCAGCGTCCTACGTTAGGATTTTTATTCGGGTGGATTGGATTTTTTCACGCAACTTAGCAGTAGGCTACATAGGGTTTTCCACCAATGAAAGGTTGGTGAAAGCGCATTGGATTCGCTGACCACTAAGTTAGCGCACTCATTTAAAACATTAGATTAAAAGCGAGCGCACCAAATTGGGTTAAAACGTTGCGTGGAATGTGCTATTCGCCAATTTCCCGACCACATTCTGACCACCCGTTGGGAGGTGCGAGTTGATGTGAATAATGCTCGGAGCTTTTCTCTTGCGTCGTTCTTATCGCATTTCTTTCGTGTGCGTGTGTGTTCACCCTTGCGGTGTCACGTTGCCATCCCAAACCCTTTCCCTCATGTCGCTGGAAATAAACAGGGGAAAAGCCAGATTCGTCCCACCAGTGGTTGGTGGTGTGCGGCTGCCCGGAGATTCCTGTGGCCAACTTTCTCGCTTCTCGGTTCAATTTAATTTTCTCGAGCACTTTTACTACGCGCCTCAGTTTGTTGGCCCTTTCTTCCAGCTAGGAGGCAGGGACTGGCGAGGGAATGTCTCTAACCTCTAAAATCATGCAAATCAGTTGAACAAAGTACCGGGTTTCTTCGCCGTTGTTTTGTCCGTGCGGGGTGGAATGGAGTCCCTTTTGGTGCACACTTTGAATCGGATAATTCGAATGCATATACGAGATTGAAAGTTTATGCCGTTCTTCTTCTGCGATCTCTACCGGACGGAGAAAACTGAAAGTGGTTTAGGAACAAATGGAAAGTTCCGAGCGTCGATAAAACTTCTCCAATAGTTTGGTGTTCGTTTCTGTTTTTCTTTGGTTCATTTTACCAAATCAGCTTTTACATCGAGATAGCTGTAATTTGTTAAAGGGTGGTTGCCATTTTGGCAGTTGTGTTTCGTATGCCTCGGAATCTATTTGGAAGTTTATTCAAAGCAGCACTTATTGTATCAGTTTACACCCTTTCTAGCTTCCTAGGAAGTGGTAAAAAGTATTTGTGGCTATTACTCTTTAATGAGCTTGGCAAACCGAATGCTTTCGTTTTAGTTTGTGCTCAAATATCAGTTCGTAGTATGATAGTTTACAGGATCGTGATCGGTTTGCTTTTGACAAACTGTTCGAATTATTCTCGAGAGGATAATGTAGTCAATAATGTTTAATCCTGTTCAAGATCAACTTTAGATCCAAATTTACCTGTTTCTGTTGTTCTTTTAGAATTCGATACTCTAAACATTTCCGGCAGCAATCGGCACAAACGATTTGCTATGATTCTTCTCTGGCACATCAATCAAGTTTCCCATCATGCCACATATTGCAAAGTTCTACCAAAGATTCGATCGATCGAATGTTCGCAGTTTTCCCCCACCATAACGTATCACATTCTAGCCCCGTAACTTATCACCAATGACGTAAACGGGGGCCGATAAGCGACCCACAACTCGCCACCACACCAAAGTACCGGCGCTGTTTGCACTCACGATTGTGCCTGCAATAACTTCTCGGTCCTCGTGGAAAAAAAAATGCTGCTGGGAAATGGGCTCGTAAGTCATCGTCGTCGGTTTCCCCGGGTGTGGGGGAAAACTGGGAAAACCGGGCATATCTATCATTCGCTTATCAGCAATCACCGGCCCCTATCAGGCGGCTATCGCTAGTTGCGCACAGTTAGGATCAATTTATTGCCAGCGAAGTCGGCTTCGATCGAAGGTACGGAGAAGTGTTGGTGTGTGTATGTGCGTTTTTGCTACATAAACCGCTAAACGTTGCAATGTTTTATTTGCACATGTCTTAGATCCAGTGGCAGCAATTAATTTTTTGCCTTCCGCTGCGCGTTCACTCACAAGTTTATGTGTTTGGTTGCGTTCTTGTGATATGTTTCCCCCTATCGGTTTATGCTTTCAGTAACGTCAAACAAAAACAAGTATAAAAAGGAACCACAACCAAAGCTGAATGTGTTATACTGAATGCTTCTAATAAATAAAAATGTTTCGTAAACTTCAATACTGTATCTATTATTTACAAACGGTAATTTGAAAACTTCAATTTTCATTTAATTCTTCACTGCTGGTGTGCTTCAAACTGAAAGGTCGTTGGACTTTATGTAACATCTGTTTCTACGACATATTAGCATAGGTTTTCAGGCTGAAACCATCCTGGTGCCATCGTATGCGATTTGCGGTTCACTGCAGACCCCATTTTCACTAACCTTTACTCAACCCTTGCCTAAATCTACCGCGAGTTTGTTCCAAGCACTTGCGTGGTGGTCGATAAGCAGTTTTCAGTTTTTCCAGAGGGATTACATTAACAAAACTACTCCCCGCTACGGGTCCGATGAACTGCCAGGAATTGTCGAACGGCAGACTCGGGCTACCACCCGTATGCCGAACCGTCTGCCGGAAGTGCTTATTTGCATTTCAGTCCATTTCCGTTTCACCTTTCCGCGGTCGTGCGATGTGCAACACCTAGGCAGTCTTTACATTGCACATTGGTGACTTTTCCTCCCATCGAGACAGTGGCAGAAGCGACGCGAAAAGTTTAATCTTCGTCATCGTCTTGTTTTCTGTTTTTTGCCCGTCTGTTTTCTTGCAGATCAATGATGTCGTAACAGGCATTGTGACGCGTTCACCCACATCGACAGGAGAAAACCTCCAACGTCCCATACCCTTCTGAAGTCAAACAAACACACATGAGAAGAAGAAAAAATAGTGAACAACGAAACCAATTCGATCTGAATTCGCACCTGTGTAAGCCTTTCCTTCTAAAGCATTCGCTTCATTCTACTTATCTTTATTTTAAACATTTCCATTTTCCAGAATGGTTCACTATTTCATTTACACCTGCTTAAATCATTGTTATATTCACGTCATAGGTTTTCAATACTTTTTCTCTGTTCATGTCAATGTTCATGTTCTATAGTAAATTGATTAGGATTTTCTAAAATATATTTCACACGATTAATAACACTCGTTATATAAGAATATTCTACATACCTGGTAAAAGGTGTAGTGCAGAAAAAAGTTGCTGTTACGTAACCAAATCGTTACCCCTTTCAGTAGCATAGAGAGTTAGCTGATAATTTGCCCCCCGTTGGCCAGGTTCGTGTTCGGCTACATGTGGGATCATTTGCATCGTTCACCCCAGAATCGCACCATCCCACTTCCGGTATCCTTAATTGAGACGTAAAATTAACTGCACCATCACCACTACCACCATCACCACCAGGCACCCGCAGGATGGAAAGTTCCTTCAGGTGTCGGTGTCGGGGAACCCGTCCACCATAACCAAAGGCGAATTGATGCTTTCTGCTAATCGTGCATGCGAGCTACGGGAGAAGACTCGTAGTGTTTATTTGACACGGTCTCAGAGTCATGGAGGGTGTTCTATCCATCTTTCGCCTTTGCTGAGGGAAGTAGCAAGAGGAGAAGTGGAAACTGTTCCCAAACGACTTCAGGACGAGCTGCGACGGGGAGCGGTTGTGGAAGCCACCTGTTACTTAAACTTCCCATCGCTGTGTAAGGATTTTCCGCTGCAAGCCGTAAAGCGATTAGTATTTAAATGCAGACGGCAAACAAAATTGGGGTTGAAACCCCATACAAACATCGAGATGATGTGTGGAAAGCGATCGTTCTTATGGCTGGTGTATAATTTGCGTTCCCCGTTCAGCAGCTATATATGTTATTTACTTTGTTGCTTTTATGTGAAAGTTACATTATAGAACATTATAGTTCAATGATATAATGTTATGAATCGTTGGTTTGGTTTGTTGTAGTAATGGTGTGTTATGTCGTATGCATGAACCACAAAACTGAAGTTATATATTGTTTGGTTATAACAATATTTATTCTTTGAAAATGTGTCGGCGTGCATTGACCCTTAAAAACGTTCTCGCATACAATCACCCAAAGATTCTACAGTATCCTGCACCTTCACCTTCCTGCAGGACAACATTGCCAACATGGCGACTGGATGTTCGAACGGATAACGTGCCGCTCGGTCTGGCTCAGTCGGACGTACGTTCCCGCACCGACAAGCGGCCCTAAGCGATCCCGGCAGCGTTTTCCAATTGCTTTCCTTCCAGTCGCTCCAGACGCAACAGGTTGTCAATATGGTGAGTGGCTGTTATTCGTGTCCTGGTTCAAGCAACCCCCTCCCCGGCTCCCCGGGCCGGAACGGTGCAATGAAATGCGCACGGACGAAGAACCTTCGTCATCCGTATGATGAAACTCTCGGCATGACTTCCTGGCAAGGTACGCTGCCGCCGTGCGCCCGCCCGCCAGAGGGCGCGAGCGAGCCACCGGAGCAGGGAAACGCGGCACACCCGCTGTGTAAACGTTTCTAATTTTAATGTTGTTTTTCTGTTCTGGGCAGCTTCTAGGTATGTTGGGGGGGTTTTTTTTTTTGCGAATATCGAGAGTCGATTGTTGTGCGGGTTCCGTGAATCTTCCGATCGTCCTGAGTGGTGCTATATTTGTTTTAGCGATATCTTGCGCTGTATTTTTGTAGCAACGAAACGAGTAAGCCAATGAAGTGTTTTAGTGGCTGGAGCCAAGACTTGTTAATGGAGGGAGGAAAGTGAAAAGAACCCTCGTCATGCGAAGAATGCGTTGACACCGGAACGGGTCGTAGTTTACTGGTGACAGTATATCACCAGTCTCGTGTTCATTTCCTACTTCTTGTCAATAGTTTTAATTTTCCGCCCAAATTTCACCAATTATGAATGTTTTCGTTTAAGGTTTAACCATCAGTAGTTTAGTATGTAATCAGTATATTGGATCATTTGTACCGAGATATTACATTGTCACTAACGAGTTATGTTTATGACGATGTTGGATTTTTCAGTAATTATTAAACAATTTATACAAAATGGCTCATATAATTGAACAAATTTATCGACCATAGACACACGAATTCAAATAGTATGTTATTTGTTCATCGTTTCTTTGGTTTGAAAGTTGTACTGGTGGAATTCGAGCAAGAACAGATTGCGAGAAACTTGTTTGCTTACATAAAATGTACTTCAAGAACAATACGCCCCCATCATTTTTTTTACATTCCCACTCTGCTGCAGCAGCTGTACTCGGGAAAAAATGCCTGCATTTGCATACATCCTACTTATAGCAGTCGATCTCATACTACCCACAACAAACGTCCACCGTATGTTCAGCATGTACGACAGCGTTGCAAATATCACGGGCAGATTTCTTTCCCACCGTCGGCCACTCCACCCTGTGCCGGTTCACACCCGACGTGAGTTCTCTGGTTTCCGTCGGCTACAGAAGCTGTCCATATCGGAAAACCCATCGGGTGAGAATGGAAAATGAAACGAAACTACAAGAACAGCGGGCGGGCGGGAAGAGAACGGTTGGGGGGGGGGGGAGAGGAAAGTTCGATAAGATTTTATTACATTCTCGTGTCACATTATCATCATTATTCCACGCCGAGCTTATCTCTCCCCCCGGCACGGTTGTGTGTTTCCCTCGTCGTTCTGAAGAAGAAAAAAAAAGCCCGATGGAAAAACGGCGACAGAATCGCCGATCATCGTTCTACTGTTGATTTACAGAGGGGAGCGAGCGTGTTGCGTTCGGATATTTCCCTGCATTCTGGCGTGTAGCATTTGCGACAATAATTCGCTACAGCCCTTTAGCGCTGCCTTCATCCACGTTTGGCAGTTGAGTATGAACTGTTTTCTCCAGCGCGATGCAACCGGATCCAGCTCGGGATTGCGGAACGCTCGAGCCGTTCGTGTCGTGGGCTCGTTTCTCGAAAGTAGGGGAAATAGCTGGCCAGAAAGCGGAGCGTTTGCTAGTGTTTGTGCAGTCGCGCTGTTGTGCCTCTCGTGCCGTGCGTTGGAGCCGGCTAACTGCGCTGCACGCCGTGGTCACAGAATTGTTGGGGTTCGCGCCTGTTGCGTTGGCGGAACCTACTGGCACCAAGGCGGTCCTCGCACTCGACCAATGGTTCGGCGTGGCGCGGCACGTACGTGGGCACGGGGTAGCTCACGCGGTATGCACCCTTCAGAACGTTCAGAAGGAGGCGCTTGGTGGCTTACTTCCACGACGACGAAGACGACGACGACGACGACGACGAAGACCACGACGACGATGGGTTCGATATCGACGCGCGTAGGTGGCTCCGATGGGAAGGATATTTGTTGCTCGGGTGCCAGAAGGAGCCCAGAACATGTCGATCGTCACGAGCCGGGTTTTCCGAATCGGCGGTATAGTCGAGAACCGGTGGAAAGTGCTTTTCGAGTGCCATACATGACCATGGGTGGCATGGATGTTGTCGTAGCGATAAAGCTGATTATTGCAAATCGATCATGCACTCATCGCCAATGGAATTTGATAGGTTTTTCTCTTTTTCCACCACAAGCATGATGTTGTTCCAACCACCTACATTAAATGTAGAAGATAAGGAATGTACATCTTAGAAAAATCATTTACAATCAATCATTTGATCATTTACAAAAATCAATTACAAAGATAATTAATCAGCTAGATGTTTGCGAATATATAACCTGATTCAAATCTGCAGCTGTACTATCCCAATTATGTATCAATAGAGGTCTCATTTGACTTTGGACTTTGAGCACACATTTGAAACTTCTTAAGACTGAGAAGCAGTATGAGCAATTTACAGTCAAAAGTATTGATATTTCACAAAGATTAGATAATTCACATCTATTGTTGAATGTAGAACGATGGGTTTGAATTCGATCCGCTTATCGCATAATTCTGGCAAGAAATATTGTATTTTTCTTTCCAAAAAAATCTGTAATAAGAAAAATGAATTTCTATGTTTTCAGCATCCTTTGTAACCGTGTAAGGCTACCGACAATCAATAATGAAATTAAGTTAATTGAGAACTTTTAGGCAATGGTTAAACCAACAAGTTTCCGCAGAAAAAATTTAACCTATCATTTGTGAAATTTTAATCTTGAAACAAAAATAAACCAGCGTTTGATGCGCAAGAAATGGATTTGTACTACATTGAATAAATCTGGGATACTCTTTCTCAAACGCGTAAAACCATAAATCATCATCCCGCGAACAGGAAATACCATTAATCCTTTATCTCACTGTATCGCCCACCCACCGCACGTGTGACGCTTTACATCAACAAGACACAAAACGGATCCACGAAACCGAACGCTCTGTCCAAGCGATCGAAAAATGAAAAATAAATGTAAACCAAAAGCTAAATGCCTCCAAATGGACGCTAGAACGCAAAAAGAGTTAAAATAGCCGAGAAATAGCTTTGTTTTCGTGAGATTGTTTTTTTTTTCGCTAGGTTTCCCACCATGTCCCGGTGGAGTCGCCTGGTCGTTCACGCGGCGTACATTGCAAGTGCATGTAAATTGTGGACGCACCGGTTCATCCGGTACGCGACGACGGCTGTCCCTTGCAGCCGGTTCGTATGGAAAACCGCAGCTATTCCAAACGCGGGGTGAGGAAAACCTCGAACCGTCAACGTGGAGCGCGATTTTGAAATCGTTCTTGAGCAAAGTCGCGCCTAACGCGTTCGAGAAGCATCCCCCCAACGGCAGCGTGTGTGCTCTTTCGCTCCCGCTGTGGTTTCCTTCAATCTATGTTGCGTATGTGCGTCTCTCTTCCGTTCGTTACAGTGTCGCACGGAAAAACAGCCGATCGGCCGACGGCGTCGGTTGTTGTTCGTCCGAAAGAACACGCACTTGTCTACCTCCCCTGCAGCTTTCTCACAAAACGAACCGGCGGCCAACGAAACCGAACTCGGTCCGAGCGAGATCACAAGCAACAAGTTCGGTTTCGTTCGTTCTCGTCTCGGGTCGCGGTTTTTCATTGACGCGCAGCCAAACCAGAGAATGGAGGAGGGGGGGGGGAGGGATATGCTACCCGTGCGGGGAGGTGGTAGCGATTGTGCGGTGTCTGATAAAACAGAACTTTCCCTTCGGGCAGGAATGAAACAAGGGAGAAGGACACCAGCCACTATATCGGCTTCGGGCACCGCGTGTGCGTGTGTGTCTCGAGAACCTGTTGCGAGCCTCGTACACACCATGGAATCTCTCCGAAGGCTGGAGGGGCACGGCCAGCAAGCCACGCGCACCGCACCACGCTTCCCACACCCCCGAGGGTGGAAGGGAAACATAGAACAGTCGGCGGAATAGGGACGAACGGCTACGTGTTGCTTCCGTGGCGCTTCGGGTTCAGTTTACGTCCAACAGTTGCCTGTTGAACATCGCAGCTTGCGGCAAACGGACACATCCGGTTCACCGTGCGTTGCATGTGGTGTGAAGAATTGAACCGTCGTTCTCAAATTAACGGACATTCTACCAACGGAGTCGAGCATGGAGAGGAAAAACAGCAACAGCATCAAAGTGGGCATCCGCCAGTGGCAGCAGTGGTAGAACAACAAAAGTTATCCGAGTAGTCTGAATCAGCTTCGGGCAACAGGTAGCCTGCATTCTACGTGTCACTGTAGGGACTCAGGTCCGCAGCACGCAGTCCAGAACGTGGTCAACAAGTTCTTGGTCGATAGTTCACTTCCCAATAAGGGTCGTGTGCAGCAAGTGACGTGAAGCAGGAAGAAGTTTGTGGAGTGTCTTTGGAGACTTCCTGAAGCCTGTCCTGTTGAAGAAGAGTGAACGAACCGAGTGTAGAACCTCAATTGGACTTTGACACTTGTGGCACAGATTGCACGAGCCGTAATTTGTACGTGTCTTCTGGTGCGTACGTGCGTTAGTTTCCGAGTTCTGGCGCTGTTTTTCGCAGTTCCGGCTTAGTGGGCGTTCGGATAATGCCAGAGACTTTAGTGCTAGTGTCGTCGTCGCCATCCCCCCACCGACTGGGAAGTGATTCACCCCGGAAGTGTTTAGTGAAGTGGCAGTGAGAGTTTTCCATTAATAAATTAAACTGCTAATTAGATAATTTCCTCCGACTCTGCACGCCGTTGGAGAGGAACCCGGTGTGAAACGTCCTTGGTGTCCCTGTCCCGAGACCGCCAACGTCGTGTCGAAGAACATCTGGAGTAACAGCGTAGGACACCAGTGAGAGAGGTAGGATATGGTTTTCTGATTTCCGGCTCCTCGGTTCTTTGGCTAAGCGATTCACAGTGCCTTCCGTACGGTGGGCTACAAATGGGTTATGGTTCCTGTGTGGACCTGCGTTTTATTTTTATTTTGCACCACTTTTTCTGCACTGCACTTAGTCAAGTTAGTGACCGAGAAAACCGGGCACGACATCTTAACACCAGCTGACACGAGAACCACCTGCCCGGCAGGATCGCTCTCCGCTTAACCTCGGCAAGCTGGAGGACCTGCTTTTTCTGCTCCATTTGTTCCACACACACACACACACACACACACACACACACAGCCCGGCTGCAGTGGAGGTCGCCCGGGTGTCCCAAGTTCCTACCGGGGGACCCAGATGCATCCCTGACAGGGCCGAACCGGGAATGCAATTTAACTGAAAGCAATTTACTTTGGCCAGAACTTTCCAATAAACAAGATAGCGTTGGGGGTGGGACAGCTCGTGCACTCTAGCAGACCAGAGTTGGCCGCCCTCGAAACAAAACTGGCATTATCTCGTGACCTCGTCCACGTTACCGTCTCCGCTGGCAAATGCTTCCTCCCCTTGGACCATTAGGAAGCAGCCACACAACAGGCAGGCTGCTAGATAATTCGGTTCTTGTGCTACGTCTTGACCGGACGAGGAGTGGGGGTTTCGGTTTTTTTGATAAGTCGCGGCTCTAATGCATTCAAGAACTCGACCCAACCGGTAATAAAGAACGGTGGGACGGAGGCTGAATAAATAATAATTAATTCTCAAGATTATCTCACAAGAAGTCACGCAAAGTCACGCGCTCGTGTTCGGAGCTTCCCGGGCAGACTTTTGGTGGTCCAACCCCTGGCAGGAGGGTGGCCTTGGAGTGAGTTCACCACCTTCACCTTTTCTTCGATAGATTTCATTCTCGATTGCGGGATGCGATAGCGTGCAATTTATCCGTCCACCGGAAGCAGCACGTGCTTGCCATCGAAATGCATACCGGGCTGCACGGTGGACGGAAATGGGGTGTTTTTGGTTTTCCCCACCCCGCGTGCTGATGAGTTTGGTGGCTCGAGAAGGAACAACCCAAACTCGTGCACTGAATTCTGTAGTCTCCACTCACCTACACAGTGCACACAGGTAGCCAGCTTTCCCGCTACCACGGACGGGGTTTTGTTGTTGTGCAGCGGATGCAAAAGTCATCATTTTGAGAAGCGATGGCACACCGGAGCAGCTTGAACGATAAAAAAATGAAAGTAATTATTTCGCAGCTCTTCGATAGTCTGCTCTGGGGGAAATGTTGTTGTTCATGTTTTGCCAACCAAACTATTGGTTGGCAAACAAACAAACAATGCTATTGTATCGCTTTCGCCCTCAGTTTTTTCCTTGGCTTGCTATATTTTTTACCTTTGGATGGTATTTGGTATGTTTATTAAATTGCAAAAACCGATTGAACGCTTCAACGATCACGAAATGTTTAAATTTTTAAAATTACAAGTGTAGGAAACATCGAAGATTAGGCATGGAGATAATTTACAGTTTATGCTTTATAAGTTAATTGCGATTACAAAGTCCAAACATTCAAACTAAAACAATACTGACAATAGTCAGTAGTAATGAAAAGCTAAACCTAAGCTGAATGTCTTTAGTAAATGGCGAAATATGGAGACATCGCAAGTTCTCCATGCCTATTTAATCATATTCCAATTCAGATACAAAACGTTGAAACAAATTATTATTCTAGAACACATCAACAACAAACAGGTTTGCTCTTTAGCGAATGGTGTGCCTATTAGCAGATAACAATGTGCCATTTCACCACTCTTCTTGTCCAGACTCCTTGCAAAAATAATTAGTTACAGCAATGAGTCTGAGAATGTAAATAGCTTCATACAGTTGTCAACGGACCTCGTGACCAAACAGACACAACCCTCGTGCTATAATTAGTATTCTTAGGCATGCCTCCCATCCACGGCTGGCCTCCACTTCACCGTGCGGTCCTTTTTATGATGGCAAAGAGGCCATCATCAGCGCCGTTTCCCGAGTCATCCTTTTGCATTTGGTGGTTTTGGTTTTTGTCGGTCCTTGTCACCCCGTTTGGTGTGACGTAGAACGTCTTGCGGCAGCAGCAGACGCAACACCCGTAGGTTCCGTTCTGGTCCTGCTCCGGATCCGTTCCGGAGTACGACGAGAAGTTCTCCGGGAGAGGGGAAAAGGATAAAAACAGAGCGACGAAGGCTTCGCAGGACGTGGGACAGTGACGAATGATTCTTCCTCATTTGAAGCCATTCGTTTATTCATTTGTTTTGCTGTCAGAACGGAAAAGTTAATTAAGCGGGGCTGAGTTGTTGGTTTTTAGAAAGTATGGTCAGGGTGTATTTGACACGCCTACACGCCTCAAGTTCTGTTTCGTTTATCGAGTTTTTATTACAAGTAGCATTCCCTAACCTTATGAGGAAATCGACAAAGCATTATCACAAACAAAAATGCATATTATACCTATGACATGTTTTGAGTCATTATCTTTCAAATGATTCTTTCTTTATAGAATAAAATGATAGAACGAATGGATCGTGTTCATTCACAGCGTCTGTTTAACATAACTTTCCGATTTTCCCAATGGCCCAAACCCCCCCCCTTTTAATGGTGAAAGAACTTTGAGACTTTGGAATTATTTTGAAGCCGCAACAAGTATGTCCTTTTAAAGAGACAATCCAAGAAACGTTGAGATGGAGGAATAAAAAACGACATTATCCACCAAAAAGCCATAAACAATTCTTGAAAACACTCCCAACACTCCGTGTGCCGATTTCAGATTTGTCCACGTCACGCGGAAGCGACGGGATCGGAAAATGGATTTTCCTGATTGTTTTCATTCGTTTTGTCCTCCTTCTGCTTTTCACGCACCCCAGCTACATGGGGAGTGGGAACAACTGTTCACTATTGCAGCGTCACCGCGATGGACATGGGGTCAGCCATCCCTTTGGTCGGCCTGGTGTTGTCCAACATCTGTTTGGGTTTTCATCGATGAGATCCCAAACCGACAAGCGGGAAGTGGGCCGTTTCGTTGAATTAGATTGCTTTTCGGGAAACTACGAAATACTGAAATTACTTAAATTTTATGTCTCTCCTTTCTCGTCAAACATTGATATACAATAATTGAATAACGCGTTTTTGACAATTTACATTATTTTAAACTATGATCATAGTATGGGAAATATTTGGAAATATTTGAGTAACAAAGGTATACACGGTTTTATAGAATACTTCTCCAAGAATTAACAAAAGTGAAAATCTTCCCTCAATCACAATTTCACCAACAACGTCCGCAAAACGACTTTACCTTAGAGTGGTCTCCCTGTCCGGTAAAGGGCAACAGGACATAAACTACAACAACTCGCCTACCGAACCTTCCATCCGTGGCTGTAAGTTTGTGCTGTAATTTTAAACATTTTGAAAAACAACGAATAGTTTTCCCTACGTTCGTTCGCGCGTCCCAGCTTCAGTTGCTCTCTGCTTTCCGCCTCGTATTTCTTCCTTACCGAGCGAAAATATATTCCATCCGTGTATCCATTACGGCAGGCGAATTTGTCTTTTTTAGCCATAATCCATTTTTACACTTCACATTATTTTACACATTTCCATCGCGACTTCGGCACGCGAAGGGATATAAAAAAGGAAGGACACTTTCTGCCCTCGCCCGTCCTCGCCGGCGACGAGAATTCCATTCGCAACGTTTGTGCTAACTTCCGCCCCGGTTGGCGTTGGTGGAATGGAAAAGCAAACGGAGAAACGTGTCCTTTCCCAGTGCCGGTGCACCCAGGCGGGCGGTACACTCTTTCACTCCACGTTGCGCCACCGACAGGATTCGGATTGCATCGAACGGAGAAATGTTGCGTTTGTCTGTTTCTCCTGTTTTGTTTTTCATTCTGTTTTTCTCTCTATCTCTGTGCGAATGTCACGCAGTAGGTCGAAGGGAAGTGTAAAATAAAGCAGCTGCGATAGAGAAATAATAGAAGCCAAATGCCAGAATAGGAACAGTAGAAAAAACTTTTAAACAACCTCTCATAGGGAAGGAGGGCTCTCGAAGGGAATCATCAGAAAGTTTTTGAAGTTGTAAAAGTGTGTGCAAGTACACAAACGAACGGAGAGTGTGTGTGGCAGAGAGAGTGTGTGTGAAAAAACGACTAAAAGAATGTTTATGTAGAGACAGAAGAGCACACGACCCACCGATCGCCACCTCGTCTTCGTCCCCTGATACTTCCCGTGTCCCTGGCCACCTTGGAGTTGGTTTGTCTGTTGGGATCAAATGCATATAATCAAAAGCCGTGCCAGGGCAGTGGCGGGGGGAAAGCGAACGGGGCCACACACAGGAGAGACCGAAACCCCACACTTGCGGGCACGCGAGAAAGAGGAGTAAGATAAATTGAGTCATATTTTCAAATTTGTATCATTACTCCATCAACGCGCGAGTGGCGGCCCGCAGCCAGCCAGCCGTGGCCGAAGACGGACTTCGGGAAAACTGCCGGGAAAAGAAAGTCGTCGAGAAAGTCGTCTTTTTTACACGGCGCCCCGAAGTTCTGGAGAAAGACGACCAGCTGAAAGCTCCACCATACGGTCGCATACGTTCACATTTGCGTTAAAGTTGGATGTCCTTTCTAGCCGTAGGAAACCCTTCGCTCCACTCTTCCGCCCGGAGCGGGCCGGCGTTCGGGCAGAACGTTAAGGATACATTCTGACGCAAGGAAGGCGTGCTGATGTTGACGATAATGGCGACGATGATGATGGCGATGGTGATGGTGCAGTATCAAAAGCTATGTACTCGGGAGTTAACACGTTGGCAAGCTGATATCCCGACGTGTGACTTCGTTAGTACACCCGTTCTTTCGGTCCGTCTTCCCGCTCGACCAGAAAGGGTGGTTAAGAATCTTGTCTGTCGGCTTTCGGGGGGGCGACAGCATCTCGGTTCGGGGAAGGATCTGTGGAATGTTTGCGTCAGCGGCCCGTTGGTAGCTCATCGTTCGGTGACGACTCGTTCGGGTAGAAAGGGCCCAAACGGACGGGCTGAGAAAAACGAGCGGCATATTTTCGAGATTTCATCCCCATGGTTCGGTTCATCGAACGGCTCGATGGAACGGAATTCTTGTTTGATGTCGGTCGCAAATCACTAGCCACGATCAACGCTCGAAAGCTGTACGTTATGGCAGAGTTCATCGAGCCATTTTTGGAGGTCGTTCTGTTCTGTTCTGTTCTGTTCTGGTTGATTCAATATGAAAACTGCTATTTTCCTATCCTAATCTAACTCCATCGAACTGTTCAAGCAGTTCTATTTGCGATTGTTTGATTTTTTAACGAGCTACATACTTCTGCGGTGCTGTTTTGAGATTCTTGGGAAAGCTCTTTGGAATAGTTAATCTGTTTATTTAGTTTATTTATGTTATGAAAAGGGGAATCATATGTTGAAAAATATTTCCTAGAATACATAAGGAAAACGTGCTACGTTTACGATGAAACTTCGTACACTTTTCGGAGAAAATGTTCCATCCACATTCTTTGCTAGCATCTCATCGCGATGGTAGATTGAGGGAAAGCTTGTGAACTTAGTCGTCAAGTGATATTTACCCGCCATTAGGTCCCCCTTTCGCTTCTTCCGCTTCACCAGTTCGGCCGGCTGGAGGAATCGATCAAGGGAAATCTGTAGGCTCCAACCCGGCAATCCTCCCTCTACCGATTGGCGCGCAAGAACGCACAGGAAATATCAAATCATGTTGATACGATTTTCATGGAAACATACATCATAACGGGCGGACACCCAGTTTCCCCTTCCCTAGCCCTTGCTACAATGCGTTGCCCTACATCACCCCCGGTGGGAATCTTGAAGGGTGGCGCGAAGGGCGAACGGCGGCGAAGGAAGAAGCGAAAAGACTTCCCAGAGGCCGTCGAATATGG
>JAOEFI010000004.1:16301010-16312083 GCA_034621735.1 Anopheles plumbeus | reverse complement strand
ATCATGTTGATACGATTTTCATGGAAACATACATCATAACGGGCGGACACCCAGTTTCCCCTTCCCTAGCCCTTGCTTCCCATCTTGAAGGGTGGCGCGAAGGGCGAACGGCGGCGAAGGAAGAAGCGAAAAGACTTCCCAGAGGCCGTCGAATATGGGGGGGTGGGCGAAGAAAAATGAGGAACAAATCGTTGTCGTTGGCATTTTTCGTGCCGTTCTTGGAATTTCGTTCCCTCCGGAGCTACTCCCACCCAAAAAGGAAAACAGAGAGCTGATGAACTCAAGAACTGTCTTGCTTTCCACGCGTGGCTCACCAACGGAGGGACGACCTCCGATCGGACGGTACTGACTGATTGTAGACACTGATTCCGTCACCTCGGCCTGCCAGCCTGACGAAGCGATTTCGACATTCTCCGCCAGCGAAAAGCGTGAGTTTTTCCGGCCAACGCCTGCGGGGCGCTATTGCAACGGATATGTAACGGATCTGTAACGATGTATCGACAGGTGCCTCCGGGACACTGTTGGAAGACACTTCCCATTGCGTGGAAGGAAGGTGAACGACTTCGCAGCAATCGCATCACACGCGTCGTGTCTTGAGTCGACTGACGGCGGCGAAAGGGAAATTCGCCATCTCCGGGACACCTCCTTAGCGCCTTCTTATCGCCTTCTGTTATGTACCGCTGCGGTGGCTATAATACACACACGTCTTCCTGCCGAACGCCCGCCCACTTGCCTCAAGAAAAGAGGTCCAACCAAGCCACCACCCACAAACATATCTCCCATCGGGGTAATTGATTTATGTCGCATCATGACACGTTATGTCCCGATGCCGATGTTTCCGAAAAAATGGCAAAACAACTGGAAAATAGATTGCCTACCGCCATTGCCTCACTTCTGCACGCCTTGTTCGTGTGTCGATGCCCTTTCTGTGGACGAGCTGAGTCATGTCTTAGGGGGGTGTTCGAACATGTCTTCCACCCCCTGCCAAGTATTGACACCTACTTCTTGTTTGTTTGTGCGGAAGAATGGGATCGATCGTTAGATGTTCTTCCAAGAGCGGAACGTGTGATCTTTTGACTGCTCCGAACAGGCGAAGCTTGGAAAATTTACGCAGCTTGGAGACGATTAACAATACTATACTTGGCCCGAAACTGATGACTTCGAAGGGGAAGAGTGTTGAACATACGTTCTATGGCATTATTATCACTTTCGTAATTATCATTTACAGAAATTAAGCACAACAGTTGCCATGGTAATAGGTTTCAATTGGTCCGACAACACAAAAAGATACCAATGTTCTTAATTTAGCATATTTTATGCAGAAATGTTCCGGCACATTTCTAGTTTTCTAGTCCGCGACTATTTTAGTTAGTTGATTTCCGTACAAATCGATCTTTTTTATGAAAACAAACGAATTTATGAATTGAAACTCACTCTAGCATCAACAAAACTAAATTCTCTAAGTGAGTAGTACATACGGGGCACCTGTTACCATCGACATTCTTATATTCATTGATGAGCGAGTCCAGGAGCTGCTCCTACCGTACCTATTATTTTCCAAAACCCAATAACCAGCCCAGACGGTGCTCGATATTGTTGGATCACAAATTAGAAACGATCCTTACGGTGCACCAGGACGAGTATAGCGTGCATCTTTCGCCCGACTGCAGATGAGCACACTCGTAACAATGGCTAGCAATCGTTGCTGTCCAGAAAACAATCTGAATACCAGTCTGACGCCGCCGACGCCCGCCTACGCGGTTTGGTTCCTCAGAATGAATTCATCAGTCGGGAAAGTCGGCGCAATTCGAAAGGCGAACGTTTCCGGCATCGATTGTTGCATTCGTGTCTTCACAAAACTGTGCCACGGCACCCACACGACCTGCACCTGGACCCCGGCTGTCCGTCCGGTCGGGTCGCTTTCCCGGTGCTGGCCGTTATGAACCATCCACTGGACCGTGAGCTGATTTCACCTGCAGCCACAAAACACGGCTGATAGCGACCCGGCTCGGTGGGTGGTTGGGTTGCCTTTTCCGAAAGGGGAAACAATTTCGCTTCGTTTCGAAGAAGCCGGTGGGAGCAGGCGGGTGGATTAGTTTTCCCATTTCCCCTTTTACCTGCCGGCAGAACCCGGACCCGGGCTTGGGCTTCCACGACCGATTGTTATCCTTCCTTTCCGGAGCCGGAGAGTGGCCAGGGATTTTTCGGCACACACGAAAGAACCCTAATTTGAACCGGGCAGCGCTTCAGCTGGCGTGAAATGATTTATTCTTCGACCAGAACGAACGAACGAAACCGTTGCCTATGTGGGTGGGCGTGTACGAGTTTGTGTGTGCCGTGTTGTGTTTTTCCTCAGGTTGGAATACTCTGCCCCTCTCGGGCGGTCCTCGGCCGGGCGGGCGATGATCTGGCCGGCTGTCGACGATCCTATTTCATTATCACACTCGCCGAGGATGTCGGGGTTGGCTCGGGGTTGACCTTTTCTAGAAGATGAAGCACACCAGCACCAGCATCAGCACCAGTACCACCTGCACACGTGAAACATCCGAGCATCCTTCCCGGATCACCGTTCTCGGGTCGGGTTGCGCTTTCCTTTCGGGCTGGGAAAGCTGGGAAATGATTACTCGTTTTCGGGTGAGAAAACGCAGACGCAAATTTGGTACAACTTCATCCGAAGTCCGCCCAAGCTTGGCGTACGCCGTTGATGGCCCGTTTGTGGGGGCCACCGAGCCACCGTCCCTAAACTTGCTTCCTTTTCGTGCCCTCCCCATTCCGGACCAAACGGTGCGACTTTCTGAGCTCGGGCAGCCACCGGAGAAAACTAGGTCTGCGGTCGATTGGACAGGTGTATAATTAACACCCTTTTCCGAGTGCGTTTTCTCGACCACTCTTCCACTCTGCGAATGTGTGCGTGTGTGTAAGTGGAAGTTTAAGTACACTCCACTGTTGACTTTTGGTTGGGCTTGACTTGGCTCGCGCTCGGTGTGTTACATTTTCCCGAGCAGGCGGGGTAAGGACCATGACAATCGGATAATGATCTCATCCCTTTTCGCGGTGCGCATTGTTCTTTGAAGTATCACACTTGCAAAAGGCGATGATTGCCTGGCGGGCGTGGGTTTTGGCGGGATGTTGTTTCGATGTTGACTCTGTTTGAATGAAACGGAGCCCTGCCACACGAGGCAGAGGTCCAATAGCGTCTTCTGAATACATATTTATTCTAGAAAAGACAAAGTGTTTATAATTTAAAAATCCAGTTTAAAAGAACTTATTTCATAAATTTCTTGGGTAAAAATATGCTTGAACTAAACGAATGGTGGCACAGACTGATAGAAATGATAAACAAGAAAGAAAGTTTGTTTTGATAAGCATTACTGAAGCATAACGATAAGAAGCAATGCTGCTTTCTTATACTCTTCGCTTGCTGATCTGTACTATCCTATTTGCCATGCTGTTAATAAACGGTCACGATGACGACCGCCATACCGCATACAACTAATTAGGTAGAAGACGACGTCATGTTTTATCTCGTCTCACACACCGCGTCGCCATTTTATGAAAGAATCGGCCCATCCTGAAGTCGATACCAGCGAGTACAAGAACTTAAAGAAAAGACACCCATCAACTCATTCGACAAGTAGCTCCATTGTACACCATCTCGCTATCGAGCTGACAGGCATTTGGCTTGAAAGAGAGACCCTCACCCTCTCTCCCTCTCTAGCTCACTAGCTCTAAAACCACCACCAGCACGGCTCTTATCGACGAGGGTCCTTAAGATGCCCGGCATCGATGAACGATTTGAACATTTTCCACCCACTTTCTAACGACGCGGTTGCTTCACACTGAAGAAAAATGCCTCGGAATGGTTGGAGAGCGTGCGGGGAAATATTTCATCAGCCCGTGACACCCGCCCCCGTTGTTCTGCTTCCGTTCTAGCGCACTCCCAGGACACTTTTCCCCAAAGCCGACGCCAGTTTTTCGTTCCTTCGCCCCGCGTCATTGTTCGGCGGTGTCAGTCAGCCTTTCAAGAATTACCACGCGCGACACAATGGCCGCCCAGCGCTCTTGGGCAGCGTTGATGTGTTGCCGTCCCGGGCGTAAAACCTCCCTTCGGCCGCCCACATCCACGCCAATCGAGGTACCGCTCCACGCGGGGCGTCCATTTTCCAGCGCCTGCAACTGAGACGATAATCAAATAATAATAAAAATAATAACATATTTTCCAATCCATTTACGGCTCATTCGCCCACAGCACCCCATTTCCACAGCTCCCTCCGCCCGGGAAGGGGGTCTCTGCTACGCTTTTCCAACTGCCGTCGTGGGTGCCGTTCTCGACATCGTCCGCTTCCCACTCCAGCGGCCGAAGTGTCAATAACGCTCGCCGGATTCTTGCCGACTGGCGGCGGAGGGACAAATACGTTCCGCCGTTGTTAGTGGACTTCTTTTTCTGTATTTTGTCACGGTATTTTTTTTCTCACTGTCTTCTTTAAATCTTCCCAGCAAGTAAGATTCCCGGTGAATTGAAGCTGGAGGAACGTGTGTGGCTCCCTGAAGCGAAGCTTTCTCCCAGCCCATCTTAACCAGTGCTCAGCAAGTATTGTTCACTACCCTTCCCTTTTTTTTTAATTCTGCCTGTCTTCGGATCGCTTCGGTCAGCGGAATGGAGACAATTTTTCCTCCGGTGGAAAACTGGTGTAGGGAGCCGTGGTTTGGCTTTGGCGGCCGATAAGCTTTTTTTCCAGCCTTCTCCGCTTTCCATTCCTTTCGCTACGTCAATCCGGTGGCTCTGGTGTACATTCCTGCCATCCTCCCTTAAATTCGAGGGAACCACAGCCTAAGGGCCCCGAAATGGATACATTTCCTCCGTGAAGTATTCACTCGTAGGGCGAGCGTGTATTTGAAGCCGGTGTGGTGTAATGGATTCGGCCGGCAAGTGAATTTCCCGGCCCGATCCAGAGCCGCTCGCTGGCGGAGAGAGTGTTCTGGAAAATTCGGTGCCACTTGTCGGCCGGCTTGATTGCCAAGATTTTTGTGGCAATCGACGGAGAAAAACGGATCTTTCATATCGTTTACCGTGACGAATGACGCCTCCAGTCGACGTCGTTTCTATTTCACGAGGAGGGAGGAAAATTGGTTTCGAAATTTCGTTTAAGTGGCACTACAATTTTCACCACACTGAAAGCGGCCAATGGCCCCGAATTCGGACGGTCCGCGTTTCGGGCGTTACCGTCAACGCTGTAGTGTTCTTTGCGATGCGTGAAATCACTCACTTTCACTGTAAGTAGCTCTACGTCAGCGGTGCTACGATGGTGAGTCGCTGGCCACGAGTCACCTGCCGGAAGTAGCTGAAATTGGTTCATCTTCAAGCACTTTTGCTGAACCGGAGACACTACAAAGTTCCACTGCGTTCGGTTCCGCGAACTGTTATCATTTTCCTGTTTTATTTGAAATTCATCCCGCTTTAATTGGGAAACAGTCAATACCGGATACTATATTTCGGTTGATTAGGGGAAACAGCGCCCTACTTTTGTTTTTACCAATTAGTATACGACGGCTGGCATTAGGTTACCAAGTTACAAACATAATTAAAGGAAAGTACAACATCATTACACGAATGCTTCATTGTATCTTCGGATCATTATAACTGGTCCTAACAGACATCCAGACTTAACCTAAATAATTTGTTAGTTAGTTGATGAAATAATCAAAACCAGAGTCCAATTTTAAACACCATTTGCTTAAAAATGAACTCCTTGTGTACCTGTGACAAAACGTGGCAATACAAATATACAAAGTACTCCACTACATCCTGGAGTTCGTGTGCAGGCGAATGAACTGAAGAAACAGCAAAAATGTTGGCAGTGAATGAATGCTTCGTTCGCAAGTTTTTCTTAAATTGCCTCTGCGCCTTCGCGAACGGCGATAAACGTAAACGGTGCCTCACTAACGAGCAGAATGCGGAAAATTTATTCTTTCCCGGCCCGCATGCCAACCGCACGTGCTCCTCGTGCCCGTCCGGCTTTCCCAGCCACGCACGCCCACAATCCGATTGGGCTTCACGGTGCGGCATCCTAAGTATTCTTAATTCTTCTATTATGTTCTAGCCAGGATTCCTTACAAGCTATTGCTCGCTCGCCTACACGCTCGCACGGCGTTCGGGGCAAACAATGTGTGGATGCTTTCTTTGTAGAGATTTGATTTTTTTTTCTCCCACCGTGCCTTCGTACTCGCACACATGCACGCTTCGTACGTTCGTTGTCGGGACAAACGGTTCACACGATGGAAGGGAATCGCCCGAAGCTTTGCTGGGAAGCGTCCACGCTAACCCTTCAGTGCTTGTGCTATGTTACGGAATGTCATGAAAATTCGATGGGTTTAAAACTAGAAAAACATGCTAGGATAACAACCCGTATTACAAGAGCGGGTTTCAGATGAATTTTAACAAATTCTGTTCGTACTTCTAACTTCTTTTTTTTCTGTAAAGAATTAAAATTAAGTTTTAAAAGGCCCACGTTGTGCCGCTCGTGCCACTTCAAGGGATGGACATTTCCCTGGGATGAAGTGGAAAACGATTCGAATCTTCGTCGAACAATTATGGTAGATTTTATGTCCCGTTCTTGCTTTCCGTTCCGTCGCCGGAAAAGCTACCCGCAGTTAGTCAGTGGGTCGATGGTAGAACTTCATCATCATTGGCCACCTGTTGCACGCCAATGTTCCAAGCGTTGGAACGACATAAAATCGACGACCTTCCGCGAGCTCCTGCCCCGTTTCCCCCCCCCCCCCCCCCCCCCACCGGCTTGTTTGCCGGATGCGTGGCCGACATTCAACAGGAGAGTTCAACAAGTAGTTTTTACCGATGTTTCCCAGACGCCTGCCGCAGTGGGAACCAACGGAACGGGCTGGGAAAATTCCGCACCCGTTGGGTTCGATGAAGTACTTCGTTTGATTACGGTTGGGGAAACGAAGGCGGCAACGAACGCAATCCCGTAAACCGTGACGCGCTGCTCAGCTCCGACCGTTGTGGTGCCAATTTGTGCCAGACGGTAGGATGGCGTGGAATGGAGCGCAACGGAGGTTGGCCATCGGGCGTGCTTCGGAATCTGGCAGAAGCTCGACGTCTAATCCGATTTTGGGTTTCAATTCGCTCTGAAAGCGCGCCGCAGCCATTCTTGAATTGTCATCGTCGGCAACCGTCTTCGTGGTCGACTTTTCCCGGTTTCGGTTTCACCCAAAGACATTGGCAAACAAAAAAAGAACCGTTCGCAGTGTTTTCCTTTTTTGTGTTTTGTATAAATCGTCTATGTGTCAATAACATACTTGGAGGCAGCATTGTTTTGAAGTATACTAGGTTCATTTGGAAAACTCAGTCTATCGTGGTTTTCCTCAATGACTTGAGTACTTAACTCAATCACTGGCTATCGAACAAGGAAATTACTAATCAGTTATTGATATTTCATACTGTTTAGTGTTAGAACTATTCTGGAGTTTCAACTGAACCAACACTTAACAGTTTTCTTAATACATAAACATAAGCGGATTTGCTACAAATTCCATAAAGGATTTAGAAACCGTTTTTCAACGAGAGATGGCATGGAAATACAAACCGTCAAATATATAACAAATAGACTGTTACAATATTGTACTGTTATATGAAGTTTGATTAAATTGTTCTTTTCAAAAGCTCAATGTTTACTTTAAGCTGCTTCTCAATTAGAATGTTACGACCATCATCGTGAGTCCTTTTCGTGAGTCCTGCCCCAAGTTCCACGGACATACAACAGGTGTTCTGGAATCGAATCCGATCCTGCCATTTGGCCCTCCTCCTTCCGCTCAATCCATCGCCCTCCACCGAGCCGATTGGTCTGTTATGGCATTAAGAATGCAGCTCGACAATCCCGTGTTGAAATGATAAATGGTATCGATTATGGGTGTTCGCGAAGGGCGCACAACGGCCACTTTCTCCACCGATGTGGCTACGGGAGGCAGAGGAACTGGGGAGCACAGGAACGGTGTTGGCGAAGGTCCGAAGCGCTGGGGTGTTTGTTATTTGGCAAAATCGTCCCTTCGCAAGTCCTGGTTCGACAAATCGATCGATTTCACGGGCTTGGATAGTGAAGGCCTCCCATTCGAATGAAACAACTTCGTAAACAGCGACGCGGTACCGTTTTCTTCGCATTTGTGTGTGAACCATAGTCGCCCACTAGTGGGAGGAGGTTGGGAGTGGGCGTAGGGGTGGCGATGGTGGTAGTGGCGACCACTGGTCTTCTACAGTGTGTCAGTTGACCGACCGACGTCGCTCGCTTCAGCCGTTCCAGCTCTCCAGCTGAGCGAATGCATTACATGCCATCGTTTCGGCCCGTTCGTTGACCCCGAGCGGTGGGGAGGCTCGTGTGGAACGTGTGGAGCGGAAACCCCGGCTGCGAGGTGGAGAAGAAAATGACACTTCCGGCAGGCGCCAGTGGATTAGCACCGGCCAGGGACGGGGAACCATTTGCATCGACCATCGAGGCCCCGATTCTTCGCTCGCAGCATGATTAATGGTAAAACACAATTTAATCCGGAGAAGAACGCGTTGTACGTGTTCCACAAAATGAAATCTGTCTGCTTTGCGAAATGTCTTTTAGTTCTTCACAGTGTCGGTGAAATGTTGCCAGGTTGCCTGGGCACGCTTTATGAGCAATAAGTTCATTTATTGTTTACTTCATTTATTCTTCATTCAATGTATTTTGTTGCTTTATTCTTCACTCAAGTTAGTCCATTATATTTATTGTTCAATTTTAAATTGAAACGGAATAGTTTCAAATTTTTTATCACTGTTGTGAGTAGGAGAAATCTCAAGATGTTATTCACTTCTTTAACTATAATTTACTTCTAATCTTTCTGTAATAGAAAAAAACACTTGAAGGCTAATCTAGTTCACTTTACTGACTAGAATTTCTTCTGTAATAACGTGTTGTGTGTTTGACGTGTTTTGAAAACTGCACTAATTAGTTACATTGCAAAAGTTTCCCCCACGCTGATGTTCATTATATTGAAATTCTATTACATCATGCAAATGAGATCGAGGTTCGACTGTCAAAAAAAAAAAAAGGAAAGAAAGAAGGAAATCTGTCATGAAGTTCTACTGTTTCGACAGCGCGCCACGCTTCGGTGAGCTGGTGACGCTTTGTGCGTTGTAGGTGGAGCCAAAAATAGACATGCTTTCCATCGGCACTAGGGAAATGGGGGAAAAATCCAGCCGAAAATGAAAACATATTTTCGCCAAAGACCAGTACTTAGAATTAGTTATTTCGTCGGTGGTTTTTCCGGTTGGGATTTTTTTTCTTTACTCGGCAATAGGGAAACCTTCGAAAGAAGGCGAAGAAATAAGGAAAAACCATTTAGTCTGCTGGCATTTTCTCACCATCTCTCCTCATTGGTCCGTGGCTAAATTCTTGATCTTGAGAAGCCGTTTTCCCTCCTTTTTGACTCTTTGAACTTGGGGAAGCTTGAACAACTTTTTTCTCCAACGGTACGGTTCATTTGGATTAATTATTCATTATTTAATAATATTTTTCGCTGCAACGGCTGTGAAACTTGTTTCTATGAAAAAAAAAATAGCATCCGCCTGGTTAGAGCCCTCGTTTGGGATATTTTTTATTTATTTCGTTTTTCTCTTGAACTGTTTTCCTGTACTTTTTCGCCCCGTTTGAAGGAGTGTACCGCAGCGAAACCCCGTTTTGTCTGGCTTCTTCGAAAAGAATTTAATTAAGAAATTGCGTAACCATTTGACACGAATGTCGACGTTTCGGGATCGAGATTCGGTGAAGCGAAAGAAAATGGTAAAAAAAAAACACAAAATAAACAAAAACGTCCAGCAACCGTTCTCGAAAACTGTTCCAAACATGTCGTGTCACCTGTTGAACAGGGGTACACTAGACGTAGAAAACGATCTGTATTGGCATGCCCCAATTTGATGTTGTGTTTATTTTGGGGTTATGTAATCGAAATCAAGCAAAACTTAAACTTTTCACTTTTCTGTAGGGATTTGTTTTCCCTACTGGGATTTCTATCTGTCTGGGGTTCGACACTCTAGAATGCACATCAATTCCTATAAAATCTGCACGACTGTGCAGATCTAGTTTTATTTTATAGTTTCGCCTTTCAAGTGCTGTCCGCTTATTGTTGCTGAACGAGATGCTAAACGACGAGGCACCGAGGCAGTCTGCAGCAGCGAAATATTCGTATGCCTCTGATTGAATTGTCGCCAGGAGCGAGCAACCAATTTGCATACATTAGGAGGATGGGCGTTTCGCGGGGGAAGGTGATTAAAACTGTCAACCCAGCCTTCCGTAGTAAACACATGTAATCGAAAGAAACGTGTAGTGAGTGGTCCCGTGGCCGAGTGAGATTCCAGCAGCGACGAACATCAACGTCAAACAAGCGTATCCCCCTTCCTCATCCCCCCCCCACCACCACCACCCCCCCTCCCATCGCTCACTTCACCGGGCACTATGGCACCAACCATCGACACTCTCTCGCTCTGCTTCCTTCCGCGAAACTGAACGATAATCCTATTCTGGAAAGGATTCTCGACAGCATCCATCCGAACGGGGGGGGGGGGGGGCGAGGTCCGGGTGGCGGCGACAGAGTGTACGCAGACAGTGGCGATGGTGGCGACGGTGGCTGCGATTTCTCCGATGATTGTTCCAGCGGCGCATAAATGGGACGGAGTCGATTTAACCTGATGAACGAAAATAAATCTCAGCAAGCCGTCGAAGTGTCGCCACCATGGCAGCCAGCCAGCAGCAGCAGCCGAGGGCCGGGGAGGGCCACGCGGTCTAGGGCGGCGACGAAGGCAGGCTCATTTACTTCTCGGTCCGCATTTTACTATTTTGCCAGCACCCCGCCCCCCGGCACTGCTGGCCGCTGGAACCCTGCGTATGCACACGGGCGCA
The DNA here is from genome assembly GCA_034621735.1 of Anopheles plumbeus. Taxonomy (NCBI): domain Eukaryota; kingdom Metazoa; phylum Arthropoda; class Insecta; order Diptera; family Culicidae; genus Anopheles; species Anopheles plumbeus. The sequence goes on along the minus strand of JAOEFI010000004.1, from coordinate 16,301,149 downwards.
CACTTGTTGCTTGTGTGCCTGTGTTCGGCCGATCCGTGCGCTCCTCCCGTTAATGGCGGACGATGTGTTCAACGCCACGTCGCTCCTCGTTCGCGTGACGACGCCACCCTCGTCCTCCCCCCCCCCCCCCCCGGCCCGA
>JAOEFI010000004.1:16277351-16289920 GCA_034621735.1 Anopheles plumbeus | reverse complement strand
GGGTAGAGCGAAGCCGAGAGGCGACATGCAACGACCTCGAACTGCGGTGCGCGATGTCCATCGCATCGCATGCAACCATTGCTCGCGTTCTCCGGCGAAAATAAGCCACGATCTCTGTTGACCTTTGGCTTGGCTCACGTTTATGCGGCGGTGCCATGATTTATGCGACCGGATCCGGTAGCAGCAAGGCGGAAGACCACCCGGGCGCTCTTGGCGCCCGCCGCCGCGAACGTACCAGCGTTCCTAGCTGGGTGCAGTGCAGTGTGCCGGGCGTGGGTTCACCGTAGACGACCGCCCGAGAATGAGAATGCACCGGATCCAGCAGGTGGGATACGACGAAACTGCGAAACTGGCGGAAGGTGTTGGCAACGGGCGATTTTTCCCACGCCCACGTGCAACGGATGCAAAAAGCACCAACTTCACAGGGCAGTGGAATCGAACAACGCACACGACGAAAACGACGACGACGACGACCGCAAAACGAGAACGAGAACGAACAGGATGCTACTTCCAGCGAGTCAGCCGGCAGAGAACAATAGTGGGCTAATGTGGGAGTTGTTCGACGTGTTCGGCTAGGAATTTTAGTCCTTATAAGCTGCTATTAGTGTTGTTGATTAACTAACGATGCTGAACTGCAAATGAAACTATTTGGTCAATATTTTCTGCACTACACCGACCGTGGAGCCGACGTACATAAGATTGCTCGTGGCTCGAAAATGACAACATTGTCCTTCGGTAGAACAGCAGAACCGTTCTTCCGATATCTGAAATAGGTTTCGATAGCCCGGTATGCATTGCTGATGCAGCTCCACATCTACTTGTTGGGATGCAGCATTCACGGAAACCTATAATGGCTTCTAATTGGTGCACCCAGGAACTCATTAGTTCTGAAGCATCCATTTGATAATGGAAAAAGTACGTAATGTCTTCCAAATGTAAAGTATCGGGTCGTGTATCGAATGCGTCCTCTGGTGTAATATTGCAAATATTTTCCATTGATGCACGGAGCCTAATTGCATCATCTCAAAGTCTTTTTAAGTGTTCTGTTTAATGTTTCATAAACTATGCTTCGAGAATATGTTCTTGGCTTCACAAAAAAGTGCCCCACTAGTTTGATTTGGTTAAATTGTCAACCACAAGGCACGTATTTCCTGAGTCCTATTCTGATTTAGATCACAGGTAGCATACAGCAGATACAATGAAAAACATCTCATTTTTCCATTGCTTCATTTGTTTGAAATAGACTGTTAATACCAGATCCACGTCCTTCGCTTACCTCACCGTTAAGAAAATAGTTCACCGTAAGATCAGCGCCACTATCTATCGCTCCACGAAGGACTCTTTTCGGCCTACCCACAATCAGGCCGAGGGTTTCCTTGTCGAGCCAGCCACTGCCGGCAGCACCGTCGCCTGGGCGGAGCTGGCGTGCATCCGCATTGCACTCGCGGGCCAAATGTGTGTCAAGGTCCTCGCGGGGGTAACGATTTTAACGCTTAACCGCGACCTTAATCGCTGCAAGGGATCTTGCACCCGGGCTGCGTCGGTGCAACGGCGGTGTGTCCTAACGGCGCGGGCTTTTCCTTTCGATTTCACACTACCAGGTTTGGAGAAAGGAACATACTAGCAACAGCATGGCCCCGGGACCGGGCAGGCACCTTTGCAGGTCAGGTCAGGCTGTTTCCTGTAAATCGTACCCACCGACCCCACCGTGATGAAGTTTGGAACGTTTAATGTTAAATTTAGCCGTGGGAGGCACGAGGGATTGTCCCAGGATTTAATTATTTGGATGGATTTTTTTGGAGCATAACTTTTTGCTAAGTTTTTTTTTTAAAGGTTAGTTCATGTTAAGCATTTCTAATGAGAAATGTGAATTGATCCGAAATATAGTCCAAACATAGCAGAAAGGCACGTATTAGAAGGAGCTTATCGGGTCTTCTTGAATTCTTTTCCAAGATGTGAGTGCTAAGAAGCTTCTTATAGACGAACTTGATGCCGTTGGCAATAAGAAAAAAAACGCCTAGCAATGAAAAACACCTTTGTTGTGAAACATAAAACAGATTTACTACCGCGAAACTCCAATACTCCACCACCGTTCAAATGTGAGTGGCTTCATCAAATAAAAAGAAAACATCATCCTAGGTGAACGCGATGAGGTCGGATTGCGTTTGGGAGAAATATCAATGTCGGTTGGATCGTTTCGGTTTTATTTTTTTCGGATTCAACGAATGTGTCTTTGAGAAAAATCAATCAATTGCCTAAAACATCATGCATTCCTTTTATGGAGGATCAAAATGACATAGTAAAAGCTTAAAGAGATCTTAAGTTGCATCAATTCTATTTTGAAATGGAGAGATTACTGCCCGAAGGCGTGTGTTCTATCCATTATTTGTTTCTTGGCTACGAGTATTCATGTTTGAAGTTTCGAAATCAATGCGTAGCTACTTAAAAATGTGACAAATTTTCCCAAAGAAAACTTTTCTATGAGACTTTTTTCTTCTAAAAAGACAAACGAGAATATAAATCGCTTGTAGTACGATGATCAGTGTTGCTGCGAAGGTTTGTTCTAGCAGGTCACTTCAGAAAGGACTGTGGGATGAAAAATAAGAATCATTTTTCCTACCCCGTCCCTAGACAAGTGGTAGAACTTCCGAGGGGAATCAAAGATGAAGGAGGAAGAAAATGCAAAAGTTTTTCTTAAAATAAATGTCTCGCCACTCCGTCCCATTTGTGGAAAAGCTCGCGTTGATGGCGTACAACGATGACCGATGTCTAACTAGAGCCCTGTCCAAACCGATGGAAAAGCACGTTTTTGTGGCACGATTAATTGTGTCTAATGAAGCCAACTGTCCCCTTGACGGATTGACCACTTAGTGCACGGTGGAAATGGGTGGGAAAATATAATTATGTAATTAATTTCCGTTTGCACGAACGAACGGATTGCGTAAGCTGTGGAATTAAAAGAGGCGACATAATGAAAGATTAAGCATGTTTGGAAAGTTTACGTGGCAGGATTTTATCCAACCACAAGTATTTAAACCTTTTAAAAGTTCGATAAAAATATTAAACATGTTATTTAAGGCAATCAATTTGCCAAATACTCATTGTTTGTTCACACAAAACTCGAAATCAATCTGACAAGTTAGTTTCGTACTGCGTATGCGTTTCTTCATGGAGCGGCGCATTGTGTTTACTTCGGAGAATGCTTACATAGCGGAAGTGATTACAATCGTCCGGCAAATCCCCGCTAAAGAAGTTTAAACATGTGTGTCAACCATGGTTAAAAGGTCGGTCGTAAAACTATCTGCACACTATATTGTTTGGCTTTTCCCTGGCTGGATTTTTTATGACCCATCGTCAGTGGATAAGTGCTTTGCTATTTCCTTCGGTTTTACGATGTGTGGACGTATGGGTAGAGTTTCTATTTTGCAATGTTCTTCTGCAACGTAACAAGAACTTTCGCACTTTTCCTTCCAACACGATGCACTGCACGAGTGAGTGCGTTTATTTTTCAACAAATATGTTTTTTGCTTATCTTTGAGTACATACACTGCATTCGAATAGACATGTAGCAGTGATGGCGTTTGCGAAGATGTTAAGGCTAACTATACACTAAACGAACAGCGTGTAGACTGCAGGTGATATGAAAAAAAGTGAATAGTGTCGACCGAAGGGAACCGTTTAAACATCGAAGTGTTTTGATATACAAAATATCAGAAATACTAGTTAATAATATGTTTACAAGGAGAAAGAAATCAAAACATTGAAAACTCGTTTTTTTAAACGAACATTCATCAATATGATTTTGTTTTACCACGGTTTTTTTAAACCTTTTTAAATTTGTCAAGCGATCACACCTCGCTGCAAAACAGCCGCCATACAGGATTCAAACCATTTGTTTAAATTAAACACTTTGCGAAGACAATGCATTGTCAAAAATTGAAACCGATTTAATACACGTAGTTTATGCTACATTTCACTTGAATTTCTCATTCTAAGCTCCGTTTTTTCATTTAATCTTTTCAAAAGACGTGTTTACACAAACCAAGGTACATACAACTTTACAGCCGCTTGATCGAAACAGCCGCCACGACAAGTGACAATTGATCGTGCGCGTTCAACTGACAGCGCTGGACCAGGCGCCTTTGAAGCAACCCTGTAACGGTCGTATACTTCATTTCGAATAGAACAACCAACCGTGGTTAACAGGTCGTGTTCGTCGTCTGCGTAGGACGCTGTTTATTTTGTAACGGAATCTTGTAATTGAATGGTAAAAACTAGTTATCGCTATGGAGTTATCGGTGGTGGCTCAACTCGATGAGCTTCGTCGTTCGTGTGATGTGTTGCGTGATGGCACGGCCGAGTTGGAGTTTCTCCGCTTTGCCCAGCTGCAGGACGAGTGTCGGATGCAGTGGCTGAAATCGGTCGAAGAAGCGCAGCGCTTGCAGCGCGAACTTGACAATGCGCTGCGCAGCATAACAAACCTGGAGTCGAAACTGTTTCACGCCCGTAAACTCCTCGAGACGGAAACAAAAGCCCGTCGTCATGCCGAAAATGAGCGAGATTCGATGGAGCGGAAGATGATGGCTGTGTGCGACATTGTGCGAAACGAACAAACGCTGCGCGATGAAACGCGCGAACAGTTGGCAGAGTTTGCACGAGAGCCGCGCCGCAAGTCGCGGCACGGCCACAGGCCGGACACTGAACTGACTGGCGGGATGGACAACGACATCAACTCTACCGGTTCGTTTCTGGTTGATCTTTCACTGACGCAGTCGGAGGATGATTTTCTAGAGCCGTTGAAAGCACAAGCGAAGCGAAAGTCCTGGAAGAAGCATCGCCCTTCGTACAATAACAACAACAGCTTCAAGGTACCGGCAGAGCCGACGAAGCAACGCGCAGTGGAAATCAATTCCACTGCAACCACGCTTGAACCACGCGGACATGGAGAAATTATTGCGCACGCAAAGGTCACCGTCCCGACCGGCACCGACGGTGGACCTATTTTGGCTGAATCGACGTTCCGCACCATGGCTCCATCGCAAACGCCAGCCCATGTCGTTTCAAGCGCATCGTCCAATTCCACCGCAGCCACGATAGTAAATGTTCCAGCACCGGTGGCCGAGAAGCCGGAACTAAAGAAAACAATCATCCAGCGACAGCACGATCTGGCGGAGAAGACGTACATCAGTCCGGACACGTGCAACCAGTGCCAGGAACGCATTCGTTTCGGCAGCAACGGTCTCAAGTGTCGCGAGTGCAAAGCAACATTCCACCGCTACTGCGTGGAGCACATATCGTTCCCCTGCGTGCCGCAATCGCAGACGAAGAATGGAAGACGTGGAACTGCGAGCACGGCAGCCACCAACGCACCCAGTACACCGCAGGGACCGGGAGCTTCCCAGTTCACCCTCGAGGATTTCTGTCCATCGTCGAGCCCACGCATTCCAGCCCTCATTGTTCACTGCGTAAGTGAGATCGAAAACCGTGGCCTAACAGAGGAGGGTGTCTACCGGGCGAGCGCTTTGGAGCGGGATGTACTTGCACTGAAAGACAAGTTTCTCCGTGGGAAAACCGTTCCCACGCTCGGTCATATCGATGTGCATGTTCTGTGCGCTTGCATCAAGGATTTCCTCCGTAAGCTTCGCGAGCCACTTATCCCGGTCAGCCTTCTACCCGACTTCAAAGCTTTCGCCATGGCGGCCTCGGAACCGGGCGGAAATCAACAAAACATCGATCGGCTCTGCCAGCTGATCGAACGGTTGCCCGTACCGAACCGGGACACCCTGGCGTTTATGATGCTACACTTCCAGCGTGTTGCCCAGTCCGAACGGACCAGAATGTCGCTCGAAAACCTGGCGCGCGTCTTCGCTCCTACCATCGTTGGCTACTCGCGGTCCGATCTAGACTTGAAAGCAGCATGCGCCGAAACTTACGTTCAGTTTATCATCCTCAAAAACATGCTACACATCCCTACCGATTACTGGAGTCGGTTCATCATGCTGGAGTCGACCAACGGAAAGCCTGATGGACATGCCAAAGCCAAGTCGGCCGCACCAACGCCGAGGCGCCGAGGTGATGATAATCCCGCAGCAACGACGCTCGAAAAGGAGCGACGGTTTGAAACGCCTATTTTACGGCGACCAAGAAAGGATAGGAAATACTATGCAACACCACCGTATAAGACATCGAAAGATTAGTGAAATAGTTGCTGGGAAGAAGTAATTTTTCCGAAGAGCTTTAGGATTATTTACTTAAAATAATTCCTCCTTTTCCACGAACATTGCGTGAATTTTAATTATTTTCCTAACCCACACATATGTATAAATTTGTTATTCCATCAATTTTTCATTACAAAAATAAAAACAAGTAACTAACATGGATACCGTTTGTTTTAGTTTATTGTTACTCTAGGATAATGGGGAGTAGTATTCGGGACAATTTTAGACAGTCCCTCTATGTAGGAAGGAGTCCCGGGTTAGTTTCTGCAAAACATGAATCTGTTTAAGTTGCTATGCTAATTATCTATGTCGGATGTGGCAAGTGCTCTCTTGGCGTAAAGGAATATGTATTTTGCTTTGTGGGTGCTACATGCTTGTCAATGGATGTTCCGGACCAGGGTGATTAATTTCTTGATTCGAATTCAATTCCTTTCTTCTGGTGTATTGACTTCACATCAGGGAACTTTATGATTTCCCCCCGGGGGATGACGACAACGATCATGATGATGGCGATGGCGGCCAATGTATTTTTAATTTGTGTGTGTATGATGGTTTACGATCTATACTTCGAACGTAACATGTTGATGGCCGCGCACTACTCCCACGGGTGGATGCCATCATCTACCAGCTTGACCGCGCTCTCAACAAGAGATGGAAACGACATCGGTCGCTGCGGAGAACAATTGATCGAAGGAAAAACAAAGCGGAAAAAACTTAGAAGCTGCTGGAAGGTCAAAGTTAACGTTGGTTTCAGTTCTTCGCCATTCCCTCTGGTCTTTTCGCAGCCAATAATAATCCCTCCCGCTCCTGCGACCACCATTCCCGGGAATTGGCTAAATTAGAGGAATATAATCTCAGCGGGATATGATTCAATTTGTTTTCATCAACAACGTGTACAGGGACTGTCGTAGGTTTGTTTTTCATTGGCGTCCCCGCGGGAGGACGGGGTCAGTCTGCACCACCAAACATCACAACTGTTCGTCCACGTGCGGTCCGTGGTGCAAAGGGGCTTTTATGGACGGAAAAGTCCCCTCTCCCATCAACGACTATGGCCAGAAACGCTGACCATCGCATGAGCGACTGGGCATCCGGGGAGGCAGAATCTGAACGGCTGCTATTCCCGCAAGTGATAAATTTTTGATGAAATTGGAAATAGAACGGTTGCTATCTGGTCCCGCAAGGGGGAAAAAAGGAAACCTGTTAGCATCAGAAACCCGCTTCAATGGACAAAGGGGGGCCTTTGTCATGGAATGAAGAAAGCAACTAGAAGGATTGGAAAGGATACTTGCTGTAATTTAATTACGTATGTCCTTAATTAGTGGCAACTGAGGAGCTGCCGCCAATTCGTCGGTTTGTTTGGCGCCGACCACCACCGATACAGGATTCACCAACCGAAACTGTTGCGGTTCAGTCGGCTATATAGACGTCCCGTCGCTGTGTTTCTGACGGGAAAGTTGTCGAGCAACTTTTGCCCGCCCCAACAGCGAAGCCTATTTAACGATTCGCCAATGGCCAAATTGGATGTGGGAGGTCCTACTCGGACAATCGTCCGATCCGCCAGCTTCCGGGTGTACCGTTCGGCTGCACCAAGTTACTATTTCTGGCCCGGTTTTAGGGGCAATCGTCGTCCTTTTGATAAATTAATTATCACCTCGGGTAGCAAATGGCCGCCCAGTAGAAGGATGAAGGTAGAATTGTTAGAAATGGAATTCCACGAAGGCTGATTAACGTTCAAAGGTGCTTCCACATTCCTTACGGATGGAACGGGCAGGCTGAAGTTGGTCCTGCTACCTCTTACCAGGTCGCGCGAATATCACACTATAAGTATTATCGCCTCCGAACTTGCTTCTGTGGGGAGATTAAAAGCATATAACATCACGCACATGTATTGTGAGGACTCTTTACCCGAATCGGTCGACCCACAGGACATGAGGGACTTCCTGGGTACATCCTGTCTAGGGAAAAAAATATGTTAATTTTCCAACACTCTCACTGGAGAAGCCGAAAGTCAGGACCTGCTTTTCAAAGGCTAAAAAAAATATGACAAAAAAGTGGCCAAGTCTAATGAAAACATGCCAAACTCTTTCAACAAGAAAAGCATCAGCTGCTAAGAAAAAGCATCCATTACTTTCTTCGGGGTTTGTTCTACCTTTCGATTGAGCAGGACCTTCACGGAACGCGAATCAAAATCAGAATTCATTCTCCTACCACCATCCCGTTCTCGTTTCGTCAACGCGTGGGTGAAAGAAAAACGGGCGACATTAATCTTTCTGCAAAACGGAGGAGATTTGATTTCGTCTCATCCCGGGACCGACATCCGTTTTGTTTTTGGATTTTTTTTTTTTTTGCTAAACGGCCACACCACAGTCACGGGTATCCGCTACGGTCCGATGTGGTTGGCCCGCGGCGGTTGTTTTCTGTTTTGCTCAGTAACTTCTTCCCTCTACCTCTCTCAATCTATCTCTCTCTACCTCCCTCTCTCTAATTCCGATGCCGGCGATAATCACCCAGGAATGTGGGCTTCTGCAGTGGCCTTGGTGATAATCTGCCGCTTCACCTGTAGCACTCCTTTACCCACCGTTGTTACGACCCAGTGAAACAATATCGGTCCGCGACGGAGAAGAACGGCGGCGGTCGCGTCCTCGTTTTGCGTTGCCTTCTCAAGGCAAAGAAATGTTCTCGGTAGAAGTCCGACGAATGGCCTTCCCCGAACCCGGCCCTGTTCTTGCGGCTGCGGCTTCCTCGGCTCACAAAGTACGAGAGAGAGAGAGAGAGATAGAGAGAGATCCTTTCCCAGGCGCAAGCTTGATCATGCCGCGGGCAACCACGAAGGATTCTCGCTTCAGCCGGGCCGTGTCTGCAAATTAATCTTGAAATAAAAATAGATTGCGAAGTAAATTGGTCCGGAAGTGTTTCATAATCTCCATCCATCCCACACCGCGTTGCGGTGCCTTTTCCGTCCCATTCTGTTGGGCTCCATTTTCTCTCCTCGCCGCTCTCGTTTCCATCGTTCTTAAGGGTCGTCCAGTCAATGACGAGGAGTTCTTTCGGAATCACGATCTGAGATAATTTACATGGTCGTGTTGTTTTCCACCGGTTTCCCTCAGAGTGAGGTGCTTCTTCTGAAATTGATCCGCACTACATCCTTTTTTCTCTCTCTATTTGTTTGGACATTTATCTTGCAGACGATGACAGCATCAGCTGATTGAAGCTTGTGAAGATGCTGCTAAATGGCTTTAACTAAGTAGGCTTCAACTCAAACTGAATCCTCCCCGTTGTAGAAAGAGGCTGGGATAGAATTTTGAACACGAGGATCCAGCGTTTTCCGAAAGCGGCACACCGCATCAGCCACATCCACAATGCGTTCCGATCTATCCGACGATAAACATAGCGTCCAGCTGGCGGCGGCCGAAATCGCGGAATCGTCCGACACGAGCGGCTTCTACGAGCTGGCCTCGAACGGCTCGGCGAATGGCATCGTAAACGGCACCGGACAACTGCAGCACCAGCAGCACCCCCTCCATCATCCGCACCTGCATCATCACCAGCTGCACCAGCACCCGCTCCAGCACACGGAGCTGCGGGACAAGAATGCCAACCTGCTGTCCACGGAGTCGCTGTCGCCGCACTCGACCGGAGTCACGCTGAGGGCCACGTCACGACCAAAGCGAACCACCAGGCGGATGCAGATGGTGCGTAGAAGCGAGATCATGAATTGTTTCACATTTCGGTGATGTTTCCTTTCCTGCTTCCTCCAAACGTTAACAAATTAAAACCGCGGTTGTAGAATGTAAGAAATTATAGGTTATTACATCGGAATTGCAGAACTAGACTGAACCAGTCAGTGGTTTAAGGAACAGTTAGGGAAAACTACAGGAAAAACTTCCCTTTTGGGTCCATTTCTTCTCTGGCTGAATTGTATTAACTTTCACGGGTTTGGGATCGGCCACCGAACAGTCGTGAAGTACACAGCCTTGTGTAATGTTAGTACATCACTCTGCAGAGGGAAGGAAATTAATGTTTCCAGTGTTATGCTCCCCAAATTAATTCTACCTTTTATACTAGCTTACTCTCCACCCTGCTTTGCTCACTCAGTCGGGTCTCGCGCTAGATCACGTAAAGTACAATCCACTTTCCGTCCGTTTTCCCCCGGTTTCTCGCTTTTCACTTAGCCGCCAACGCCCGGTCGCCAGCGTTTGTGCCAACCGCGGTGCGGTGTTTTTATTTTGCGATAAAAAGAAGCTGATAGTCCACACTTTTTACGACTCTAATTACTGGAATCGATATCACGCCGCCGAAACGCTCCCACCTTCTCGGCGTGTCGAACCGCGGTTCGCCGACTCCACCGAAGCCCCCGGCCAGCGTGGCTGTGTGCTGCCGTTTTTTTTTCGGTCGTACTTTCGTGGACCACCCGTTCCCGGTCTCCGGTCAGAGCGTCAGGGTGGAGCGGCGGGAACATGTAAGGGGAAGCCGCCAACTGGAATCCGCCCGGAAAACTGAGCGCATCCGTGGATGCGAAAATTCAATCAACCAGCTCCAGAACGGAGTGTCAGTGCGTCCACACGACGGAGCCCGCCATTGTTCGGAGCGGGTGCACCTGGTTTCGCGTGCTCTCGTGTTTTTTTGCGTCCCATGTCCGGTGTCGCTGTTGTGGGCGGGATATTAAACGGTTTGTTTACTCTGCCATAATGATAATCGTGCCTCGAATCCAGTTCACGAACCTTGGTTGCGACGGTTTTGGACAACACAGCGCCAGCCCAGTGCAGACTTCTTTTTTATACATATATATTCTATACTGATCGAGTATTCGTAGTTGTTGTTTTTCGTCCTTTACGCCACTTTTGAGCATTTCTTGTTGTGTCGCTGCAAACCACCGATGGGATCCAAGTCCAGTTCATCGTACTCAGATTTGTTGCCGCAGGTACCTGGTACTGATCCAATTTGCAGATAGGTAATGCTACGGATAGAATGCATGGTAAACCTTTTTGCTAACCTGCGGCAAATGGGAACATTATAGCAACGCCTATTTTGACAGTAGTTGGACAGTACTTCTTTCGTACACACTGCGCAAAACGTCAGGGTAAAGTGCGCACTAGAATGATGGAGATACCTGAATTTGGCGAGAGATTCACCGTAAGCTAGCGTAATCCGGCTACATCTTTTCTCGTCATAATTCACATATTTTCCGATTTTCTATCTTGGCGATCTAAGATATAATGAAACTTTCCACCCCCCACAAGCAGGAGGCAGTCATCGACCCGGACATGACGGATTCGAGCTCGCAGAGTGACGATACGAGCTGCGGTAGCAGCCGCACCGGCAGTAGGGGCAGCAACGGGGGCCGCTCGGGCCAGGGAGCGACCGGGAACGGAAACGGAAGCAGCAGCAGCAGTGCAGCCCGCCGCCGCAAGGGAGCGCTGAATGCGAAGGAACGGAACCTGCGGCGGCTTGAGTCGAACGAGCGCGAACGGATGCGAATGCACAGCTTGAACGATGCGTTCCAGGTGAGTTTCCCACGTGTCCGATTGCACTCTTCCGACTACACAGCAGTGCCAGCCGGCCTGAGCTGAATAGTCCTGCACTGATCCCGGAAATCAAAGTCTTGGGAAAAATGATATGTCTGAGCACTTTTTCCATTTACTGTTTGTTCCTCTGTTCTTTCTTACCACCATCCACGACTGGCGACCGACCGACGGGTTTGATCATCGATTGGAATCCGACACCTTGTTGAACTTGGACGACTATTGGTACGACTATTGTGGTTGCGCTTCGTCGGTGTGATCGTTGTGCAATGGAAACGCTGTTCCACTTCTTTGTCGATTAACACCTGGACACACCCGTACCATCGGCTGGGAACACAAAACCGCACCCTGAATCGCCGGTCGGCCAGTCCTTGCGCGAAGTCATCCCGCACGTCAAGAAGGAACGGCGCCTGTCGAAGATCGAGACGCTAACGCTGGCCAAGAACTACATCACCGCGCTAACGGACGTCATTATTGTGATGCGTGGCGAGGGTGAAGCGGCCGCCGCAAACGGAGGCAATCTACACCAGCAGGGCCGGACGATCACAGACGCGGAAACCGTGGCCACGCTGGCGATGCAGGGCAACTGCATCCTCGGCAAGACAGCCGCAGAAGTCGTCGCCTCGTGTCACGCGGCCGAGTTGGATCCGATTTCGTCCACACTCGACATCATCTCGTCGTCCGGGGCCGCAACGCTGGACTGCCACGAGTCGCGCTCTCTACAGCCTCACCATCCACAGCAGCAGCAGCAGCAGCAACAGCAACAGCAACAGCAACAGCAACAGCAACAGCAACAACAACACCACCATCAACACCATCACCATCATCT
>JAOEFI010000004.1:16192797-16277251 GCA_034621735.1 Anopheles plumbeus | reverse complement strand
CAGCAACAGCAACAGCAACAGCAACAGCAACAGCAACAGCAACAACAACACCACCATCAACACCATCACCATCATCTGTTGCCGCAGCTCCAGGTGCAGCAGGACGGTGGCAGCTGCAGCAACAGTGCCAGCAGTCCCAGCAGCAACGCCAGCAGTAGCAACACCAACGGCACCGGCAGCAGCATCATCGCCGACGTGTCGGTCATACCAACAGCGAATGGGCACCAGCAACACGCTAGCATAAACAACAATCACCTTAACACCCACCATTTCAATAACAATAGCGCTAGTAGTATAGATATCGAAAACAGCTTCTACGAGGATCCGTTTCAAATGATGTAATCCCTCCATCCTTCCCACCCGCCCTCAGCGAGTACCGGAGCGTTTTCCATCCGGCGCTTCCGGCAACTGCACACACACTCCTGTTACGCATCTCAAGAGCCTCACATGATCATTCTCTTCGCGTGGGCAAAAGAACGGAACCTGGTCAGCGTTCGGGACGCTTCGAGGGGAGCGAGAAGCAGCGTACAATGTCGCCGTGCCATTGTTTTGTAAGTACCCCAATGGACCAATCTCTCGATGGTCTCTGACTCCCACTTTCCTCTGTCCTTCGCTGCAAACACCGTTCCATTTCGAGTCGGAATGAATGAAAGACCCACGCGTCAGAATTTGGAACAGTACGGAATGTAGGTTAGGTAGGACAGTTGTTGTTTTGACGGTCATGACTTTCCAGTCCAGTTTTGAAGATAGATATAATTTTTAGTATAACAATTATTTTACAGTTTGCTAGTACAATTTGTTTCTAGTCAATTGTCAACAAAAGCAAAGGGCGTTGCCAGATGTACGCAAATAGCTACACTGGCGGTGGCTGAACGTTATGTGTCACCGCAAACAACATTCCTTCCACTTAATCCACTGTTCTTGGACAAATTCTGCCCTAAGGTCTTTTTGCTTTATATCACACTCTTCCTTTAACATAACGCGGAACGACAGACGTGGGCCGTTAGAGAGCGCCCACTTTCGTGCTTTTGTAGTCGCTGCTGTTTTGCTACTACTGTTATTTAAATTTATGCTTTTGTTCCCGCGCTGCCTCCCGCACACTGCGAGGACGGTACACTTTTCAAAATCTCTCGACCTGTTCCTGTTGCACGTTTCCACTTTCCCAAAGATCTGCAGTGTTCGGCTTCGGTGCCTCGCGTCTAACCTTGGACCGTGCGAATCAGGTGACCGCTCGGTACTACCAGCAGGGTCCCGGGACTAGGTGTAGGCTTAGAAGTAGGCCATATTTTTTTTTTGTTAAGGCAATCACGATGAGCCCTGCTTGCTTGCTATGGTTTCTCGGCGTTGTGCTCGCTCACTCAGCTTACTTTCGTTGCTGGCTTCTTTGTCCCGTTGGTGATTTATTACTGCTTCACGTGCCGTGGTGTGTTGGCGGGGTGGGCTGACTTCACCATGCGCCTTCCCCGCGCCGTGGAAGAAGGACGTGCCGGACAGGACGAATGTGAAATTGGACAACGAACCACCACCGCCAAGGGCTGTTTTCGCACAACAACGATTTGCTGCGGTAGCGAATTGTTTTCATTTTGTCATATTAAGGTTGACGTGTGGGCCGAGAGTGAAAAACCGACTCATTGGGCCAGATGTGCCCTGGGAGGGGGGAGGGTGGCGAAGTGGAGCTTGCACGTGGGCGAAGAGGAAACATTCTGGATTCTGGCAGCGGGCTGAAAGGTGGTTTTTCTAATCTTGGGATGCACTTTCGTAGCGGTCTGCACGCGATTCTCACATGTCCGTACTTTTATTTCAGCGCATGACGAAGAATTGGGGGCATTGTTTTCAAGAATTGGAGCTTCATTGTGCCCACGTAGGCGTGGAACAATACAAGAGCAACACTTTTTCAATGTACATTTTTGTGCATCCGAATCAACACCATTTTTGGCCATGAAAATGCTGAAAGACTGGGAATTAAATATTATACAACATTGACAAACCCAGTGCTATATTTGTACACACATTTGTTCTAAACACCACAAAACCAATCATTGAATGTGTGCAATCAACGCTTTATTGATCGATACATCCTAATTTGGCCCTTTCTGCTGATATATGCTACAGAGTTCTGAAACATTTAAAAAATAGGTTTCGGTTTCATCATTCATTCTTCAGTCCAATATCAGACGCGGCCACGCGCGAACAAAACTCAGTCTAGCAATCGCTTTTTTGGGCACTTGCGCGCTCGAATGCTAAAAACAAACACTACTCCCTCACTTGAACCGTCTTCCCCTATGACGTTCTCCCGTTAAAGCCGTTCCTTAGAGCTTTTCCCCGTACCATTTAGCCGACCGGAATCAGAACAACCAACGGAGAGTTGTAAAAACGCGTCAAGAGGCTATATAAACGTAATTCCCTCCGGACGACGACGGGCCGCTGAGTGGCGGGGAGCCTTCTTAAGACCAAAGTCGTCATATAATCGGCCCGGCCAAACGGGTCTTTTGGTTTTTTCTTCCGGTAGTTCAGGAAGGAAACTGCCCTTCGACGCCGGTTCTGGTCGGTTCCGATCACGCTCTGGCGGTAGGTATTCAACCGATGGCCGATGGGTTTCCTCGTTCCTGCCGGGCTCGAGAAGCTGCGGTGAGCGAAAAGAAAAACAATCAATCATACTTTCGTGTATTAGCATTAGACATGCATCGACTCGTGGCAATCCCGGAGGACTCCTCCGTATCCGTATCCGTATGAGGCTTGTCGATGACGGAAACGAGTGCCGCGGAAGAGTGAAAACAGTCAAGGGTGGATTTGTGTTCGAAGAATCGCCGTCTCGTTGCGAGAGGTTCGGTTTTCATGGCGACAATCGATTTTTATCGGGTTTTATCACCGTTCATCTAGACATGAATGCATCGGGTTCCCAGCTTGGTTTCGACCAGGTCAAGGTGGAGTGGCTGAGCATGCTTTTGCTGAGTTTTTCGAGCCAAAGCTGTCTTTAAACAGGACTCTTCTCCACTCCACCACGCGAATCCAGTTAGGCCCTTTCCTTTTCCACAAAATCGCATCCACGATATAAACAATTGTTATAAAATAACACGTTTTGCATCACACCAAATCATATATATCTATTTCCACTAACAACTGTTTTGTTGGTAACAATAGTATGTCCTTAAGCAAAAGTTCGTAGACCCTCGATTAAAGCTTCACCAAAATGCAAGAGTAAACACTTTTCAGTCCATCCTTTTTCGTCGAACATAACCATCAGTAGCGTGGGAGGCGGTGTGTGTCTTAATGTATTTTTGTCCTTTATCCAACATTTTTCTACTTTCTGCTAGCTTGTTAAATCCAATTACCAGTTCGCCGCTAAGGTGGCATGCACCGGCTTCTATAGCAGCCATCGCGGGGCAGCAGCATCTCCATATTCCAGAATGTTTCACAACGCACCTGCTTCTGATTTTTTTTTCTGCGTAAACTTTTGCGTATCTGGTGTATCGCGTGAAGAGAAGCACAACAGCAAAAAAAATAATCGCTAAACGAATCAACGAGTTTTCGCTCACCTTTTTTTCGGGAGTGAAAACCGAAACGGGAAATAGGAGGGAATTTTCCTGCGCATTACGAGAGTGTGATGTCCGCTTAAAAATGTGCCTAGAAGAAGCATTTTGGTATCGATAACCGGGAGGTGGTTGCGCGCGATGAAAGGGAAACATACAGCCTGTTTGGCACTGAAAGTCCTGGAAGGACACCGGGCCCCATCATCTATCCTGGCCAACCGATGTCCCCCCAGCTGCCGTTTCTCGTTATCGCACATTTCCGAGCGACGCATCTTCGTCAAAGACGGCAGAGATAATAGATTTATCAAAATTTTCCTCCAAAAATCTCCTCGTCCTCGTCCAGATCCTTTCGGTGCGATCCGCGCGATGATGAGACCCATACGTGCGGAGGGACGAGACTAGTTACGGGGACGATCCATTCTTGTTGTCATTCTTGCCCATCTCACCGTCGCGCACGGAATCGACAGGTTTTATATTCGCCACCCTCTCCGTCGCCCTCCCCTATGATTTTTTATTCGAAGAGTTTGCTCATCCCACATACCCCCGAGCCAAGGAGGCCGCCATTTTTCGTCACCTTCGTCAGTGGTGGTGTTGAATTTTTGTTCGCTCCACAGGTCTTTGAACGACCTTGTATCCCTAGTCTCACCTTTCTTGAACCCCGACGCCCCAACTGCGGCGGTAGGTGAGAAACGAAGTTGGGCACAATGGAGCGGAAGGAAAACTCGGGCGGCTCAGTTTACCTGGGACGAATGAACTTTCCGACGCGTCGCCATTTCAAACGATTCTGCTGCAAAAGAATTCAAAGTCTGTAAAACGATTTAGAATTTACCGAAAAGTTCGTTACAGGTTCGCCACGGTTCGTTTTTTTTTTCTTCTATTTTGTCATGACAATACTTTTCTTCCTTCTTTGCTACGCCATCGTCCCTCTGACCCACAGTGTTCCGTGATTCTAGTGAAAGGTTTACGACATCGTCAGCTCCAATGACAACGGCGATGTATGGGAACGAGTCTCGCTCCCGCAATTGACCGACGACAGCCGCACGAGAAGAATCATAATCATTTTACTCAAACTCCCCTGCTGGAGAAAGGGCGTAAGGATAATTTGACAAGCGTGTGGTCCCACTGCAGGCCCACTGTGTGGATGTGAACAAACTAGAACAACGCTGCTCACTGCCGACCGTTTGGAGAAATCTGAATACATCCATCATAATTTTGTTATCCGTTCGCGTCAGCTGCAGAAGAATGGGGCCCCCTCCCGGACTACCGTGTACCAGGCGTCTTCATCGCAAAGTGAAAACGGGAAGAAAAAAACTTCCCATCGCATAGCTGTACCTGTTCTGTTGCTCTATTCGAATGCCCTTCGCCGGTTAGTATCAATAATTGGCCTACTTTTGCGTTTGATCAATGTGGAGGGTGTTTCATCATTATCATGCCATGCGAGATAAATATAACCTGGGATCTTTTATCCGATTTATTTCAAATTAAATGTTCTTTTTTTAATGCTTTAAGTTTCTTAGTATTACAATACGGCCTGGCCGTTCAAAATAAACATAATAATAAGTTTCTTAGTATACTAGTCATCCTTCTTTTAAATGTGCATAATTTAAACTTTACATTAAACATTCCCGAAAGCACCTAATTTGGAATAACAAGCTGTTCTAGACGAAAATCTGTAGCACAACAATGTTTATTAAATCTCCGATTCACTTACGGAAACTCTCACTTTACCAATCCCACTCAACCGGATTTATAGCTCATCGTTAATGTACGCGAGAGACGATATATTCTTACGATCGTACCTTTCAACGGCAATCAAGCGGCAACGATTCTTAGCTCAATTATTTCCACTCGCTTCCAGCGGTCGATGATTCTCAATCCGCCCAATAAAAGCCCCCACTCGTTGCTGCACTCATCCGCGTTGGCAGAATCCTTGACAAACCAGACGTCGTCCCCCGTTTCCCACTGCCTCTGCTCTTGGCACAAGTCGCGTCCTTTCCCACGCGCCTCGATGGGTATGTGTTCTACGTGGAGCGTGCTGCTGCGTCAAAAGGCGCCAAGAAGATAAATACGTATTTATGTACATATAATTCTATCAACCGATTCTTCACACGCAAAGCCCCGGGAAGCGCGTGGCAATAACTTTGTTTTCTTGCTGGGCGAAGGGTAGGCCCCGCACGTTGTTGGTAGAGGGAAAAGGACACCAAGGACGATGCCCACAGTTTCGTCTGCCTCAGTCGCCGAGCCTTCAGGAGCGACGAATGCGGCCCTGCTGGAAGTTTCGTTCCCGTGGCCCGTCTGTGTGTTGCGTGGGAGACCCTTCTCGGAAATCCTCACGCCGTCGTCGTCGCCGGCGCAGGAACGTAGGTGTCGCTGATCTTGGGGCCACGGTGGGGGAGTGGGGCGAAAAGAACCGTTTATAATAACATTACACGCAGATTTGCCCATCGACAAAAAAGCCCTTGAAGGAAGGAAAGCCAGTGGGACAGTGCTTCGGCGTTGGAAAGGAAGGAGCAACAACACACACACACACAAAAGCAGGAGCAGAAGCAGAAAAAGTTTAGAACATATTTGGCAAGAAATGTGACCTTTCTGCTTCTCCGTCTGGGGTGGATCCGATAAACCCAATCGTGCCCCGGAGGGGTACGCGCGCGGAAATGCGGTGAAAAAGACACCCTGCCCGTAAAACACTTACCATGGGGAAAACGCAAAAAACAAAATTGGAAATGGTAGATAATGTGCTTGGGATGTTGGGATGTGTGCTGGGGTCGTTTCCCCAAAGGGTAGCGCGTTCCAGGGTAAGCTTCTTCCCTAGGATCGCTGGGAAGATAACATAAAATAACGCTGGAGAGTAAGACATGATCGAAAGCGCTCGAAAACGGTGGTATCGTTCGTTTCAATTTTAGCGACATTTTCGACCACCCTTCTTCGGTCGCACTTTTCCGGACAATCGTATATTCCTCCCATCACTCATCGCCAGGAGCGAGAAGAAAATATCCTTTCGGATGGTCCGTTTTTTCGCCGTGTATACACGCAGTCCCACGCGTGTACACACCATGAGTGACGGTTTATCAGGATTTTCGTCGGTTCAACGCGTGCACGAATTTGTTATTCGTTTGCTTCCACCAATGGCCTTCGCCGGTTTCCGTGTCGAAACATGTTGACTTGCCCAGATGTAAACCCTTCCTCGTCCATAAGTTGAGGAGTGGCAAAAGTAATAACGTCAACAACATTCCGGTCGGTATGAATGTTTGCGTACTCAACATCCCATACACACCCCCTTGTTGACATACTATTTCTCGTGAGGTCGTTTCCAAAGCAGGACGAAAGTGGAAGTGGTAGGCCGTGATGTTCGGATCCTTCTAGCCGGTTACGTCTTGGTTGTCTTCGCCTGGGGTACGAGGTAGGGCATGCTGGGAGGACTTTGGAGCGGAACGAATCATCTGTTATCTGTTTACATAATGATTCACTGCACGACAGCCAGCACTCGACTTTTCCAACCATTCGAGTCGTACCGAACTGCTTTCAACGAGTTCAGTTTGGAGAAGTTGTTCACCACCGTCATCCAAGTATCCTTTCGAATGGGATGCTTTTTTAACCCCTGCCTGTTCACACGTTTGCGGTTGGTTCGTTCACGCGTAACACGACGAACGGCAAAGTGCCGGGAAGATATTTACGTTAATCAAGTTCGATACACTGATTTCGTGAAACGCGCGAACAGGCTCCGGCCTTTGCAGAGGCTCGATCGTGGATGAGGAAAGGGACCATAAGGTAACCGAACGATGTTGGCGAGATTCTACAAAATTTTAGTCAAACCGTACGGTAACAAGGATGTAGGAAATTAACCCCTCAAGAAAACTGAACGATTCTGAGGGACGATGTGGGTACGAACCTATCTGTTTACGTATGAATCGGTCCGTCTCAGATCCATTTCCCGAAGGCGTAGGCAACCCGGGAAAAGGGACGAGGGTGTTTTCCTTTTGGCACATTACGGTCCCTAAATAGTCACCGCACTTCTAGGACGACGCGGCAGCCCAACACGCACCAGTGAGATAATTATAGACAGTATTAAATTGCTTGAAGAAATGGGCTTCGGAAGGGTGTTTGGGTGAACAAGTGCGGATGTGGAACAGTAAATGTGGGTACTAAGGGGTTCGAAATAATACTCTTATAATGGGACTTCCGAACGTTATCGACATGGCAGACGGTTCGCACAAACAATTCAATCGAAACAGCTGCTAAAAATTCGACAAGCGTCCGAAATTACATAATTTCGGTGGTGTTGAATGTCTTGAAGCATTATGTTTGGCTCATTCAATGTTTTTGCTCGAGCGAACCAGCAATAAGTAGAACACTAACATATACGACAAAATTATACCCATGAACAACTTTTTAAAAAACCTCTTAAGCAGGCTTTTGAGATAATACATCCTGTCATTCGCAGACTTTATTCGTTGTTTCAGTGAACTCGAACTAGGAGAGCATGCAGAAGAGCGATGGCCCTCTCCTTTGTGTTGTCAGTGAACCACATTCATTGTTTCATGGTAAACATTTAACATGTGAGCACTTGGAAAAAAAATGCCACAAGAAGCATTAGCTTGCAATATTAGTACACCAGTATTACATTTTTAGTCACGCCAACTCCATTACTTTTCATACTAACTGTTAAGTCTTCAAAAATAGTAAGTATTCAAAAATTTCTATTTAAACCTTTCCATACATCTAAAATGTAAAGCCCACGGGAATATTTCAAACATGTGGATATTGTGGATATATGAAAACCCTTGTCATAAGTGCTGACATAATCAATGCTGACGATTCAGAAAAAAGTTCACAATTCTTACAATCTTTTTGCTTTTGCCTACTTTTTACCGCCATATACTGCATACACTTAGAAAACACAACGCTAACAAGAAGGTCCAACATGTTTTCTCACCCAAGAAACAGGGGTTTGAAAAGAAAAACGAAAACTCCCCAACACAGTCACCACTTACGTGTCGATTCCGTTACACAGGGGTTCGGGTCAGTGACCGGAAAACAACCACCCATATTGTTCCCCAACTGCATCGGCTCTGACCACTTTGCCGAAGCCGAGAAGCGATAGAAAATTCCCCTGGATGCAAGTTGCCACAAAGGCCACGACACTTCAGCCGGGCGCTATGCGATATGTTCCCGCAAGAATGGACGTCGGCTGGATGTGGCTTAATGGTGTTTTTTAATGCAATTATTCACACCATATTTACCCACGCCCCACACCGTGTTGATACTATACTATCGTGGGGAGCGAAAGGAGGCGTCAGGGAGGAGGTTGTTTTTCCGTTAGATGTTCCTACGCTAAAGCCAACGCCGTTTGTGCCATAACGAGAGTATTATTTCCACGTGTTTCTTTGCCTTCACAATTGGCAATTGTGGTGGATTACAATCCAATGCCCCACACTGCTTCGAGTGGAGGCGTACCTACGTCTTGGAGAGATGAGAGTGCTGAGTAGATCGGGAGCTACCTTTGGATTCCGCAATATCCACCCCCGACGGATCTTACAGGGCAACACAGCAAGCCAGGACTGGTATATTGAATTAGCAAGCAGGTAAAAGGCCTTCACGATTCCATTACAAAAATAATAAATGCGTGCTAGAAGAAAGGGAAAAGGAGAAGCATTAAAAAGAAAAACTAAAAGTGGAAGCCTACAACGATGACCATTAGAATGATTGTGTGCTGCCCTCATTCATCATGATCGATGCTCTTTGATGGTACAATGTTAGACGCATGTTCCTCATTCGTTCCTTCTTCAGTCTGGCGTTTAAGTTACCACGAAAGCATGACCCACAACAACAGAATACCACCATCCGTGGATCCGAGACTTCCTAAGATGTTTGTTTGTTTTGCCAACGGTTGTACCACAACATATTGCCGAGCTGCGGTTGACGCAATCCTGTAAACAAATAATAACTATGCTTGATATGTGACCCAAAAATTGCATTTAGCGAAAACAAACACACAATATGGTTTGAGGATGCCGTCGGTCGGCAAAAATGTAACAAGATGAATGTAACTAGATTGTGCAGCTATAGCAATTATCGTTTAACAACCATAGCGCAATGTAGCTCAGGTTTGGTACCGTCCCGGTTAGCACTGAGGAAGTATACGTTGCAATGAAATGGAAGGACATTAGCGAATGCGAGAACGAAAGTTCCATATGCGGAAGAGGTATGTAAACGGTGTTAATTAATACATTCTAGTACTTGATTTCTTCACGAAACATAACGATGCTGTGCGAATAAATAAATACAATTAAGGGCTTACCATTAGTAACTATTAGTGAATAACTAAACCAAACATTCTCGTTGTTCGTTGAAAGTTAAATAGCGTAAGGTTACTTCTCAATTTGAATAAGTTTGTACAATACGCTTAGCTTTGCGGAATCCTGCATTAAAGAGCGTTCACGTTTTAAAATTACTGGTTATAATTTATTTTAAAAGCAATTAGTGGTTGTACTTCGCGGACTTTACCCGGTTCTTCAGTTTTACCATATGAAAACTGAAGTTGCTATGTTCGTGTTGTAGATTATTTTTGAATTGATTTTTAAAAAAAATGTAATATGCAATTATGTAATGAATTAAATTGTTCGGGTTTCTTTCGACTTCGGAAACGAATTCAACCAATACTTATGGAAAAAAAACTGTCCATCACAAAATGTAAATATCTTAAAGATTGAGCCAAAAGAATGCGAATCGCGAAGCATGTCGCTTGATGTTTCCCGAAGAACTAAGTACAAACAATACACACAAATTACCGTAGCGGAATGCAAACTTATGTTAACCCTAGATGGTACCGGCCAAACCAAACTTGTACTTGCCACAAGAAAAAAGGAAAGTCACACAAGTATGGCGCGGGGGTTCTATGTTGAAAAATATAAGGTTATGGTAAACAGCTTGGTCTCACGACAACAGTTGGCAAATGTTAACTGTGTTGATTGATTGTGATTTTTCGCAAAAAAGCTTAGAAGCAAGCAAGTTTCATTGAACTGGCTAAAGGGAAAGATACATGAAGGAAAGAGTTGATTAATTTTAAGACCGGTTGCACTGTACCGTCAATCCACAAGCCACCAATTGTGACAAACTGAATGATTCCTGCATGATTTAAATGAGTATTGAAAACCTACAGCTGGAGAAAATGTGCCAAAAAGTCGAATGAAAACGTCGTAGAAAAGGTTTGCTATCATTTCTGATTGTTCTCGATGTTCGTGCCACATTTCACGACACCATCATTTGGAAACTGCATGGAAGAGAATGATGTAACGTCTGATAAGCAAGGTTATGTTGTTTAATTTTTTTACCAGCCCCTACTAGTGCAGCTAGAAATATTGATTAAGTAGTGAGTAAATGGAATGGGAAAATATGACAGCGAAACAGAATATAGAAAGGATTTTTCAACGCAATGTACATTTAGCTTTGTTATAGACTAGAATAGTAGATCGCTTTTAACAGCAACATTGTTTGCAGCGTAGCATGTAAGTGAAATGACTAAAAGGCACAAAAAAGATAAACGAAAAACTCCATGAAAACCTACAACAACAAAAAAAGATCAAGATTGCTGAAAAGTTCGAAGTTTTAATCCACCCCATACCGTGTACTGTTTCGTCCGTTCTGCTACTTTTCTCGTTCTCAAGCTGTATGTCTCATGTTGAACCAAGCTTTTCCGATGTAAATATGCTGCCCCAGCTGAACCATAGATGCAATACGGTAGAGCTCAATGCTTCCGCCTCCATCCTTGCATGCGCTGTGGTAATACAGTCAGTATCCAATCCTCTGTACCATGCATCTAGCCAAATTCGTCCTGTAATCTAAAATTTTTCATCGTGTATCTGAATGTTTGTAGAGAGAAAACCCCAACAAACGAACAAAAAATCTAACCCATCTTACGCCGACGAAACTCACTACCCAGAGTGTGGAAACAAAAATAAATGCCATCGAACAGTTATATTCACTCATACTGTGTTTCATTGATTTACACTAGAGCGATTAGAGTTAAACTTTACACGGTAAGTACCAGAAACAGTTCGTGATTCTTCATCAAATACCTTCTACATATTTTACAATAATTTACACTTTCTAGCACACTCATTCAAAAATGCAGTTGTGAAATTAAGAACAAGATAGGTTTTATTTCAAGTGCGCCGACTACATATGGGGCAGTTCTCTTCTTGCTACTCTTCGCCTTCTTCAGTGACATCCATCTTAAAACTAACCTTCCTACATTCCATTGTCCGGAGATTCACAACTGCGATGCTTTGATTTTCCGAGAATGATGGAACACACACGAGGCGCACGGACTTACCATTTGCTCCTGTCCACCGTTCCGTCATAAATGTCCCTGCGTTCCCCGCAAAGTACACATGAGGGCACTCAGTGATAATGAATGGATCCCGCTGATAGAACGGATAGCATGGCAATGTGTCCGGAGCGGTCGGGACAATATGACTCCATCGAAGCGTTGCCTTCAATGCCTCCAGTGGAGTGTCGAGCTTGGAGTAGCGCAGCACGTCATGAACGTTCTGACCCGCCGTGCCGAGAATGAGCCGATCGGCTAGCTCGAAGGCGTACGGATTCGGTACGCTTTTGAAGGAGGAAAACTCGGACGATTGCGGGAATAGACATTGGTGCAGCGGTTGCTGCGGTAGCATATGATTTGCCGGATCGAACTCCCCCGGCATCAGATCGACCGGGATCGATTGGGCGAGGTTGTGGATCAGTGCATCGACCGCCTTGACCGCACCAACCAGTTCCGACGATTCATTGCTTGCCTTCGAATGCAGATGATTTTTGGGCTTCAACGTTGCCTTCACTGAGTTGCCTGCAATTACGATTCGAACGACGCTGGCGGCTTCCCAATCGTTGCCTTGTTCGAAACCTTCCAAATTACCGAAAATCCATTGCTGGAGCAATTCCAATGATAGGGAAAAATCATTTGCGGCAGTCTGTCAGGCGAGAAGGAGTGAATTATGTAAACCAGAAATATTTTAAATATTTTGCAATAAACGCCCAATCAATTGAAACTAACCTGATTTAATCCCGATATCAATACTAGTAAAGGTGAAATTTCAAGTTGCTTCAAACTCCTCTGGGGACCCCCTTCGTAAAAGATGAAATCTTCAACGAAGAACCGTCCATCGCTTTCTTCATAACCTGTTGAAAGTTTCCGGATACGACAATATAGAAAGTCAGTGTGAATGTAACGGAAAAGTATAGCAGCGGAACCACAAAGTGCAACGAAAAACAAGCATATGAGTGACATTCATCAGATAAAATAACATTATAAACAAACATATCTTGATCGTGCAAGAAACTCAGTGCGCTACTTGCGATTGTTTGTGAAATAATGATGTGATTGTGATCTTAAGAATTTGAATATGATACAGAATGAAAAAACAGAGTTAAGACAAACCAAATATTCTGAAATCATTTTGTATAAAAAAGCGACTAACTGTTAATGCATTGTATAAATGAAAAACAGAACCAGAAATGTATCCACTCATGATAAACAGTGAAGCTAAGTTATTTTGTCACTTACTGTCTCGTCCTTGTGGATTGATCATTGAAGATTTTTGTTCGATAAAGGGATATATTCGACGGCAATATATGTAGAAGATTTTAAAACGACGGTTCATTCGCAGTCAACATCGATTCCTTCGGCATTTCCAGAATATCGCTTTCATAACTTACCCATAACGGCACAAACAACCCCTGTTACAACATAATGCACGTCGATTTTTCCTACGAGCTTGATTCGCTGCAATGCATCTTCCAAAATGAGTATGTCGTTGTCACAAGTGTAGTGCGACCGTGGTGGCTGTGGTGCCAGCTGGTTTTCCTCCGATATTTCCCGTAGGATGCTAGGTTTTAATTCCTACAACCGGTGTAAAAGAGACAAGCTTGCAATATAGACTCAATTTTATTGAGCATATATCCAATTTCAGCTAGGGTACGCCAATTTTTTTCTCGACTGGGCGCTTCCGATTTAAATTCCCCAAGACGAATAGGCAATCACTTTCTCATCTAAAGTGTTCTTACTTACTTGATGCTTAAATAGCGTTCCGATGATAACGCACTTTTGCGGGCAATCTTCACGAAGGTCGGCCAACCGTTTGATTGGCATATCTTTGCTCCATTTTTGCTGTACGCGAACCTCGAGCAACTTGAGCATTTCATCCAACCGAGAGGAATAAATGAACGCGAACTGTTTGGAGAAATCTTTCGCACGGAAATGATAAACTTCCGATTCGTACTTGTAGGGCACCTTCAGTCGCTCAAAGCTGTTTTCCGATGAATGTTTAGCAAAGTATTTATCTTCTGGAAACAACATTTTTCGCTGGGTATATCCTGCCGATTCACAATCAACTGCCGGACTGGTAAAAGTGTCGTGAAATAAACGAAAACAAACAGCTGTCATGTACTCATTTTACCGCCCTTCCAGAAAAGTAAGCCAAAACACAACAGGGTGTTTCCAACTGACGAACCTGGTTTCATTTATCAAACAGAAAATTCCCTATTCGCATCCAAAGAACATTTTGCAATCCTTGTTGGAACTGATGACAATATCCGTCGAAAAAAGATGGAGTTGATAAACGGATGGAGTCGAAAAAAAATCCAGTTGGATATCAAATTGTTCAGTTGATGTTGCTGGCAGCACTGGATTGCACAGAGCGATCGCGTATAAATAGTTTTACGCGACCCACCATATGAGTTTTGCTTGAAAAGCCAACGCAATAGAATGTCAATTAGCCGGCTCCAGTCGTGCTCAACTATAACTCGCGCCATCTTCACCACATCGATCCGTTTGTTTAGCTGCGCCATTGCAAAGAACATGGAGAAGCACGAAGTTGTCCCGGACGTTATTCCAGTTGCCCCGGCCGAAACGGCCAAGGTAACCTATCCGAGCGGAGCCGTCGTGAGCGAGGGCAACGTACTAACGCCAACACAGGTAAAGGACGTTCCGAAAGTGGAATGGAACGCCGACAGCGGCGCGTTGTATACGCTCTGCATGACCGATCCGGATGCACCGAGCCGCAAGGAACCGACTTATCGCGAGTGGCACCACTGGTTGGTAGGAAACATTCCCGGTGGTGACGTGTCGAAGGGTGAAACCCTTTCCGCTTATGTTGGCTCAGGACCGCCAGAGGGTACGGGCCTCCATCGTTACGTATTCTTGGTGTATAAACAAAACGGCAAGCTGACGTTCGATGAGCCGCGATTAACAAATACCAGCGGGGACAATCGCGGCGGATTTGCCATCCGTAAGTTTGCAGAAAAATACAAGCTTGGAAATCCGGTTTCCGGCAATCTTTATCAAGCCGAATGGGACGATTATGTGCCGCTGCTGTACAAGCAATTGGGTGCCTAATGTAACTCAACAACATTCAATTGGTTTATACGTGGTGAACAATAGAATAAGAGTAGGCCATATTCACCAATTGAAGGCAGAGCAGACATTTAATATTGGTAGAAATTGCTAGAAGCAATAAATCCATGCAAAGGAAGAACAAAAAATATTAATAAAAAAACTGTACTGATAAAGCATTCGCAGTGTCATAACTTTGGTTGTATGGAACTAACAGCGCCTTATCGTGGTGAGGTGTCGAACTAACGTTTTCATTTTGATTTCATTTGTTCACTAGAATGATCACTAGACAACCCGAAAATGAAACATGTTTTAGGCATATTTTTTGTGGAATGAAGTGTTTATTTTCTGCAATATTACCGGAGAAAAAACGCATGTTAAGTTCGCATAAAGAACTACCCTTAAAGATTGCTTTTTGAGGTTGAGACTTATGCTCACCGTATGAAAATACACTGCACCACCTTAACCCTTCGATGTTTAAAGCTTCAACCCCTGCATGGAACGGCTGAGCGTATCAATATCCCAGATGACCAACTGGCCATCCAACCCAGAGGTGCTGACACGCTGCACGTTCCCCTTCTCGCCACTGTACATGCATAAGCAACTGATGGCGTTCTGGTGAATCGATTCCAGACTGGTGTCGGAATTCTCCGTGCGAAGGTTACGGTCCAACGATTGGAAGATGCGCATCGCCGATATACCGCTCTGTTCCTTCTTGGTGGACTGATCCAGTTTGGCCGCCAGCACCACTTTGCCATCCTCGCCCACTGTGTAGACTAACGGAACACAGCTGTGTCCAGCCACCAGTATCGAGTTAGGAGTGATCCATTCACAACACATGAATGGAAGGTATTCCGTTTTCTGCTTGACTCCAACATTTCCTCCATTCGCTATGCCGATGTTTATGGCACTGTCGTGCCCAACCCAACAGATGCGATTACCATCAGCTGAGAAGCTAACGCTGTGCACCCATCCGCCGCCAGTAGAGGAGTTTTTGAATTCTGCCAAAATCTGTCCCAACGGTTTCTTTGGGCCCCAGGCCGTCGGTTCCGGGTGCTGCTCGATATCCTTGATAAAGGCCGAAAAGACGCGAACCTTATAATCTGTCGAACCCGCCACCAGTAGCACATTGTTCGGATGCCAATCGATCGAAGTAACCGTCGAGCGGATCGGTTTTTTAATATGCTTTGAAACCCACCAATCGTTCTCGGATTCAAAGTAGCACACCGAAATCAGGCGAGCGCCTGAACCGACCGCAAACTTGTTCTCCAGCGGTGACCAACGGACGCACGTGGCCGCACGGTTGATGCGCAAGAGCACGAGAGTTGGTTTCCACTTGGCATCGTCACCCTGCGTCCAGACGTACGCATTTCGATCTACCGCACACGTTACGATGCGGTTCGTATTTGGAGCCCAATCGATACCCATCACGCGAAGATCGTGCTGATTCAGCACGTCGGTCAGCTTCCATTCGGAACCATCGCGCTTGTAGATATGCACCTCATTGTTGTTCGGTGAGATCGCAATTTCTGAAATGTACAATGATGGAAATGATTAGTCGTAAAACCGGACCGCTCTCCTCTAACTAGCAACACTTACGCGAACGATCCTTATTCCAGGCATGGCAAGTAATCGGGCTCACCGTACACCCAAACGTATGCCTCTCAGTCATAGCGACTTATTGTACAATCAAATACTTTCAATTGAGATCTGTGTTTGGGAAACGCCCAATTGAAACCTTGCTTATCTGTGGAGCACTACTTCACGTCGAAGGTTGTGGAAGGCCGCTACCGAAGAAGTTTTATGAGTCAATAACGCGGCTAAATGCTTGAATGCAGCTGGTCAAAGAATTTGATAAAATTCGCGGACTCTGGGCCGTCTACACGAATTTTATCCAAACACCGGAGCAAGTCAAAAGAACAATTGATGCCACCACAGTACCACAGCAAATTCTACACGCAGTGACTCAGGAACGTCATTCGCTTTCTTTGTACTGTCAGTTAACTAGAAAAAAAAACTTGCTGTGCTGCCAGTACAGTCAGCTTCTTCCAGGACATAATATTGCTCGGGAAACTAAAATAGTAGGCATTGTTTCAAACACATATTTAAATCACTTTATCTATCTAGCAACTGTGATATATTGTACAATGAAAACATATAAGCTTCGTAAAATTTATATGCATCCGTCAAGTAGAAAACACCCTAGACTAGCCCACCCCTCTGATTGTGTACATGTTTTTTTTGGTGTTCCAATCAGCTGTCAGTAGATTGTTTTGCATTTTTTAGGCTGATGACACGGCATAAGCTGACGGAATTTCATGTGTGTGTCTCGATCAGAAACCACGGTTTGGGTATTTATCCAAAGCTGCGTTTTATAGATAATCTGCACTATACTGTCATGTAAAATACTACTTTTATTTTGTTTTATCTTTCTGTGCCGTATTTTTCGTCCGATAAGATTATTCGCTGCGAACTTGTGTGCGCCACCTGACTTCTACGTTTTCTTTTGCTGGCTATTATAGCCAGAGAAACAACGAGAGATTGAACTTTGAGCCCTCCATTCAAGCGGTAATTTGGTTTGTTGCCTAACGTAGGAACTGTGCATTCTTTGGCATTTTCAGCCCGATACATGAAATTCTCCGAAGCTTGATATCGTTTAACACATCGTTGAAAAGTGCTTCAAAAAGTGCCTAAAACAATGCTACGTATTCCAAAAACCCAATGGGCGACATCACTAGGAAATGCTGTCCGAGCTAAATCAACGACGGCTAGAACAACGACCGGTGATGAGTATCAATTCCTGCAACGATCCAAAATTCCGATGCTGCACTTCCAGCCATCGTTGCCTCGGCTACCGATCCCGGAGCTCGAGAAAACCTGCACACGCTACTTGGCCGCTCAGCAACCGCTCCTCGCGCCGGAAGCCTTCGAGACGACAAAAGTGTTGGTAAAGAGGTTCGGCGAAGAGGATGGTCCAAAGCTACAGGCACTTTTGAAGGATTTTGATTCGAAGCACAAACACACAAGCTACATTTCTGAACCGTGGTTCGATATGTACCTGAGGGACCGGGCACCGCTGCCATTAAACTACAATCCGTTGCTCATGATGAATCCGGACCCAAGGCCGGAGTATAACGATCAGCTACTGCGTACAACAAACTTGATCATCAGCTCGCTGCGCTTTATGAAATCGCTCCGGGCTAAATGTCTCGAGCCAGAAGTGTATCATATGAATCCGGCCAAAAGCGACACGCCGACGTTTCGCACGGTGACCTCGATGATGCCCTCGTTTGTGTCGACTTACGTGGCGTACACTTTTAAGGCGTTCCCGCTCGATATGAGCCAGTATCAGGGATTATTCGGTGGAACGCGCATTCCAGAACTGGAGAAGGATCGAATACATCGTAGCGATTGTTCCCGCCACGTGCTTGTGCTGCGCAAAGGGAACATGTATACAGTGGATGTGTTAGACGAAGCAGGTAAATATGGTTAACTATTGTGTTGAAGGTTTTTTGTAAAAAAAGGCTTTTAAAATTCAAAGATGAATTACATAGTTTTGGAAGCCATTCTTAATCCTTCCGTTTAAAGTATACTTTTATGAGTGCTTTGAAAAAAGAAACTTGTTTTATATTTTCAACGAAATAAACAAAAGCCGACCCTTACCTCCTTTTTTGATGTTTCCCATTAGGTAACATCGAACAGCCAGCCACACTTCTGGCTCGTTTCGAAAAAATCCTCAACGACAATAAACCTCCAGCAGCTGATCCACTCGGTCTCCTGACGACCGAAAACCGAGACCGATGGGCAACGGCAAGAAGTCACCTAACACAGCTAGGAAATAACGCGAAATCCCTCGAACTCGTAGATTCTGCCCTGTTCTGTCTCTGCCTAGACGAATCGACGATCAATCCGGACAACCCCATTCCGGCGATACGTGATTTTCTATTCGGCGATGGCACGAACCGATGGTTCGACAAGTCGTTTTCACTCATCGTAGCTAAAGATGGTACGGCCGGTATTAACTTCGAGCACTCCTGGGGTGATGGAGTGGCTGTGCTGCGATATTTTCAGGAGATTTTTAAAGAAACCACCACGGCGCCGTTTGCCCATCCGGGTTTACAGGGAAGCGATAAGGGAAGCGGCAGCCAGCCGGTTGTGTCTATCGATTTCACACTCGACAAGCAAGTGCGGAGCGCGGTTCGTGCGGCCGAGAATCACCACAATGCGATTGTCGATTCCCTCGACATGAACTACATGAAATTCGAAGGCATCAACAAGGGCGTATGTAAAAAGCAACGCATCAGCCCGGACTCGGTGATGCAGCTCGGGTTTCAGCTTGCATTCTACAAGCAGCACGGCCGCTTCGTGGCAACGTACGAGTCGTGCAGTACTGCCGCATTCCGTCACGGTCGCACGGAAACCATGCGCCCCTGTACGCTCGCCACGAAGGAATTTTGCGAGGGAATAGAACGCCTCGACGGGCCTAAGAAAAAAAGCGTGGCCGAGCTGCGAGAAATCATGAACAAATGCTCCACGATCCATGGGCAGCTAACGAAGGAGGCCGCCATGGGACAGGGTTTCGATAGGCATCTTTTCGGCTTGCGACATACGGCACAGAAGAATGGCTTGCCGCTGCCCGCCCTCTACGAAGACCCGGCGTACGGGTCTATGAACCAAAATATTCTATCAACCAGTACGCTCTCGTCGCCGGCCTTGCTGGCAGGCGGATTCGGTCCGGTGGTTCAGGATGGCTATGGTATCGGGTACAACATCCAGGACGCGTACCTCGGCAGCGTTGTAACCAACTATAAACCTCATCGCAACGGACGCGAATTTGTCGACTGTCTACAGGCAGCGTATGAAGATATCAACAAGGTGCTAACAGCCACTGGGCCACCGTCCAAAGGAAAGTGATTTTGTGCACTGTTCAATTGGGTATTGTTCTATTTCTACGCTTGTGTTACCCAGAGCCAGAGAGCAATGTTACTGGTATGGTTTATATTGAGGTGGTGCCTGTTTGGGAATGAATTTCCATCTCGGGAATTAGGCAATCGATTAGTTAAACTAATAAAGCAACCTATATGTTTTACCTCTCTATATACTTATTTGATTTTCTATGCAAAAAAAATTATAGATAAGTATAGCGACAATAATCAATCAGCAGAGAGCGATGGAAACTGTACACTTCGGATCATTTCATTTCCCATTGCCACTAGCAAAAGGGTAAAATTATTTGAACTCCACTAGTCTTAATGGTATTTATTTTAAATCGTATGCAGATTAGTATATATGCTATATATACTGTTCTTTTCTTCCGCTAATCCCTATGGATAACAAATAAATGATTAATTTATCACCTCTCCTCTCGTGCACGCTTGCTCCCTAGGAATCGATCGCGGAGTTTATCGCGTACCTAACACACTTATGTGTCGTATAACTCGCCAAAAAGAGAAAAGAATTGGAACGCAAATTTCAGAAATTTGCATTTGAAACATGTTTTGCCCTCATTACTATCCTGCTTTTAATTTTAGATTCCACTGTACTTAAAAACAAGTGTTAGAAAGTATTTCACAAAAACTCCCGAACCATAAGGATTTTTTTCAGGCTGGTTTTTTTCTCATGTGTTTGAATATTGTTTTACTATACTGCAGATCAATTGCGCTTAGCTGTTTTTTTTTCTTTACTTAAGATGAATTTTATTATCACACACGCTTGATTCTGCATCGGAAGGGCTTTGCATCGATTCCTCTATCAATTCTCAACCTAGCCCATGTGTATTTTGATTTCAACTGGTTTATACTAACTTTCTAACGGAATCGTTTCCATTTCATCCCATTTCCGTTTTCTTCCGACCTGTCTCATTTAATGGGCTAGTTCCGTTTTGGGGGATTTTTGTATTTTAATCCAAGCAACACGTGTGATATATTAGTACATGTAACTAATAATAATAGTTTCATCTATTTACATGAAGCATTTCATCCATCTCTAGCATTCTAGTGGTTGGGTGGCTTTCTATAGGGTTTTGTGGAAGGTGAAAAGTATGTCAAAAGGTAAAATCGGTTGAACTACATGGAACTAATGTGTCTCGAAACTACCCGGTGGGCGTTAACAATGTATGCATAGCTTGTTCCAGCAATGAAGTGTGGAGCGTTTGACTCCAAAGGCAACAATTATAGTAAAAGAGTATTCTATAGTAACAAACCAACATTTAATTTTTGATTAAAAAAACAATACACCAAAAGAAACCAATGATGCGCATCCAATCCAAAGAGATTTATAGCCTTCGTTTGACCAGCCACGAATTACGCCCACTACTAACGCTAGTGTATCGGCCGGCAGCGGCACTAGCAGTAGCAGCATTGTCAAACGATGGTGGTGCATCTACCCCAGAAGAAAACCCTTTGGAATCAGAGGAAGAAGAACGTCGTGCGAAGGAAGGAACTAGCGATGAAAATCGTGGTGTTAATGGTGCTGTGGTGGCTAACAATCGCTTACTACTGTTATTGCTGCTGCTAGAGGTAGTGGTGATACTTTTAATGCTGGTTACGTTGCTTCTATTGCTACTGCGTCCGCTGCCAACGTGGCTGGTTCGGTTGTTTCTGCTATTATAGACGCCGAAAATGGCACCCGACGCCGAGCGCCGGTGGTTCGCCGTCATCGATCGG
This sequence comes from Anopheles plumbeus, assembly GCA_034621735.1. Classification (NCBI taxonomy): domain Eukaryota; kingdom Metazoa; phylum Arthropoda; class Insecta; order Diptera; family Culicidae; genus Anopheles; species Anopheles plumbeus. The sequence goes on along the minus strand of JAOEFI010000004.1, from coordinate 16,255,664 downwards.
CTTCGCTGTCGCTCCGGCGAGGACGGAAAGGAACGAAGGTGGCTGTTGGCGAGCGCTGTGCGCCAGTGCTGACAGTGACAGGTTGTGAACGTCGCGGAACGCTTCAGCTGGGGCTGGGAGCGGTAGTATAGCATGTGGTGCTGCTGATGCTGCTGCTGTTGTTGCTGTTGGCGCAACCTACTGCTGCCGCTGCTGCTAGTGGTGAGGAAGATTGGGTTATACCGCCGATACTAGGTAGCTGCCAAGGGTACGGTGGTGGTAGCACTGGCGGTACCGGCGGTGGCATTTGAGATTCCAAACACCGGACTGATGCGCAGAAACACGCGACGCAGAACCGTACGCAGCTCCGGTTTCAGATCGACACACGTCAGATCGCACAGGAACACGTAGTAACTGGCGATATGCGCCGCAAACTGCAAGAAAAAGACATACAGCTAGGTTAAAGTAGGACGTAGGATAAACATCTTAACAGGCGGACAAAGCTAGGACGACTGTTGTCGAAACTTTTTGGAAAAGCTTGAGCACCTGTACGAAGCTTTCTCCCTCCCGTTCACCGAGACACTTACCCTCGCATCCGACATCTTGAGTAATCGCGTCATCACCAGCAGCAAAAGCGAAGTCCACGCGTCACGGTGCGGTTCACTTGGCAGCGACAGAAAGTAGTCCAACGCTTCAGTGCACACTGCAATCAGGCGCCCCTCGATGTCCTGCCAGTCACGCCGCCGGCTCTCGTCGCTGTACATCTTGAACAGTATCCGGAGCACGCAGGCGAGCGATTGTGTTTCCTGCTTTAGCAGGTTCGGCTTTAGCGAGCCCTTGAACCCGGCCTTCCATAGTATCGTTCGCTGTTCGTTGTTCGAGTTGAACTGCTTCGCAAACCGGTGGCTTTGGAGGAGACAGTCGACGAGCTGGAGAAGATGTGGCGTGTTCAGGTAGCTGTACATGCCTTGCTCCTCCCGCTGACACTCCTCGCCAGATAGGGACGATGGGTACGAAGGGTGTCCTGGGTGGCTGGCCGAGGTCGAGATCGAACTCAGCTCGGCTGTCGCTTGGGCGAGCGTTTCTGCATCTTCCTTGCGCGAAGTTGCCGGAAAGAACACGATATTGTCGATAGTCTGAATGAGCTCGAGCTGGACGACGCACTTGATCAGGAGATTGGAGAATAGCACCGATGTGCTCGGGGCGCTGCTACTAAAGGTGACTCCCACGCTCTCGGCGTGATGCTCCTGACCGGAGTGCACTGAGTGTACGGAGTGCTGCGAACCGGACCGCTTCAGGATGCCGTGCCTCGGTAGATCACCGTTCTCATGGTTCCCCCGAGCCGACGAGACATTCGCAGGTTGCGCCCCCATCGCCTGAGGGAGCGGGTCCGGTTTCCAGGTAAGCAACTCCTTCGGTAGCGTACTGTTGAAAATGTCCAGCATACACTGACACGTTTTGTCCCACGTGTCGTCGCCGAACTTTAGCCCATTTGAGATCACCAAATTTTCCAGACAGTTCGTACCCGACCGTGCTAGCTGCTCGTTATTCTGTTGCACGCACCAGTGTAGCTGGCAGTACAAATCCGCCAACAGCATCGGGCCCAACATATCGAAGTACTGCGTGAAAACGTCGATGATCGCATACAGTGCATGGTTGCACGTCGTCGTCATCCATTCCGCCTTCTCCGTATGATGCTCGGGCAGCTTCATATTGTCGAAGATCCGAAATAGGACGTTAAACAGGTCCCGCCACCAGTTCGCCCGGTACGCATCGCCGTGCGTTTTCACGATCTCAAACAGTACCGTCAGTCCGCGCGTCCTCACGTCCAGCTTACACCGGTTGACGACACACGAGAGCGAAAACAGCATCGGGAACCAGCCCCTCACCCACACGCGATCCTCCTCCGACACCGAAACGTCGTTCTCCATCCCGGTGTGCTCGGCAAAGTGCTGCGGCGACTCGTTCACGCATAGCGCGCACGTCCTCACGAGCCGTATAGCTTCCATGCTCGTGTCCGGGAAGCGCGCGTTGCACGCAAACTCCGACAGGCACTTGACGGCGTCCTGGAACGAATCGATCATGATGTGAAACTGCGACCGGTACAGCTCCGTGATGATTTTTCCCGTCGTGACGAAGGCCAGCTCCACGATCGCTTCGTCGTGATCGCCCGCCGCCAGGTGGAACACGGAAAATATGTTCTTCCAGCCCGACTTGATGTTGTGCGCTTGCGAGTGCACCATTTGCGCCACGCACCGCACGACCATGTCTCGAATCGCGGGCGAATTGTTCTTCTTCATAATGTGCTCGAACGGCCGCAGAAAATCTTTCTGGAAGCGGAAGTTCGTGAACTCGCCCTTTTCGATGAACTTCATCGACAACTGCCGCAACGAGTCCAGGGCGAAAAAGGCAATCTCCTCGTTCGTGTTGCACCCGACCGCATTAAAGTGCTCCCCCAGGATCTGCCAGATGCGGGACCACTGCAACCGAATGCGGCCCATATTGTAGTACGATATTTCGACGATCTTCTGCAACGAAAACATCCTTGGCTGGGGGCGTGTTAGCTCATCCAGCGACACCTGGCAGAGCGCCTTCACGAAGTCCACGATCGCGTCCCCGTCAAGCCGAATCGACCCGGTGAAAATACGATCTACCGCCACGACGATGCTCTGCGAACTCGTTTCTCCGATGTGCTCCTTCGCCGACGGGTCGAGCGTGTCACGATGCGAAGCCGGCCCGGACAGAAACTCGGGCCGCACGCCGGTGCCAATCAGCTGTGCCAGCTCCAAGTGCGAAATGCACTTAACAATGTCCAACCAGCTCGAGCCGAGATAGTTCCCGTCCGTGTGCGCCACCATGATCAGCGTCTTAATTGTGTCAATGTTCTTCGCCTTCATCTCGTTAATGGGGGAGTTGGCCGTGAGCAGGGTAAACCGAGCCAGTGCCTGTACATACGCATCCCTCTCGAGACTCATGTGAAAGATGCACGCGATCCTCACCGCGCACCGTATACCGTCCAAACAGAGGGACGCTATTTCCGGATCGTCGCAGTCCTGTAAGCCCACCGAGAACGCGGCCAGAAAGGACGTCCACGCCATCTTAAACATCGGTCGGACGTGCTCCAGGTGTTTCGCGGACGTAAAAGAAGCCTTCACGTGCGAGACCGATTCCATCAAGTTTTTCGCCGTCGTTGAGAGCGCCTCCATCTCAAGATTCCACAGCAATTTGCGCTTCTTCTCATTCACGATAATTTGTTTTCCGGCCGGTTTGTTCGCCACCGTGTTCTTCATTTTGATTTCGTGCCCAGCGATTTCATCGTAGATCTGCGAGAGGTATTCCTCCGGCAAATCCTTGTTATCGCTGATCCCCCGGTTCATCTTAATGTACTGCTCCTTCGTCATCTTGTGCTTCACCTGTGGCGAGTGCAGGTCCGTCGTCAGCATTATCACAGAGAACGCTAGTACGTACACCGTGTCGGCACTGGCGAACAGAGTGTTGTTTGGGTTGCAGTCACAGTACCGCGACGCAAACTTCTCCATCAATCGGTCAATCTTCTGCGCCTCGCCCGGCAATCGGAACCCCTCGAGGAAGTACCGCAATGCCGCCACAATATCCAGCTCGGCGAAGTTCATCGCGTCGATGTAGCCGCACATGACCGACCGGCTTTGCTCATCGTTTTCACCCAGATAGTCGCCGATCTGCGTCTTGTCCAGCCGCTCGTCCTCGTGCAACCACCGGGCGACATCTTCCACGTTCGTCCCGAGCAGACCGCGCTCCTGCAGAAACGCAATACCCTTCTTCGGCTTACGGTTGAACATTTCTATGCCCGTTTCCATCACCTCCTTACGCTGCTTGCGCTCCTCGAGCTCCCCAGGCAGGTCCAGCACCTCTCGATTGCCGCCACCGCCAGACGTGTTGGTACTTCCGAGGGAATTAATGCTCACACTCGATCCGCCGTGTGACTTCATCACCTGTTCCGGTACATCCTCGATAGAAGTGCCGCTCACGTTCAGCCCACCACCACCCTTTCGTTCGACTCCGCCTCCTCCTCCTCCAGGTGGATCGCCGAGCGTCGTCTGCGAGTTCGGGTTTACGTAAAGATCCTTGCTCCACTCCACCATGCACTTGAGGATTGAGACTAAACACTCTAACCCACGAATGCGCATCGATTTCTCCTGATTGACCGACGTGCCGAGCTCGAGAGCCTGCCTCCCCTGGCCGATCTTCGAGAGGTCGTTCACCAACCGCTCGAACAGATTTGCGGCAGAAAAGTCGCAATCGTAGTTGACGTAAATGTCCACCACGCTTTGCGCGTCGGCACAGATGCGCGTCAACGCCTGGATGACCATCCACTTGTGCTCGAAGGACGAACTGGGGGCCTCTAGGATGTTGAGGAAAATCTCCTTGAAAAACACCTCGATCTGCTTCTTCAGGTGGGTTTTGAAGTTCGATAGCAGGGCGACGAAAATCGATAGCGACAGCTCGAACACCTCCGGTACGGCGCTGCCCCCATTCTTTGATAGGGCCACACAAAGGTACTGCTTGATGGCCATGATAAACATTTCGTTCGAGCGAAACACTGGCCCAGCATTTTGCAGGATTGACAGCAGCAGATGAAGCGAGAGGATCTTCGACCGCAGCTCGTGTGACTTCGGATCCGGGTGGCCTTCGGGGAGCGGTTTCATGGAAAGTTTGCACAGTGCACGGAACACGAGAAACGCATCCTTCTGGAGGATGTGCGTGAACTTGGCCGTCACGATGCTGTCGTTTTCACTCGTCACCTCCATGCTCTCTTGGGAGGGTACGCGCGCGATCGAGGTGGTATCAGTGCCGCCGTTCGATATGCCACCGATGCTAGCAGTTTCGCTTGCCTCGTTGTTGACCACCGGCTGCTCTTCGGCGGACGCTGTGGGGCTGGCAACGCTCATGTCCTCAGAGACGGTCAATGCCGCCTGAGCGATCACACTGTCGACTATTTCCTCCACGATCGCCCGCACAGTATCGTAGTCCGGATGCTTCTCTTCCGGAACCGGTGGCTTCGGCGCAGGTGGCGTATCTTCCCCAGGTGCAGCCGCCACCGTGGAACTGCTGTTGTTGGGGGGCGCCGAGAAAGTTTGTATTGCGCTTTGGCTTTGACTAGCGATAGCCTCGAACGCTTGATTTTCCATCCGTGTGAAGATCACGTTCAGCATCTGCGTCAGCGTGGCTCGGGCCGTCGTCTGATTTATTAGGTTTTTACTCGACAGGTAAATGTCGTAGCACGTCCGTACGCCCTGTAGCACTGTTCCCTCATGGACCTCAACGTGCTGCGACGTCACAACCGTCAGCAGGGCCTTGATTATCTGCAGCTGTACGCCCTCGTCCGTCTGTGGGCCCATGAAGCAGTTGCAGATCGTGGTGACGATCCGGTCGATCAAAAATTTGCCCGGATTGGACGAGTCGGGAATGTTACCGGTCAGGTGACCGTAAGCGATCAGCTTCTGGAGGCAGTCCAGCGCGGTCACGACGATACGGGGCGTACGGCTTTGGCAGGCGAGCTCGAATGGCAAAAAATACTTTTCCGCATTTATAATGTTGCCCGAATCGTTCTTTGGCAGCGGCAGCGCGGCCGATGGTACCGGTGTTTCGCTATTTGATTCCGCATGGCCAGCCTGTTTAAGTTCTTCCTTGATGTCCTCTACAAGTAAAATAAAGAAACGAAACCAATACATCACTACGGAATAACAAACCTTGCGCCGAGAGAGAACCTTTTGTTCCAAATCCCCAGTAATCCCCGATTCCTTTGAATACGTTCAGAAAAACTTCATCCATTTCTTTGCCAAAACAGCGCCCTATGAAAACTATCCCGAATTGTGCAGGGAGACAATCCGAACCTTCGCTTTACCACTATCAGTGACGATTGATGACTACAACGCAATCACTTATCGTCGGATCCGATACTAGAAAAACACACACATCTCTGCAGTGGTCACATATCAACATGTGATTCTTGTATCGTATCTGTTCACGTCTAGTGCTACCCTACCACGAGTTGCACAATTCTCTAAGCGATCGCACACTTTCAAGAACTGACCGGTGTTATCTATCTACGCTCAAATAAAGCTCCTGTCTCCCCCGGTCCCGTTCAGCACCTTTCCAACATGTGTCATTTTACCGCAGACTGCAAGCGCCTCTTGAACCGCCACAGTGGCCCCCTGCCTCAGGTGACATCAACAAGGTTTAACCAGATTGTTACCATCGGCGACAGGAAACTACTGGATAGAGACATCGAGCGAAAGGTATATAAACATAAAAAAACATATTTCGGTTTTAGACTATGTTATATTACACATTTTTACAGACCATATGTTAAATACATAGCCTTAGAAATAAAAGTAACAACAAATATGTATCAAGTGATTCATTAAGATTATCTAAGCACGTTTGTGACAGAACAAAGTTCTTAAACCGTTTGTGAACAGCAATTCCCCTACGAAACTGGTGCACATATTCCGAGGCACCCGTCCCTGGACCCACTTCAAGTGAGGCTTACTTGAGTGTTATTGATTTTTTCTCATTTTACGCGTTCGCTCCCAATTGAATGTGTTTTTTTAGCTCGCCTCGATTCGAGCGTTTCTCGCTTTCTTTTGCAGATTACGTTACGCGCTCTAATAAAACGAACTCATATCGCGACCTTCATCGTGTTCCTTTTTTTTGGTTCCAGGATACATTATATATGGGGAATGGTGGTTTGGTATCATTCGATGGTATTATGATTCCCCTACAATGCCTGCCGTAATATTCAATCAACATTTTCCTAAATTGAAATTGAACATTGTGCTTCCTTCGTCCGTGTTATTGTCTATCTGCTGGAATCAGTTAGTTAAACAATTGTTACTATTTCAAACACAAATCAGAACCATTGGAGTAAGGCTATGTATGCCTATTAGTTTGGTTATTATAGACTATGAGCCACACAGGTTGACATACTTTCAGGAGATGTTCATTCAAGATATTGCAGTTGAAATTGTCTATCAATCGACTGGAACCTCTATTCATTCAAATTCTTTTTTATCCCTCCATCGAATTTGAAACCGTTTTTCGTGCAGTATTATGAAAAAACAAACAACCAAAAACACGATTATGGTGGAATATGTTTCCGGTTCTGAACTTATTCTACCCAAACTAATACAAATACCGAACATCCGGTAGGGACCGACTGAACAAACCGTTGATTAAAAACTTACCAAGTGCCACATCGCAGGCACGTTTCAGCTGAAGATGGTGCGACCGTTTGATGTCTTTGTCGCTGAGGATCTTCTCTAGTGCCCGTAGGATAAACATTTCCTTCGTTTTAGTCGTCGTAACCGCAAGTCCGCTGCTTTTGCTACTGCTTCCGCCGGTTTGCTGGAGTGTGTTAGTGCTGCCTCCGCTGGTATTGTTGCTTTTGTTTTCTTCGTTGCTGGCCACAGTTTGCATAATTTTCCTTTTTGCCGATGCCTTAACACTTGACACCTATCACTGCTCGCTACGAAGGACGTTCCACGTTGCGATTCGGATACTTTGCACCAACGCACTATATTTTCGATACGACCAAGAAAAGCATGATTGAATGAGTTTTCGTTCGCTCAATTTGTGCAACCATTGCATTTGACACTGTTCGTCTTAGCAGGCGAGAGGTAACCCAAGAAACGAGTCACACCGTTGCCACTCTTTCCATTCCCCATCGATAAGTGATCGATTCCATATTTGTTTTTCAATCGGATCTCTTCCGTTCCTCGCTGTTAGTGCATTATTATGCGTAATAAACTAGGACGGATGTACCACAGGGTCGTTGTGAGTTGGAAATCTGACCTAATTGGTAAAGTAATGAAGTTAGTGCAACAACGGGTAATGTGGGAGTGACCGAGTGCAGCAAAGCGACTGGACAATTGGACACGTCTCCGCATACGCGCACAGGCACGTAATCTTCCTAGCTATCTTAATTGTCATTCAATCACAACATGCACTCGCCATACACGGAACGATTAGCAGTACCACAGAAACGAACACGATTATCGGATAAATTTACATGAAATACACGATCTACGGTGGCAATTTTTCACAAACTTTTTTTTATCACTACTTGATTATGTGGGCACGTCATGATGACAGTACATTTTAGTACAGTGATGACGTTTCTAAAAGTACAGTAGGAGACTTCAGTAAGGTCCCGAATATGTTTCATGTGTACAATTACATTTTAATTCCAGGTCGAGTGATGATTTACTATTTGTTTTGGTAATACAACGAAGTAGTTCTACTCTATACGTTCCCATTCGCATAGTTAAGGTTGGACAATGTTTTTGATACACAACTAAGGTAGATATTCTACAAACTTTAAGAGTTTAGGCCCTTTGCACAGTACAATGATTGATACGAACGAAGAAAATTTTGTGAAAGTATGATTCATCAATGACACTGACACTGGAGCAATTTAATGAATTTTCCAGGTTACGATTCGAAATGTGAACTGAATAACTCAAAACAAAACATTGAAACCCTGTATTTTTGGGACAGTTGTACTAAAAAATTTGACAGACATCATGTTTCATATTATTATTCCCGTCCTTGCAATTGTGTGTTTTTATTACTCATCCTGTAATTCTTTAGGTTCTGGCGCCTCATTTTAAACAAAGCCTTTATTTAATCGAAATGGCTTCGCAACAGTTCTCAAATAATCCACCCACCTACGAACAGGTGCTAGCAGAAAGCCGCCCAAATATCGGTATGTAAAACCGATGTTATATTTGGTAGGAAACGTTTTCTACTATATTTTGACCTCTTCGCCCATCAGCAGCCTCAGCGCCACCCGGGATTGAGGTTCCATCGGTTTCATATCCCAGACAAGAATATGTTCAACAACAACCGACTGTTACACCTCACACGTTCGTGGCTCCTGTGCATGGGGCTGTACCTTACTATGGAGCCATGGATAATAAAATGACCGTGCAGATTGTTCCGCAGGGGACGACCCAACCTATTCCGGTGCAACGTCCCGAAATAGTCACTCAACAGATAATAGTTGTAAACGGATGTCCAGCCTGTCGTATCGGTATGCTTGAAGATGGCTATTCTTGTTTGGGGATATTCTGTGCCATCTTTTTCTTTCCGTTGGGGCTTCTAGTTTGTCTGGCTCTACGCAATCGCCAATGCACAAACTGTGGTGCACAATTTTGAGGTGTGAGGAGTAAAAGCATTGGAAACTCCGAAATCATTTCGAATACAAAGATTCAACTACCGGAATGGGATAAGGAGTAGTTTGTGATACAGCGTCAAATTGGGCGGCATTAATTAACCAAACGAAATATATAGAAGAGAAATATACATTGCGTAAAGGAAACAATTTATATATCGTTAGTTTACATACATATGTATTTCAACATTGTATTCTAAATTTCATGTTGTATATATACCAAATACAAAAATATAGAATTTATGTAGTGTTTTGTCATGGGGATTCTACTTCGTTAATCTTCTATCATGCTTGTGATATTCTTGTATAAAAACACGTAATAAGACGCAAATTTCTTTGAAAATTTGAAAAACATGATTGCGGTATAGTACAAATAGGTAAACTTATGTGAAAAATTTCTCGCTTGGAGTACATGCCATTCCACTTTGTGTTTTCTTGTTTTTTTACAGTAGTGTAATTATCTGTACACTTTGCATTGAATGCCTTTCACTTCCCCGGTTCTCTCTGGCTATAAGCCTTTACCCTTTATCTTACAAAATTCGGGTTTTGATTTTTAGAAGCTAGCAACGAATGCGTTCAATAAATACAACTGTACGTGATAAAGAAGGAAATAATTTAAGCAACATGAAACAACGAGCATCGAGCACTTCCATCTACACATTTATAAATCCTTGCCCAGTCGCTCGATCTCGTCGATGATGTAGTTCATGTCCGATTTGTCCAGTGACGAATTTTGCAGCACCAGCCGGAAGAAGTTGGGCTTGTCGTGGATTGGCTGATAGGTGATCATCATCGAGCCATCCTTCATCATACGTTCCTTTACCTTCGGCGCCACCTTATGCAGCCGTTCCCGAAATTCGGCCGAGTCCCTAGGCACACTCCGGAGGCCTGGGGGAACGTACCAGAAGCAAACGTTCGTGCATTCCGGATTCTCGATGACCATCTCGAAGCCGGGACGCGCCTTAATACTGTTGGTAAAATGTTCGGCATTTTCGAACACTTTGTCGATGTGCTGCTGAAAGCCGGTTGTACCCTTTGCACGCCACATGAACCAAAACTTCAGCACATCGGCCCGTCTGCCGCACTGGATGTGCTTGTCGCCGGTGTCGTAGCGCGTGTCGTAGAACTTGTCCTTCTGGAACAGATAGGTGGCGTTGGTCGAGTGGCACTCGGAAAGAATGTTCTGGTGGCGGGTGAGCAAGGTGGAGCACTGCTGCGGAGCCGCCAGCAGCTTGTGCGGATTCCATGTAACGGAGTCGGATCTATCGGGCAGCGGAAACGAGGGGGGCAGAATAAAAGACGACACGAATTAGCAGTGCAGTGAGCTGAACAAATCTCGTTTTATGGGGTGTGGCATGTAGCCTCTAAAATAAAAGTCTGTCACTTTTGTGCTGTTGATCGATTTGTACCGGCCACCAGCATTTTAACCGCAGGTGCGTCACGCTTGGCCAGTTTCTTTACGATTTTTCTTGGCCGACAATGTGCATATGAGCGGATCAAGGATCCTACCATTTTCACCACCATTGACATTGGCCTTACTAGCATAGCGGTGCGCAGTGTCGTACACGGTCAGCACAAAGAAATAGTCACAACCCAGATAGCTTTTAAATCCATCCAGCTACTTCGCACTAGGTGGGTCTTTTGTGCCAATGCCACGGCACGTGGCTGCCATCGTGTGCCTTAAGTGACGGTGCAAATTATTTACATTCGGACAAGAAATTCTTTTTCGCGAATCTAGCCAAACCAGTTCGATGATGTGATCATATTGGCTGAATTAGTTATTTAGCAATTTTACGCCTAAAAATTATATTTGAATGTATTGTTCATCCACTTTTTTTATAATGATTTTTACTGGCCGCCTGTCCGTATGCTTCCTCATTGATAGGATTTTTCAAATATATTTATTACAGTATCTCTGCAGTTTGAGACAAAGGTTATTCTGAATCGGGCCGGCGAGGTGGAAGACTGCTACCGGCTGAGCCACGTAGTCCGATATCAACTATTTCAATTTGTAAAAAAAATCTAATTCGGCAGAGATTTGTTTGAACTTCATAACATGGCAATGATCAACTTAAATCTTTTAACATAAGATAAACGTAGCAAATGTTCTTTAAAGTTCTAAGTATTTGATCGTCCTTCTTTAATTTTTTGTTTTCGTTTGAGAATGGTGTCAATAATAACAGATGCAATCTGTACATGCAATCTACTATTTGATCATTTTCACTCTACTGCTGTGAAAAACGACTACCAGTCAAACCGCATTACAATTAACGACCCAAAGGTCAGCAAAACGCTACCGCAAGCTACCTTTGAAAAGTAAAGGCCAAAGAAACTTCTATATGGTTAGCAATCGGCTCATATACCCGCGCAAAATCCAATGGTGTCGACGGACACAGAGTAACTCGAAGAAGTTGTTACAATTAAATAAGTTTTTTTCTTTTCCTCTTGTAAGTCAAACAAGAATATTCATATTTTTCACGTCGCAGCAAGGCAAGGTTACGGGGCACGCTTTCAACCTGCCGTATGAAGCGCGAACAACATTCATTTCCGCAACGCGGAAACTCGTCAAAACAGACAATGAACCCAACAACTGGGGCTCTACTTAACCGTAGTGTAGAAATGTGTATGTGCAACATCAATCAAAGGCATGCTATTCTCCTAAAGTTCTGGTTCTACGAAACCTGTTCATATATTCTTAACACAAGGAAGAATAAAACTAACCAAACAGGTGTACCCCTCTCGGCGCAGTCGGCATAAAAAAACCGAGGATCCCAACTTGCAGGAAGCCAGTGTGGTTGTACTTACCTTTCGATTCCCTTCAACAGGGTACGATACTTCTTGGACATCAAGGCACCGCCACCCCAGGCAGCATCAACGTGCATCCAGAGGTTGTATTTGGCGCACAGGTCGGCAATATCCTCCAACGGATCGAAGGCACCAATTACGGTAGTGCCCGCTGTGGCAGATACCATGAACGGTAAAGCTCCCTCTTGTTTGGCGCGTAGGATTTCACTTTCTGTATGTAATTAGACAGAAGTAAATGGCACAATAGTATCACTCTGGTGGAAGGCTGCGGGATGCTGAGGGCTACGTACCCAAATGGTCGACACGAATTTTGCCAATGGTGTCGGTCTTGATGGCGTAAACATTGTCCGATCCGATGCCCATGAACGACGCTAACTTTTTTACTGAATAATGTGCATCTTCCGAAGTAAAAATCACCAATCGTGGTAGAGCATGCAGCCCTTTCGCCTGCGGATAGAGAAAAACATTCATAAATAATTCAGCCATAAACAGCCACGAAATAAAAGCGAATGGTTTTCCGTAGTAGTTGAAAATATAGTATTTCGCTAGATGATCACCTATCGATGGATGCACGGAGGGACTTTTTTTAAATCACGCTTCAAGAAGATGGCATAAAATCAGTAACTGTGATCTAGAGGTTGGCGGAAAGATCGTAACCCTATTACAACATGCAAGAGCGTAAAACTGCACCGCACATGTTTAGACTGCAAGTCTTTAGGAAATGTGTTATCTGATGTAGTTAGCTGCCGTGCGTTCCGAAGTAAAAAAAAGAAACGGATTTCAACTTCTGTAGATTCTCTGGGAAACAATGAATCCAAGCTCCATTCGTTTATAGCGAGCCTATAACAAACTCAAAAGATAAGCTATAGTGAGGTGAAGGGCTCAAACGACCAGCGGCTCGGTGCTCAGTTAACGATCAATCAGAACCTGTCGATTCTGCCACGTAACCAAATGATTTTGGTGCTAGAATTCCCACCATTAATGGAATTACAGCTGGACCCAGAGTGGGTAGACTACCCGGAGCAATAGAATTTCTCTGTTGTGGCAGGTACGAGACGTGGTAGCTGTAGATGATCGTGCTGCCGATTGCTGATCTTACCGTCCGATAGGATGAATCAATCTCTGATCGTACTCTAGTCACACTTATAGTAATAGCATTTACGATAATTATCCACTAATAGCTGACAAGCCGGCAGCGGGGTGGCCCCCGTAGTCGCAAGGGTAGAAGAAAGACAAGTTGCAGTTTGTAATTTTCGTTCCATTCCAACCTTTACGGTGTTCCGCCGCAACGGGGGAAAACCGATGTGAAGGAAATCCGAGCGTAAATTGATGGAATTTGCAATCATTCGTAGCGCCCCAGGCTGCATTCTCGGTGAAGGTGAAGTGAAATTGTTCTACAGGTCCCCCACAGTTTCCAGCTGCGTCGAACTTACTAAGGAAGTTGCTATGGTCTGCATTATTCTCTCATTACGAGGAATGGGAAAGAACAAAAGCACTTCCTGTACAAGATGACGAACCTACATTTCATGATGCACAATAATAACGGAAAGTGGAAGCACGTCGAGCACGCGCCAAATTCGCATACTAATGATTGCCGCCACAGGCGCGTGTTTAAAAGAAACGACTGCAAACCAGTTTCAGTGTTGTTTGTAAACATTAAGGATTCGGCCGTGTTCGTGATGTGCTTATTGGATTTGGTAGTTTTTTGCAAGCCGCGAGTTATGTTGAGGAAATACTGATCACAATCTGCCGCAGCCAGTTTGCTGAATCGATTGCAATTTGAAACCTGTCCGGACCCGCTTGCCATTCGTCAGCTGAAGACTCCGCTGCCTTTCCAATGCCAAATGCGGTAGCAATTTGTATCAGTTCGCTGTTCGATCGATCGCGCACGACGCGTGTCCCCTAGTCTCTCGCTGACCAGCAGTCACCCTAGAATCGCGCAGTCGGTCGGTTGTTAATGGTCCGTGATCGCGGTTTAGTTATTTTTAATTTTTATTTTTTGCTGTTTTACTGATCGAGGGAACATTCACGCGCGTCGTCTTGCTCAGGGCCAAAGTCATCATGTTGTTTCGGGCCAAGAGCCTTTCGGAGTCGGCTCGAGTCGCGTAGTCAGCGGTGCAGGCTTACTAAGACAGGAAGTAACACTTCCCCCTTTTTAACGGTTGATTGGGCGGAGTGTGAAGAGGCGACTACTTACGATGCTGCTGCTTCTTTCAGGGACATCCCTGCTCCTGTTGGTAACGGACACGCGTAGTCTACCTAGGCGGTTCTGCTGGCCTGTTGGGCTCGTTGTTATTCGGTGCTCATCATGCACCATTGTCATTTTTTTTTTCACACCAACTGTAGCATTGCTTTGGTGGCTTTACTGCGCCACCAATTAAAGGCGGCATGATCAATGCATGGTCTGCATCTATTTTTGTACCTTCTGTTCCGCGCCACATGCGATACACTGCTCTTGAACGAAGACACGCTTCTTCCAATGCAACCAAGCTTGAATGGTCACTGATCGTAATTCAGCTTCCTGTACTCAGGTTAGTAGTTAGTCCGATTCAAAACAATATCCCTTTCACTTCTCTGATATCATGGCGACCGCGTTTTCCCGAAGGAGAATGAAATAGAATCTATATTTAATCCCTCCCCGCCATTTTGAAAGGACTGATGCAATTTTCGCCAGCTTGTGGCACGAAAAACGGCTTGTCCACTAGACGATGGAAAGGATACTGTGGCCATTGCCGAAATGGTTTGGCTGGGTTCTACACTTGGGTTTTTGTTTTCGCAATTGCACACGTGCGGGTTCTACCCAGCCATAGTGGCGACAGCGTGGACGATATACTGCTCTGAACGGCAAGATAACTCATTGTCTTGCTTGCAGGTTATTTGAAAACATAGCTATGAGATATTTTTTCGCAGGGCTATCGCAATAATTTGGTAGAAATATCTAGAAATATCCTTTGCAGGTCAACTCACAGTTATTGCATTTATAGCAGTATGTAGTCTAATATACAGTTATATAGTAGTAATATTCAGTCATGCCGAGGAACTGTTTAGATGCTTGAAAATAGTTTTTTTCTAGTGAAATAACCTTTCTTACTAAATACTACTATGAAGTGAAGTGACATTAAATGTACAGAGTTATGTGATTATCAGATAGTAATTACTCTCTTTGTCACTGCTAGTAATAGAAAAAAATATGTCAGTAAAGTTACATGGAGCCATATGGTTAATTCTGGACTACGCCATCTGGCATGGTTATATGGTTGTTAGATAGCTTTGCGCGTCCTTTCTAAACGCCACCTACCTTAATATCGGGCATGAATTTGTACCGCGCACAGCTAATTGCGTACCCGTTGGCCATCGAACCGCCGGGAGCGAAAATGCCATCACCTTCACCACACGGATAGCCCACAATCGTGCGCATTTCACGCAGCACCACCTCCTCCATCAGCACAAATACCGGCGACACTTCGTACGTGTACACACTCGGATTGAGCGCATCGGTCAGCACTTGACCGGCGAATCCGTAGGGATCGACGGAGGAGAACAGCTGATTCATGAAATACGGGTGCCCGGTCTTGACGGAGTGCTTAATCGTGGCACGCGTCAGCTCCAGCAGCTTCTCGTGCGTATCCGGTTCCTCCTTGATCGCCAGGTCCAGCGTCCGCTTCAGCTCCTCCGGATCCACCCAGTTCAGCACTTTATTCGCACGATCGGTGGCGTTGAACACCGCAGTGTTGAGCACCTCCGTTAGGAACTCGGTCAGGAACTGCTGGTGTTGCTCCCGGTTTGGCAGACTTGCGTACCGTTTCTCGGACACCTTATCGGTGAGTTCGTCCACCTGCACCTGCAACTGCTTTCCGCGTGTTTCCGCCTTCTTCTGCAGTGACACACTCGAGATCCGGTGCGCTTCGTTCACGAACAGCTGCTGCACGTCTTCGTCCTCCGAGACGCCAGCGCTGTCCGAGCCGCTGGCGTACGTGGCCGCATCTTCGATCACCTCCAACTCGACACTGCATTCTCCGTTGGCGGGCATTCTGAGTGGTCGATGATGTTGTCGGATATACTTTCGTTACTCCGGTGGGTCGAAATCACCTTTTGGTCTGGAAAGTGCTTCCTTGCTGTAAAATTTTTACCGGCACGAAACACCGAAGGATCTCTCTACACACACACACACACACACACACACGCTTTGCTGCTGCGCTACGTTCGACGCGATCAGGCTCAAACTAAACTCTCTCGCCCTCTGCTAGGCGCTCTTATATATGGACGCCAACGATGATGCCTTGGCTGTGGTGGCCCCCCTTTTCGTGAACACGAGTACGAGAACGCGAGTACAGACTGTCGTCACCACCGCCTGTTGGTGTCATAATGCGCGATCAGCCAATGTACATTCTAGTAGCCGCACGCCGATCGAAAACGAAGGCACGATCTCTCTGCGGTTCGCGAGGAGATCGCGCTCGTAATTCAAGATCACCCGCGTGTTGGCAGTACTCGGGTGGCGCGCGCAATCGCTTCTGCTCGTAGGTCCGAAAACGCACCTTTGGCGGGAGTGAGCTGTTGTGCGTTCGGCACGTGCACACACCGCAAGTGGAAGTAGGTATCGTCGTCGTCATCGGTTGTGCTGGCACACGCCAAGCTGGTTTACGCAGCGGTGAACAATTAAATGGAAAGCAAAAAATTAATGAATGAATAAGAAAACGATATGAATGTAGCGAATACGCGGTAGCACAGTTTGCGGACTTACTGTAGAATCAGATCAGTCCGATAGACAGAGCAAGAGAAGTGATCGTGCTTGTCAGAAACAATTCAAGTGCATTCGATTTTTACACTGCCGTTCCATCAATTGATAAAAAAAATATTTCACGTCCATGGAATTCTCATTTTCCAGTTTGCCAGCTGTTGTAGGTACTATGGTTCCGTGGTGTTGGATAATGCAAGAAACGGTCAATTATCCTACGACGGAAATTGTGCGTACTCATTCATGATCTAACAACTGTTCAATGTGATTCCCTGAATCGTTGTTGGTACTATCTAAAACGATCGTTGATTTTAAAATCTTCCTGATGCAACGAATTATGGTATTGCTGTAATATTCACACATCCTTGACATGGTCGGTTTCTCGGTTTCCTTGAAACGAATCCACGCCCGAGAAGACGGGTTGTGTTAACAAAAGGTATCGAAAATCCATCGTTGCCTATTCGTGCCGCCGTATGCACTCACTTCCGAGTAATTCGGTGGGAAACTATGATAACATCGGGAAGAACCGTTTTACCGGTTGTATGATGATACAGAGGCCCACCGTTTTAGAAAGGCTCTTCTTTGCATACTAATACCGTTGGCAGTACCTTGAACTTTTGCACGCTCGGCTTTTGCGCATATTGCCCTCTTTGTCGATTGTGCGTGCGACTATCGTAAAAAAGGTTTATTTCCTCTTTTTAACTATCATTTCCATTCGACCTCTACGAATTCGATTAAAAGCATTTATAATCGAACTATACGAACATTGGCGTTGGATTGATTATGCGCTTAGGTACACATGCGCTGCTTGTGCAACGCAGGAAAAACGGTAACTTTTTCAATTGAAACATCCTCATTAAATTACGCGATTCAATTATAGTTCAATTGGTAATTCTCTTTCAACAAGCTCTGTCATAACACTCGCAGTCGCGTGGCAAGAGTAATGAGTAAAGTACGCAGAAAAAGTTTGTTAACTGAAAAGGATAATGTATGATATTTCTTTTCTAACACATCCATCTTAGTGCGCATTCCGATCTGCCAGTAAATCTGCGAGTGAACGCAAAACGCTAAACGCTGTGAAAGCATGCTCAATAGTTTGCTATGTGCAGCCGTTCATTCGGAAATAAAGTATGTGTATTGTTTCTCTTAAGCATCGCCCACAACATTGACAAAGATGGGGCAGTGATGGTTGATCAAGGTCAAACAATAAAATAAAGTATAAGCCGTGTTTATAGACAGCATAACAAAGTCGAGGAAACCCAATTGTTTATAAACACGGTTAAACAAACAAATAAAACGGCGATACGGAAAATACTAAGCACCGACACACGCTGCGTTGCTAAAGAAATAAAACAAATGCCATAAACACAAAACATTGATATTTGACAAATGTCGATTGACAGCATCTATAGTTCCCCCTCTCCTTCTGTGTATTCGTAGTTGATTCCTTTCGCAGTATGGAAGTGTGTCACAGTGCAAAGAAATTTTCTTCTCCGTTAGTAAATTATATTTAACATCAAGGGTGCTATTCTATATTGTTAATCGTAGAAACTTCATTTACGCATTAGGGTAAGTGACGGCGTTCAGAAAAATCGTTGTACAAAGCGTTACAGCTGCTAGCGAAAATACGATGATTTGATGCACAATGATTCGCATGGCCGCCATCTTTGATTTTCACTTTTTCCCTTGTTCGCTGCAGAAGTGGAACGCAGCAAAGATATTCCAACTCCAAAAGTCTACAGAGAAGTAAAGTCTACGACGCATCGAAGCGAGGATTTTTTATCCGTGCGATGCGTGTTGGTGCAACAGTCGTAAGTAGCGTCATTATGAACCCGCAAGATCAATCGCTAAAACAGCAGCAAGCAGCGTGGATGGCTGCTGCCCAGGCCGTGCAGCAGCAGTCAGTTTCTGCGGGGTATTCCGGTGGTTACGGGATAAACCAGCAACAGCAACAACAGCAGTACGCGCAGTATTACCAACAGTTGTACCAACAGCTGCAATACAATGTGGCAGGTCTCCAGGGCACCGTAAGTTCGTCCTCGTTCGGGCCAGCCAACAGTGCCAACAACAGTAATACTGGCGGTAGTTTGAACAATGTAACATCGCCATTTGCCAGTGGTGGTTCGATGTCGACCATGTCGGATAAAAGCAAACCGACCGATGGAGTAGTGTCGTCTGGCGTCGGAATGTCAGGCAACAATTTTTTCAGTTCTCCTCAACAGCAAGCTGGTAACGATGGAATGGGTTTCAAGCAGGCACCCAGCCAGTTTGGTCCAATTCGATTCAACATTAATAAGCACCCTCAGCGCGTTAGTCCCATGGTAGCCGCTAATCCGCTCGCACAGGCTAGTCAAATACACGCCCAGCAGCAGCAACAGCATATTCAGCAGCAGCAGCACCAGCAGATGATGGCTGCCTTTCAGAACCAGAACGGGACCAGCGGTGGCAAGAAAAAGCGGAAGAAGAACAAAAATCATGGCATCAATAATCAGTCGGCTGGATGTAATGGTGGTAAACCAGGATCGATTTTTCTTAACGGTAGTGGAGGGCCGATGCCATCGTCGGCCAATATTCCACCTTTGATGCCAGCCGGATCAATTCCACAGGCCACCAATAGCAATGCCGCTAACTTTCCGACTCCACCGCCTGATCTGAGCAAACCTCCTCCGCCACTTCCGGTAGTCTCGCTTCCCGTGAGTGGAACCGTTGGGCTTGTGGTTCCCGCACCTCAGGCTCCAACTCCACCAGGCGTGGTCTCTCCGCCGAAAAAGCCCGATCCTTTCCACAATCCAACCGACGATTGGCCGCAAAGTTTGAACGACTTCGTAGCACGTTGCTACGCAAAGTGCAAGACGGATTTCGATAAGGATCAGATCGATATCTGCCTGAAAGGGCGCATCACGGCCGCCGCCAACAAGGGTGAGTTGTGGACAAAGGACTGGGAGAACGAGCCGGTGCCGAGTGTGCACAGTGAGCGTAATCAGCAGGTGCTACTGCCTTCGAATTTGAGCAACAACAGTCTCGGTGGCAGTCTCGGCCTAGGCATGACGGGTAATAACGGTGGCAATAAGGGGAAAACGGGCGGGCTTGCTCAGTACCAGAGTCCACTGGCTAACACAAATAAGGTTAACAACCAGCAGCAACAGTTCAACAGCGGAAAAAGGGGAACTAATGGTCCGGGGCTTTCGCAGTCGCTTGAAACAAGACTTGGCGTCAAGGGGGGTAGCAGCTCATCTGGTCGCAAGACGCGCCCCTCGCGTTCTCGTTCACGTTCGCCGAGTCGTTACAGCAGCAGCGGTAGTCGAAATCGGCGCAGCCATTCGTCCAGCGACAATTCACGCTCGCCACGGCGCAAGAGCCGTCGTTCATCAAACAGTAGCGTGGAGGGTAGTCGGACAGTCTACACCAACAAATCTTGTCCTAAAGGAAACAAGCAGCAAAAGAATAATCATAAGAACCAAAAGCAAAATGGCAAAAATCAACAAAACCAGCGCAACAATAAAGCACATGGTGGTTTCTACTCCGAACACGGCCAGATTGGCGGTGCGGTCGAGGGTAATCTAGAGCAGTTGAAGAAACGGGCAGCCCGTTTCAACAGCCAGGGTGGGAGAAAGGTTGCAACCCCGCCAGTCGCTGCTTCGAACATTGTTTCCCCTTTCGGCAGGAAGGCTGATCGCAGGCTGACCATGCCAACACCATCGAGAATTTTCATCGATGATGCCGCCGATCGGGGAGACGATGCTGAAGAGGAGGATTTGTTCGATCTCCACATCGTTGGTACGTGCCGTGATCTGGAGAAGAGTTTCTTGCGGCTGACGAAGGCTCCGGCCCCTTGCGAAGTTCGACCGGTGGAGGTGTTGCGACATTCCCTGCAGAACGTCAAGAAGAAGTGGGTCGAAAAACAAGACTACTTTTATGCTTGTGATCAACTGAAGTCGATTCGGCAGGATTTGACGGTAAGTGAAGCGTTTCAACCTCCTTAATTTTGCCAGCAGCCATTTGACATAAGACAACCAACAAATTTACTTTTTGCCTTAGACAAATTTACCATCTTTACCAAACTATAAAACTAATCGTTGAAAAAACATTTTTGTTCTTGCCCTTTGCTAAAAATGAAAACAGGTACAAGGCATTCGAGATGCTTTCACGGTACAGGTATACGAAACCCATGCCCGCATCGCGATGGAGAAGGGTGATCATGAAGAGTTCAACCAATGTCAAACGCAGCTAAAAATGCTCTACGCCGATATGGGTGGCGAAAACCATCTCGAGTTCACCGCGTACCGGGTCCTGTACTACATTTTCACCAAAAACACCTCAGGTAAAAGAAGGGGCAGTCAGGAGTTGAGCGACACAAAAGTATTCTATAACAGAATGTTTTTTTTTTGTTTTTGTTATCTGCAGATTTGACTACCATTCTCAAGTCGCTGACGGCGACGGACAAGGAGAGCGATATCGTTCGGTTCGCCCTCCGACTCCGGTCAGCCTGGGCGCTGGGCAATTATAGCACTTTCTTCAAGCTCTATAAGGATGCGCCGCTGATGGCAGGTTATTTGATCGATTGGTTCATCGAGCGTGAACGCAAACTTGCACTCAAATCCATAATCAAAGCGTACGTATGCGAAGGGGTTCAGGTTGTGGGAGGGTGGCTAAGGGAGAACTGGTTTTCAGCATTTTTTCAACGTTTCAACAATTTCTGACGCTTCCTCTGGAGGGGAAACATGGCAGTCGCAGCTGTGGTGGATGGTGTTTTTTTTTTTTAATGATTGCTAATAACCTTAGGAATCGTTCCGTTATTGTGGAGCTAGGCTCCTGCAGAGTCTTTCGGATGCTCTTTCTTCCATGGGGAACAATATTGTATTGCTTCACGTTACAGGTATAGGTATAACAGCATAGCAAAATGATCGTACAGCAATAGGAGAGCTGAGATATCTAGTGCAATTCAGAAGCTCAAGTAGATTGAGTTATGCACCAACCAACATCATCGTCATTCATTGTTTTCTTGTAATATCAATTTCTTTCCGTTTTCGTGTAACCCCACTTGAACCAAGTGACGGAAGAAACCATTTAACGATTTCAATTATATGTATATGCACATTTAGTTATCGGCCCAACATTGCTGTGGAAATGATCGCTCAAACGCTGGCATTCGGCAGCGAGGAGAAATGTTGCGAGTGGTTAACGTCGTTAGAAATTAGCATGCTCTCCCTGCCGGTCTCCACTGCCGCCCCCGTGGCAAAAGCATCTGCTCCGAACGCGTTGGCCACGTCGACGACGGTGATGTTGAACAGGGGTACTGCTGCTGTTGGCGCGATTGCTGCTGCTGCTGATTCAAAAAGTGTGAACAGAAAAGTGATAGACTGCAAGCAAAGCATGAATATGCTGGCCACCTTCTAGTAATGCTCTCTCCAAGGATAGCAGCATACGTTTCAAATCTGCTGCGGGAAGTAGGACGGAGCACGTCGTTTACATCGTCGTTTGGCATCTTGAGCATTCTTTACCCAAGATTTCCTTCGTGGATCGGGGTGTACTCCTACCATCGATCGATCGTGTGCTTAAAATCCGCAATGGCACTAGATAGAGAATCGTCTACGTTTCCTGTGTCGTGAATACCCGAATGATACTGTGTCTTCACCCTGTGTCGTTTCCCAATCGGCAGAAAGAATTGGCCGAAAAGGTGCAGCATGAAAGAAGAGAAATTTGTTTTAGAATTTTTCTCCTTTCGCGTTTCGCTGCATCTGAAAAACACTACAAAAAGCGTAGCTTTGTGCTGTAGAAAAGGTGAATTCGGTGTGACACGCTTGTGTGAGTTTGTGTATGTGCCTGTGCAATGCAGTGTGATGAGCATAGTGAACGTGTGACAGGAAGGAAGAGGAAACACTATAGTCACAAGTGATGGTAAAATGTCCCATGAATCGTGGAACATTATTTCCGCTCCGCGTCGATCCACTTCTCTGGGCGCACACTTCTATAGACTGCTCATCTTGGTTCCTGGTGTAGTTCTTTTAACCAACAAATGTGCCTGGTTTCATCTATATTTGCTTGCAAACCTAGCTTCTGCAAGATTACCTCTTCAACGCCGTAACAACAGAGCAAGCTGTGCCATATTTCTTCAAACCAAAGGCGCAGCGATACCTTGTGTTCGGCGATGCTGACAGACCAGGCTGACGCTGAAGAAAGTCTTTTTTGCTCCGATACATTTGCTTAGCAAAGGCACGGCGGACCTGATTAACCTGGGCATGTAAATCAGAGGCATCAAATACCTGGCACAAAAAACGCTCTCATCTTTCACTGGGTCCTTGGAAATTGAATATCTAAGATTTGCGAGACTACAACAAATAATGCGAACCAGCCAGCATTACACATTCCATCCCATTGGCCATGCACCGTTCACCAACTGTGCCAAATTTGTACTGCTGATTACGAAGAGGATGGGGTTTCATCGAACGACAATGAAAAAGAGCGAATGGGAAGGATATCAAGTGTTTTAACAATGTGTAGTGTGAGAAATTCCTAGTGTATGAAAAGGAACGTTTTCCGTTCATTTGTTCTTCACTTATCTCCTTGCGTTTCCGTTCGTTTAATGGCGCAAAGCCAAGCATTTGAACAGACGCGATGGACCTCAAATTATGGTTCAGAAACCTCGTTTGGAGTGATTCGAAAAGGACATAACAAAAATAGTGTTTAAAACTGTGAATGTACATCGCATCATCCAGCACATTCGCACAGGACAATTGTGTGTGAAAGGGAAAAGAACAGCAACCCAAATTACAGTGTATTGTCTATGATCATCAGTCTAGGGGCATCAAAAATAGGTGCCACGGGAGGTACGGTACGACATTCCTACTGCCGTATCAAGCGTCCAACAGAAGAGAAATGTCCGACGGGAGGGTATAGAACGTATCAGAAGGTTGTGCGGAGAAATTTCCCTTTTCCAAAAATGTCCATCCTGGGCTTACTCCTCGCTACCCGTATAAGATACTCCTATCCGGAAACTGAAAGTGATCCCATCTCTGTCTCAAGAAATTGAGCTAATCCTTCCCAAGATATGTCCTTTCCTGCATTACGCTCGTTCATTGAGACTCGGTTTGCCGGTTATCTGGACGAAAATGTCATGATGCAGTCATCGAAGTGGTTTAATTTGGGTCCTGTTACAAAAACAACTGACAACACCTGTACACCAAACATCAGTGGAACCATAGGAATCTGCGCCATGCTGTCCGAATAGTGGACTGTGCACCGAAGCAGGATTGCGTCCTGCACTATGCAGTGGTCCCCATACATCATCTTGGAAAGCGACATTTGATCATGGAAAATATTTATTTCCAATGATTTGTACAATTTTGTTAAGTTGTTAATTTGTGTAAATTCAAATAACGCTAGAAAATAAGGTCGCATTAGCGAAATCGTAGCGAAATACACTCGTTACTGCAAGGAAGGGATTTCCTTTTCCATCTTCAGATAAAGAAAATGAAGGATCTCTTCGTAGCGAGAAACTTGTGTTTGATAAGAATTTCAATAAATAATTTCTTTATTTAAATAAAAATTTAATTTATTGTATTTATGACATCACATACTATAATGAAAGAACACTACAATGAAAATGGGAACAAGAAAGAAATCGAATTGATTGGTTTTGGAGTTTCCTAAAGGAGCAGGCCGAAAACATGCGGCATCTTCATTCGAATTCCTCGCTTGACGTGATGACCTTGACCATGAGCAAAACGCCGGAGAAAAGGAGGCGCAAAACGTACTTGAGTTCAGTATCACGTTACGCACATTTTTCGCGAATTTTCAAAACCATTTATCGTCGGACCCGATGGTTGTGAAATTTGTAGATTTTTCGCGACATCAAAAGCTAAACAGGTGAAGTACTTTCGATACCTGCCTATGATACCATTTCGCAGACGTTTAATTAATATTTTAATTTGAAAACAAATTAATCGGGTATCACGACACAACATAACAATAATAACAAAGGTGAGTGTAAAAGAAAAAGAGAATTGCTCGAATAACGTTTCTCGAAATCTTATCAAAACTATTGCATGATAAAGATACGAATATAAACCATTTAAAAGACAATATTTTAACATTTACAATACCACTTCACTGGTAATGCTGCAAAAAGCAAAGCTTTTAAAACGGCTGTCGATACCGGTAATTCTATAGAATAGAATGAACAGCAAGCAATCCCTCGTTGGTTTATACCCCTCTGATGCTTTACTGGTAACGAAAGTGACAGTCGTTTTTGCCTCGCAACATTGAATAAGAAAACTTCTCGCGGCGAAAAACTCGAATTACCCGTTCAGCTGTCAATTTTTGCCCGGCGTTTTTCGCGTAACGGAGTTACCGTGTAATGGATAGAGCCCTTTGTTTAGTAGATTAAAATAAATTTTAAAAATCCATTTTTGGTGAGCGATGTTCGCGACCTTATTGAATTACCATCATCATCAAGTGATCATGCGTGCCAGGTGGTATAACTGCTGCATTCACTCTGAAACTTTTACGAGCGAAATGCTGCTTCCAAACTGGAGCTTTTTGTTGCCAAGCAACGTTGACGTTTTCGCTACATGAAATTCACTCGGAGAATAAACGTCATTTACCTTCCTAACTCTTACCAGCCATTTTGCATAGCTATCGATTTTTACATATTGTGGCATAAGCCCTGATTGTGTTGTATTTCAGTAGTGATTTACAATGGAAAATATAGCGAGAACTCATGAAGGTAAGTATAAAGCGTTGGATGCGAGTACAACAGGCCTAGCCATGCGTTCTTGTTACAAGGCTACACAAAACAACAACATTAACATCAACAAGAACGACTTTGGGCATCAGTTTATTCGTATCATTTGTTTACACCATTCTTTTCTAACGTTTCATTTCGCTTCAGATATCGAAGCGCACATTAGGGATCTTCAGACGAAGAATCGTGAGCTCACAGCCGAGGCTGCCAAAGATAAGGGAGTCAGCTTGGCGGACCGGAACTACTTCGACAGCGAGCTTTACGATGCTGGAGATGCCGACAACAAGTACGAGGGATATGTCACATCAATCGCACCGAACGATGATATTGACGACGAGGAGGACGAGGGGATACCGATCGGGCGGAGCAACGGGGCCACTGGATTCACTGCCCCACAGGCATTGCTCAATGACATCGCAGCACAGGTGAGTGCGCCACTACCGGCTTGATAACGTCGAATCGGATTGAGAAATCTGATCCATTCTATCTGTGCTTTGTTTTCTTGTTTTAAAGGGAGAAGACTACGATCCATTTGCGGAGCGCAGAAGACCCACGATAGCAGAAAGGGAAGATGAGTACCGTCAGAAGCGTCGGCGGCTCGTAATATCTCCGGAGAGAGTGGACCCGTTTGCCGACGGTATGTATTTATCGGTAGGGGCAAGACTGCTTCTCTCTACGTGTTTCGATCCGAGTCGCTAATCATTCCATGTGGTCTTTTCGTTTTTGGCAGGGGGTAAAACTCCCGATGTTGGCACTCGGTCGTATACGGAAATAATGCGGGAGCAGATGCTGAAAGGCGAGGAAGCAGAGGTAAGCCATTATGGAACACTGTTCTCTTTCGTTTCATTAAATTCATTCACACACCTCTTTTTCTATCCTTCCAGCTTCGTAAGAAGATCCAAGAGAAGGCAAAGGACGGTACTCTGAAGATCAGTAGCAATGCGTCGATGAAGCAACAGCACCAGAAACCGGAGGAGGAACCTTCTATCGAACCGAAAAAGCGTGGCCGCTGGGACATGGCTGTGGAAGAACATTTTGTTCCGCCCAAGAAGCTCGCCGTGCCAGCGACGCCGACGTGGGACGCGGAGGTAAGTGAAACCACCCGTAAAATTTAAGTGTTATATTTTCTATCCTTGACTCTGATTTAGAAATCTTATTGAACTAACATCAAATTTTTTATTAGTTTATTCATTTCATCATATAAATGTATGAGCTGCATGAAGCCTGAACAGATACCTCATAAGTAATCTTACCGGCAAACACTGGAGTACCGTAGCAATAATGACCTTTTTAAAGCTGCCACAGATCATTTGAAGTCTAATAGATTTAATCATTATTAAAGCAACATTGAGGCAGCATAATAGAGCTATATAATAGAGTTCTATCGCTAGAAAATCACGTCGCCTAACAGTGGGGAACGATCCTAGATAACTTAATCTAGCCAATGATGTTGCCCTCTCTTAATACGTCTTTCCTTTTTCGATTCCCCTGCAGAAAACTCCGGCCGACCATCGTTGGGATGAGACGCCCGGTCACAAGGGAAGCGAAACACCCGGCGCAACTCCGAACGTGCGCATTTGGGATGCAACACCAGCGCATGTGAGCGCGGCGGCTGCTACTCCCGGGCGGGAAACGCCAGCGGAGAAGTCCACCCGGCGAAACCGCTGGGACGAGTCACCCAAGACGGAGCGCGAAACTCCGGGCCACTCATGGGCTGAAACGCCCAGGGCCGACCGCGTTAGCGGTGACGGAGTACTTCTGGAGGGCACGACACCGGCTTCTAAACGCCGCTCGCGTTGGGACGAGACTCCTTCGAACGCGACACCATCGGCGATGACGCCCTCTGTGGCCATGACACCGACACCGCACGGTGCGGCAGGCACGCCCGGGCACGCGACGCCGCTTCTTACGCCTGGCGGCTCGACCCCGGTGGGACACAAGGCTATGGCGATGGCGACGCCGACGCCCGGTCATCTGGCAGCGATGACGCCCGAACAGCTGCAAGCGTACCGCTGGGAGAAGGAGATCGACGAGCGCAACCGGCCATTCACGGAAGACGAGCTGGACGTAATGTTCCCGGACGGCTACAAGGTACTTCCGCCACCGGCCGGCTATATTCCTATTCGTACGCCGGCGCGCAAGCTCACGGCTACGCCGACGCCGTTAGCTGGCAGCGGCCCGGCGGCCTTCTTCATACAGACCGAGGATAAGTCGGCCAAGTTCGTGGACAACCAGCCAAAGGGCAACCTGCCGTTTATGAAGCCGGAGGACGCCCAGTACTTTGACAAGCTGCTGCTCGAGGTGGACGAGGAGTCGCTGACGCCAGAGGAGCAGAAGGAGCGCAAAATCATGAAGCTGCTGCTTAAGATCAAAAACGGTACGCCGCCGATGCGCAAAGCGGCCCTGCGGCAGATCACGGACAAGGCGCGTGAGTTTGGTGCCGGCCCCCTGTTCAATCAAATCCTGCCGCTGTTAATGAGCCCCACACTGGAGGACCAGGAGCGCCATCTACTGGTGAAAGTGATTGATCGGATCCTGTACAAGCTGGACGATCTGGTGCGCCCGTACGTGCACAAGATCCTGGTCGTGATCGAGCCGTTGCTGATCGATGAGGACTATTATGCGCGCGTCGAGGGCCGCGAAATCATTTCGAACCTGGCAAAGGCGGCCGGCCTGGCGACCATGATCTCCACCATGCGCCCCGACATCGACAACATCGACGAGTACGTGCGCAACACGACGGCACGCGCCTTTGCGGTGGTCGCCTCCGCCCTCGGAATTCCATCGCTGCTACCCTTCCTGAAGGCGGTATGCAAGAGCAAGAAGTCGTGGCAGGCGCGGCACACCGGCATCAAGATCGTACAGCAGATCGCCATCCTGATGGGGTGCGCGATCCTGCCCCATCTTAAATCGCTGGTTGAGATCATCGAGCACGGCCTGGTAGACGAGCAGCAGAAAGTGCGCACCATCACGGCACTCGCTCTAGCGGCCCTCGCCGAGGCGGCCACGCCGTACGGTATCGAGTCGTTCGATTCGGTGCTTAAGCCGCTGTGGAAGGGTATTCGGACGCATCGCGGCAAGGGTCTGGCGGCGTTCCTGAAGGCGATCGGCTACCTCATCCCGCTGATGGACGCCGAGTATGCCAACTACTACACGCGCGAGGTTATGCTGATCCTGATCCGAGAGTTTCAGTCGCCCGACGAAGAGATGAAAAAGATCGTGCTGAAGGTGGTGAAGCAGTGCTGTGCCACGGACGGTGTCGAGGCGCAGTACATCAAGGAGGAGATTCTGCCGCACTTTTTTAAGCACTTCTGGAACCATCGGATGGCGCTCGATCGGCGCAACTACCGCCAGCTGGTCGACACCACGGTGGAGATCGCGAACAAGGTGGGCGCCTCGGAGATCATTAACCGCGTGGTGGACGATTTGAAGGACGAGAACGAGCAGTACCGCAAGATGGTGATGGAAACCATCGAGAAGATTATGGCGAACCTCGGCGCGGCCGACGTGGACTCGCGCCTGGAGGAACAGCTGATCGACGGCATCCTGTACGCGTTCCAGGAGCAGACGACCGAGGACGTGGTGATGCTGAACGGGTTCGGCACGATCGTTAACCAGCTAAGTAAGCGCGTTAAGCCGTACCTGCCACAGATCTGCGGTACCATCCTCTGGCGGCTGAACAACAAGTCGGCGAAGGTGCGCCAGCAGGCGGCCGACTTGATCTCGCGCATCGCCGTGGTGATGAAAACGTGCCAGGAGGAGAAGCTGATGGGCCATCTCGGCGTCGTGCTGTACGAGTACCTCGGCGAGGAGTACCCGGAGGTGCTCGGCTCGATCCTGGGCGCTCTCAAGGCGATCGTGAACGTCATCGGCATGACGAAGATGACGCCGCCCATCAAAGATCTGCTGCCGCGCCTGACGCCCATTCTGAAGAACCGTCACGAGAAGGTGCAGGAGAACTGCATTGATCTGGTCGGACGCATCGCTGACCGCGGGCCGGAGTACGTGTCCGCCCGCGAGTGGATGCGCATCTGCTTCGAGCTGCTCGAGCTGCTCAAGGCCCACAAGAAGGCGATCCGGCGCGCGACGGTAAACACGTTCGGCTACATCGCGAAGGCAATCGGGCCGCACGATGTGCTGGCGACGTTGTTGAACAACCTCAAGGTGCAGGAGCGCCAGAACCGCGTCTGTACCACTGTCGCGATCGCCATCGTCGCCGAGACCTGCCGCCCGTTCACCGTGCTGCCGGCGCTAATGAACGAGTATCGCGTGCCGGAGCTGAACGTGCAGAACGGCGTGCTCAAGTCGCTCTCCTTCCTGTTCGAGTACATCGGCGAGATGGGCAAGGACTACATCTACGCCGTCTGTCCGCTGCTCGAGGATGCCCTGATGGACCGGGACCTGGTGCACCGGCAGACCGCCTGCGCAGCCATCAAGCACATGGCACTCGGCGTGTACGGCTTCGGTTGCGAGGACGCCTTGATCCACCTGCTCAACTACGTGTGGCCAAACATCTTCGAAACCTCCCCCCATCTGGTGCAGGCGTTCATGGACGCGGTCGAGGGACTGCGCGTGGCGCTCGGCCCGATCAAGATTCTGCAGTACACTCTGCAGGGACTGTTCCATCCGGCACGCAAGGTGCGCGACGTCTACTGGAAGATATACAACTCGCTGTACATCGGCGCGCAGGATGCGCTCATCGCCGGTTACCCGCGCATCGCTAATGACCCGACGAACCAGTACATTCGTTACGAACTCGAGTATAATCTGTAGGCTGACGATGGCCACCCGCTGGGCATACGCCTTTCATATTATGTGGTTGGCATGTTCGACCAGTTCAGATCTCGCTTGGTGAATACGAATTGTCTATGAATAAATCTATCAATCAATTGAACAATGATTGTAGATCATAGCCCAGAACTCGTGAAAGTATCGAGTATTTTCCTATAGCGCATGTAAAATTTTATCATTAAGGAAGACCATACTAAAAAAAAAAATCACAAATATCTACAAATATCCTTGCAAATACAATAGGAGAGATGTTGTCTTTTAGATTCACATTCCTCCCCTTCTTAACTTAGGTACTTGTCCAAACCAATCCGAAAAACTTGGCAGGCCCCTGCGGCGACGAAGGCTTCCAATGTTGGAAGCTATATAACGAAAAGCAACCAACGGGAAGAAAATAATATGGGGAAGTAGTCAAATGTTGATGTTTCGCCGATCGTAGGACTTCTCATGGCGTCCTCCATAGGATGTGACATTAGCTGGGAAAGGGACTCCAAAAAGGAAGGAAATAAAATAGGTGCCGGTAAAGGCTGTGCAGACTTTGGGTACACGCTAGTCTGTCGCATTTGACAACCGGCCGCTAGGTATCAAAAACGGTTGTCTTCTATGTCCAACGTGTAAAGGCCCTCCGGACACATCGGTTGCTTTTGTTTGGCTATTCTGTCCGTTCGCAAGCATCCGAGCAAATCATTTGCACTACAGGCTCACGATGGGCGATTCCGTAAATATACTTGCCGTTTTCAAACACATACTGCTGCTTCTCGGCTTTGTTTAGAAAGATCCTCCAAATCTCCGGGGCTGCGTCCCAAAAATTCAGAGCAACATGAATCGCTAGTTCGCCTGCCGACCAACAGATGACACGCATGTATCCAACGTCTGCGCGGGACTTTAGCTTTTTTCGCCAAACCATACAGCATTGCAAACACTAAAAATGTTCTGGTCACTAGAGTGAGAGGTAAGATCGGCAAAATATTTGCCATTGTGCGAGTGACAGTTACAAAGTTAGAAGTGTGAGAGTTGTTCAATACTTACTGGCTCATCCTGATGTCCAAAAATTACGCAAAGCAAATTAAATTTCTAACGAAGGTCAGCAAGGTCGCAGAGGATCTTACGCGCATCCTGAGTGGGATGAATGATGAACAGGTCAGGCAGTTTGTGCTATTGTATAAGAAACGCAGAAGGGCGAATATGACAAAAAAACATAACTGTAAATGGTGCGTACAAAAGTAACATGAAGAGTGGGTTTAACGCTACTCCTTCCACGAGCTGATTAAATTATATATATCCTGTTTTGGGACATTTAAATTCACTTTTCGTTTGGGGAGCGGCATTGTCTTACCTTGTACTTCAGCAGGATAGCATCGTCGGAGAAAACGAACATTTTCTGTCGGATTCGTAACCAATAAACAATTGGGAATTATCCCTGACCAGGTCTAAGGATATTGCCACAAAACGGCACCGTTTAATGGTTCATTTGAAATGGTTCATGCATGTGCCTGCTATACTCTTCGAAACTTGAGATTCATCGCTCAGCAGGAATAGCTTCAGAGCAACCGTGTGGTAGCAGACACGAAACCAACTGTATTTTAACATTCTTCTCTGATCACGGATATGGGTTCAATAGTTTAACTCCAGCAGAAT
This sequence comes from Anopheles plumbeus, assembly GCA_034621735.1. NCBI lineage: Eukaryota > Metazoa > Arthropoda > Insecta > Diptera > Culicidae > Anopheles > Anopheles plumbeus. The sequence continues at coordinate 16,223,762 of JAOEFI010000004.1, read as the reverse complement.
AGTTTTGTGAGATGGATCCGGTATGGATTGAAAACTGCATATTTATGAAATAGAAGAATGGAATGTCGCTATAAAATTGGAAATTGTGCGCCCTTCAGGAAAGTTCAAAGTAGAGCATGCTCTATTCAAAAGCAGAAACTAAAAATAACCTACCTTTCAGCCGTATTGTTTACGAAACGGTGCGCATGTGCACGTTCGAAACGAGCGTCGTTCCGTACTCGGTTGCTCGGGACAACTGATAAGAAAGGTGTGTTGCGACGGCACCGTCGGCGAGTTTTGAGGCACACCACGCAAACTCAGTAACTGAAAGTGCAGAGGAATGGCAAAGGCAGGGCAAGAAGGAGGCCGTTAACATGCAACTTATCAGCACAAAATTCCAGCATCATTGACACAGACGAAAAGATTATTGATTTCAGCAATATGATGTGAAGGAAATTGTCAGTGCGAGAACGAAATCGGGACACCAAATTGAAAAAAGAAGTCTTGCTAGTTGGCAATACCGCGGATTTTCAGGATAAGAAGCAATAAATGGTTTACAAGCACTGCTTCAGCTGTGAAATTCCGGAGCGGTTTTTGTGAATCATCTTTCCCATTTCTCCTCTCGAGGAAATTCTTTTCCCAAGTGTCGGTTTCTGGTGCCGAGTGTTTGTGCGTTTGTGCGTTGGAATTTTTACTATAAGTCGGGAAAGAACCTCAAAACATGCTTAAGCAGGAAAATTTGGCAGCCAATTTTTGCGGCCTATTGTCAATAGGCGGTAATAAAGGTATCTTCGGTCATTACTCCTCTACTGGTCATTCCCCTCTAATCTAAAATTTTTGACCCTTCTCTACTGTAGATGTTGCTATCGAATGGCGAATCTTGGGGAAGGAGCAGGATAGTTCCATGCTCGCCAGCTGGGTGTCGTTCGATCCTAAAAAGACCCCTGAAGTTCAACGGACGAACATCGGCGTTTACACACCAAAAAGCAAAACCTTCGACACTTTGTACACCTTCCCTAGTCGGGAAAACGTCATCCAGGCGTCGGTCAATTTTACCCGTACATTGCTCCTGTACGTAGCGAAAGAGTTGAAGCAAGATGATACGGGACGAAATTGTGACGTCTATCGTGCGTATATGGTAGAGGTTCGTCCGAAGATTGAAAACGTTCGGCCTTATTTACTACTCGAGGTAGCACGCAATCGACAGGTGATGACTACGTTCTTATGGAGGAAATTATCGACTTTCGAGAAGAACTACCAGGACAAATTTCTGCTTCTGGTGCACCACGAGCACGTGTTGCTGTACACGGCTACTTTAAAAAAGATTGATCTTCCATTGGAAGATGACGCTGATGATATTAGTTGTATTACTTCATGTGGCAGTAGACCCGGAAGGATTGATTACACAAACCCGCTGGCTTGGGAGTTGGATCAAGGCTCTCTGAAGAGTGAAACGATTACGAAGTCGTTTATCTGGGCTCAATGGGATCCGGTGGTTCAAGCACTGTACTACATTCATCTGAAACCTAGTACACGGACTATCTTCGAGAAGGAAGAGGATGCGGCTGGCGAAACCGGGGAAGCAGAAAAGCGCCTCCAGCCAACGTTGTCCGCGTTTCAATTTCATGACGATTTACCGACAGAAACAGTGCTCAACATTCCCCTTAATCTCCCCAAAATACCTTCCTCCAGCAGCGAGGACATCTACGAAGACGATACCGTCCCGCTGCGGATACACGACTCCTCCCTGAATCTGGTGATCGTGAGCGATGAATCGGGGATGCTTTTTGTTTGTCACTACTATCTCTACCAGCCGATCAAGCAACAGGAGGAGGAATTGGCGCAGACCATTTTCGATGTCCACTTTGCCTACTCGGTGACCATCCTGCACCACGGGTGTGTCATACACTGTGTCATACCTGGCATTCCCTGGGAGAAGGCAAAACTAATGAAACCAACGTTTACTTTGCACGGAGACCACCATGTTCTGGTGTTTCAAGCGGACCTGTTCATGCATTTGCTCGACGTAGGCCTTTCGCACGAACCGTCTTGCCATATCGTATGCGCACCGTTCACTCGTGCGCCCATTACGCAGTTGGTGCCGTGCTTTGCGACGAACAATATTTGCTACGACTCAGCAACGCTGGACCTGATTTCGATATCGATTCCCAAGTCGCACCTAATCGACGCCTTCCAGAGCGATACGTCCATCGACAATCGACTTGCGATCGTGCACTACTTTCTGGCTCACTCGAACGGAGATATTATTGAGATTTTTTCTGAGGTAAATTAAAGTTGACATCAAGTCAAATATGTTTCACTCAAACATTTCATTCGAAATAAAAATGTTGATTATTTCACTCATTATTTAAAAAATCCTTTTCAGATTTTAAGCATCATAATGGAACGGCCCTTACACCTCGACACGGTCCCCCTACTAAAGGAAGCACTAATAGCCGGCTCGTACGCCTCAGCTAAGAAAGGCCTCACGCAGGACCAGCTCGCCCTCTTTCGGCTGCTACCCCTGACGACCTGCAGCACCACGAAACCGATCGAAGCAAAAGTGGGCAAGCTAAACGTCGGACTTTCGCACGAGTCTCTCTACAACACCTCCATGATGCTGCTATCACCCCAGCAGCGTCTTTCACCATTTCGCAAGGACATCTGGACGCTGCTCTGGGACAGGCTAAGCGATAACGGTGGAAGCAAAGAGCGACCCCGCTTCCACCAGGAGCAGGTCCGCGAGAAGCTAATGTATTCGCTTGCTTGCTACCAACCGGAAGCACTCTCTCGCTGCACCACGCCCATGTCCCCGGCGAACCCGATTGGCACCGTTGGGTTAGAGTTTTTCGCTAACGCCGGTCCCAGTGGCGCCCGCAGTCGTCTCCAAAACGACCTGCCGTTCATCGAAACAGAAGCGTGTACGGCCAACAAGCAGGAGCTGGTGCTGAACGTCAACCTGCGTGAACTCAGCATGCACCTGGTGAAGCATAGCGTTAAGGAGGTGACCGGTTTCCGGTGGCTCAAGAATGCCTTCTACGATGCCAATCCAGCCACCTCACACGTGCACGCAGTAGCAACGCGCTACGTCGCGGCACAGCTTGAACAATCGCGGGCACTCTGTGTCCTCGTGTGTCGCACGGCCGGGCTCGAACACTCCCTCGCGGTTGGCGAAGGTGGTGAAAGCCGTGGGTTCGCACTGGTTGATCAGCTCGAACGGGCTCTCCAGATGCGCCTCTTTGCCATGCTCGAGCGGTACTGCCTGGCTGCGGAAACTCTTGCCTTCCCGCTGCCGCTCGGGTTTTCATCGTTCTTCTCGTACCTAGGCTACCGCGCGCTGGCATTCGAAAGTTTCATGCAGTATGTCGAGCACCACGTGTTCGAGCTGCAGATCGACGTAGTGAAGGTGATCTTCGGCGACATCGGCGAGGACACGCAGGACGGCATCAGACGTAAGCTGAATCTGCTAATGGTACTGCCCCGATCCAGGGCACGCCGGCTGTTGAACAGCTGGAACCATCCGGTCAGCGCGATGCTGCGAGGACGGGAGCATGCGATGAACATCCTTTCGGGCAATTCGGTTCATCCGCGCGGATCGGCACATCCCAAGAAGAGAGACTACCAACCGAAAGGTACCATAAGCTGCCGGGCGATCGGTGTTTCCTAATCTAATCTGTCTGGTGCAAGCAGCATGTTTGAGGAGTCGAATCACGCAACGCTCTCTGATTAGAATTTATGAACTTCTAAATTCTCCTTAGGGTTCCTTAAGATTTTGATATTAGACCTTGTCGACGTTTGTCAATGTTAGCAGATATGGTTTGAGTTTAATGTTCCTTATGGAATGTGGTAGTGTGTTTTTCGTACATCGATGTTTATGAGTTATGTAAGTTTTTATGTATGTTTTTTTTTAATTTGTTGTTCGCTATCAATCATGTGTGACAAAAATTAGCTTACATTCATTTTACGTTCAATTTCATCCATTTTCAGTTCGCGCTTGTTTCAGTAGTTGTTGTCATCGGTTCCTTCTTTTACTAGGCTGCGTTAGCTTAGAGGGGAAAATTGGTTTCCTACACTCTGCCTCACCAACGGCAGACCAACATCACGGTATCCACGTTCGATCACCCTCATCATCATTGTCCTCGGCATCAATTGCGTCAATATCATCATCGCTCTGCTCCGAATCTGGTGGGCTGGAATGTTCGTCCCGTTCGCGAAATCTACGGACATATGCCAGCCTCAATGCACTTCGGCTTGCATCGGTACCTCCATCATCTCCGTACGATTTGGAAGCGGGAACCGCGGACGGGCTGAACGGAGATAGCAAAGAAATCATTGACATCACCAACAGCGGTCCCGCAGTACTATCCTCTTCCAATCCTGTCCGGAATTATTGCCAACGTCACCGCTGCACCTCCTCCACGTCGTCCTTTTTGATGCAGCTCTGTCGAGAATCTTCGGATAAAATTGCACGACGCTCAAGGCGCGGAGCGACCAGCTTTCGACCAGATTCGAATGTACGGCGGCGAGAAGGCTCTTTGCGAAAAACGTTACTTTTTACCCTTGCCTACTGTATGCTGGTGATTGCAATCGTTTGCTTGACCGTGGTCGTAATGCTTGAGTTCCGTTTTGCGGCGTCTGTGGCCTGGTACATGCAGATGTTCCGGATGCTATTTTAGACAACCACCATGGAAGGTTCATTTGGTTATTGCATGGTCTGTTTTTAAGCATAAGTTTTTTGTTTGTTTATTTTCGTTCTTAAAGTTGTTTCCATTATGGATGCGTTTGGTGCGTCTTTTCCTTGTTTGAAGTTTACATGGCTTTTTGTCATCGTTCACTGATCATTTGAAGACATTTAAACGATTCATTTGCATTTATAGGAAAAAATATCTTCTAACTACACTTCCTCCACCTTGCGTCTATTCATGGCAGATCTCAGCCAAGCAATGGGGGCGGCGCGGAAGCTCCAGCAACCGTTGGACAACTTTCTTGATCTCCTCACCGCCAAAGCTAACCTAAATGAACTCGATTTCAATCTGCTGATCGAAACGACTCTAACATCCGTGGAAAAATTTCATGTTTAAACAAAAAATTAGAAGAAGAAATATACGATGGATAACAGAGCTCAGCATGCGAACCGTACATTATTGTTTGCGTTTTGTTTGAATCGATAAGAGGACACATTTCCAATGTCGTCGAACGCGTATAGAATCAAATTGCTTGTGCAGGAAGAAAATGTGTGGAGAGAAAATTCATGAGCACGACGAAGCGTTGCGTATTGGTCGCTTCGTGCAGCAACGAAAAAGAACGGGAGCGCTTCCTCGGTATTGGCACTTCACGTGGGTTCAACCGGTTTATCAATGGCCGCTAGGACAACAGCATCGTCACGGATGACGAAGTCGAATAGAATTCTAAAAAAAGCGAGGAAGAGTTTGTTTAAATGTCTTTCGACAGTAATTTCTTATTTTTGGATAACAACCGTACTCGTCACCCAAGTACGGAGATAATTGGGAAATGATACGAAACGGAACGGTACACGTATGTATTCCTGACTATTATAGCGAAGAATGAGAATGTTTTTTTTTGTTCAGGCCATCAGTATTTGGGCTACAATCAGTATTCAGGGACTACAACCAGTATTTGGGCGGACGAAACCCGTTTCGATAGGCGTAACAGACGACATAAATTTTTTTTTTCGGTTCGAGCAAGCGTCTAGCTTAGAACGATTAGTTTTGTTTTATTTTGGCATAGTTTACAGAATAAAAAATTGAAAATATATATATACTAATTTTTTCAGTTCATTTACATATGTCCTATCAGAAACTGGTTTTACCCTTTTTTTTAGACGGAAATAGATAATTGTTAGCGGACGAAAATTCTTGAATTGAATTTACTAATAACATCAGCACGCAAAAAGGAAATTGTGGAAACTAACATATTGTTTACCAATGCAATCCTATCAATTAACTTTAAAATTTGAGACGTTGACTTCGCGTCGGTCAATCTGATGCTTTTTTAATATGAATAATTTGTCATCCTTTACGACGGATTATTGGATTTTTGCCATATACAGAAGCTATTTTAACGCTAACGCTATATGGAAGTTAATAGTTTCCTAATAATCTTTGTCGTATCACCTTGCAATTGATACGCTTTGGTTTCCGTTTTAATATTTTGTTTGAAGGCACTAATCGCATTCCTAATCTAGGCTATTTCAATTTGACGATATTGGAACACTAGTGTTATTTGTGTTTTGAGACACGTCCCATCCTTCATAATTTTCATCCAGACAACTTCTTTGCCGATTCGCTGCATTTCGCTCTCCCCGAGAAAAGTGTTTTAGCACATGTTTCATCACAAATACGCGCAGTACCACGAAGAATACGAAACAAATGCCGCAAATGATCCCCACCACAGCCCAGGGTGAAAAGCCGCCCGGCTCACGGTAAATCCCAGCTACAAGAGACGGGTCTCCCAGATCTGCCTCAGTAAACTTTCCCACAGGAATGACGCGATTGTTGTTCGTGCTTGCAGAAATGACAAGGGATTGCTCGCGTGTGATCGTAACCGGAAGGCTGAACCCTTCGTTGTCGAGCTTAGTGCGGGATCCTCCTAGTTGGGGCACGTACTGTAACAGAACGTCCATCGACCGCACGTGGCACATTCGCAGCAGCTTTAGCAATCCAACTCCATGCAGTATGAAGGCTTTCATTCGATCGGAGCCATACTGTATAGTTATATCGGTAAAATTTGGCACCACGTAGATCCATGCATTTGGATCGGCCAACTGTATCCAGAGCTGGGAGCGAAGCTGCAGGCGCGACGTCCGGCAGTTCGAATCGCGGTGCGTGTTATTGAAATAAGCTGCTGCAATACAGTCGTCTGTCGTGGTGAGGTTCCTCATGAGGTGATGAGAATTACAGAGGGCAAAATCGGTCAAGTGCGTACATGCTTTGTACTCGTCGTAGGACATCACCATCCCGCTGTGGGAGGTTTCGTTGAATGCGACAATATCCCGATCCAGCACAATCATTGTCACCACGCCGTCGCGCAGCAACGGAACGTTGGTTCCTTTCAGTGTCCGGTACAGCAAACGGTTGCAGAGTGGAAGCAGTATGTTGACCGCAAGGCGGCAGCCATCGACATACGCCACTACCTTCGACAACGGATAAAGTTTAATCACCTCGCGGAGCTTCAATTCCACTGGAAAAATGAATTCATCCGGGAGAAAGCCCTGCACTTTAATTAGCTCCACCAGCAGTTTATTGGGGGAGATGATACTGTCACTCAGACCCATCGAGCTAGTGCTCTGTAAAAGCTGCATGAAGAGGTTTTTTTTGGCGATGATTTTGTTCAGCAAAATGTCCATAAGCAGCAACTGGCCCTCTCGCGTGAAATCGATCGAGTGCGGTTTTTTCGGATCGACTTGGAACATATTTCCTGTCAACACGGCCAACGCCTGGTTGGTGGTGTTATAGAACATCTTGAGCGAGGACGACTCGATCGCGATCTGCTGATTTACCTTATCAAAGGTGCTGTGAATTTCGGTACGATCTTCGTCGTCCATCAACCCGAACCAAGATCGAAATATACCGCGCTTTGCTCGCTTCGTGCTTCCGGGCTCTTCGCATATGCTCGCTAACAGCGCGCTAAAGTCGTTCAATTCCTTTGTCAGCTCGAGGATGTTATTTATTCCATCGCAGTTTCCAATGTTTTTCGCTCTCATATCCACGCAGGCCTTCAACAGGTGGGCCACTGTACGGTTGGCCGTTGCGATTTCACCGATAAACTCTGCGATGTCGTAGTCTGCTCGCAATGTCCACGTGCTTACCTGTACTTTAATTGGCTTTAGCTGCTCAAAATAGATACCGTCCGTGTAAAGCGGAATGTTCGACACCGGCATATCGGTGTAGGAAGGCTCTGCGTCGCAGCGCATCACTGACATCAGCAAACAGCAACATCCAAGCAAGAACAGAATGCATTTGGTGAAAAACATGCTACCCTCCTTCCCCAGCAATTTGGAATATTTTGGAAGGAGCGTTGCTTTATGCTTATGTAAAGGTCAGATATTTCTTGCACTTTATTCTGCTTACACTATCAGATCTTTTTCAGAATAGCACCCAATCGATTGAGCAATGATTCAGAAGTCGACTTTGCCTACGATGTACGGTGTTTATTCTTCAAAAATGTCAAAACTGACTAAGGTGTGTAGAGATTCGTTTGAGTAAAGTTTGAAGCAGTTTACGTCACTCAATGTTGAAGCAGCATTTGCCACCCAGTGGTTTCAAAAATAATTTGGTAGCTACTTTTAACTTGTTCAATCGATGATCAAACGCAATGAAGGATGAAGAAATAAACGAACTTTAGTTCAATTTTTAAGAACTCCAATCAATGTACGTTTACTACAGGCGAATATTTTAGAATAGTGTTTTGCAGATAAATTGCAAAAAAATTACAATTTATTTCATCTTTTTCATGTTAATCAAATGTTTTCTCAGCGCCAACTGCTTGTCGCGGAAAGATTTCTTCACCTTACCGCGCGCCTTGTGACGGATCATGCCGAAGTTTTTATTCTTTCGCTTTTCCCTGTTTGTCGTCGAGCAATGCGGATTTTGTCGGTTATCTTTATAACCAAACTTATCACGCCCCTCCCGACCCTTCTTCATGCTTTCAACGCGAGCTTCCTTGTCAGTTTTGCGCCGCTTGTAGATCATCTCGATCGCATCCAGCTTCACAAACTCACCGCGTTCCGTTTCCACCTGCCGCTTACGGCTATGGTGCGTAAGTTGCTTCTTTACGCGCTCTTGCTCGATGCGGGCGAAGTCGGCATCGGTAAATATTGTCGTTAGCGCCAGTTCCTGCATAGCTTCCGAAGTGGTGAGTGTTTGCCCTTTTTCAACCGACTCGTCGTATGCGGGTGTATCATTTCCCTGCCCGGTAGCTGGAACTTTCTCGGATTTTTTCGTTCCTTTTCCCTTCAAGGGTTCGACTATCTTGTTTTCGTCTACCTCAAGGTCTTCTTCCTCCTCATCATCTAATTCTTCTTCATCGCTGCACTCTTCCCATTCTCCTTCATCATCGTCCCCATCTTCGTCTGCGTCTGAACTATCATTTGTATCCTCTTCGGTAACTTCCGAAGATTTTACGATTTTGATCCGCTTTTTCCTCCTTTCTTCCCGCAACACCAGATCACCCTCATCCTCGCTGCTGTTGACATTCACCCAGTCATCCGAATCCGAATCATTCTTTTCCGGGCTGCTATTTTCGTCCAACTTAGATGCATTCTCACGCAGGAGTGCCTCCGTGCCAGGAATATGATCGATCGCAACCACCTCACCGTATCGTTTCGGTTTAATCTCCACACTCGCCTCCGTCGGTCGGCCACGATCCTTCTTGGCAAGTAATGTCGGAATTTGTTCGCGATACAATAGAATCAATGATTTCGCTGCCATCATGACCGACTTTTCTTTGTAGCTCTTGTACATCGTCAAGTCGCGCAACAGGTCTTCGTTCATCGACAGAGGACAGCGTACACAAATCTCCCGGACAGCGTTAAGGCCGATAGCCATTACGTCGCTCGAGTTACGCTCGGTGACAAAGTTGTTTACGAGCGTTTTTATTACCGGTTCGACGACTTCCGGCGGAATCAGCTCGTGGGATGCTTGTGCAGCGAATTGAAGGATACGCGTTACCTGGCGTTGATGTGGTTGGATAAACCTATCAATGGAATAGATCATTAGAATGATTTACGTATGAATTGATGTTCCTACGTCCCTTACCTAGTGATATAAGGATAAAAACTAAACAAAAATAGCTCGTGAATGCCAATCAACCTAGAAATAACATCCAGGTGCATTAGTTTCACCTCAAAACGCTCGTTTCCATCCTGCAGTTGCTTGAACAAATTCTCCGCCATACCCTGCGGGTTGTGCAGCAAATGAATAGCGGAAAAATTGAACGACACCGGTTTATTTTTTTTCTTCTGAGCATGCGTGTACAGCTTCTTGGCCGCTTCCACCTGCTTCTTGCGTTTCTTTGTTTTCTTGTTGATTTTTGCCGCCATCATGATTCCTTTTAGATCAACATCCCGATCACTATCGTCCTCATCCTCCTCTTCCTGCTGGTCTGTGCCGAGGAAAAACTTCAACGAAGCCACCATCACTTTCGTAACCTTTGAGAAACAACCGACGTTCGCCAGCACGTTAACCGTTTTGGCGTCGTTCCAAACCTGCTTTCGGTACAGCTCAATCATAATGTCGGCGGACATTTTGGCTGCTTTCGGATTCGTATCCCGTAGCATTGTGTACATGAAGCTCTGCAATGTAGAATTTAGCTTCATGTCTTTCTGTTTCGCGTTCATGTTCTTGATATCGGTGACAATATGATTCTCAAGGAACGTTCGCAATGCCTTATCTGGGCAGCGAAGCAGTTGGAAGAACAGTTCTAGCAGGTCTAGTGGCGAGATCAGGTTTTTATTGCGCAGCAATATTAAAGCCCGACAGAAGGTGTTCCGCATCTCCGGATCGAGCGTTGTCGAGTGCGTTTTTAACAGATCCACCAACGTTTGGGGAAATGTTTTCAAGTCTTCGAGATAGCACTGGGCTATCTGCGCCAGGAACATTATCGACTCGCAGAGGCTTTTGTTTTCCTTATCCGGCTCCAGACGAAAGATGTCAAGTACGCTGAGGAAGTGTTGATACTGCTGGAGAAACTCATCCCGGTACGACTCAGGATCGCGCTTGATGAGGTTCTGCAGCTGTGGCAGATTGTCCGGTAGTTGATTGTTGTGTCGCACCATGGCGACTCAGATGCACTGATGTTATGTGCACTAATAAGGGATTTTCTTTTTGAAAAAATAACCAAAACACACCACGTTAATCTGCCGGCCACATGTGAAAGAATTGGATGTTAATGCAATGACAGCTCAAAGGAGAGCTGTCAGATCCAGAAAATCTCGACAAGGTTATTAGACACTCGTTAACTAAGGTGGCCTTTTACCAGGGTGTGTAACTTCTATTGATTCGCTCGTCTCGCGATAGACCGACTGGAAAAGCGCGCGGTTTACATGTCAATTTTCTCAAACGACATGCTGGTTGTTCACAAATTATTATAGTTAAAAATAAATATAGTTACATGTTCCGACAATCCGTTGAGCAGCAAAAGAAATACTGTTTGCTTGGAGAAAACAAATTTGGAGACATATCTGATCTACAATACTAACGACACCCGACGCTATGCCAGTATACATTTCATACAAGCATTTATTTGATTTTAGTTCTAAACACCCATAAAGCAATAGTACTAACACTGCAAGTTGATGCTAAAAAGCTCATTCAAACAATAACATATTTAACAAGACGAGCACATTCAAAATGTGTCTTTTGTGCTATCTATTTGTTGGTAAAAGTGATAATAGTCCAATTTCTAAGCTACTATGGCATAACATTGAAATAAACATATGCCTCGTGAATAACGTAATAACGATTCCCTGTTTAACGCCCCGCTATCCAAAACTAATCCCATATGGAATGGTAAACGGCAGTTCATGACACAAATTGAGGGAATATTAAAGGTCGTAAGCGATAGATATTCCGTGCCAAAATCCTCTGCGTGTGAAGCGTCTGCTTGAAGCAACATGATGATACAGCTCCTCCGAAATACCATGAAAAAAGAATGGCCAAACGATTGCGCTTTTTTGAACAGCAGTTCAGTTACGCATTTTAAGCTAGCTGCTGCTGCTATTACTTCCGCTGCTGGTGATGCGCTTCCGGCGTTCGCCGGAGGTGTTGGGCAATTTTCAAAGGTTCTCATCCAAAATGTAGTCCTGCTCATCTTGACGGTCGGGAAGGCAGACGAAGAACTCGAAAAGATTCAGTACGGGTCCTCGAGAAAATGGGTTCTGGTAGCGGCCCCGTTTGTCCCGCAAGTAGGGATAGCGTTTGTAGTTGAACATTTCGTTAGTGGTTAAATTCATACAAGCGTGCAGGATCTAAAAAGTATCAAGTATTAATTTTTTTTTAATGTACACCAACCGTAGCAAAACCTACCGAGGTGCATGTAAGAATCCATCCGAGTCCGCAGAAAACGAAGGCTTCAAGCAAACCCAACACGTACAGCAAACTGAAGCCCTCGATCATGACGCAATAGCAGGCAAAATAGATGGTAAAGGAGCAGTTGATTGCGATGCTCAGAACGAACAGCAAAAACCACATTCGATTACGCAATCCCACGCAATTGTATATGAAAGGGCAATGATGATCGAAGTACGAAACGCACCGATTACAGATACGGCAGTGCTTAGCTCTTAATGGCCGCAAGCATCGACAGCTATGACAAAGGCGTGAAAGTATCACGTTTCGTTTCTTCCACTTATCAAAGTAAGGGATCTGCTTGATAGCGCGATAGTACGTATCGGAATTGAGCGGAATATAACCAGGATCGCGACGATTTGCAATGATCCAGCTTATCCACATGACAGCATTCCAGTAGATAAAACAATAGTGGGACCGTCTCAGAACATTCCATGTGATAGGGATGCACTAGAAGTAAAAAAAAAAATTTAAACTAATAATGTGTCCACACACATGTGGTCCGTTGAGGAGATCATCTGATCATGTGCTCAGATTTGTCAACTTACCCTTATCATATACATCGGATACCCCCATAGCAGCACAGAAACGAGGAACAATATCAACGGCCCCTTCGATGCACCAGCGCCACCAAACAACATTCCCCAAATCTCGGAAATAGGAGGCATCCATCGAGACTTTTTCTTCATTTCATTGTGTAACAGCTTAACGACCTCGCTGTTTCGGTGGCTCTGAGCAAGCATCATGGGAGTCTTACCGTTTTTATCGCGCGGTTCCAACTCAAGATTGCGCTTCTCGCAAAGGATCTTTACACACTGCAAATTGCCCGAAAGACAGGCAAGGTGCAATGGCGTCGAACCGAAATTGTCCGTTTTTTGCAGATCTACACCCGAGTACATCAGCAAACGAATAAGATCAGCATGACCCTTGTACGCAGCCCAGTGGAGAGCCGTGTCGCCGTTGATGTCGGTTAGGTGATTCTGCGCCCCCATGCCCAAAAGGTACGCAGCTGTGGCCGTTCGTCCGTACATGCAGGCCGTCATAAGTGGAGTGAGACCCTTAAAATCGGCTGCATTTACTGCAACACCGGCCTGCAGCAACACCTGAACGACAGCAGCGTGGCCCTTCCGGCAAGCCCAATGTATAGGACGTGGGCCCTGCGTTCCCAAGCACGGCAAATCCACCGGAGCATTGCGTTCGACGAGATAACGCATCATCTCGACGTTGCCATCCAGGGCGGCCCAGTGAGCGGGGGTGTAGCCATGCTTGTCTCGGGCACTAAGTGCTTCCGGGCCCAGCTTTTCCACAAAATTCTCCACTTCAGAGAGCTCTCTAGAACGAAAGCGGTAAGGTAAGTATCAAAACTAATTTTATAAGTAAACACATTTATACCCTGATTTGATGACATCGAAAATATCATCCATACTGCTCTGGATCAATATCTCGCTGCTATCAGTCCGTGCCAGCAGGTTGCTGTCCTTTTCCTGCGTTGGCGTTTTCTCCTCCTCCGGATGGTGCGGATGGTCACTCTCCTCGGTAACCATGTTGCATGATGCCGTTAGGGGCAGTGCCCACACCAGGGTGCGAGCACTACCGGGACTCGGGTGCACTCGGGACTGCGTTTTGATACCGTTGTCGAGCGCCACCTTCAAACAGGCAGACTTTTTCGATCGCTGCAACCGCTGAGATTTTTCTTCGTTAAGGACCTTCTTGTTCAAGGATTAGCCCTGTAGAAATGTTTCGCGAATTTTTAAAGTCAGTAGAATAAACAACGTTTTTCTCGCGCTTAATGCTCAGCGGTTGGGAAAACTGTAGTTGCTATCAAAATGGTCAGTGAGGCGCCAAATACAACCAGAGCAGTCTGGTGTTACGGTAAAAGTGATACTGCGGTAATATTGATTTTCGGATTGATGGAAAATGAATGGTAAAGCGAAAACTTTCCACAATAGACAAAAACCTTCTGTGTGCTGTCTCCGAGCATGCGTAGTTAGTTTGTCGACAAAATTTGACAACAAACGCGGTTGGTTAAAAGATTAATCCAAACATATGCGAATTTACAGCAAAAACGCTAGCCAAGGAGTTGTTAAAGTTGGCAACAGAGATTTCTATAATTTTTCTACATTCGATTCTGCGCAGATGGTCTTGTCAGAAACGCCATCATACCGTGAACGTGTGGATAGAAGAAGCTCTTGATTCCGCAATTCCCAGTTTTGGTAAAAATAACAAAGACTATTGGACAGCTGTGCTAAGAGTGTTCGTATAATACACAGTGGAAAGCGTATAGTTGAGTTTTGTAGCTCTCTTCGGCGTAATACATGGGGAAAAATAACAAATCCAATAAGGTAATGTACCGTTCGCAAGGTGTACATCTCGCCGACATTGAATGGCGTTCTGCAACCGGTGTTCTGGGACAATTGAAAAATATTAAAACGGGAAGTTAACAAACACGCGCTGTAGATTGTAATTTAAACCCGGAAATCCAAGATTTCCAGATTAATATACAACATGAAATTAATCTTTTTTTAAATAGTTCATCATGTTCGGGCTATAATAATTTCGCCTAAAATGATGCAATCTGTAAAAGCATGTGCACCAGCTGGACACGCTTGAACCGAAAGATTTTGTCGGATATCTATATTCGGTGAGGATGAGTTTGGTGTTGCACAACGTTATTATACCTAGCTCAGGTTGAGTCAAAAGGAGTTTCTCTTCAAGCCTTTTACTGATTTGATTTGACTTACAACTGCAGGTTTGTTGACAAACATTGTAGCAATTGCTATTGTGCTTTTCCTGGGTGTGCATTGCGTAATATGTTGTAAACAAATCGAAAATTCTTGCCAACAGGGATATTGCATGAGTTTTGATTTGCTATCACTTCACTGTGTACTCCAACGAAGTGAGCACAAAAGACTGACGTTTGATAAACATGATGGCCTGCAGTTTGGAGTATAAATTTTATTTCACTTTTCTGATGTAATTTGTCAAGTTATATTAAATGGATTTGCCTGATGACTACAGTAAACACCTTCAGTTTTGCAGCAGCTTTCTAGTTGACATCGCGCACGATGTGTCAGTGCTACGACGGCAATCCGCAAAAAAACAAGCAGTATCTGATTTGGCGTTGAATTTTGTTCTGCTATCGTATCACATTGAGCCGTGTTTGTGTTTAAATTACGGGCTTTTGTATAAAGTGGGCGAACAAAGCAGGAAAGAAAAATGCCGGAAACCGCACCCGTCACGGAGATGGAAAACATGGATTTAAAAAAGCAAAAGGCATGAGAAAACCACTACTTTTCACTTCTATTATCATTAGAACCGAACCTGTGTATCGTGGACGTATCGTGGCACTTGGGCTCGTTCAACTAGCCCCGTTACCAGCGTGTGGTTTGCATCGTCCTGTGTTCGAGTGATGTGTAAATCATTCCCGGTATATTTGAACATCATCCGGGAACATTGAAAGAAGTGCGATATGCAACCGACGGTCGGTGTCCTGTTGCGACAATGTGCAGCACTGACTGCGAGAACAGCTGGTGGAAAAGTCATGCACCGTGGCAGCAGGGAATGGTTGATGTTACGCCAACTGCACCGCTTAGTGCAACCAACTCTCGGAAATCAGCACACAAATATCCCACACAGCCGTCAGTTTGCAACACTGGTTCGTTCGGAATAGCAAACGTTTAGCTAGATTGCCTTTTATTCATTTGTGCAGACCACTCCGTACAGCACTTCTAGTATTTAATAGCAATAATTCTCCGGAACGTGACATAACCTAGAATTAGTTTAGGCTGACGTCCGAACGATAGGAACGTCATACGCAACGAGACCCCATTTTGAAGACGATTATGTTTTGTTGGTTACTTTGAAAACGGCCCTCTATTGACTTCACACTATAAATCCTGTATTTTTTATGCCTTTTTTCAGACCAGCAAGGCGAAGAAAGAGAAACAGAAGAATGTGGCAGCAGAGAAAGGTACGTTGCGTGAAAGACGTTGATGAGCGGTATAAAATGAATCATCCCACTTCAAATAGTGTGAACAATTCTGATGCAATGTTCCGTGTTCGCTTCCATCATGAATTTCAGTCGTTGGTCAGCCGTCGAATGTCGGTGAAGTAGTAAAGGACCAACCGGAGTTTATCGATCATCGCATCAAGATCTATGAGGAACTGATGGCCCAGTATCGTGAGGAGTTGGAGAAGAAGGAAAAGTGTCCCATCAAGGTGACACTTCCCGATGGTAAGCAGGTAGATGGGTTGAGCTGGCAAACCACCCCATACGATGTGGCCAAGGGAATTAGCCAGGGACTGGCGGACAATACCGTGATCGCTCGGGTACACAACGAACTGTGGGATCTCGACCGTCCGCTTGAGGGTGACTGCAAACTGCAGCTGCTGAAGTTCGACGATCCCCAAGCGCAGGCCGTCTTCTGGCACAGTTCGGCACATATCCTGGGAGAGGCGATGGAAACGCGCTACGGTGGCCACCTGTGCTATGGCCCACCGATCGAGAATGGATTCTACTACGATATGTTCCTGGAAGGAAGTGGAATTTCCAACCAGGACTACGGAGCTCTCGAGTCCGAAGTGAAGCGGATCGTGAAGGAAAAGCAACCGTTCGAGCGCTTGGAAATGAAAAAGGCCGACCTGCTACGGATGTTCGAGTATAACCAGTTCAAGGTACGCATTCTGAATGAGAAGGTGACCACGGACACGACTACCGTCTACCGGTGCGGGTCGCTAATCGATCTGTGCCGCGGGCCGCACGTACGCAACACCAGCAAGGTGAAGGCGCTGAAGGTAGTGAAAAACTCGTCTACTTACTGGGAGGGCAAAGCGGAAGCGGAAACCCTACAGCGCGTTTACGGTATATCGTTCCCCGATCCGAAGCAGCTGAAGGAGTGGGAAAAGATTCAGGAAGAAGCGGCCAAGCGTGACCACCGGAAGCTGGGCAGAGAGCAGGAGCTGTTCTTCTTCCACGAGCTGTCGCCGGGATCGTGTTTCTTCCAACCGAATGGCGCGTATATCTACAACACTCTGATGGATTTTATTCGCCGCGAGTACCGGAAGCGTGGCTTCCAGGAAGTCATCTCGCCGAACATCTACAACGCCAAATTGTGGCAAACGTCAGGTCACTGGCAACACTACGCAGAGAATATGTTCTCATTCGAAAGCGAAAAGGAAACATTCGCGCTGAAACCGATGAACTGTCCGGGGCATTGTTTGATATTTGACCATCGTAACCGATCGTGGCGTGAGCTACCGCTGCGCATGGCCGATTTCGGTGTGCTGCACCGCAACGAGCTTTCCGGTGCGTTGACCGGCTTAACCCGGGTTCGTCGTTTCCAGCAGGACGACGCGCATATTTTCTGCATGCCGGAACAGATCCGCGAGGAGATTACTGGCTGTTTGGACTTTTTGCGACATGTGTACACAATATTTGGCTTCACGTTCAACCTCGTGCTCTCGACCCGCCCAGAAAAGTATCTAGGCGAGATAGAAGTGTGGAACGATGCAGAAAAGGCCCTGGCAGAATCGCTGGATAAGTTCGGCGAGCCGTGGAAGGAAAACCCAGGCGATGGTGCGTTTTACGGTCCAAAGATCGATATCACGATCATGGATGCACTAAAGAGGCATCATCAGTGCGCCACAATTCAGCTCGACTTCCAGCTTCCGATTCGCTTCAATTTGAACTACATCGACGATAGTGGCGAAAAGAAACGACCGGTCATCATCCATCGGGCGGTGTTCGGTTCGGTTGAACGCATGATTGCGATTTTGACGGAGAACTACGCCGGCAAGTGGCCGTTCTGGTTGTCGCCGCGGCAGGTGATGGTGGTGCCGGTTGGCCCGGCGTACGATGAGTATGCCGGCAAGGTGCGCCAGCGACTGCACGACGCTGGATTTATGGTTGAGGCAGACCTCGATGCCGGCGATACGATGAACAAAAAGATCCGTAATGCCCAGTTGGCACAGTTTAACTTCATTCTGGGTAAGGCGCGTCTAAGGATATACAAAAACATGTTTTTCAATTGCCATTATTTTTATCATCACTCCTCTCCCCTAGTGGTCGGTGAAAAGGAACGCAGTTCCGAAACAGTGAATGTACGAACCCGCGACAACAAGGTGCACGGCGAGGTGTCGGTGCTCGATTTGGTGAGCAAGCTCTCGAAACTGCGGGATGAGTACGTTCGCGGAGAGGATCAGTTTTAAATTGATCTCGAGTATGGCGTCGCATTTAGAAGCGCAGGAGCCAAAATAAATGGAATTCAAATGGAGCATAATCCAAGCATTCCCACTGATGGAGGAAAAAGTGGTTCTACTAGCTTGATTATTTCTCTGATTTATTTCTTTACAAATAAATTATTGTTCTTCATCTAAAGTGCTTGTACTGTAACTTCTCGATTAGGTGAAATAAAAAATAAAATTTGACCGTGCGGTGTGTAGTTTGTAATCATTCATTCCAACTTCCTTATTGTAAGAATAATGTGAAATTTTAACCTTTAAAGTTACCTTACATTCTATTCTCGGAATATGTATGGTTAATGGCTATTCCGAATTAAAAACATGGAAACATGACATTACCACCCTGTACAACGCAGTGAGATTGTACAATACAATGAGAGTGAGATAGCTGCTACATGGGTAAAGAAAATTACCGGCAGTCAAGCTGGCACGTAAATAGTAAACAATAACATTGAACGAGGACTAAGTCGCTATACTTACCGGTCCGCTATTTACTTGAATGGAACGTTCAATTTACTTTCCCGTTAGTATCACAGTAGTTCAGTGTTCAACGTAGTTTTCATGAAACTATTTTCCTACATCGACCGAAAGCAATGGTTTCGATTTGTACGTTGTTATTTGCAATTTGTGTAGTGCTGCTCAATGCCATACCTCAGCCAACGGATGCCTTGAGTGCGTTTCTCTCGGTTGCGATACATAACAGTGGATTTCATCGGTAGGATACGTGCTTCATTGTCATAGTTCTAGGGATATTAATGTTGTATTCGGCCATTCCAGCGACATCCTCTATGGCCTTCGTTTTGGAGGGGTTAGTCGAATGTCGTGTGAGCTGCTGCTTGTGCAGCAACTGCCTGCTTCGATCTACGTCAACACCGATCAGCTGGTAGATATGAAACGGTTTCACAAAATCAACAGCTATGTTCCATTGTACGTTGACGTGGAGAAACCGACCAGCAAGTCCGATCCTTTTACCGTGTACCTGTATGAATCGGTGAGGAAGGAGATCAACATGACATTGCCGATCCATTTCCGCTACCACGACCCATCGGAGCGAAAGTATGTGAACCTGCCACATCTTATGGCATGTCTTTACTATCTTGTTCAAACATTGTTATCATTGGCCGGGTCGGTTTGCATCTTCCAGATTCGAGCGTATTCAAGTGGAAAGCCCCACATTGTACATCCGGTGTCGTAATGTGCAGGCAAGTAAATACCCTGTACGGCTGGTTGGGAAGGCGAACCTTCCGTGCTCGGACAGCTCGGAAATCGAGGACTATGACAAACTTCACCAGGCCGAACTATGCGAATGGGATGAAATGGAGTTTAATGTAAAGTTTGAGAAACATTTACCGCATGATAGTAGGTCATCAAAATGTTATCATCGTTTTCTTTTCTCTTCTTAGAACCTTCCTACAGTAATAAGTGTCCTGATACCGGTGGGTAACAGTGCGTCGTATCACTTCGTGTTACCAGCCACAATCATCGTTAGCTGGATAGGAAGCATGTACATGATCTACGTCGTACTTAAAGTCGGACGAAAGGTGAACAAAAAGCTGCTATGAAGGAAGTTCGTCAAACATTCCTAGTGTTGAAACGTTGATCTCACATGCACAATGCCGTTGGTGTAATTTTGCAAATGCAAACACTTGCACTTACGCTTTTTTATTCATGTAACAATTTTTAAATATAACAAATCTTTCCAATCCGCAGCACCTAAAGCAAAATATCAATAAATGCCACCACAGTCTTGTCCATACTACCGTGGGTCGTTTTTTGTGTACTCGTACATTAAGAGGTTCACTGTCTTCGTTCTAGTCCCTATCGATTTAATGATGTTGTTGCCTTAATTCTACATGATACGACTATAGCAATAAGTTGTCTTCTATTTGGATTCATAAACCCAGCTTGTTCTTCAATTCCTTTATGCTAAGCTATCGCTGCTCCGGTACAGGGACTAGATAGAGCGTCAGGGTCAGCGACTTATTAAAATCTAATCGCTATGATCGGTGTTGTTGTTCGTTTGATTGTTCGTGTTCCGCACAGCTTCGCTATCTGCAACAATAAAAGAAAAGAATAATTGTTAGAGTTTGAAAAAAGATCAATTCGGCAAAGAAGCAAAATATTCTGCAAATCTACCGGCACTTCGTACCATTTGTATTCGACACGGTACGCTGAACGGGCGATTCTGGCTCGTTCCATCGTTGAGTGTCGGCCTTGCCGAAGATGATGAAAATAAGATTGCCGAAGAAGTACACCGCGGCCGCTATGTAGAACACTCGACGCCACTGAATGGGGTCAGTCTGAAATAAATAGGCAAATAAATTATGACTATTCAAGAAAGGAAACATGTTTGAGAGTTCTTTACCGCATCCGTTATCACTTCACCCACAATGAGGGGTGCAATGATGGACATAATATTGGCCGCACAGTTCGTGATACCCATCATGGTGCCGGCATGATTTGGAGCGAGATCGATGTGGTTAACCTGGAAGCCCAAATAGGTGGCGGAGTTGATACCGACTGCCAGCGTCAGCAGTACGATGGCCAGATCCGACCCACCCTTGGGCACGAAGGCAAGCCCGAGTAGGGCAACCATCGGTACCCAGAGGCCGATGGTGTTGAAAAGTTTACGGCTGGCGACGCGCGACAGATATTGCCGGTTGATAAGAAAGTCCGACAATGGGCTGAACACGAAGCTTAGCATCCACATAACCAGGTACGGGAGCGATGACAATAAGGCGTTCTTTTTGATGTCCTTCTCAAGCACCTCTTTCATGTAGGTGGGCATCTCGGTGAGCAGCGTCCAGAAGCCCCAGTTGTGTGCCATGTGAGCAATCGTGAGGGCGAGCATCGGAGCGGACGTGAGAATGGCGATCCATGGTGTGACAATGCGTTGGCTGTGATCATGCGGTCCGAACGAGCTCTCGATGAATTCGCGCTCCTCTGGCGCAATGCCGCGATATTCTGCAGGGGAGTTACTGCCGTAGAAGAACCACGCCACCGACCAAAGAACACCGACGGCACCGGAGATGTAGAATATACTCGGCCATCCCATGCTGGACGAGGCCAGGAAACCGCTGATGGCGAGCATTATCACCGTGCCGAACTGTGCTCCGGCGTAGCTCAGTGTTCCGAGTCGGCCACGCTCCGAGGCCGGGGCCCAGCGCGAAAGCATTGTGTGCGTCGAAGGAAAGATGAAACCTTGACTGAGCCCTTGAATGATGCGGAGCCCGATAACGGCCTGGAAGGAACAAAATAACATTTAGTTTAGTACATGTACCAATTTGCCCAACAAAACATCTTACCTTGGCATCACCCACATGGGCACAGAGCGGGGTCAAAACGGCGAGTACGGAGCAGCTGGCTATCGAGAGGAGTAGCAGGATTTTCGGACCGAAGCGTTGTGCCAGCTGACCGGCCGGTATTTGCGTGAACACGTACCCCCAGAAGAAGCTACTCAAGATGACAGACTTCGTCCGTTCGTCCCAGTTGAACTCTTCGAAATCCTTGTTGGCCGCATGCCGGTCTACCATGGCCACGATCGCTACCGAAAGGTTGACGCGCAAGGCGTACGCCACCGTGAGTCCGAAGAACAGAAGCAGTGTTTGTACATGTCGCGCACCGAAGCCACTGGCTAGTGGAAAGAAAGGAGATCAAATTATACTAGTGTACTATGTTTTTACTGCCAAATCTGTACAGAAACAGTGGATCGCGGATCATTACGCTGCTGAGGATGACCAATTGGGCGATATTCATATCGAGTAGTTGAGTCTCCGCAGCAACCGCAACCGAGGGGCATCGTGCGCTTAGAAAAACGTCCAGCGTTTTTCTGTTTTCCGTTTCGTTAGCAGGCCGTATTGGCGATGCCGTGGAGGTACATGCAACTGTCTGTGGCTGGAGGAGGTCAAACGACGTTCAAGCGAGGTTTCGCTATCGGGCCATATGGCAGCTATCGCGAACTGTGATGCTCGGTTTGCCTATCTTGTGGAACCGACCAAGCAGCAAAGCTGAACAAAGAAACAGTCTCGCACCTCGCGGATCTTTTTACTTTAAAAGCTTTTTTTTAGGTGAATTCTACCACAACGCGTCACAAGTTTATCGCAGCACCATTTCCCTGTCGGACGGGTGTTATGTTGGCAGTGGTTGTTACCGATCGATTAGGTATAACTTTGTTTTCATTTATCACAGCAGTTCAACATAATGGCAGTATACGAAGAGACTACACTGATAAACTGACTTGAAGCAGGGCACGAGATTCTTCCTCAGACCAGGCTTCAGAGAAAACGATTGCTCGGGAACTGAATGCGCGATTGTGTGGCTGCGAAAACTCTGTGCGAAGGCGAATGTTTACAACAGCTGCTGATGCTACCCATCGTTGCTCGCGCACCCTGCACGGTGGTGTGTGTCGCGCAAGCCCCAGCCCTCGTCGCTAGAACAAAAAGGAAAGCTAACAGACGCACACCGTCACGATGCTTGTGTGGAAGCGCGGGGGCACCTTCGCGTCTACCTGTTGCTTTTCTAGTTTAGCGCAGCAACCGAAACCGAACATTGTGACGGTCGCAGCGCGTTGGCAGCGTAAAACACGTGCTAAGCTGTTTGTTGTCCTTCCTGTTTTGGGGAGTACTGCCGGTAGTTGATGTTCTGATAACATTATAGTAACAAAGTAGTGCTATTTGTGCTGCAAAACATGAATATCAGTTGACTGCCGTGGCGATACTGAGCCCGGCCGATGCCAACAGGTTCCCGAAAGCAGATAGATTGTGCCGCCGCGTGCTCGTGATAGCTTACCGATAATGTTCAATCGTCTAATAAAAGATAATCACATAAAATATACATATACATATAAAAAATGCATCGAAGGACTCTTGGGTGCGGGCTCATTCTGATAGCCATGGCGTGCCTTTTAATGGGGCGCGAAATTGAACGAAATTTCGCGACACAACTTTCAATGCAAACGTCTCCCCACTTCTCCACCGCTCCTTTTCTTTCCCTCTTCTATCTCTCGTGTTCGCGGTTTATTTCATATCTAGAGCCCTAAGGCGGTATAAGCGAACGATCTATTTGGGTTCAACGGATATTTTTCGCTTATCAGAGGCACACATTCACGCGATGGATCGTGGTTGAGGTAATTTATATTAATTTTATCTCCACAATCAACTCTTAAATGCTGCATCGCGGAACCGGTCAAATGGAACGACACTCTGGCTGATTTCGCTTATAAAAATCGTACCGTAGAACAGGAGTTTGAATCAAATGTGACTTTAAAGTATTTTCTAAAGTGTGGTTGGTATGGTTTTTTTTTGCTTTCGGTACTTCTGCTACATCATTCACTGATTGATTCGATCGTGTGTCAGATCTATTCTACAGAACTATCCCGAAACACTGTAAACGTGCCATTACGGCTTCACTGCGCCGTAAACACCTGTGTTGGTTTCGGTTTAGTTTGCTGCGTTTCTAGATGGCTTGCGTTTCCTGTGCTCAATGCTACCAGAATCCATCGTTAAAGTTTTTTTTTGTTTGCCAATTCCACAGTCCGACAACGGATGTTCACAGACACTATTTTCAGTACACTATTTCAGATTTTTTTTCTTCTACAGTTCAACACCAATATAATAGATTGTTTAGCCGGCAGTTTCTACAATTACCAAATTACCTTCGTCTTTTCGATTACTAGCCATGGCGTTCAACAACTGGACACTTCGTTGGACATCCTCTGCTGTTGAGATGAATTACCTAAATAGACTAATCGAACGGGAACGTGCTTTCCTGGTACGCCATTTCATCACCAATGCCGTTTCCAGCTCCGCGCCGATAAGTATGACATCCCTACGAATGTCTTTATCAGAAGATTGGCTAGATGAAGTGCTCATGCCGCGTGGCGTATGGCGTATTTACCACCAAAATCAACCAGCAAACAACAACCGTTCAATGTGTATAGATACCGATAGGAGCATGCTACGGAATAGGATATTGTGAACCAAACCCGCTTGTAGGTGCCTGATCGATAACGAGTTCTCTCTGAGTGGGGTCAAGGCGTTTTTGAGGGAAACTGCAAACGAGTCGTTCGAACACTTGAGCGTATTGGTCAAGTGGTCACGTGTTTGGTTTTCAAAACGTGGCCACAGTGTTGACCGCTACAGGAAGGCGGTCGTACTTCTCGACACTCGTACAGGTTGCCGGTCAGGACAGAGGAAATCCTTTTGTACCTGGACCATGTGACAAGTTAAAATTTTTGTGGGTCTGGTGTTGCTGCTCCTGCTCTTACAATTTGCACTTAACGATTCTATCCAATCACTACGTGAATAGTGGTAAAAAAGATAAATATTAATTGACTAGCAGTGTGCATACAAATAAACACAACCGTTCAACATACTTCCCGCCCGACGGTGATTAGCAGCAGGGAAGCCCACGGGAAACAATGGCCCCACCACGCTGGTTGATAAACATGACAGAATTCAATCGAAGCCGTACGGGGGAAAATAGTTGACGAATTTATTCACCCCGGGCATCACACGATGCATACACGATAGCAGTCACGATGTTCGGCCGATTTGCTAACGGCCGGAAGTAGAAACCGCTCATAAACAACACCCGTCCTACCGCACGAGGGAACGTGACCACCCTTCGAGCTCCGTGCTCACCGAACGTCTTCTGGTACGTGCAGTAGAGGGCGATACGTTTTTGGTCAAACGGTTCCATCGTTTTGCTGGATACGAAATTATTGGGCAGCAAGTGCCAAGTTTCCCAGGACGGTGAAGGTAAAGGACGAACAATTGTTCCGTGCTGGTCTTGGGAGACAAACGTAAAAGCGTAAGCCATTCGCCGGCCATATGCGTATTCCGAGGGCACTGAAAATGTCACAGGGACGCCCGACAGCATTCCACCTGAGTCCGAACTCTTCTTAAAGCTTCTTCCTGCATTGAGTGCAGCCGGAATGACCCTCGGCGCCGACAACAACACTGCGTCAGCTCCACCGACGACAACACCGCACAGGCGCATCAGGCAAATCTAAACTCATGTCGCTTGTTTATACTGACCGGCGGAACCTTACGATGTTGAATCCCGCCGAGTTGATAACGATCTTCGGTGTCGGGGCCGCAGATATCGGCTGGCAGTAAGAACCCCGACGGTTGGGTAATGGTGACCTAATCGATTGGTCAGGAGTACCAGCGTTGGAAGCGGTAAGCTCGGCCATGGAGGTTTATCATTACAACCGCACCGACCTGATTGATGCGATGCAAGCGATCCACTGTCGTCAGAGTCGGTGGGCATTGGAGTCAGAAGTTTAAGGAGGTTATCAGGCACAAGCTTAGAGCGTTTCATACCAAGGACAGACCGAAATGCGGTCGATGAATAGAATAAGGTTGCAGTGGGTTTATAGGATTAACATGTACATATTTTTTTAACCTACTGCAACAGCATAGGTTTTGGAGCAGAACGTTCAATGGAAAGACCTGTTTCAAAATGGCTTTCGGTGCAGTTTCGTCATTGTAGCAATGGTTTTGTTCAACATTGGAAAAACATCGCCAGGAAATTCGTACAACCGATGAAGCATACTAGTAAGTATCGTTTTGATTCCATCCGTTTTTAATGCACCGCTGATGTTTCCCCACCCTTCTTCTGACATAATTCATTTTTTTATTCGATAAACGAACAGTTACCACGCGCAAATTGAAACTATTTCGCTGAAAAGGGATAGCAATTCGACACGATGCCACATGAGGTCCGATTACCGGATTCCTACAGGTGTGTTTGGTTAAGTATCTTACCTAATCGGCTGCCCTTTTCGTATCTGAATAAGCGACACATAAAATACAAACAAGATGTTACCCTTTAATGGCTCCAAACACAACCCATTCATATGGCATTCGAGTTAATCCAGCACATACCCAGAGATTGCCTGCGCACGGGCGATCGCAAGCACATGTGAAATATCCTCCACCCGCCGTTGGTTTTTTACGTCCGTTCCTGGAAGTTTGATTGGAATGGCTTCATATCCCAAAAGCACGTGTACGTAGCCCAGCGGTATTGGGAAATAAAATACCTTCATCTTACAATCAATCAACATCGCCACGAAGTCAGTGCTGGCTGGAAGACCACCCCGGGAGGGGTTTAGATTCCCTCCGCTCGGACTGCTTGCCCCCGATCCCGTCGTTTAGTCATCGCATTGTATTGTACCGAATTCCTACCGACCTGCGTGGAAGTGACGCTAATGAAGCTTCTCAGCTCGCGAGATGGTTCAGCCGACAGTTGCCGGTACCCTGGGTAGCTATAGTGACACGATCTGATTGATCGTTGCTTAGCGCAACGCGCGGATTCATGTTTTGCTGCCGTCGATCGCGTACGCCACACAGCCACCAACGACAAATCGTATGGATGGCTACAGCTTCAGGCCGCCCTACTCGCTCACGAGATGTCGGACGTTTCCGATCTCCGGTGGCGACAACTTCCTTCCGCGGCACATCGTGCAGTTGGATGTTAGATTCCGTTCCTCGCTGATATTGTAGGTGAAGCAGCAGGAATGTTGGGGGGGTTATATCATGACCCTCCCTTCCACCGAGTGTATGAAGCGGCGCAAATAGACACGCGAGCATCAAATTCAGTCACACCGGAGGACAGGGTTATTGACGCTTTGAGGAAATAGCAGTCGCCAGAGAAAAAATAAAAATAAAATAGTTGCCATCGCGAGAGAAGACGAAAGCAGCTCGGAGGGATCCTTTGGATGGAGTAAACGCATACCTTCGGAATGGGAGGCACCAGTCGCGGTGCTCCTTTTTTCCTCCCGCGGCATTCTAATACTTTGCGCGAATGCGCAACGGTAGCCTTCGGGCACACATTCAACAACAAATCCATGTCATGTGCGAACGGAAAAATATAAATTCCGTGGTTTGTTTACAAACAACTAACACAAAGATCTAGTGGTCTTTCGCAAATTTGTGGAACATTTGCGGTGTCCGCTCGGTTTCATGTCAAAAAGTAAGCTCTTGCTGTCGGAGCTGATTTTTCGGTAGTTTTGTTTTTCTTGAGTTTTGCGGTCCCCAGCATCACCTTCACCTTTCCGGATCCAGCGAAAGCTGGGACACGACTTCGCCGTCAGCACGATCCTGATGACGCTAAACGGAATTCGACGGAGGGGTTTCGTTTTTGCTCTCGCTATACGTTCACTGAGTTATGGTGGCGATCTGGTTCTGGTTTGTTTGGGTTTCGTGTCTCCTACCGCTTTTTGAATTCGGATTACCACGATATTCGCTTTGTTTTGATTCTGTTGTTCCGCACTAGCCTGCCCCAACAGGTTCCTCGGGTCGGTTGGTATTGAAAAGCGTGACCGAGAAACTTGAATTCAGCCGTCCAGTGGTGCGGCGACACTAGATTCGCCAACCGGCGACGGTCAAGGTTGTTGGAAAGGATTTCGGCGCCATGCAGCAACGCATAGGCATAAGCTTCCCCCCCCCCCCCGAAACCCCTAGGATAAAAAGGAATGAAGGAGGAATGGACAGATTCCGCAGGAACTAATAATAGTAAAATTAAAATAAAACGAAACATGCAGCAACATTCACTGCGGAAGCCAAGAAAACGATAAAAGCCGTCGTGTTCACCTGAAATAGCCCTACTCTATGTTCATTGACGAATGCTGCGAGAGGTTAAGGAACTGAGCCGTGATAACTGTGGCCGGGAAAACGGAATGATTTTGGTATGCGAATTGAGAAGGTCACTCGCGGTCACACGTCAGTCTTCTTTTTTGTCTGCTCTGCAAGGTGCTCCACCGGATACATTACGTGTATTTTTTTGTTGTTGCGGGTTTCCTTTGACGGTTTGTTCCGGCGATTATATCCTCCGTATGCAGCGTTACCGTTCAGTACACTACGAAAATGGAAACGGCTGCTCTCTCTGTGCAATCCTCAGCAAGTGTCCCAACATAAATTCTCTACGATTCCGAACGCCCCGTTTCCGATCTCAACCCGAGCTCACCCTTCTTCTCAATTGATGAGAACCGCCCGTAGTCGGTTACAGATCACCTAGTACACACCTAAACACTTACAATTGTATAAACAACTTTTTTCTTTTATTTTATTTGCACGTAATCGGAAAACCGATTTTCCGCAGAACGGACAGTGCGCCGGTTAAGCGTGAATAAATTAAAGTACTATGTGTAGTTTGTTGCGCATTTGAAAAAAAAGGTACTGTAGACGAACTTTCGGTTTAAGTTTCATAATCATTCACGAAGTGCTTCGCAAAATGAGCACTTTTAAATACTCAAATACTTCATTTGGATATATACATCACGGAATATACATTTAATTTCAACAATAACACGGTTTCGGTTAACACGATTTAAACATATCCGTTTGACACCGTATACTACGTCCGACTACTTACGAGCTTTTCCTTCACCAGCGTACGTTTTCATTTCCTCCAAATCTTTCGTCGCTCCATTGGATAAATCGGCCGGTTTGCCCTCCACTGTGGCGTTGTCGTCTGAGCCCATTTTTTGTGGTATTTGTTTTGATTACACTTTAAAATAACACTTTTCTTTCGAACGCACCGAATGAATATTGAAGATTTCCGGATATAGATATATTAGGGTGGTTCTACATTAACACATTTCAAACTAGTTCTAACAATAATGCCCAACAGCAATTAATCTGAAAAAACAGATTCACATTGGAGTTTTTTGTTGAACTTTCACCGGGAGCCCTATTCAGCTGTTCTTGTCGCCGTGCATTCCCGTCCGCTTTTGGCGGTTGAAACACTTAACGAACACGTTAGGTAAGGAATGCGACAGAGAGCACTAACTTTTTTGTTTGAAAAGAAATAAGGCAAACAAGTAGCAACGATCAAATGAGCACTAAACCGTGTGGCGCTGCTTCGCGGGTGCACCTCAGCACTGAACGGAAGCACCCGATAGAATGCAGAAACAATCGATCGTTCGTGCCTGATAAAGCGTAAAATGGCTGCTGGGTCTCCAGCTCACCCCGCTCCAATCGGGCCGGCCGTTCGCGGTGCGCGCACCGCGAATCGATTTGGCACACCAACACATTCTTACTCATTTGGCTAGTAGGGCTAGTAGGTACTGCACTAGTATCCGATCAACTGTTGCAGTGTTGCAGTTAGTAGTTTTTGAAGCTTCGTTCCTACACTAAATATAAGTGGCTCGTTGCTAAGAACCATGCGTATTGAGTTCTGCCAGTTTTAGCTCAATCGTTAGGTGGGGTTAGTAGTAAACGGTATCCGCCGGAAGGCTGTCTTTTTTTTCTCGCACGTGCTTTTCTCGAGGGAACGGATGCCTTTCGAGAGGGCAAAGTGATGCCGCTCCGGTTCCGGTACATCGAAAAGGAACTAAGACGTAGGTAGCAGGGAGCAGCAGGCCACTATCCCAGTAGCTTTTCCCGAGTATGCGTTATACATTACCGACCCATCTATGCGCTACATCACGGACAGACCACGGCACAAAGTTCTGAAAGAACGCGAAAACCTTAGGACTTCGTTATCAGGCCGTTTGCCTATCAGTCGACAATCCCGTGTCCGGTTCTGACAGGTACATTGCAACTAAAGCTCGTGGCATTGTCTTCCCGTGTGACGTCACGGTGGGTTGAGGGTCCTGATCGACCCGAGCAGGCTCGAGAGCCGATGACCCACTTCAATAAAGAGTAGGATCAACGGGGAAGGTTGTTGATTTTGTAACTTACGACAGTCTGAGCACACTTTCCCTCCTATCAGGGTTCTACGCGGAACAACCCGCCCCGTTTACAACCAACCTTAATTGCTCCAACACCGTACGCGTTAGATGGCTCGTGGGAAAGTATCACGTAATCGATTGTAATTGGCTTATCATCAGCATTAGAACTACCTTTCCGGGAGTGTAGAATGGACGAGCGATCATTCCTGCGCCCGATTTCAGGTGTTGCAGTTCGACACTTCGTTCGACGTTCGACACAGCATTTACTAACCCGGATGAGAACGTCTCGAGTTGAAAACGAACGTTTGGTTCCGTTGTAAAACTTTCTGAGTCCTGTTCCCGGCACCGGCACAGATCAACCTAGCGGCAGGGAAGATACGCATCCGTCCAGTAGTGCTATGGGCGATAATAATAATACTAATAGTTATTAAGGCAGAATTGAGGAAGCGGCGAGATTCCATAAATGTGCCGTTTAATGTCAATTAGAAGCACAGGGTTAAAGTCAGGTGCAGCACGTCGTGCGTATCGCGCGTACGATCGTGGATTCGTGCGTGCGTTCGTGCGCAAGGCACGTGAGCGGCCATTCGATGAAAACTTACACACATCACAAACACACGACAGGTTTATCGTCGGTCGATAAATTTTGAGTGAATGTTAATTAGACGTGCCGCACATTGACACTCCACACTTTGGCAATGGAACGGCGTCGATTGACTCGGGTTATGGTCAACCGGGCGGACGACGGCAGCGGCAACAACGACGACGACGGTTTTGCTTCGCACTTGGAGTGCAGAGAAGGGCAGGCAGGTTAGACCGTTTTGATGAGCTGTTATCCTTTCGGGATGCGCTTTCCGCTGTTTGTTGGGGGAAGGGTAGGGGGTTGTCAAGTATGTCTATTCATCGACGATGGGTAAGTTGAGAATTGTGAAGCCTTTTAAGCCTTGAACTACGTTGATGAACAGTAGCGGTAGTCTATCGGGGCA
>JAOEFI010000004.1:16158820-16187256 GCA_034621735.1 Anopheles plumbeus | reverse complement strand
CCAGGTAAATCATATTACAGGTAGAAACTGAAGGATCTGGTATCACGGCATGGCACGGGGCAGTCAGGAAGGTGTGTCCAGTTCCATCAGTCTTTCGAATGCCCTTCGTCATCCGTTCAATGTTCGTCGTTTAATATTTCTTTACCCTGTTTCGTGAACATTTATTAGGGAAATCTGCACATGTCAAGCAAACAATTTGTACCCAATACTTTCAACTCGTTATAGATTTAGCCAAACCATTTTCTTGTGTATTCGAAACTGTTTGTGTTTGAAATAGACCGCTTAGGAAAGATCTGCGGAACCGAACCGGATGATAATAACCTTTCATTTGAGGGCCCTCTACTATCATGAAAGCAATTCCGTTATCTAATGGTCCCAGAAAGCTACTCCTTTCCGTAATAAATTCGCATTCCAACAGAAATGCGGATGAACAACAGCATCATCACGGGAGTTCAATTGAAAGGTCCAGTTAATTATTATCCTTATTTTCAGAAAACGAACAGCGTATTTTCTCATGCCACAACTGTTATCATTCGAACACTCTCCTAATGTCTATTGGGCCAACATCGGCTGCATCCGGAGCTGCATGGTCGAACAGAATCTTCGTCAAGTCTAGATCCACGTACAAATGTGCGCCCTCCGTAGCGTCGATGTTACGTCCTTTCTGCAGTGAGTCGCTACCGACTTTACGATGTTCAACCGGAAGCTCTGCTGTTGGTTTCCTGACTAGTTCCACTTCACTTCTAGCCTGATCGGGGACACTCCCAAGAAGATCTTCCGTCGCTGGTTGACCTCCAGCTACAGCGTGTGCAGTTGAGATCTCCTCTGGTACCACATCTGACCGGGCCGAATCTTCACCGGTCGCTGGCCTTGTCCTGACTTCCGAGAATCGCTCCTTCAGTTCCTGCACTTTCTGCTCGAGCTGCTGGACAACTGCCTGCAGCTGGCTGAGACCAGAGTTGGACGGGCCTTCCACTTTCTCCCACTCGGACGAAGGCGATGGACGAAGGTGGCTTGAATCGTGATGGTGCTGATGTTTGTGATGTTTGTGATGTTTATGGTGCTTATGATGATGATGATGATGATGATGTTTCGTCGGCTTTTCCTGGTGAAGATTCCGGCTGGACGATAGATCGTTCTTGGGGACATGTTCGTCGAAGCATGTCGATGGACCGTGGGTGTGCAGCGGCTGACCGAAGTAGAAGCGGTTTACCATTTTTTTCCCCCATGGCAGAGGTAGGACTGGTTTCATCCGAAAATTATGCCACGTTGGAGAATCAACCAGCGTAGGCGACGTTCCGAAATTTGACCAATAGTTTGAAGTCGGTGCCTGGTTGGGCGTTGTCTCCGCTGGCCCCCGATCGCTATAGTAGAAGAGTTTCCCTAAAAGGAAGAGGGAGACACGCAAACGAAAGATAGTTTTGTCAGTAGATTGATTTGTTCAATATTAAACCATATTTCCAACGGTTTATCTCACCTGCATCGATTAGCAGAAAACAGCATCCGAATAACACAACAGGTATATAAGAGACGCCCATTTTTTTCTAGCTAGAATTATATGGAGCGCTTCAACGGATGTATAGCAGCATCTGGCTCTCGTTAAACTGATGGATCGGTCCAATGATGCATGTATTTTATATCGTTTGTTCAGGTATTGGATGTATTGTATTGGAATTTCCTATATTAGAGGTAGATTTATGTTTCTATCGTTTGAAGGGAAGATGTCTTAATTGCTTTTCTTTGGAGAAGCGTGGTATTTGTTTATACTTTCGCATTCATACCTGTTTTACTTTAAAAGCGGTTTTACATAACCCCTACCCTTAACTTAATTGCAGGCGAGTGCAAAAGAATCGAAATCACACTTGAATACCTAAATAGCACCCGAGAGAATCCGCCCTTTATTACCTAAAGTGTAATAAACATTAAGCTTTTCGAATTTACCAGTGGTCAAGCGCAGGAACCCGGTGCAGGATGCCGGATGTCAAATGGTGTGAAAAGCATGAAGGCAAAGTTGCAAGTTTTATTTCTGAAATTCATTTCGTTTATTTCACAAAATGAAACACAACTTCGATAAATAGTTGTAACTACAGCTACATCAGCCGTTTACGCGATTGTTTGAATTCAAACGTACATTTGGCAATGAGTGTTAATCCGAGGCCCTCTGAAGTCCTGTGGATTGCCCATGACTCATTGAGTTAAGGAAGGCGAGAAAGAAGAGTTGTATCCTTATCCTAGCGTTGTGATCGATGCGCGAATTGCACCGGTGTGGCAGTACGGAGATGGTTGAAAGTGTTGAGGAGTGATTGCGTTTCCGATGCTGTGCAGTTTGAGTGATAGTAGAATGCCCGGTGTCTCAACAAGACTCGGGCGGGGTACAGTAGCGTGGGCAGTAATATGAGCCGCGCGGAACGCACAGCTCCCCGTTGAACACGTAGTCGGCCGAACAGGACAGCGTACTCTGTTTGCCGTCGATGCAGAAGAAGTATTGCTCACAGCCAGTATCGTAGTCGACGAAGAAGCCGGCCCGGGCACAGCTCGGCTCGCAGCTACGGGCAATGCAGTTCTCGCTCGCTGCCGCGTCCACATCGTCCACCCCCGGGCAGGTGTAGGCGTCTCTTGGGACGCAGCTACGCCCGTCAAATATCTTGCTGCCGCGGCAGGTAAGTGTCTGTACCTTTTCGCCCCGCTGGCAGAAGTAATACTGGCGACACTGGGACTCCCGGTCCTGGTAGTACCCGTCGGCCCGATCCGCACAGATCGCATCGTCCGCACACTCTGTGCGGTCACCGGAGTTCGCTACCCTTGCGCGACACTTTCCGTCGGAGAAGCTCTGCCCCGGCGCACATAGGTACGATATTTTGTTCCCATTCGTGCAGAGATGGTACGCTCGGCAGCCGGCTCTCGCGTCCTTGTGGTAACCGTCCTGTTTCCCCCGGCAGGAGTCCACATCGTCCACCGGGCACTGGTAGCCATCCAGCGGGACACAATTCTCACCGTCGAACCCGAACCCTGGTGCGCAGCGAAGGCTCGTTTTGGCACCGTTGTGGCAGTAGAAGTAGGCACTGCAGGAACTCGACTGTGAGCCGTTGATGGGGGAGAGGTCCTGGTAGTAGCCGGACGACCTCTGGGTGCAGTCGGACGAGTACGGGATCTGATGACAGACCTCAACCGACCCGAGATGATTCTCGCGGCACGCGTTCCCCAGGGCGTCATAGTGAAAGCCGTACGGGCAGGAGTGTTGCTCTCCGGTTCGCTGCCCATCGCAGCGTATGTAGTAGGCGCACCCTTTCCTCGGATCCACGTGGTACCCGTCGGTGCGCTGTTGACAGATGTCACCCGTTGGATCCAACCGTGGGCAGTGATAGAGAAAGCTCAGCACACATTGTTGCCCATTGAACACCGTCATTGGGGGACATTCGTGGCGTCCGGTGAGCTGCCGTGACCGACACTCGATGTACGCTCGACAGTCTCGCGATGTGGCCGCCAGGTGGAGCCCATCGGGAAGAAAAGCGCAAGCGCTGGTGGCCATGTCCCACTCATGCTCTCGGTGAGTGGAGTGGCAGGAGGTGCCCCCCCGGAGCGTGCACCGGTTAGTGCTTCCGTCGAAGCGGTACCCCGGGGGACATTCGAGCACATCTAGCACCCGATTGTCGTGGCACACGAGATACTTCTTGCAGTCCTTGGCGTCGTCCTGTAGTACGTGATTTCCATCCGACAGTCCGTAACAGCGCGGATCAGCATCGTAGCGGAAGCTGATGCTGGTTGCTTCCGGACCCTCGCAGACGACGCGCTCCTGCGAAGAGCAAGTCCTACCATCGAACAGTTTCCCCGGCGGGCAGTTGTCGGTGGACACCAGCGTCCCGCCATGGCAGCGATACGCTCGTTTGCAGGCGTGCGACGTGTCGGCATAATTGCCGTTCGTTTTCCCGCTGCAGATCGCTTCGTAGCATGTTCCTGCAGGGATACAGGATGTCAAAGACGGCCAGCAAGGTCACGTTGCCGTCGGCCATACGCTTACCTTCACTGCGGACACACTTCTGCTGGTAGAAGTCGAACATGGCCCCGTCGGAGCAGCTGGAGCGGATCGGTTGGTTCTGATGGCAGCGGTAGTAGGCGCTGCAGCGCGTACCGGGGACCGCGTACGAGAAGTCATCGTCGTGCGAGCACACCAACTCCAGCGATGAAGCTCCTGTCGGTAGACAACGTACGTAGATGGAAGGCAAAGATGTAAACATGGAAATGAGGTGAAGACAGCCTGCAAATTACGCGAAATTACGCACGGATTCTCTTCGCCAGCCGACAGTGATTAATCTGTCAGCTCCAGATGGTGGGCAGTGTCAGCCCGAAATATGGTTTAACTGCGAATACAACCGGTTCGCGTGCCGCGAGCACAATATTGACGTCAATTCGTGGCCCTCAGAGCGAAACAAGCTTGTCGGGAAATTCCGACCGGGCACTTTGAGCAGCTACTGATTTTGGTTGCTATGGTGTTGACGTCGAAAATAGACACGGTGAACCATGATTGATTCATTGTTCGAAATCGAAACTCCATGTTGTTGGATGGAGCAGTGTGGATATCACTTGTTTAATAACACTAATTTAAAGTGACATTAAATTAAAGTGGACACAGCGTCTTATAAACGGATGATTTAACTTGGTTTTGATGCGAATAATTATAATGACATTTAAAAGCAGGCGATCATTTGTGGAAACGAATCCCCGTTTTTTTTGTGTGGAATTTGTGGTTATAGGAATTTATTTCATCATAGTAGTAATTGACCAGGGCATGCTCAATAATCTGTCAGTTACCCTGACGTTTGGCCATTCACAGTTGTGACGCGCATTAAGCAAGATGCGATTCGTGGTAGCATATATTCTCGGCCTGGTATCATTGCTTGGGATCTTGAAAAACTTAACCGAAAAAAGCCCATGTAACACCATAAACCGTTCATATTCTCCCACGCTGGTGCAGCCGTATCAGGAGGACGAGTTTCGCCACGAGTTGCTTTGTCCCGGCTACTGGCTTCGAGCGGACTTGCTACTGATTCGGGGCGACTGTTGGTCACGGAATGGGGCGTAAGTCAAAAGGATACTAGCGAAATGCTCCGTAAACTGTTTCATTAAGTATAGCAATATCGTTTCGTTTGTTCCTTTCAAGCAGTTTGAACATGAAACGAACAGTTGCAGAGATGTTTCCGAACGAGGGATGGAAGTTGCTCACCTTGCGCCTGGAAAGCGGTTCGGATGAGCTCAATGCGGTGCAGCAGCTGCCGCACCTGACCAATATTCGAGATGGATTGTCGTTTCGTCAGATTTGTTTTCGCTACATTTTGCAAGAGGACACTGCCTTGTTTGAGGTAAGTTAGGATGTGGTTGTACATGCGTTGTTTTTTATAAATGCTGTGCGCACTCGGTCGGATACATTCGATGCATATCTTCCCTGACCAGAAACTCACTTGGGCAACCAAACCGATTCCTTTCAAGTGGACTAGAGGTCCTTGCCGTGATGGACAAATCTGTCTACGCGGTCGCCCGTCATCAGCGAACGGCTGGGCCTACGCGTTGGTTTGCAAAAGTTCACTGGTAGAGATGGTCCCCATGAAGCGAACAAAATACGAGCGCGTCTTCGGGAGACATTCAAGAGACATGGATGTTACGCAAGCAAAACTGTGGATCGAACAGGAGACGGAGGACGCCTTAAAAGTAACTGCAGAGGAAGCCGAGGAAGACCTTGGGCATGAATTTGCAGAGGAAGGGGTGAAAACTTCAGTCAAAGTTGCCGCAAAGGACGACGAGATATCTTCATGAGCATAAAGAGGAAGTGTCGAAAGAGATTCCTTTCGCATTCTACATTGCCATCTACATGAACTTCCTCCGTGACGATGGAAACTTATGTAACTCTTGATACAGTATAATTCACTTAGAATATTATCATTCTACACTTTAAATAGATCATACATCATTACGCGCATGACACAATTCTCAAAAAAGGCCTGCTCACCGTTGTGCGAGTATTATTTAAAATTCTAACGATTGTGCATATTTTAGCGAGCGTGTGAACGAAAGAATCGCCATCCTTGCGATGGTGGTGGTCCGCGGCTGATTGTTTTTTTTATTTCTTGCATCTAGAACGCGTCCTATACAGTGTGCAAATCAGGCGAAAATCCAAACAACGCGATCCGGGCAAGACTAACAGTGCGACACGGGGTTCTTCTATCGAGTAAACATTTGTCGTCTCCTAATCCTTTTTGTTTATTCCGTCATCCCGGATTCGTGCTAACAAGTCGTTAAATTTTATGAATGATCGCAGAGCAGACACACGAGCATCCTTAAAGCAATCTACAGACACACACGAGCACGAGCACTCCGTATCAATAAAGCGATAAATCAACCGATTAGAGAAGTTTCAGTGTTTCGTTTTGCATCGTTTTTGCTAAGGAGTTCCTTTCGCCAAATTCGTGCAAATCGTTTGCACGCTGATGATTATGTTTTCAAGATATCAATCGACCGGACCGGTGTAAGGGTGACCGATTTCAAACTTGTGTTGGCTAAAAAGTTGAAACGATTCGATAAAAAGCAATCGGTGAATTGTGTGCTAAACACATTAAGCCGTCTCAAGATAGTTGATAAGACAGTAACTCGTTGTTGTCGAAAGTAGAAACTATTGTGACAACTTAACACCATGCTCCATTGACTGAGAATTCATTCTATCACGTTGCCAGATAAATCGAAAGAATGGTCGCAAACCAGCTGTACGATCTGCACATCATACCACACCGGATCTGATTTGGATACAAATGTAGTTTGCTTCCTCGCCTCCTCGCCCTCTCTGTCTCCTTCGATCTCCCTCTCCGCTGTCGGTTATGATGGGCTTACCTGTGGCAAGGACGGTCATTGCTATCGCCGTTACGAGTTTGCATAAATTTCCTTCCCTCCGTTCGCGGCCTCCGTTCCATCGTTTCATCCTTCCACCGCGTGTGATGCTTTTGTCTACCTGCCCACCTCGCACGCCCCTCATAGCGAAGCTCGGCGCGAGACGAACGCCAACAGGTCTGTCGATTCGGCTCGACGTCGATTGAGATGTTCTCTCAATCGCAACAGCTCACCCGCGTCGTTTGTGAAGCCCAGCGCTCTTCCGTTGACGGAACTGAAGTTCAACGTAGAGTTCGTGTAGATGCGTGCAGGTCGGCAGGAGGGCGCTAGGGATATTGCTGGGTTTTTTGTTTGCCCGCACGAGCTTGTGCCACTGAACGACTGTTACGACTTAATTAGCTAGTGCTAGCGGATCGTTGGGGTTCGTGCCTTCTCGTGAAGGAACCCGTGCTACGGGGAAGGCGCGTCCTCCGTTTTTCCTCCACGGGGCCTGTCAAAACTGTCTATCAGAATCTGCTCGGTAGTTGGAAGCAAACAAAAAACAGAGAGAGAAAGAGAAATATTCGTTGATAGGTAGCGTAGAATTGTTGGAAGCGCGAGTTTCTGTGGGGCACGCGTTGGCACGTGACTTGTTTGCGCGGTGATTGACTCGAATATTGGCGTATCGGAATGTTAGTGTTTTCCTTATAGCGTCCTCAGTCAATCGTCTCCCCCACTCCATCTCGCCCGGTACTCTCACACGCGCTTCGACGATGAACTCGTGTACGGCGTGTTGCTCTCAGCACATTAACCGAGACGGATCAAGGCGGCGGCGCCTACGGTGGTGATGGTAGTGGCGGGCTGAGCCACAAAACCAGTTCGCGGAGGCGGATCTAGACGTCGGATTACGGATGGTCAGTGAAAAATGGTCAATTTAGACCCCACCCCGTACCCGTGTTGCTGAAGGTGCTGAACGTCGACTTCAACGTGCGATGTTTACGTGTTGTCACCACGCAAAGCGCAATCGGAAAGGCCAATCGGTTTTATTGCCGAAAGGGGCAGGGTGCGTAAACGGGTATGAAGGCGGCGGACAGAATGACAGCTGCTTTCAAGTCTCGGCCAACACTTCCTTCAATTGCGTACCCGCCCAGTAGAATGATTTTGCCTCATCTCTAAATACGTTAGGTTCGTGCGATGGCACCGTAGGCGCACCTTCGAAAAAGGATCCGGTAGCGTAGCGATCATACCGAGTACGAAGGACAGCTGACCAGTTTTATCTAGTATCGAGCCGGCAGGAAATGAAGTTTCGGCTTCCAGATCGAGGATACCTGTTTTTTTGCCGGTTCGTCGCTTGATGTTGCGCTCATGTCTTTGGTTTATTAACGGTTTATTTTGAATCACTTTTTGGGTGGTTTTTTCTTATGTTTGTCACCTTGGTTTTACGTATTCTTTAACGGAATGGTGCGACTTCATGACACGGATGTGATTTGGGAGTGATTTTGGGTTAATTTTTCTCAAATCATTCAACGGCGCTACATGAAGACTGAGCTAAGGAACCAAGAGAACCAACAACACCTTCGATGAGTGTTTATTCTAATGAGCCCACATCTGTTGAGCGATGTGCAGACGGGGACACTTTTTGCACGGTCATTATTGCATCACTGGAGCACATCCAATCTACCTGTTGCGTACTTTCACTTCAAGTATTTATTGTTTTGGGGACCCTGATTGCCGTTTGCTGATCGTTTGATCCCTATTGATTCTGGATTGGAAATTCGTTTTTTGTTGTGCGATGAAAAACCTTTTCTCAACGTGAGCCCTAATCTTGATTTTGATTCACTTCGATTGCACAACGTTTGCCAATTGCCTTCGCTCCGATCTCGACGTCTAACGCTTGCGTGTTTATATCGCTGCGTACTCACAAAGACCGCTCGCTAGATGCTGATGATAAGTTGCCTCTCGTGAAGCTACGCGAAGCCACCTGCGCCTGCGTCGGCACCGGCAGCAAAACTACAAAACACTTAACGCCCGCGGCGGTCGCACGCCGGTGTCTTCTCGCCTTAAACAACAACAGCAAAAAAACAGCGAACGCGTCTCCTGACCGGAACTGAAATGGCTCGCGTTTTCAGTCTTTCGTTAACGATTTGAGAATCAAGCTGCCCGAGTTTGACTGGCGACCTGCCTGGAGGGGGCCTCTGTTCATCGTCGAATTGTTGTTTACATACGCACACGCAACCGCAACGCAAAGGGCAGGAGAACGAACAACGCAAGGAACGCGGAGGAAAGGTTATCAGGTTGATGAATAAGCTAACAGGATTGATAATTGTTAATGTGTTTTCTAGCTAAAGCACTGGCTTTAATCCATGTCTTACGGATTCAATTAAGATGCTGGGCTCGCAAATCACCACTCGCACCACCACCGAACGGATTCGAATAACAATCGACTGGTCACTCAACAGCTGATTGCCAAGGGAACAGAGTTTTCGCCTGAAGCACAACACAGAAAAAGGTTGCGCACTTCAAGAACCGCGAGACGCGCGCAAGCTGAATGCTACGCAACCGACTGGCGATCGAGAACTTGATGAGTCGGATCAACCGGCAACCGTATGAATGAAGCTCGAGTCGCCGAAGAGTCTCGCATTTATACGGGGAAGAGGAAAAACAGATCGTATGCTCGCCGATGATCGCGAGAGCATGCGGCCACGGATCAGGAGAGCGATGAGAGGAACAGAAGCATCGGTTGATACTGCCGCGCCTGATTTGAACGTCGGACGTTCTCACGGGGCGGGGATCCGGGTAGGACCGGATCGGAGCTTCACCTGTTTGGGGAGATGTTGGACCCGTACGGACGAGCTAAATGGGGTTTAACGTTTCGCGACCTGAGCTTCGGGTGTCGTAGAAAGTCGAACTCCTTCGAATAGGCATTGAGTAAACTAATTTGCACAAATTAAGGATGTTCTCTCGTTACATGGTTCGATTTATGGTTTTGATTGCGATATTGATGTCGTTGTCGATGGAGCAGTTTGGGAAAGTGTTGTAATGGAACTTTTTTAAAAATAGAACATGTTTCTTCTCTTTTTTGGTTTTATAACTATTACACATTTTAAGGCTAACCTACTCATTTCATAGTATACTAAAATATTCGAACCGAAGGCCGCCATATTGGCCGGTAGTATAGTGTTTAAATGGTGCCTTATCAAGCTGAACCATGGTGTTAACTACGTCCTCTATAAAATTAAACTATACATTTATTTGAAGTTAGATGCAGCATATTAAAGCCTGCGAACAAAAAGCTGCATTGAACAAAAAGGATCAAGACCAGATCGGCCTTTTTTGTGCCGCAGGGTGGATCGACGAACCACATAAACTTTACTTTTCCGGGAAGAAACATAATATCTCTGAACTGTGCCGCGAATACGCGTTCTATTATTAGGCAGCGAAACGTTGGCAGAAGGTGTGAGCGAAGTGAAAACCCATCGAATACGGAACGGAGCAGAGCGTGAACTCATCGGTTACTGACGCAAAGCCTCCAAATTCAACACCGCCGAGATTAGCCACAGTGTTTGCGCTGTCAACGTCCTTTACATCTACGTATCGTTTTTCTTTACACGTTTTTTTTTCCATTGTTTTGTTCTGTTTCTGCTGACTACCGTTCGCCATAGCCGATCGAACGTCGATGTGTCTATGAATGATCATGCGCCTCCATCGAAGTGTTTTTCAATCTTTCAGCCACAGACGATCCTTCGGAAGGCGTTGAAGTGGATCGATAGGATTCCGGTGCTGCTGCCATATACAATCCATTTGAGAATGATACAGAAAAAAATAAAGGTTGCATTTCCTTTCCTCCAGCGGGCCTATCCTCAAAGGCTGCCTTGTCCCTGGTCAGGATTTGTCGTCCGAGTCTCATTCACAAGATTCGCGGGCGAAGCAGTCGCATAAATTTTGT
Organism: Anopheles plumbeus; assembly: GCA_034621735.1. Lineage (NCBI taxonomy): Eukaryota > Metazoa > Arthropoda > Insecta > Diptera > Culicidae > Anopheles > Anopheles plumbeus. The sequence continues at coordinate 16,176,458 of JAOEFI010000004.1, read as the reverse complement.
CTTCCTTCACTTTGCACCGCTCGATCCGGTTCGTGCGAATTTGCATATTAATTATGCAAGCTGATTGCTTGCGTGCTCCTCACTCTGCTGGAGGCCCACATCGGTATACGTATTTTGACGCTTCACTGTCTGCTAGATCCTGTACGCGGTGGCTCGCGACGACCCGGGCAACCTTTCGATACCGATACCGCGCGATGACGACACTCGATGTTGGCTGCGTCCTCGAGGAACACTGTGCGATGATGAATCAGCTCTTCAATCTCGGCTTCCTTTTTTTTTCTCTCCCGGTATCTCCTGCGGACGGAGAGGAATATTTATTTGCCAGTCAGTTCGGTTCCCGCCCTCAACGGTATCGATTACCGAACCGATAGAAACCGAGAAGCTCCCAGCGGATGGCCACTTTTACAGCTGGGCAAATGGGGCCGAAAACCACCAAATAAGCTACCGCGAAGCGCGTCGTCATGCGGCCAGCCGGCTACCGACTTTAGCGGCACTGGCGTATCATATGTTTACGATCACACCACCAAGCCAAATTATACAAACTCCAACTCAAACTAAAATGGATACCCGATTTATGGCGGACCGCCTGCCGGGAATTATGATAGCACAAATGGGCTGCCGCTTGCTTTTCTCGCCTGGCGAACGGTTGGTAGCAGGATCTGGTGAGCTCATAAGTTCAGCCGTTACTGCTTTGTTTTTATGAACCGCCATATCGTCAGCAGGAAATTCCGATGGAATAAGATGATTTTTAGCATACACTACATATCATTAAAAGAGGAATTTTCCTACTCCCTTTCAACCTTTTACAGCACACAGGCTTATCGCAGCTGGTCAGTTGGACACGTCCTGGATGAAGAATTGGTAAAGAAAGGTCAACCCAGATGGGTCAGATGGGTGAGATCATCGCTAGCTGTGAAAGTCCGGCTATCGAAAAAAAAAAGCATCATGGAAGCGTGTCGTTGAAAAATTAAATGCGAAAGATGATATTTCTGGGACGAAAAATTGATAACCTATCGTTAGCAGCTGTTGGCTCATTAGTAGGTCGTTGCACGATGACTAACGCGAGCCCTTTGGGGATGACTCACCAAAACGATCCGTAAACATATGTTGCACATGATCAAAACCTAACTGGTGATGCTGACCAGCTGACTTCTATAAATTGATTTAATATTCTAAAGCTATTTTTTGGAGTACCCCAAATAAATAGAGATATAAAGAGAGAGATATATAATAAGAGAAAAAATACACAAATGGATTGGACTGAAGGAAACAATAGTTCTTTTAAACAAACAAAATATTTCCATTCGTTATTGAAAATCTGATGCCTTTCTTAAATAGCTATTACATGAAATATTCCCTCGTTTATGTTGTAGACCTCTTTATCATATAATCCCTCAAAAGCTGCCAAACGGCTCTTTATATAATAATAAACTAGTAGCGACATATATTAATGTGTTATGTATATAATGTAATGATATTAAAACGCCACGAACTTGCTTATACTCCTAATACTTTCCTTAAATTTGCTCGTCTCGTTGCATTTTTTTTGTGATACGCGCGGGCTATTATATTTACGCAACCAGCGTAAAATATAAAGCCGGAAGTTGCTAAATTTTCCGACATGCTCGTGATCCAAACATAATTATTGCCGCTCCTGCCGCTGGAGCACGCGATGCAATCAGGATCAGCCGGTCTTGGAGGCTATACATATACTGCGTCCATCGGCTCATCGGTCTAGTGCAACGGGAGAAAGAAAATGCTCTTTGCACCTGCTGGAGCATCAAGGTAGGCGCGAACACACTCTCCGCGGCACAGCGCGTAATCGCGAGCGTAATGAGGTGTGCGCTTGTGCGGTGCCCGTGTAGTGGTTAGACCGGGTGCCGCGTACCCGCACCAGATAGGCGAACTCGCGGCAAACGTCACCAGCCCTGCGGTGGGCTTCACAGCGGAGCGCATCCATTTCCGAGTTCAGTCAGTTTCGTCCATTCCATTGCGAAGGTTCGGCGTCTGTCGTTCGCGGGCGACGGGCGACTTTCGGTGCTGCAAACAAAAGGGAACAGTGCGAGAAGTGCGCGGACGGCTAGGAGTTGGGGTGCGGTAATTCATCGTTTGTTTATTGGCCGGGGGGGGCGGGGTACCGATCCATAGAACACAACCCTGTGGGGCGGTGCAGGTGCGGCGGAGATCGTGGGCCTTTCCCCCGCCGAACGCGACCGGAAGTAACGTGACGCGCTGCTGCTGGGGCTGGCGTCCGTCAAGCGTGAAAAGGCACCACACCGTCGGCGCACCTTTGTTCCTGCGGGGGTTTCAGGGCACACACACACACACACGGGTTCATTGGGTTTTCGGTTCGGTTCGGTCAGCCACAACAGGTTGCGTGCGGCCCGGCCTCGAGCCTCCGCGCGGTCCACGGTACATTACCCGTACATATCGGCGGATTCTAGCTGTCAGTTGCCGATAGAGCAAGCGGGAGAGAACGAGACAGAGCGTGGGAAGGAAAAAGGGACAGCGAGACAACGTGTGTGTGCATGTGCACGCACTGTTTCACCTGTGGAGAGCCAGCTCTCTTCTTTGTTGCTTTTAAAGCGGTGCGCGCGTGTGTATGTGTGTGTGTGTTAGGTATGTTGTTTTATGCTCATCATCGGTTCTCCATTCGCGGAAGTTTTTTTTTTTTTGTTTTACTAGAGGATGCGCATCCTCTCACTCGCGATTACCTGGCGGTGGCGAAAGTGCAACACCTGAGCGCAGAAACGGAGAAAATACACCAACACATCCGGCGCACGCGTGTCGAATGGACCGCGCTGTGTAGGAGCTGTCAGAACCGCCGTAGGAAAGAGAGTGCGCGAGATGATTCGCGGTGTTGATGATCTTCAAGAGATCGTGTGCGTGTGCGGCGACGACAAGAGTGAGAGAGAAAGAGAGATAGAGAGAGAGAAAGAGAGATTGAGAGAGAGTTCAGTGGCTCCAGGAATACGGTGAGACTGTGTTGGAAGCAGACACCACCGCTACACGGGCCAGTCGGAGTTGAACCATTGGTGCGAACGCAGCGCGGCACGGCATTAGAACAACCCGTTCGGTATACGTGTCGCTTTCGACGGAAAAGCGTTCCAACGGGGTGGTTTTCCTCCCCCGAGCTGCGGCAAAGTTACATTAAACGTGAGGTGGTTAAGTTTGACTCCAGTGGAGAGATATAGCGTAGAGCAAAAAGGAAAAGGTTGGCGAAACAAGAGAAGATTCTTTGTACTGTGCCGAACGATCCACCACCACCGCCACATCCACGGTTCCCTGGCGCTTCCTGTGTGAACAGTGTTCGGATGTGGGGTACTCATCATCACAAGCCTCGTTTTCATCGCGATCGTGTACAGTTTTCCAATAAGTTAACCCTTCGGTAATACATATACATTCCGTGCAACGATTAGATATTACAATTTGGGAAGTGCCAATTGCACAGAGGATCACCGGCGAGTGTGTATGTGTGTGCACGGTACGGGTTCTTCTTCCGTTCTCGATAATTCATTGTTGCGTGACCGAGCGCGGCGGCTCGGCGAGTAGAGTGTGGCCGCAGGCAAGTGGTGAGATTCTATATCGTAGTGGTGAAAAACCAATCGTTCACAAATTCGCTCGTTGTTAGGCGATCGTTGAACGTGCGATGATCTTTCGCCAGTTGCGTCATTGTTCCACAACTGTGTAGCGCTGCTGTGTGTGTGTGTGTGCGTGTATGGATGTGTGCTGGTAGCCAGAAGTGACCGCCGTGTCTGTCTGTGTCTGTGTGCCCGTACGTGGTTTCCGCTGAAGAATTTTCCGGGCTGAAACCGCACCATCAAAATTCCTGTGCCATGTCCGTCTAGCATTTTTCTTCTTTTCGTTTCCTCCATCCACAACTGTTCTGTGTGACATTTTTCACCCGATCGAACACTCATAGCGTGTACGTGTGTCCGTGTGTCTGTGCGCGCTGGGGAAAACGAAGATCGTCCCGGTTGCGTGGAGTGGATGGAATAGGGAGGTAGGAAGAAATGGAAAGAAATTTTTATTCAAATTAGTGGGAGCAGCAGGCAAAAAAGAAACAGGTCACAGGCAAAGTGTATGTATCTTCCAAACGTGTTTCTTCTTCTCGCGCTGCTCGGTCCCTGATTTCCCTTCGATCTTTGATTCCTCGCTTCTTTCCCCTGCTCGGCAGCTTTTTTTTCCCATCCACTTTATTTTCCATTCTTCGCCCATACACACACGAGAACACACAGGAACTAAGAAACATCAACAACAACAACAACACAACAGCAGCCAGCGTAAGCTCTCGTCCGTTGTTCCCGCAGTGACTGCATCGCCCGATCCGCCGAAGCGACGAACCTCGTCCGCGGGCGAAGATGAACGAACCGGTTCCGCCGGTGCGGTGCGTGCGGCGAAGTGTGCGGTGGAACCTATGGTGAACACCTCGAAGAAGGTGTTCCACCCGAGAACCACCGCCGAAGAGTAATTAACGGCAGTTTTATCTCGCAAGCGAACGGAGGAACGGACGGACTAAGTAGCACCATCACTACTACCACCACCACCACCACCACACCGTCGGCTTGCGTGGGGCAGGTTGCATGGGAGGCCAGAAAGAAGCACAGCCAGCGATTGGGCAGGCCGTGGATCGCGAGACTCCGGCCGGGAATGGCCGCGATCGGTAATAGATGAGTCGTACGGGAGAGAAGAATTTTCAATGCATGTTCGTTCTGTGGTGGTGTGCGGTGTTGTTGCTCCATTATTTGCTCACTGTTCGATCAATGCCAACTTCCAGTTTCCAGACGTGTGCAGTTGTGTGAAAAAAAGAAAAAGAGCAGGCGAATGAAAATTCAATTTTTCCTACCATTAGCCAGCGGTTGTTCGACAAGCGGCTACCGAAGTGTGTGTGTTTGAGTTTGCCTGTGCACCGTGTTCTAGCAGAGTGTTGTATGTGGGTTTTCCATGTGATGGACCCGTTGTGCATTCGAAGAAAGAATCATTATGGTCGTTGAGGAGTGAAATAATAGAAGGAAAAATACATTTCAATATAGGCAAACAGGTTGGAGATGCATCTGCAGTGAAATTAACGACGACTCCCGTCTAATAGCGCAACGAATCTTTCCTGTGCAGTTTTCCCGCGGTCTGTGTCAACTTTTCCATCTGATATTCATAGCTTTCAGTCTACGCAGTCCTTTGTAAAGCCCTACCATAAACGGCTGTTGGGTCACTAGTGTCGGTATTTCAAAATATTGTAGAAAGGGAAGCTGTGGAAAGGAGCACCAATTCGAAAGAACTTGAGCAGGGGACATCCAACTGTTTGTTTAACTGCACGGAGTATATTGGTGCGAAAGGTAAGCATGTTCAAACTCTGCACTAGATGTCGCGCTTTTATGACCGTTTTATTACCCTCCGTTAGGCTTTAGTTGTAATGCAGCAAAACTGTTCCTAGCAGAACTTTACTTGCGAATGAAAATGGTAACTCAATTGTTTCTCAATTCAAACAATGTTTCCTTCTCCAATATGAGTCTTTGCTAGTTTTAAGTAACTTGACATCAGCACCCCGATCACTGTGAGTTTTCTCTGTCGTTACTTTGATTGGGATAAAGGTATAAAAAAATCCATTTCCGGTTTACATTAGCATCGGACTGCAAAATCGTCAAGCGGTGATCACATTTTTAACACGTTCGCCATTTTGTGATCGCATTTACGCAATATAGTGACAGCAAGAAACAAATACTTCCCTCCAAAAATTGAACCACATTCGACACAATACATTGTGCGATCGTGACCTAGCCGGACGCACCAGTGTGCTGCACCGTTGTGTATTGCTTTGTCGGTGATTTGTGTTTTCCCACTTTATCGCACTTTGTGCAAACGGTTACAGTTTTGAACGATGTCGTATCATGCACGGGCGTCGATCATGTTTTGGGCTGAGGAAAACAAAAAAAAGGCGGCATAGCGCGACCTCCGAGAAACACACACAAACACATGTTACATGGGTTCGGTTGGCGTTTTCGTGTGCTTTCATCGGCTTTTTTTTCCAGTTTTCTGTCCACTCCGGTTTCCATTTGGTATTGCTACGGGCCACGTTCAGCACCACCTGAACTTCTTCTACGCCCCGGGCGGCCGTCACCTACCATTTTCCTGCCCACGGACGGTCACGGTAGAAAAGCTTCATGAATATATAACAATACCGCACGGAAGGTAAACACACAGACACGATCCAGTACGTCCACGAAAAGGGGTGGCACACACTGGGTGAAAAAGTTCGGTGAGCTACCGTGGCTGGGCTGGAAAACAGGCTGGAACAAAACGAATCCATTCCGAAAGGAAGCGAGTTACAAACCGAAAACTTTCAATCAAATTTAGGGCCGGAGGAGGGGACGGCGTACGTGCCATTTTTTTTTTCCTCCACCCAATTCATATGGGTTAGGGGTTAGCCCGATGGGGTGGTATGAAAGGGAACGAAAATTTAAACAAAAACTATCACTAAACCGGAACAAAGACAAGCACATGTACGTGTTTGGGACGCTGTTGTGACGCTGGAAAAAAAAAAACAAACCAAAAACAAAAAAACTGAAAATGGGAAAACGGTGGAAAAACATCCCCCAGTAGTGGTGGAACAAGTGACAAAAATGAAAACAAAATTCCTTGATGTAGCCCTCTGCGAGAGATGGGGGAAAACTAGCGCATGTTTTCTTTCGCAGCGCATATTTCTGTTGGGTGATTGCGGTCGATGAACAATTTTTTTGAATGGAAAAGCCGGCTAGCCACGAGATCAACTCTTCAATCTATTTGAACACGTTTAGCTGATTGTCAACTGGTACACCTTCCGTTAACAATCCTGGGTCACAGTAACTTAACGGAAGTGACAATTTACTACACAAAATTCTTCTTATTAGATTGAAGCGTAAAACTGGAATCTTCATGTAAATCAATTTCTACATTAGGACCAACAAACATTCCAGGAGACCGACAACCATGTGTGTGCCTCGAATCGTTACTGTGATAGTGTGAGTGTGTGGTGTAGAACGGTATCGGACAGACAAACAACAAATCGTCCACTCTCGCAGGGACTCGCCGTGCATAAAGTAGATCCAAGTCGAGTACAAACCCCCTACGTAACGTATGCTGGGAATGATTAGCGTTTTTCAGCAGCCCTCGGAGAAACCTTAAGTTTTAGGGGGTTCCCTTCCATTCGCATTCGCCCAACTGTGCGTTTTCGTGGCCGTGTTAAACGGTCTGATTATGCTGTGTGTGTGTGCGCGCGAACGAGAATAGTTTGGCGTGGATACATTACTGGCCAGCTGGTGTGGCATTTGAAACACTTTTTCAGTTCCTTACTAGCTTAGGAATGTAACGTTGTCTAGAATCGCGTCGGATTCGAGCGTCCAATCGTTGTCAGGTTTCTTTTCGTCGCCTTCTGATATTCGATACTGGACAACGGGACAGTGTGGTTTTGGGGTTGATTTTCTAGTCGTTGCCGCTTTCGTTATCTTGTGGCAGGCTTCTTTTAAAAGAAAATTTTAAAAATGCGTTAGGAAAACCTTCCACCGAAATGTTGCACTCTATTTCACCTACAACGAGTTTATTTTAACTCTTGCAAAGTGCAGACAAATTCGCATCTAATTATTGATTAGAACAAACGTTTGTTGAGGGTTTGAGGTTTAGGGTTGGGAACGGGAAGAGGGGCTTTCTCACAACCATTGAGAAAGGCATATACCTGGAACGAAGCATTTGTGGAATGCTAACTATCGAAATCGGCAAGTGATTGATCAAAATTAGCCAACTACTCCATAGACATTTCGGACAGCGGTTGATCGAGCATGTACGTTCGAGCACAGAAAAGCTGTATGATTCATGTCGAGCGCGCCTGTGGACCCACGATAGGCATAATCAACCTGCTTCGGGTAGATTCCATACAAGGAATGTTTGCAAATCGATAAGAGATCCACACACCTCGGGGAACGGACGCGCGAATCCGGATTGCTGTGAAACGGCCAGTCGATCAACAACCGAAAATCTTGCACGCGAAACCTAAAACACGTTGGTACTTCGGGCTGGTGAAAGTTGGTTGTGTTTGTTTCCGAGAGAAAAAAAGGGGGCAGACGTCCAAAGAACGGCATTCGATTGGGAAGACTGGGGCCGACGGCGACGATGACCGCACCAATCTCTCACATAACACTGGGCGGGATTCGTCCCCGATGGGAGTATCTTGCATCAAACCGGGCGACGTTGGTGAGGAATGTAAATAAACGAAAGAAACAGGAAATCGGCGAAGAAGACGCCCGATAGTTCCCGGGACCACATTCCACCGGACCGGGCGTATGTTTGTGACTATCATTTTCCGGTTTTGGTGCCCCGCCGGACTGCTTGCTCATCGTCGGGTTTCATTCACTTGGGCTAATCGAAGTCTTTTTCCGATGTGCTGACCAAGTAAAGAGATCGCAGTTTTTTCAATTGATGAAATTATGCATTATTTCGTACACGACTTACTCCATGGGAAACTACGACAAGCGAACTGTTGAAGTGAAACAACAATTCTCCGGCACAGTGGACGAAAGAGAAACAGGAGAAAGACGTCGGCATCTTTGCGAGGAAGGCAAATACGGAAGAAATCGAAAAAAAAACAAATACAAGCCCGTTCTATGCCCCGTCGACGGGCCGCGTGGAATCCGGAAAACCGTTACACGGCCCACCATTAAACTGTGCTAGCCACCTAGCTAGCGTCCAGTGCTGGATGCGTTGCCCGTTTTCGGGACCGTGCCCTCGAAACGCGACAGGTTGTTTTCGAAATTGGATTCTGGGATTTCTTTCTTCAGTTTCTCATTTTCTTCACTGGGACACTTTGTCATACTTGGCTTCGAATTGGTTCCTGATGATGAATTCTTGGAAAAGCCTAATTTCGGACCGTCATTCTAACGCACAGCATGACACAGGTGTGAAATGTGTTGTTTGCATCGCGTTTCTAACACCTGAGGTAACTTTTATAGCATCACGGTGTGGCACGTTGCGTGGAGTTACTGGAGTAAAACCACCTCTACTTTATGATCCTGTTGTAAGATCATAATCATGTGAGTGGAGACAAACGTACAGACAGAGCTAAGTGCGCTTAATGACGTCATTTGCATGACAACTGCTTTTCATCTTCGTTCAAACGCTGTCGAAAGAACGGTGCGGATGAAGGACAGCTTTGTTCTCCGTCGAACGCATCGGAATTGGAATGCTGTGCTAACAGTGCGGGTTGGAAACCTGTCCCGCAGCCGGAAGATTTATACCACTTCTCCAGGTCTAACGCCCGCGTCTTATGCTGCTGCGCCGGTAATATTTTCCATTCTCCCTGTGACTGGTTGGTGCAATTTTCTTGCATCGCAGCCAGCAATCTACCGTTGCGTAATGTGGGCATTATTATGTTACTGCTCACTCTTTTTCCTTTTTTTCTGTAACAATACCCGCCCAAAAGGGAAGGCGTTTCGGTGTAAATACGTTTTATCACCCTTACGCCCGTACAGCAACGAAACATCCCCATTGTTGGGGTGCGCAATCGTAACTTCGACCCGGGCGAAGATGATGCTCCTGGGAAAAAGCTTTCGCTTTCCAGCTGTTTATTTACCTAATTTTATTGCGGCAAAGTCCAACAAACGGCAGCTAAAACCCAAAAACACGTGGAAGAAAAAAGTCAGAGATGTAATAGGAAAAAGGAAAAAAAAAAAAAGGAAACGGAAATGTGCATCACACCTCGCCGAGATTGTTGATGGTATCGCCGATGATATCATGTTGGTTTTTTGTTACTTTTCATGCCTCTTCGGCAAGCGTCAGCGTTTCGTATAGGGACGTTTCACCGATTTGTGATACTGGGGTCTTTTTTGTGCCGTTGTTTTATCTTAAATCTGATCCGAAGAACTATCCAAATGATAGGGTGCGTTCATGCAGGGAACTCTAACGAGACTGGTACGGAAATGCCGACGGATCACTTTCGGAGGCAGCCCAACCGGAAGCTCCACGAGATGCCACGGAAAAACAATGGACCTCGCTCCCACCGCCTGACGACGCTCGACATTATAATACAATAAGCAAAAGTGAATTAGCGCAGACGGGTGCTGCACCCTGGGTGCAGGGTGTTGTGCATTCGGCGGTTCGACTCTTTCGGAGCCCCCTGTTTGCCCTTCATGCAGTACCGAACGGTGGACCTTCGGGTGGAGGAGGGATGCACTATTCTTCGTCTCAGACTATGCTTCTATCCGGAAAAAAAAAACACGGGCCCATTTACGTCATTAGCTGGATGATGCACTTTTCCCCTTTTGAAGTTCTGCCGGAAAAGCCGACGGACACACGGACGCAATGACACCAATGATGGGGTTGTGTGTTCCGACGAATAACAAATCAGTCGTGTCTGTTTCGCGGCGCCGTCCGTCGAAGAGTAGAAATGCGTGTGGAAACTTGTGACAAAATGCTTTCCCGCAGTCGTTTGGAGACTGTTCTCGTTTGGAACATGGATTGATTGTCGGCCAGCGCACTCCCGGAATGCAAATGGATTGATTATTGGTGGGATTGGTGTCAGCGGGAAGTGGAAAGCATCGATCGGCGCACCAGGGCGCTCCGGTTTACGTGGGCCACGAGCGTGACCGTGCGATGATCGGGCGAAAGTTGCTCGAAAGTTGACCGGAGTCAGCGATTCACGCGAGTTCCGACGGTGTCGCCGGAATTGTCGTACCCGATTAAAATTCAATTTGTTGACGAAACGAACTCGATCGCGCCCGCGATTGGGCGAAGGAAAAATGTGTGATTAAGGGATTAGTCTTAGGTTGATAGGGGGTTGCGCGCCGAAAAACAGCGTGTATATGATCGTGCCAGCCGGATTGTTGTCGAACTTCCCGACAAATATCGCGAATCAACGTTTTCTCGACCTACCAAAGAGCAAACATCAATCTTATCAATCGAAAGGTGACCTTTTTCCCATTAAAATAAAGTCCGTTCACTCGGGCGCCAAATGATTCCACTGATGAACGGGTGTGCATTAAAAATTCGGCGCGTTTGTCTTGCCGTCCATTATTGCTAATTAAACTTCACAAAGGTTACGATCGGTGAACGTGAAAATGTGGCAACATTATCCGCTGCTTCGCCGTTCGCTTCACCACCACACCCTGTGCCGCGAACCGCCAGTGTCGAGTGAAAAAGTGAGTCCAAGCTGGGGGCAAATTGAATTTTACACATTATGCCGCTCGCTGCCACTGCACTTCCCTTTTCCGTCCCGAACCGGATCGATTTTCCACCCGCAGCAGCCGGTGCGCTCTGTTGCGGATGGTTATATATTTTCCACCGCGTTTTATTCAATTTTCCGTTCGGTTTTTCATTTCAGCTTCACATCAAACACAAATCCGTACAACAAATGTGAACAGATAGTAGGTTGCACATTTTTCACTTTTTCTAACATTTGCTTGATAGGAAAATGCTGGCCAGTAAATGGCCGGCAAACGCTGCTCTTACCGGTCTTGCAGGGGGATACATTCATCACGAATCTCGGCCCGATGGCTCGGCCGTGAATGATCACATCAGATGCGTGATGCGAAGCACGGTCACAAAATCCTACTCCAAAGTTTACGCCACCCGTTAGGCAAATACCTCTAATCGATCGTTAAAGCCATCCGTCGGCTCGGACATGGCCCCGGCTAATGGCCGAAACGTGCGAAGCAAACGAACTGTTACTGTTTCCCGAAGAGAGAGAGAGAGAGAAAGAGAAAAACAAAACTACCAAAGGGGTTACAAGATGAAAGGAAAAGTTGCCAGCTCCCGGTGGATAGGAAGAAGTTTCCATGATTTAGTCGTCACAATGTCAATTGATGAGTCTCCAGCGAACGGAGACGCGTGGGAACGCGGGCGAAGGAAAGTCGCTTTCGCTTTCACACTATAGTCCAATTTCTCCATTCGGAAGCGAACCCGGGGCACGCACAGATAGGCACACAAGGGCACCCGGGAGTGCATGAGATACAGTGAAGAGCGACTGGACCATTTCGGTTCAAGCGCAACATATTTTACCATGAACCGCTTGTAGCTTTGTTTTATAGTGAAGCAATATGTAATTGTATACTTGAGTGGTTTATTACAAGGCTATTAAAATATGGCACCGTGTAATATGCTACCATGCTGCAAATGTTGTTGCACAGAATCTTATCTTGCGATTCAAGGATGACACTGTGACATCTTTGTTCACATTAAACAATTAAACAGATGTCTGCTTCTTTCCGAAAAGGGTTTGTTGTACTGGCTCAAGTTTTTCACCTGAAAAATGAACACCTTTTCCTCAAACTCTTCGTACATCTAGATGACCGTACGGGGCAGAGGTCGATCCGTTCGGTTGTTTCACTTTCCTTTCCCTGCACCGGCGGCTGGAAAAGTATCGACAATGTGAGCCGGGGAGCGAGTCAGTCTGCCGTCCGCGGGTGTTTTTCTGTATAGAAAAAAAAGGGGTTTCCACCGACGCGGAAATTAGCCGGAAGGTGAGAATTCCCCCCCCCCCCCCCCCTAGGGGATCGCCCTTCACCGCCAGAGGGAGGGGGAATGAAAAGTCCGAAATATTTCTCCACCATTGTTTCGGGCCCAAAGCTGGAGGGAAATTGAAACGAAAGTGAAACATTAGAAGCCGATGGTTAGCATTAATTTTCTGCTACCCCATCTCTTCCTCTCTCTCGCTCTGTGTATTATATTGTGAGTGTTTTCCCGCCCGGGTCTAGGGAAAACTGCGACCCAGCGACACGTCGTACCGTATCAAATGTGCGGCAGAAGCAGATGAATCGTCGCGATTCATCAGCCAGACTAGCAGTTGCGTAAGGCTTTCTCGCTTGCGCTGTGGACGAGAGGAGTCCGCGTCGGTCGCCATCGTCGCGCCATCTTCTGTCGCCCTGATGATGGAAGGCCCCGATGGAAAGATAAGTAATTTATGCAATTACCCCCATCTATCGTCGCTGGGTTGGGGATCAACGTGGTTGTTTCATTTTTTGCTCCACGATGTCGGTGGAGCTTCACATACCTTTCCTTCAGTTTTCGCATTACCCTCCGCGAAGTTTTGGACGTAGTTTTTCATCGTCATTTGCCCGGGTTCCTTTCATGAAAGGGAAATGGAAGTGTCTCAGGCATGGCGTTTTGCTTGTGGCTTCTACATTTTCTTCAAAATCAGTGTTTGACAGATCAATCGATTCGGTTCATTCAAAGGCGTTCTAAAAGGTAACCCTGGGGCGTCCTTGTGGTAAAGCATGATCCACATTCCTTACTGACCACCGGTCCGGTGAGCACGTTATGCTGGCAACTGCTACAGATTCTCCTGCTTCACTTTATTGCTTCACAGCTGTCGCAGTGCGAACGATAACGTCGTCACTGATAAGATGAGTCGGTATGTGGAATTGTCCTAATAAACTCACGCCCCACGCCGTGGGGACGACCTTGCGCAAGGCAGCAGCGAAGGGCTGTGCGATGTTATGTTTCTTCATCACTGGATGTTCTTGGAGCTACTGCTACTCCACTCGTGCGCCCTCGCGAGGTTGACATTCCGTTCGCACCGGACGCTTATCTTCTGCGGTAGTGTGAGTTAGGTTGGTCGCGCAACGGGAAGCCGCTTTGGGATCTGATAAGCAGATAACTGCGAGAAAAGCTTACCCGGCCTCGCTGGGGATGATAAAAAATTCGATCTTTCAACTTTTTTAGGGTTGCAAAGTGAAAGTTTGTTTTTCTGTTTAAAATATAGTAATATCGTAGTAATAATGCAGAAGGATTTTGTAGCCTATTAGGCAATAGGTTTCTAACAGCCTCAATCTCGTGTGAGTCACTCAACATAATCCACCATAGATCAATCTTCCAAGCACAAGTGAACTATGACATCACACCTTAAACACCTTAAACATTCGCTTATCGGCAAAGTACACCTCCCTCGATTGTTTGTGTTGACATCTGCGTGGAGGGCCTAATAGGAGCAATCATTGGTGCGCGATATGATGTCAGCGATTGAGTGTGTTTTGCTTCACGTAATCATCATGTATCACCGTGCGTACCATCCGATACAGTTGCGCAAAACTGGGCGATACACGCACTTTTGTTGCGTTCGTTGTAGCGTTTGTTGATTTGTTCATGGAAATGTGTATTATTTACGCACCGTCAACAGAGTTCAAGGGGTCAGAACCTGGACGTCACAACAGGGCAGTACCGTAAACTGTGAAAAGTGGGGTTCAATTAATGCCTGATGAAGTAATGTTAAGGGATGTCAAATATGCAAATAAATCGACAGATAACGGACAGGAAGCCGATTTCAAGCGAACGAACGAACGAACAATAGCAAAGGCAAAGTCAGCCCCTCATCCTGCAACGACAAGGGGCGATTATTCCAAATAAAATCCAACTAAAACTGATAAAATACCGAACCATGCACTCGCGCTGCCCTGAGAAACTTTTCCCTCCCGGCGGTCAGTTGTTTTCATACACTGTCATGCGTTGTCGCAGAAACAAACACGCAGCACGAACGAAGGGTGTGTCGCTATCCAGTTGGACCGCACGATGATCGCCATGTGCGAACGCTGGAAAGGCTTACCGTCCACGTGGGGTGAAAAATGAAATCAAACATGGTGAAAACCCGGGTGTCACCGTCCGCCCGGACGTTTTTTTTTTTCCACCGACAGGTGGCGATGGTGTCTGCTATCTCCGCCGATGGCGCGCAGCGCGTCGATGTCACTACATCGCTAATTATCACTGCTCGCTGGGCGTGGCTGGGTGGGTTTTTGGGTGGGGTCGGAAAAGTGTGGTGGAAATCCGTTCACTTCACTTTTGCCAGAGCCGCGCGGGGTGGCCGTGCGTCTGCGAATCGCGCCGCGAGTTCGCGTGTGCGATCGGAAGCGCAGAGGAGCGACACTTCAACGAACACACTAATTGTGGTAGTAGCCGTAGTAGTATGTTGTACGAGACGTAGGTGGAAAGTGTTACTGCATCTGGGAACATGAGTGTACAATCGTTTCTTCCACTACCGGTTCTGGTGGTATTTACACAGACACCGCTGCTGCTGCTGCTGCTTGGGGGTTGGCAAAGACCGACGAGACAGTTTCAAGTGGAGGGTTTTTCTTTTGTGAAACCGTACGCGTGTACGTGTTTATCTCGTCGCGCCGGTTATCAATATGATTTGATTAATGTCGCTCGGCTTTTTGGATGGCATGGAAATACATAACTCTGGCCAACGTACGGGCGGGAAGATTGATCTGTTTATAAATACGGTAGAAAGAAGAGGCGGACCCTTGGAACGAATCCTCAGGGTATCGTTTTAAAAACAATATTTTATAGAGCAGCAAATAAATGTATTTACCGTGGAAGCTTTGTTAATCCTACAACAGTTTTCCTACACGACCCAGCCCCAGGGCCAATTTTACGAAGTGCCCTACATCTTAAAGATGTAGTAGAAGGAACAAACAGATACTCAAAACGGCTGCTCTATATTCGATAACTTCGTCACAAACCTTAGTAGCAGAGCCGTAGTAATAACTTTAATTTGCTAAATTCAATTTGCAATATGATACTTTTATTGTAAAATACAAGCGCAAGTCTTCAATTTTTTTTTATTACTTCGGCTATATTTCAAACCTTTATTCTACTTCGCAAAAAAAGGGGGATTCCACGTAATTTATTGCAGGTTATTACTATTAACAAATGGGAACGTTTTGCAACGGGCACGATGCCATCAGTTGAGTTTTTTTTTGTTTGTTTCCTTTTATCGGTCACAATCTTGAGCCGGTCTATCCCGTTGATCGGACCGGCCACTGGGTAAACCGAAGTGTGGCTATTCGTTCGCGAAACCGGAGCCTGCACCCCTTTCGCCAGCGTGGACGTGGACTTGACCGTTTTTTTTTCATGTTTCGTCCCGCTGGCTTCGTGCAGCTCATGTGGAGCAGACGTTTTGCGGTGGAGAAGAAAATACGGTGAACCTAGCGTGACGTCCTGTACGACACACAGCAGCAGTGAGCACACATACAACGAACAGCCAAGAGCCAAGGCAGTGGAAGAAGCAGTGGAGAACTGGACCCGCACGCAGCACCCCCTCGCCTGTCCGGTGTCCTGTCCGGTGGGCTGTGGGGTGGGAAGGCTTGATTTGGAAAACGATCAACGTCATCAGCGCGCCGTCTCGACCGCGATCGCTCTCCGGGTTCGGGTTCTCCCGGGTGGCCACCGTCACCGGCCACACCCGTGGCCGGTTTTCTCTTCCCCTCCCTGCACAGCTCCCTCGTCCGTGCCTCGACGATGTACGTACTATTCTCGCTGCTTTCCTTCCGGACTGTTTTTCCCGGCCTTTTTATTTACCAACACGCTTCCTCCCTATTTTCCGCAACCGCCGGCTCATGGAATGAAATTTCGCTGACGGCGCATCGCCATCCACCGAGCGTACACATTTATTCTACATGTGTTGGTACGTTCCGTGGCGTTTTGAAGGGCCGGCAGCTAGAAGCTATCGGAACCGTAGCTGGTGGTAAAGAAATGAAGTTGTACGATCATTGGAACGGATGGGAAGTATCGTGGGTTAAAGCGTTGGTCAGACTCGAATGGGATCCATTGAGGAAGCTTCACGCCACGGCTGGAAAACCGATACATGTGATCGCTACATGCAGACACCAACACTGTGCAAATTCAACCTCTATCGTGGCATAACTTTTCAGCTGCTTCTGCCAAGCAGTACAAGGTATGCCCTCATCTTCCAGAATTGCTAGCTTTCAGCTTTCCTACTTACCGGTGTACGTGTATGTGTACGATTCTACACAGGCACTTTGATAGCTGGGAGGCCACATACTACCATGAGCATAAATGAAAAAAAAAAAACCAACGGGTAAGTATAGCGGTACTTCCGATCCTGGGGAGAGTATATGCTGTCGTATTACGATTTGGTTTTTTTTTCGTTCGAATGTTTTCGCTTCAATGTTCTTCGCGGGCTCCACACTCGCGAGACGGGCTGCGAAATGGGTGAGATGGAGTAACGAGAAAATGAGGTCGTTCGGGAAAGACCAGTTCAGGCACTGGGTTGTCATCTTACGTGGAAAGAATGCAAACTGGAAGACAGGTTTATTTTTGTGTTGGGTTTTTTTTTGTTCATGCCTGCTTACTGTAACCAGAAGGCACTGAGTTCAGACGGTAGATCGAATTGCACAGGAATGGTCTTTGTTTTATTCTTCCCGGGGCTTCTGGATGATTTGGGAATGCGATAGAAATCGTACCGTGAACATTTTTACCGTCAATTAAAGCATTAAAGCACTGTTGAGTCAAGTCAGTTAAGGCCCGTCCACATTGCATTACATCATCCTGTTCACGTTTTCTCTTCGATTATCATGTAAGTGATTAGCAAAACAATTTTTTTTTCGCGCAAATTGGAATCCAATTTATATCATCGAACGACTCCTATCAAAATTATAAATAAATTCCAATTGCTTTTCATCGAAGAAAACCTTATAACACAAATAAATGTTTCGTAGTTAGTTGTTATTCCAATCGTTTTTCTCTTCCGGTATTTCGTTTAAATCTTTTAGCTTGGTTTGTCTTTCGTTAAAAATTCCTGTTTTCCCCAAGAAAACAAAAATGCGCACACGCACAGATCCATGTTCCCCGTTGATGTCGCCCCATTGTTTTACCCATTGTGTTTTTT
>JAOEFI010000004.1:16125794-16138316 GCA_034621735.1 Anopheles plumbeus | reverse complement strand
CCCCCCCCCCCCCCCAACAAACCATCCCCGGCGGTGGACGGGAAAAAACCGCGTTGGGAACATTTACAAATTTGGGGGAGAGTGATTAAAAATGCCTCGTTTTCTTCATCGCCTTGGTGAGTTTACAAGGTTTACAATCAGCAATAGCACACACAAAGGAAAAAAACGCTGGATGAAACATAATTTACGTGGGAACATGTGCGTGAAATATTTCTTCGGTATTTGAATATCAACCGTTATCAACGCTATAAACATTCAATTTCATTCATTTACAGGGGGAAATGCCAATGTTCATCCAAGCCGGAATGTTTTTCAGGGGAATATTATCAACTTCTCCTGGAGGAGAAATAAAGGGGAAGTGGTTTCGGTGAATTCCGTTCCTCTTGATGATGATTGGAGAACACGTGCATGTTACTGTATCTGGAAAAGTTGTGGGAAAACATGCTGCGTTGCCTCACACTGTCGCAGTTCCGTATTGGTATCCTTGGAAATTACTGAATGTATCTGGAAATTTATTTCAATGAAGGAAAATGGCAATACATAATGCTGATGCCTTCCTCTTTGTTGCAGGACTCCTGCTGGACTAGGACTTCTGTATCATGCGAATAAGTGAATTTGAACTAATTAAATTGAATGGAATTCTTTGTGCAACAATAAGATACAAATTAAATAGCACCGTTTTAATTCCGTTTACCGTCTACCATATTTAGACGGTGGATCAGAAATAATTTACCATGTGTATCCGGAACTAATTTTGGCCAATGTTAACCTTTCTATATCCTACAGTCCCAACGCATGCGTATGCTACAATCAACCGGTTTGCACATCGATGAACCGGTCCAAATGGGTTAGTTGTGCGGCAGGTTGCCGTAGTATAGTCTATAGGCATACTTTAAATCAATGTGGATAAATATAATTAATGTTGGTGTACGGTAGACATGAACGCTAGTACCATGAAATGCAGACAAACGGAGATCCTGGCATAGCGGGCAGATCGACAGCTGCATTTTGGACACCAAAAAGTATCAAGCTAAAAGCAGTCGATGAAGCGTTAATTTAAAAAAGGCTGCATAAAACTGATGAAGAATAAATATTTTCATTTCAATGTTAATGAAACCAGTTCTTTCACGGAATTGTATTTCAGTCTATCTATGAAGTATTTAGGACAACCTTCTGCACATGAACCAACTGCAACAATAGAGGGGAAAACCCTAATCCAACCTTCGTCTAAAATCCTCGTCGGTCTTTATCATATTTGTTGCAGGATACTAGGGGAATGGATTTGTATAGCTCGCTACACTATTGTCCCGTCGAAGAGCAACGCAGAAAGAACGTCGTTGTAGGGCGAAACCACATATCACTGCCTGGAACGATGTAGCTGTTGCAGGATGCTAGGGGAATTGGTTCAAGTAGCACGCTGCACTGTTATCCCTTCAAAGAGCAACGCAAGAAAAACGCCGTTGCAGGGGAAAATCATGCATCACTCATCATTATGTAGCTGTTGCAGGATGCTTGGGGAAATGTCTCATGTATCCCGTTCCATCGTTTTCCCGTCGATAAGAACAACGCAAGAAGAACGACGTTGCAGGAGAAAATCCTATATCATGCATGTCGTCTGTCCGCAACATATGTATTTGTTGTAGGAAACTAGGGGAATTTATTCAAGGGCTCGCTACACTGTTTTCCCTTCAAAGAACAACGCAAGAAAAACGCCGTTGCAGGGGAAAATCCTATATCTCTCCGCATGCCTCGAAGGATGTAGCTGTTGCAGGATACTAGGGGAAATGATTCATGTACATCGGCCCATCGTTTTTCCTTGAAAGAACAACACAAGAAGAACACCGTTGCAGGGGAAAATCTCTCTGCCTCCCTTCGAGGATGTAGCTGTTGCAGGATACTTGGGGAATCGATTCCTGTAGCCCGTTCCATCTTTTTTCCGTCGAATAGCAACACAAGACGAATGATGGCGCAGAAGAAAATTATATTACGTCGTATGCCTTTAATATAGGTGTTGCAGGATACTCGTGGAATAGTAATATCGAATGTCTTCTGCAATTTGTCTACACATTTCACTGTTGTAAAGAACATTTATCATGGTACAGACACGTCGAAAACATCTCTCGGTAAAGAATTTTAATGAATGCGCAAGTTTTTCTAGTAAAAGGATGCTGCTTCGAGACTACCAAATTTATTTGCTTTTGGTTAAAAAAAAACGTGTTAGTTTTCCAAGGCGGAGCAAACGTACAAATAACCGTGAACCGGTTTATCGATTTGAACGCGCCAACCGTTTCATTTGACGTTTGTTACCCATAGCGGGAATGCAAAAAATAGAGGGAGAGAAAAAATCGAAACTTCTTCGCGAATGTATGACACCAAGCCGCGCTAAACTTTCAATACGTTCCAAACGGAGCAGTAGTGAGGGCAAAATCGGAGTAGCATTCTTGCATTTAAGGCTAGTACGGCTGCTATAGAAGGAAACGCGGAAACAGAACGCGGCGACTGGTACATACATCGCGGAAGTACCATTAATGCATTGGTTAACAAAGGTGAACAATAAATTTATCCGCGCATTGTGCACCGTTATCAGACACACATCGTAGTTGCCTATCATCGAGGTGTGGAGAGAAGTGTGTTTCTCTGATCTATGTAGCAATAAGCCCAGTGTGCACAACGAAAACACGGTTCCAACATTTTCCTATCTGGCGAAAGTGTGAAACTAGTGTTTTGTAGAAACTAGACGTGAACATATCGCGAATATCGACTGTAATTGAACAAAGGGACTGCGTGTGTCCGGAGTGTGAAGAGAAAATATAACATGGAAGCACTCATCCCGGTGGTAAATAAGCTGCAGGATGTTTTCAACACCGTCGGGTCGGATGCGATCCAGTTACCCCAGATTGTCGTCCTTGGTAGCCAGGTAGGTTGTTTGAATGTTTATCCTTGTTGGTTTCGCCATACATTGTGCCGGTTTTGGTTGGAGAAATTATGTAACGACAAAATTTTGATTATCACTTTCCCTATTGACAACTAAGAATAGGCAATGACTGATACTCTTGTCGAATGAATAATTTACAAGCGAACACACATCACCACTTTTTCCCCGTTGTTTATTGTTCATTTTCTCTGATTTCTCCCGTTTGACAGAGCTCCGGTAAAAGTTCGGTGATAGAGAGCCTGGTCGGACGAACTTTCCTTCCGCGCGGAACTGGCATCGTAACGCGGCGACCGCTTGTCCTGCAGCTCGTGTACACTCCGCTGGACGACCGCGAGCACCGCTCGGCCGAGCATGGCACGGTGGCGGTGGAGGAGTGGGGCCGCTTTCTGCACATTAAGAACAAGGCGTTTACCGATTTCGATAGCATCCGCGATGAGATCGAGAAGGAGACGGATCGAATGGCAGGAAGCAACAAGGGCATCTGTCCGGAGCCGATCAACCTGAAAATTTACTCTACAAAAGTGGTCAATCTGACGCTGGTGGATTTGCCTGGAATTACAAAGGTACCGGTTGGCGACCAGCCGGAGGATATCGAGGCGCAAATAAAAGATCTCGTGCTGGCGCACATTGAGAACCCGAACTCGATCATATTGGCCGTGACGGCCGCTAACACGGATATGGCCACCAGCGAGGCGCTCAAGATGGCGAAGGATGTCGATCCGGACGGTCGCCGTACGCTGGCCGTGCTCACCAAGCTCGATCTGATGGATGCCGGGACGGACGCTATCGATATTCTCTGTGGACGGGTGATTCCGGTGAAGCTGGGCATAATTGGTGTGGTGAACCGCTCGCAGCAGGACATTAACGACAACAAAGCGATCGAGGATCAGTTGCGCGATGAAGCAGCGTACCTGCAGCGGAAGTATCCGACGCTGGCGACACGCAACGGTACGCCGTACCTGGCGAAAACACTGAACCGCCTGCTGATGCACCACATCCGCGACTGCCTGCCTGATTTAAAGACGCGCGTGAACGTCATGTCGTCCCAGTTTCAGTCGCTGTTGAATTCGTACGGCGAGGACGTCACCGACAAGAGCCAGTGTCTGCTGCAGATCATCACCAAGTTTGCTTCTGCCTACTGCTCCACGATTGAGGGCACCTCGCGAAACATTGAGACGACCGAGCTGTGCGGTGGCGCCCGGATTTGCTACATTTTCCACGAAACATTCGGCAAAACGCTCGACTCGATCCACCCGCTGGCGGGGCTGACGAAGATGGACATCCTGACAGCCATCCGGAATGCGACCGGGCCCCGACCGGCCCTGTTCGTGCCGGAGGTGAGCTTCGAGCTTCTCGTAAAGCGACAGATTCGCCGACTGGAGGAACCATCGCTCCGCTGCGTGGAGCTAATCCACGAGGAGATGCAGCGCATCATTCAGCACTGCGGTACGGAGGTGCAGCAAGAGATGCTTCGCTTTCCGAAGCTACACGAGAAGATCGTAGACGTGGTCACGCAGCATTTACGTCGCCGGCTGCCGACCACCAACAGCATGGTGGAAAATCTCGTCCAAATTGAGCTGGCGTACATTAACACGAAGCATCCGGACTTTCACAAGGATGCGGCCCTGGTGCCAAGTCTGATCAAAACCGACCCGCAGGATCAGTGGGCGATGCACCACCAGACGGGCAATCCACCGAGCAGGCGACCGGCCTCGAACAGGCAGCAGCTGGCGCTGGTAGACAAGGCGGGAATGGTTAATCTTAACCATCATGACTCTTCGAACCATCAACAGCAACATCACCAAAACCACGTCGTTGAGCAACCGGGCGGATGGCTGGGCAGCATTCTGCCGCCGAACACCGAGGCCATGATGGGAGGCGGTCGCGAGAGTGGCAACAGCACCGCCAGCAACACGCCAACGCATGGCGTGCTCAGCCCGACGAAGCCGGTCAACCTGCTCCCGGACGTTCCGATTCACCATTCATCACGCAAGCTGACCGACAAAGAGCAGAATGATTGTGATGTTATTGGTAAGTGAATGGATGCGAACGATAGTAGCAGATCACCAACAACTCAAAGACCCCGAGCGCCTAAGATGGACCCATGCTTTCAAGAGCTAAGCTATTTTGTTGTTCGTTTACGGTCCGGTGAAGAAAAAAAAAAAAAAACACTTTATAACATATACGTAGGGGTAGGACTGTGATGTTTTTGTTCCATGTGTTGAAGGGCGTTTTTATTTTATGTTTTTTTTTTGTACCGAGTAGAAAGTTAAGCAATCCATCATCAAAATGCACTGTGCGTTACGTGTTAGCAGTGTTTACAAGTATGACTTGACGATGATCGGTTGCCGTTTTGAAACGGGTTTCTAATTCACTCTCTCAATTTGGATTGAGCAGCAGACGTTAGTTATCGTCGTTCGCCAATTTTCCTTTTCGTTTCAACCTTATTTAACCGAACCCCTTTTCCGCATTCTTTTAGAGCGCCTGATCAAATCGTACTTTTACATCGTCCGAAAATCGATCCAGGACTCGGTTCCGAAAGCCATCATGCATTTTCTGGTCAATTACGTCAAGGATAACCTGCAGTCGGAGCTTGTGACGCATCTGTATAAATCGGACTCGGCCAACGAGCTGCTGAACGAGTCGGATCACATCTCCATCCGACGCAAGGAGGCTGGCGATATGTTAAAGGTGGGTAAATCGACATTCCACTATCGTGCAGTTTGCATTATATGCTGAGTCTTCTCTTCTCGTCTTTTAGGCCCTAACCCGCGCCAACCACATCATCAGTGAAATTCGGGAGACGCACATGTGGTAAGCACCTCGCAGTAAATGTCTGTCATCATGGATTACGGTCAGCGCTGGCACGTTATTGTCGTGTGGAATGCAGTGTTTACGTTCACCTCTTAAAAAAGTAGCATATACCAACGATCATGGACCGGGAGTTAGTAAAGTCAGTCACCATCCGGTCGAGTATAGGTGTACATCTCTTTCTAAAGTGGAAGTGGAGATTGATAATCGCTTGAGGAAACAAGAGAAGGAAAACGTCATGTTGCTGTACTTTTTCAGCATTCATGTCGAAACTCTGATTCGCCGGGACTCATTTCTGCACGCCATACGACGAACGGACATTAAAGTTCTCACCCTGCATGGGAAGAAAGCTTCGTTAGTTAACTGAAATAGAAAAAATACTATTCGATGCAACTTCTTTCATAAGAAATGTTAAATTATGAAATACTTACAACATATTCTGTAGACATAATATAGACGTGTCAAACGAGGGGATGTCCGTGAATATCCTAAATAGTGAAAAATTACACACACCTGGACATAGAAAGACGGCTTCGATGGTTTAGACGACACGCAAGTAATCGGTGCTCTTTTATTTTGCATTTTTTCATTTGGTTTCGTTTTGTTTTGGATTTCCTCGATTTACAGCTTGGAAAAATGGAGAGCGAATTCAGCGCTAGAAATATTAAACCATTGCGTGGAAATCACCGAAATGCTTTTACTAGTCCAAACACATCATCCGGATGCTTAGCGTGCTGTAGTTTACAGTTCCTTTTCCATTCCATTTCCCGCGATTAGTTGGTGGTTGCGTTGTGATTTGCACCTCGAAATCTTCGCTCTCTGTTGTGCACTGGGAACAATTGTGGTACATTGTGTGTTTCATTTTATCAATCTTTAAATCTCAATCGTTACCTTTCGGCGCATGCTGCGCAATCCAAATTTGTAGTTAGCAAAATACCGTCTTGGAATCAAAATTCTGCTAACTTTGAGATCGTTTTGCTACCCAACACTTTATCCACATTCTTTGAAATGCGTTAATTCAGAGTGTATGTTATCTGTGTTTTACCGTCTTTGGTTATGATGCGCATTTGTTTATTTCACATCTAGAGGGAATCAGGACACCTAACGACATTAAAGTTGCGGTTGTGCCTGCGGTTTCCACTACTGGATAAGATCGAGCATAATAATACCAAACGAAATCCTTAACTGTTTTATTTGTTTTCCTACGGTGGTTCTGGTGCAATTCGATTAATAGAAAGAAAATAATTGATAGCAGATTGGCCATTGGCTTTCAGATTAATGAAAGAGAAATATTCTAGCTGAAATAAATACAGACCTCTCAGAGACTGGGACACGTCGCATCATGATAAAATATTCTTGAATGTAGTTATTTTGTAGATGACTTATTTATTTAATCAATTGAAAATAACCCACTTTTGCTATCGTTTGTTCGGTAAGGAATAAAGTTCAGACAAAAACGAACCGATTTCTTTCCCTGGCTTTGTCTGTAACAGCGATACAATCAAGTATGATCTATCTCAACGAAGAAAATATAAAATAAAATGCATACAGTCTGACTCGGGTTTCCAGTGTATGCAACATTGCGCGTAATGGGAACCGTTTTTCCACATCGAAATTTTACGCTCGGGCGCTATCGGAAAGCACCCGAACGATACTACCAACGCCTCCCTTAGCGAACACCTTCTCGTGCCAGGTCAGCAAGTGGCCACTAGAGCCCTCAGATGGAATTTCGAATCCACGGTAGATGTACTTCATCAATACGTCGCACAACTCCGGATCGGCCAGTGATTCGATGGCTGCCTCGATTTGCGATGATTTGATTGACAGTAGCACCCGCAACGTGAGGTTTAGCGCGTTGTCCTTTACTTGCTGGTTCTTGCACAACAGCGGGGCATTCTGCAGGACAGTCTTCAGCGCGTCAATGTTACGTCCCGTGCTGAGACAGAAAAGATAACGATTGGGTTAAGGAAAATAGTGACGGCGAATTGTAACCTTGATTAGAAACGCAGCACTAGATCGAATAGAATATGGAAGAAGTCTTTTGAAAAGGATATTGATTGAGAAGCGTGTTGATTTCTCCCTCATCCGGCACAATCATTCCACTGGAGGCCTGGTCTGCGTCATCTTCCTTGAAGTTGTCCTCATTGTACTGGTCAACGTCGATCTTTCGGAATGCGGAACTTGATGTGTTTTTTGCCATTTTGAAGGTTCTATCTGGAGGAGAAATAAAGCACAATCAGCTTTATCACTTCGTAGTTGATGAATCTGTATTAGACAAAAAACATGCGAACGAATGAGAAAACCAGATAAACATTTACACACCCAAAACGATTGACTCACACGGCTGCCGAAAATGCAAATACTGCACATAAAAAAACATCGGTGAGAAACGTCAAAACAGCGCGTGCAGGGTTGTGTGGAAACACGCGAAACGGTACAGAACAAGTATAGCCTGAGCCGATTCAAACCAACGATGCCAACCGGTTATCAACGGTTAATACGATTTCATATTTTACTTTTCCATGCTTTGCACTCAATGGTGGTATTGCGATTTGAAAATAATTTGTTTGTTTATCCAGTTTAATTAATTTCAATAGCAATACTACCAAATCGTTAGGTAATATTATCGCGACTAATGTTTTATTCAAACCATCCGACTACGGAGTACGAATATTTTTGGTACAGATAACGATAAAGAAGTATACGTAGGTGGTATATTCAGCAAAATAGCAGATGCTCTAATACATGAGTACTGCTACAGAGTAGTTCAATGAAATGGCAAACTAATTGGAAGACAAATCATGGAAATTTTAGCCAGCAGTAAACGCATTTAATTTTCGTTTAATTGGAATCATCTATCAGAAGACCGTCAAAACATGTACATAGCTCGGTCATAGCACAATCGCTCTCAGATACGATACCCGCGCATCAGGGCGAACGCTTAGGGCGGTAATTTTTCACTCATTGGATAATAACTGTTATCCTTTCACCGCGTGAGGCTGTTCCGGGCGTCACCACGTTGCCGTTTCATGGGGTGGCTGTATGACAACTTTCATCTAACTATCACCTATCGGGCGCGTGCCGTACGCGCAACATAAAATTTGCATTGTGCGATGCATTAATTTTGCACTCCACATATTAAGCACCATGAGGCTGCTTACGTCTGGCTGCATGTGTTCCTTGATCCTGTTCCTCGTGGTTATCACTTACATAATCGGCACATTCCTTGGCGGTCTCGCGTGATCGTGTACGACCTGCGCTGTCTCCCGAATGCAATGGCATGATCTCACATAGATCACAGCGGACACAAATGTGGGTTTATTTTTGAAGTCAAAAAACTGCCAACAAACGAAGATCGCCACAACATCCGCGTCTCGAATAAGGGTCCAGAATGCAACAATTTGCTAAAGGGATTAAGCTAATCAATATATCATGGGTCACTGAATGCCACATTGCTTTTTTATATCGGAACGAGTATTTATTAGCATCACCCCATGGATGAAGAAATGCCTAAGGCTATCGCCAGGAAAATCCAACTCATGAACCGGCCGGCACTCACGCATCTCACCTGATTTCGACTTAGTAGGTAAATAGTGCGGACGAGCCACGTCCAATCCAATCCGGCTGTGGGACACCACGACCTCCTCCGTGCGAACCGGCACGAACCCGGCGAGCGTGAGTGTGAAGGAAACGGGTTCGCGATACCAGTCGGCCATCCAGCTAAACGGCACACTGAAAGTGTAAGTGAAAAACCATTACCCACCCCGATGAACAGCTGATGGACTGGCTCCCCTTGTGTGGTGCTGGGTGCGGGTAGAACGGGCGGGTTTGTCTGCAGCGTGTCTAGCGTCTAGCGTCGTGATGGTGCAGAGTTCGCCGAGGTGCATTTGACAGACATCCATCGGAGAACCGGGGGAACTACCCTACCCTCGCCAGGGTTGATTAAATCGATGCAATTATATGCAAATCTGTCAAGAGCCGCTGATAGCTACGGCCTTCCTTGGAGCAGCGCGCTCCGAGCAGCGTGGTGGACGTGCAGACCTGGCCTGTCCACCGTACGACCGGCGACAGATGACGGATTACAGTGGCATCGGATGGTGCGGTCTGGATTGGAATGTATAAAGTAGACGGCCAGCCGACAGTCGGGCATCAGTCGTGCCAAAGCCGGTGATAAGAGTTGTGAGTTCACGATCGCAAGGGGTCCGTCTGCGACGACAGTGCAAGTGAAGAAATGGTCGAAATGAGCTACCTGAGGGTAAGAGCGTGCCCATTGCATGTGTATCCTGTGGTGATGTTTGGTGTTTCGGGTTTTCGGTGCAATCGGAAGTACAACGTGAATCCCCGTTCTTTCCCCCGTACGCAGATATTGTTGGCCCTTCTTGCCCTGGGCTGCAGCGTGATGGCTGGAGAGGAGAACGCCGCGGAACAGACGGTGGCAGCCGAGCAGCAATCGGTCGAGCAGAAGCTACCATCTTCCGGTGAGACTGTCGGTGTCCAGGGAGGAGATAAGAAAAACACCAAGCGTCACCTTTCGCTCGGTTTCGGGCACGGCTACGGCGGTGGATTTTCGGCCGGAGTCGGTTACGGATCGAGCGTCGGTGTGGGATATGGGTCCGGTGTTGGCTATGACGGCGGTTACGGGTACGGTGGAGGCTCTGGCGGAAGCTTCGGCGGTGGTTACGGCGCGGGTTACGGCGGTGGCTATGGATACGGAGCAGGTTTTGGGTACGGTAGTGGAGGTCGCTTTCGCGGGTACGGTGGCTACGGCTCGTACGGTGCCAGGTACGGGGCTGGGTACGGTGGCTACGGAGCTGGATATGGCACAACTGGCGATGGGTTCCACGGATTTCACGGGTTCCAGTCCCACTACGCCAAACCGATCGTCACGGCCACCATCAAGGAGCACATTCCCGTGGTCATACCGAAGCCGTACCCGGTGTTTGTGCGAAAAAACATCCCTATTCCGGTGCCGATCCACAAGCCGGTGCCGTATCCGGTAATCGTGAGGAAAACGGTCCCCGTTCCCATCGATCGCCCCGTCCCGGTCCTGGTGCCCCACCCCGTTCCCGTACACGTCACCAAACATGTGGCCGTACCCGTGCCCCAGCCCTACCCGGTGTCCGTACCACACCCCGTCCCGGTCAAAGTTCCCTCGCCGGTCGTGGTGGCGAAGCCCCTCGTCGCCTACTCGCCGCTAGTGAGCTCCCCGGCCATCGTGAGCACACCGATTGTCAGTACGCCGATCATCCACACTCCGATCGTGACCAGCGACGGGCACATTTCCGTCTCCGGCCATGGCGTACACCAAACGCACCACTCGCACAACCATTACGCGTCCGGTAGTGGAGCGTACAAGGGCTACACTTCCGGAGCCACCGGACTGTACGCGGGCAGTGGTGGGCATCACTACGGAGGTAGTGCTGGTCACTTCGGCGGACATCACTACGGACTGGCGGGGGGCGGTGGAGCGCACTACGGAACCGGATCGTACGGCGGGGCAGCCCACTTTGGAACCGGCTCGTACGGCGGGGCAGCGCACTACGGAGGGCACTACGGAGCCGGAACTGGTCACTACTCTGGGCACCTCAGCGCAGGGGTCCTCTGTGATCATTAGACAGAGAAACACCCCACTATTGTACCACTACTCACTAGTTAAGCTGTAGGTTCGCATTCCTCCATGCTAAAAGGACGATGTCCCGCATTACATGGACCTCATCCTCATCCTCATCCTCAGGAGTTTCGTTTCGAAGACATTTATCTCGCACACCTGTAGCTCGATAACAATCAATTAGCCGTTAGCCATTTTTAATAAATGAAATGTTCAATGACTACTATATATTTCTTACCAAAAAAAAAACTGTTTCCTTGTCGACACTCTCGAATCCTTTTGGGCGAAGAAATGAGAAAGAAGTGTACGAGTTTGTTTCCCGGTAGTTGTCCGGATGTGATATAACGATCGCTAGAAAGCACTAGCAAAATTCCAATTGACACAGTAACCTACCATCTACCTATGATAAATAGGTTACCGTTTTCTCCGAACAACCGCCCCGCCACGCCACGTTCATCATGCAATAGTAGTTACGATCGATAAAAAGGAGTAAATAAAAACACACATTCCATGGTTATGTTTAAAATTTAAATTGTATTTCAAATATATACCAGATTTTCAACAACCCGGTAATGCTCGTTACCTCTAGTTAGACCTAAATGTAGCGCAAAAAACGCGAACTAGTGAATTTCTTTGCTGCTCGCAGGCGTTACCAGACCAACCCACAAGCTTTTTGCTCGTACACAGTCTTAAATCACTAATCAACAACGCCAAAAACACGAAGCACGACAGACACGGTACGGGGCAGTGGGGGTTTCAAAGGAAGTGAGAAATTTGATGTGGAAGAATACGCAATAACATAACTAAAATTAGACAAAAACTAAAACACACACACACATGCTAACAACACACTGGAGAACAACATCGAACGCACCGAGCAAACATAAGCCAAGCGAAACAGCACGAGGCTATACCGACGCGTTTCCGGCTGGGCGTCGCCTACTTTGCATTGCACTAGCCAAGAGCGGCGCTTATGCTTACACCATACCATCAGCAACATGCCATGAGCATGTCAGTTGCGGTAGGGGCAGAGGCGTCGGTGGGGGGCCGCGGTATCTTTGATACCGGTGGGGGGCCCGTGGGGCCGCGCGGTGAATGCGGAATGAAGAAAAAAAGTTTACCGGGTGGGGGGGGGGGGGGGTCTGTCACAGGAAGCAAGTTACCATTA
>JAOEFI010000004.1:16109648-16125694 GCA_034621735.1 Anopheles plumbeus | reverse complement strand
CATGCTCGCGTGTGTTAGCATCCTCAGGCAGGAAAATGAGTGATCCCAATGATGACGACCCGATTAACCCGGCGTGGAGTGGAATTAGTTCCGGAAAAGTTTCCCCCAAACCCCCGGAAAAGGGTAGCAATAAACATCCTTTTCCCGCCCTTTTTCTGATGGGAGCAATTAAAATCCTTTATTAGAGATGCTGCTCTCCGCAGCACGCCACATGATGCGCTAGTGAAAGTCGGCATTTAAACTGCGCCTCGGGCATAATTCGAACACTTACTCCTAATTCCGTGGAGTCGTCATCTTCAACGCCTATAGGGTGAGCCATTAGAAGAGAATTTAGGATTCGCTCTCGTCACCCTGCTTGAACCCACGATGTGACGATACTTTCAGGATGTGCGGAAAGGAGGAAAATCTCAATAAATGCTGGCTTGACGTACAGCCTTGGAAAAGGTTGCCCTTGGCTGGGGTCCATAAAATGTAGACAACGTGTACTCAGCGTTTTCTTACCAGCCTCGAAGGGCCCAGTCATGACAGCAAAAGCACTGACCGAGCCATCGGTGGAAGGTTTGGCCAGGAAATTCCACCGGCACGTCGTTCGTTTGTCTAGCGCTCCGAATGAGGATATTAATTCAATTTCATGCGGTGTATTGTCTCGTTTTCCTCCATTGTGAACTGCTTTTTTTCATGGTGGAAGAAAAATCACCTCTATTCCAACCTGTGCGGAAGGCTGTTATTCTTTGTGTCGCCCTCAAGCCCACTTTCGTTTGAAATTACGAAGCGTGAAAATTGTCCATCCGCCCACCGCTTTGCTGCCATGGCTAAGGTGACGACGAGGGGAAATTCCTGTATTTCATCTTCCGGAAGGTGTCCTAAGCAAACGCGAACCATCTGTCCACCCGAGATTTTCCTCTCCGCGGGATCTTATTTTTTCTAGGCCCTTTTTTCTGTGTTTGTTTTTCCAACTAAACGATTTTCATTCCTTCCTAATCTCTCATCCACGGGACACACCAGGGACTGTCAGCGCGACCCGTCCACCTTCGCCACTCCCCGGGACCCGGGTCGTCGAAAGCGATCCGAAAGAACTTCGCGTAATTGTAATTAAGAGATGCCCCGAAAATTAGGAATGGTAATTGGCGTCCGCAAATTGGTCACTGGTAAGTACGGTCCTCTCCCCGGGAACGGCAACCCCCGTGGACAGGCCGTTTATTATATTATTATTTTTTCTCACATCCGGACCAGAAACGAATCGGAGCGAGTGGGTGGGGGCATCAACGATGGAAAGCTAAAGGCCAACAAGTTGCTGGTTCGATTGACAACAGGAAATGGGGAGTTCTTTGGCTTCATCTCAACATTTATACGCACGTTTCCCGCACGAAGACGGTTGCCCTTTTCGTATTTTCACAGGGGCCCCCCTTCCGGTGGCGTGGAAAATTCCCGAATTTGAATCAGCTGTTTTTCGTTGTAACTATTAGAGGTGTAGACATTTAGCGTCAGTGAAATTGTGTTTCCTAAACTCACGACCTAATAAATGAATTCATCATCCTAATGAAAAACCATAAATGTTGAACCACTTTTCCAGTATTTCCAACAAAAATCGAAGAAATACCTTCCCCCAACAAACAAATTGCACAAAAAATCGCTAGCAAGGTGAACGTTTGTCCCCGTGGGCAAGTGGAAACTGAAAATGAAAATACCAGTCGGCAAACAAAATTAAAAATACATTTCGCATTGAAAAATTCATCAGCGCTGTAAATGCAGTTACGTTTCCAGCAATCCGTTTCGGATTTGATTGAATTGAGAGTTAGCAAAAAAACGGATCACACATTTTCGGGCCGACACTCGGGCCGGAATGGAGTCCCACACTTCAAAGCGTAGCGAGTGTTTGGAGGGTTTTACCAGTTTATCAGCGGAGTGCATTTTCGCGAACCGTGCAGCAAACATGCAGCAACCGCCGAATCTGGGCTTTAGTGAACTGCTTCCCACAGTGGCGCAGGAGGACATAACATACGTAGACCAACGAGGGGCCTTTAAATCACACATCAAAGTTCAGCGTCCCCGTGAGAGTGCGGGAATATCGAAATCTGAGATCGCTATATGATGCACTGGCCAATTGCGAGAGAGAGAGGAAAAAAAAAGAGACAAAGAGAGTACGAAGAAGAGCGAGAGATAAAATAAACTAAATAGTCTAGACCGGCTCGAAAACATTCCCGCTATGCAAATATCGAAATACCATTAAAGCAATGTTCCATTTGATTGAACCTTTCCCGGAGTGATGAAGAGCGATTAGAACTTTTCACGGACCACGCTGCGCAGCGGACCGCAGCTTCCTACAGGGTCGCGTTTGCTCACTTCAAAATAAAACCAGAAAACAGTGCGAGCGGAATGGAATTAGTAGAAACAACTACACCTAAAAATCCCGGTACATAAAAACTAAATATATTGCAATGGAAAATAAAAATCAATCATCGGAGAAAAAAAATTCAAACCCCGTCGCATTAGGTATTGACAGACTGCTCCGGTGCTCCGGTTTCGCGTAGCCAACGCTTGCTGCAGGACAAAAAGGGAACCGGGATAAAACCAAAAAAAAAAAACTCGAAGTGACTCGAAGCAAACAGCCGTAGAAACCAAATGACCTGGCACACGGCAAAACCAATCGCACTGACAGCTGCGGCAACCGGCCGGTCCCGGCTACTAATAGAGAATTTATCGATGGCGGTGTTAATAACAACAATAATGACGCAAATAAAATGGCACGACGACGACGAACCCCTAGGCAACCCCGGCGATGGATGGCTTTTCGAACCCGTATCCGGTTTTTTTTTTGCAACAATAAATTTCAATTTGAAGCAGCTTTTGCTCCCGTGAAACCTGTGTTGTAGGGATGCTGGCATTTTTTCTTCTTGCTGTCCGTTTTAGTACAGCCTTTGTTCAATTGGTGGAAAGAACGATACAAATCACGTGAGTGGGTAACTAAGGCAATGTGCTCTAGATGTCGTTGGCAACGGGCATTTTTTTGAAGGTTCCAACGGGCATGTTCCATCCCATTCAGCGCTTCTTTATCTCCAGCTCGCGGCAAGGGAATAAACCAGTTCCATTTTCCCCTAGCTGGGCTGCCACTATCTAACAATTTATCCCGCTTTAGTTCATTGAAAAATCAACCTCACGTGCATTGGCCATTGGGGAAGTTACCCCGGTGTGCGAAGCAGTCATATAGGAAGCGAGTATGAACGGTAGTAGTGTGAAAAAGATTGCTTTTCATCACTACACTAGCATCAGTATCACCGCATGGCAGTTGATGGTTCTACGAACCGAATAATGATAGGTAAATGAATGGCGGAAAACAGCCCGACGGAAGTTACGAAATCTCCCGTTGTTATACCGCCTCAGTGGATCGCGCTCGGAGCCGGAATACACTGCGAAGCGTCTACCAGAATTAGTGGATGTTAGAATTTATATACGCTTCGAACAGCTCGGTTAAGCCGCTCGAGATGCCTGTGATATAACACCGATTTTGATAACACATGAGCAACCAGGATTTACGGGTCTCCGACTGGGTCTCTACTCTATGTTCCACTTATTGGGTGCTAACGGTGGCGAGGAACGAACACGTGTGCATCTTTAGATGTCTAAATGAAAGGAAAACATAATAAACATCAGCGAACCGTTATCGGTCCCAGTGCAGGACACGGTAGGTGCCTCCTGAAAACGGAAAGTATAGGTAATCGTGCACGATGTGACAATGTGTTTGCTGTTTTCCGGTGGCGTGTCTTTTTTAATTGTTTTCTGCAAATGCTGCAAAAAAATCATGCTACACGTGGTTAATTTAGTGCCAGCTTGTTGGATTTCCCGTGTTTGATAACGTTATCCTCTTCATCGACAACAAAAGACGGATGGAAACACTGCTTTTTTTTCCTTTTTAATAATTAATTATTTTGTTTATTTATTTATCGGATTACCCAAGCGTATGTGCAATCTTCTCTTGAGGCTTTTAAATAATGTTAAGTGTTTCGTAATTGCTCGGGCTATAATTTTCAATTCCACTTTCAATGTAAGCATGTTTTGTGGTTGAAAACGATTATTTAACAATGCTTTTGTTAATTATTTTTAAGACGATCACATTATGCCCTTGATACTTATTTTCTTGAAAACTAATTGTAACCACACTAGATTAAATGTCGGTCTGCCGTTAATTCCCGTCGCACATTTCATTGGATTCCGTTACATCTGTTTGCCCTGTTACGGTTCGGCTACGCGGTGATCCGATTCGTCTTCCATCAACTTTGCGTGTGTCTATTTCCTTTCCCTTTCGTTTCTTTCACTTCCCAGAGCGAGTCGGCTGAGCGAAACAGGTTACCCAATACCGCAACCGTACGATCTCCGTGGCTGCGTGGATGATCTTCGCGATCGCGCCGCAAAGCGTCAGGAGTTGGCGTCTCTTGAGGGGCGAGGGCTGCCGGTGCAGGGCACTCCCACTGGGGTGCGCGTGTATGCGACGAATCGAGGCGAAATTAAGTTCAGCGGAAGAGGGCGAAGCTGTACATTTCACTGTTGCTGTTGTTGTTGTGAGTCTCTAGCCGAACCGCATCGAATGACCAATCCGGATTGAGTGATGGAAGCTTTGCACGCTGGAAAGAAAGTGAACACGCTGGTGGGAGCGAGAGCGCGAGAGTGATCATGGAGGAAAAATTGATGGAAAAATGGCGCAGCGCAAGCGGTGCATGTAACGAGGGTACGAGTGGGTAAGTTATTAAGCAATAGAGACCCAAATGGTTGTTGTATCATCCATCCAACCACGTCGAGGATGACTCTTACTCTCTTTCTCGCGAGAAATGTGGAAAAATCTGGGTCACCCGCCCCGGGTGCAATGGACGAGAGGGAAATGAATGAAAATGAATCGACGGAGGTCGGTCGAACCGCTCGAGCCCGTCACGGAGAACCGTCGAGAAGCGGATTATGATTTGTTTGGTGTTCCCGATTACAATTTTCATCGGTACGCAGTTTTCCGATTTAATTTATTACGTTTTGAAGTTTATTCATTCTCCTTTCTCCCACTAGTGGGTGGCCTACACTACGACGGCCTTTCTGTAGCTTCATTTCAGCTAGGGTAGGACAGCACCTGGAGCACACGGTTGTTGCAGACTAGAGAGTAGTGGAGGTGTGTGCGAATGTTGTATTCATAACTTAGGAATTTGTCGATCCTGTTGGGAATGATGCAATGGTACATGATACGATAGAGGCGATCCTGCTACGAGACGAACTAATGAGATGATCCTACAAATGAGCGTAGAGGGTTTTTACACTGGCTGCAAGCAGCCGCTAAACTAGCGATGATAATGAGGTACCGTAAGTAATGCTTGATTAGTTTCTATTGCGCTGCCGACTCCTTGTCGGCGGACTTTTCACCCTCCTTTGGCTTTTCGCTGGCAGAGGCCGAGGTGGATTCGGAGTTGCTGCCCACCTTGCGCTCGATCTTCTGCGATTCCTCGCCGTACTGCTGCTCGTGCTCTGGGACGTGGATGGGCTCGGAGATGAAGTTGGTCGACTTTATTCCCACCGGGCGGATATCGTGGTGCACCGTGTGCACACCCTGTTCGAGACTGTGCAGCTCAAGGCTGTGGTCGTGGCCATGCTCGTGGCTCTGCTCGTGGCTCTGCTCGTGGCTCTGCTCGAGGCTCTGCTGGTGGATCAGCTCATGGCTGTGCTCCAGGCTGTGCTCGTGGCTCTGCTCGTGGCCGAGCTCGTGCTCCTGGGACTCCACCTTCTCGATCAGCACCTGCTTCTCCACGTACACTGGATACGGCTTCTCGATCTCCACGCGGTGGATCACCGGGACGTGCACCGTCTTCTCAACCTCGTACGGCACCGGGCGATCGACGTGCTTCACCACCTCCTTCTCGATGTACACCGGGTACGGTTTCGGAATGTGCACCGGGTAGGGCTTGGGAACCTCCACCTCAACCTTGTGGTACACCGGGACATTCACCTTCACCGGGTACGGGACGGGCCGATCGACGTGCACCTTCTTCTCCACGTACACCGGGACCTTCTTCTCGACCTCGACACGGTACGGCACCTTCACCGGGTACGGCACCGGCCGATCGACGTGCACCTTCACCTGCTTCTCGATGTAGATCGGGACCTTCTTCTCCACGTGCACTGCGTACGGCACCGGCCGATCCACGTGCACCGGCACCTTCCGCTCGACGACGACCTGCTTCTCCACGTTCACCGGGTACGGTACCGGCACCTTTTTCGTGATGATCGTGTGCTTCTCCTCCTTCCAGTTGTACGCGTACGGTTCCTTCTGGTACAGCGCCGCGTACTGGTTGTGGTGGAAGTCGGGCACGTGGTACGACTTCTGCTGTGGCGCGTAAAGGTCCGACGTGCCGACGTCGAAGCCGAACGATGGCTTGAAACCGCCTTGCAGTTCCGGTTCGGACGAGTAGCCGTAGCCGTACTCGGACAAACCACGCTTGCCGTGCGCCTTCCCGTTGTCGTCCGACTTCCGCTCCGCGCTGTCCTTGCCCGCCTTGTCCAGGCTGGCACCGGACACCAGTGCCACCGCCAAACTCAACACAATGAACGTCTGCCGGATCGCAGGATCGATGGGATGGAAGAGAAACAAAAGCGCAACATATTATTAACACATCACCAACAGAGTCACAGTTCTTTATGGATCTTAGATTTTTTTTTTTTGAAACGCATAAGCCTCTAAAGATCTTCACAGTCTTTGGATGTAAAGTCCCTTCGACACAGTCCCCAAACACCAGCAAGCACAACTAGAACGCACCTTCATGACTTGGTTCAAATTCGACCAGGAGTCGAGTCGAGCGACGAACACGGCACTATAGACGAAACACTGCTGTAAAAAAAAGTGTACAACCAGAATCACGCTCAGAGAGCTCACGCGAATGAGATGATGGTACGAACGATCACTAGCGAATGATGCCTTCCACCGATGATCGAAATCATTTTATACCGCGCCCAATTTTCCACCGGCTGACGAATTTTCCTTTCCATGACGAATCGGGCCACACGAGATGGCGCACCGATAGCGCCGCGCCGGAGATTGGCTTGTTTTCGTTGCGTCTCTTTCCCTACCACGGGGGAGACGGGACTTCGTCTCGTCGGTAAACTTCTTGTGCCGTGCCTGTGCTGGTCCGGCGGTGGCCGAAGGAAACCCCAAACGCGTGTAAGCGATAGGGCGATGAT
Organism: Anopheles plumbeus; assembly: GCA_034621735.1. Taxonomy (NCBI): domain Eukaryota; kingdom Metazoa; phylum Arthropoda; class Insecta; order Diptera; family Culicidae; genus Anopheles; species Anopheles plumbeus. Next base: position 16,118,488 of record JAOEFI010000004.1, on the reverse strand, counting down.
GAAAGCGTGGTCTCTCGCAGAAATAACGTGACAACAACTTACTGGGAGGTGACGGGGGTGACTCGGTCAAGCGGACCCCCTAACCCCGAAAGGGTGTACCATTTTTCCATCGATTATTGAGGCACCAGCGGAACGTGTCTGGTGGTGCGTCTCTCCATTCGCGAAACTCGTCTTCAGGCGCCTTTTTTCGACACATCCTCCGATCCGAAAGGAAAGGCCGGTCGGTCGCGCTGGCATAAAAACCCCCCAAAAGAAAGAAGCTCGCTGAGTGATAAATCAAGAGTGTTGTGCGTCGACAGTAATGGTCGTATTCGTCAATTATTATTTGGCAAACGGTTACGACAGGGTGGCCCGGGACAGCGTTACGGAGGATGTGGCTGTCGACGGTGTTCGATAAACCCCCGAAAAGACCCTCGTTTGCCTCGAACGCCACGCTAGTGGCCTCTGGGCGGGTAGCTCGTGCTCTTAATGGTTGCTGATGAAGCTTTTTTCCGTTCGAGTTCCTTCGGCAGCCGCACTCGCTGCGGGTACCAAAAAAAAAACTCCCAAAAACCGTCGATCGACGTAAGTTCATTGATTATGAGTTTTCCGACAACTCAACAAGCCTAGCCGATAGCACACATTTAGCGCGCCCGCGAGTCCGGGAAGCGGCCCGCGGTCGATAGTTTTGTGACCGAAACATGTAATCGGTTGATTTGATTGCACGCTGGCGGGGAAACCCGGTCGAGCGGACTCGAAGCGCGAAAATCAGTCGTAAACAGTCGTATCGATGAATCGGTTTCTTCGGCGGCCGGGCGGACTTGATTGGCCCAGTAAATGATGTTGATTGAGCGAGCAGACGCGGTGGTGATAAACGGTGGATTTTGGTGTCACAAAATTCAGATGACCCTTTGATAATAATGCTAGGTTCCATTTCGGTGTTGCGAAGTGCAACCATCCAGAGATGATAAAGGAAAGTTTTGCAAGCGCTATATTTTGCTACATCAACAACTGATTCGTTTTAATGGAAGTGTGCGAATGAAACAATAGAGATTTATCATCTCTCGCAAACTCGCGAAATGTTGAGTAATGCTTAAGGCGTTATTATGTACTTAATGACTACCCTTTAACATAATTTGAATCAAAGACGTGAAACGCAATAAACATGCAAAGTAATTGAGATTTCGCAAAATTTTGCAGTCGATCTTAAATGTTTTATAATTTAGGATGTGGTGCAGGCTTGGCAGAATTAGAAACTTATTAATATTAAAGCATTACAGTTGAAAATCGTTTATTGTGCTTTTGAATGTTTGACTAAAATGACTGAACTTTCTTTAAAGTAAAATGGCTTTTCGAAAATTTAAACCGAACACTTCTTTTTAAAGTTTGCTCCCAAATGCTTAAAGCCAGCGGCCATCAATTAAGTAATTCATAAAGCAGTTAGCTGCATCAACGGGCCGAGATTCATTGGGCATGCACGGAAGACACCTGGCCGTGATGGGCTCGGCGTCTCGGCGGCACGGAAGCTGAACCGAAAAGGACGCCACCAGCCCTGCCAGGATATCCGTCCGAGGGGGCAATAAATTGCGAGCGGGCCATTTTCGGCACGACGGCAACGATCCGGAACCGGGCGGGCGATAACGATGACGGTCAGTGTCGGGGCGATTTGTATCCGTGGCAGATGAGATAAGATTGCAGATGCCAACGGCGCGGGGGGGGGGGCTGGCGTGAAAGGCCCGGCCGAAAGAAGCGGACCCGCTCCAAGGAAGGGCCTGACCTAGAGACGGTGGCAAAAAGGGAACCCGGACTAGCCGGGGAGCCAAAAAGGCTGACATCCGGAAATAATTGAAAACGTTAGCGATAATTTATGAAGCTCATAAAACAATATCCCATTACACGGCCGTCGATGATTTTCCCACCGCAAGTGGGTTTCCAGTGCAGCGATTATCACGGCTGGTCGATCGGTTGAATGGCGTCTCGTCTCTGTTTTCGCTTGGCCAAGCACAGCCCTTCGGGCGTCTGTTATGAATAAACAAACGTAAGTAGTACCAGAAGATGCAATAGAGACGTTTCATTATTTTCAAGATACTTCAATAACTAAGTAATTATCTAGAATAATACGATAGAATAATAGAAATTAATAAAACCGCATTTAAAATGATTATCCCAACATCTTATCTAAATAATAATAAGTCAATAGTTTTGTGCTGTATTTAAAGTTAAAAGGATTATGTTAACACACATCCTCCACTCATCTAACGGAAGCTAATTTAACGATGAAAATACCGTGCTCATTAAAAGCCGGCTTCCATCGGCACAACCCTTATCATGGCGTATTTCCAATTCACATTTTTCCTAAGTGGGCGCCGTTTCTTCACCACCCACAGGTGGCTTTTTGCTTTGTAATGAATAATGCAAACAAGCCGGACAACTCCAGGGGGGGGCCTTCCTTATTTAATTATTTATCAGCCTTTCTATTGCTGATGTGTTTGATCTTCTGCACCCTCTGGGGCGCCCCCGGAACACAACAAACCAACAGACCCATTGGTCACGCCTGCATGACAATTTCCACCTCAACAGACGGCATTGCATCACTCCATTAGGTTTCATTACAGAGAGAAAGATTTGGGTTATCAAGTTGCTTTTTTTTTCGTCTCTCTCCACGGCCAGTGTTCGGAAGAGTGTTCGATTGAAGCATTTTTCGTCTCCGACATTGTGCAAGGCGTGCGCCATTTAGCCGGAGGCCAACAACACGCCTTTCGGTGGTGGGCTGAAGTGTCCTCGTTTTGTGTGAATCGTGCGCGCCTTGCTGTTGAGAGCAGGGTCATGATTGTACGGTCATAGTGAAGAAGGTTTTTCCTCTCAGACGGGTGTTTGTTTTGTTTCAAGGAAAGTGAAGCGTTGAAAAATAAGGAAGGGCATAACATAATCGGATTTACATCGAAACCACGAACTTGGAAAGTAGGAGAAACAATTAGCCTGATTGAGTCGCTGGTGGGTGGTCACGTTAGAGGTGAAGCGAGGAAATGTACGCTTCAAAGAAAGTTACATAAACTCATTTAAGTTTAAAGTTCCCATTCTAATACTGAGAAAAATTTCTTTTCGAATTTCCAATTTCGTTCAAAACTGAGACCATCTTTGTTTTCCCTTTGCGAAGGACGAATCCCAAGAATTGTGTAACAACCAGGAATCATAATCCAAGGTATTTCTTCACTTCATCCGGGAATCGTGGGAAAGCTGTGTGGAAAACAAAACCCCCTCCCTTTTCAACGGACCTAAAGGAAAACATTTACCGCGCTGGGCTGGCTTGTTTGTTCTTTCATTTGTTTTGCCGTTCTCCAGCAACGGAACGGGTCGGTCCGGTTAATGCTGTCAATCGAGTGCCAATCGTGACGGCGGGTTGTTTTGCATGGGTTTGGCTTTGAATGATGAGGGTCAAGGGTCAATTAAAAAATAACACGCTGGCTGTTGTTGATTGAAATACTTTAACACCTCGGATGAAAAGGGGAAATGGTACGTGATGAAGGGGTTCGTTGTTTTGTTTCCCCGTGCGAGAGTGTTCACGGACATGGTGGAAGTTGGGGAGGGGAGCTTCCGCGGCTTGCAATAAATTTGCAGCAACTCACCGTGGAGCATGTGCGCAATTAATCTCATTAATATGTGATTAAAAAAAGTGGCTGTAAATAAATCTTCGTCCAGTTGGGAAAACGAAATGGGTAGAATGTTCACTTGTCGGCCATATTTCACTCCAATCGGTTCATTTTAGGTGTGAAAATATTATAATAGAATTTCTACATGTAGAAACAGAACGGATTATTTCGGATCCTTAAATACCTTGGTGTGAGAGTTTTCAAACATTCTGTTTCTCCCTATCTGTAGTAGCATGTTTTAAAAGTTCCGTTGTATCAGCCGATTGAAATATTAACGAAAAGTTCAAAAAGACGTGCCAAATGTTGATGAGACCGGATGTACAATACTGGCAAAGCTTCAACGTGAAATGTATCACAGTTTTAACACGCAACAACGGCAATCAAGATTAAACCGATGCTGCACTGTCTGTGCTGTGGCGAAAGATTCCACGATCACTTCCTGCGTTCCACCGGGCGATTTTCGTTCAGCGGTTTTTCCCGACCCTCTCCGCCATTTCGCGACAGTTTCGCCCCGCGTGTCGCAAATGCGGCCGTGTTCGGCAGAGGAGCTGAAAAAAAATCCGAAACCAAAGAGGCAGACAAAGCACCCCTTATCAACGCAGCGGCATCGGCCATGCATCTTTGCACTACAGACCCTGGCTGCGGCAAACCCATCACCCGGTCACGGCTGCTTGATCGCGTCGCTATAGAAAGGAGAATCGAAATGGAAACAGATGATGCCACAACGGGGGCGCTGGTTTACACTGGAGCCATTCCGGTCCGGGCCGGGGCCGTTAAGCGACCGCATGTTCGGCGTTATCACGTGCGGCACGGGGTTGTCGCAAGAAGATACCGTTTTCCTCGCGTGGATGGTTATCCTTGCGATAAGCGAGTGTGTGGGCTGGTTTTCTTTTTTTTTTTTTTTTTTTGGGTTTGTGTTTGACAAACAAGCAGCATAAAAATGCACGACACCGTCGGCCATTGGCAAACGGTCGGCGAAGGCTGGTACGTAGGGTAACTAGAGCGTTGAGCGGCTACCCGCCATACATTGGCCTCCCAAACAACAATAACACATACAGAAAAAACCCGAAAACAGAACAAATACCACTTCAAGCAGCTCGATTAAATTCGCACAGCTACCGCCGACTGGCTGGCGTAGTGTCTCTGGAGCGCGGTGTGCGTGGTAGTGGCGGTGACATAATCGGCCGTAGTCTTGGCCGCTCGGTGCATTTCACGCAGCATATAGCCTAGCCCGTGGGGTCGGTGGTGGGCGCGGAACACCACACAGTGTGTCATATGCATGGAAATGACTCCCGAGCCTTAACCGTGAACGAGGGCCGATTTGGCGCACTCATTAGGCTTGGTGCAGGGGCCCGATCGGTGGCCCGTTCGAGCTGTTTTTCGGCGAACCCTACGGCCCCTCCGAACGCTATATAAAGTGCGGCCAGGTGCCCGGTTAAGGCATCAGTTACCTGCGATCACTCCAGCAGTCCGCTACCAAGCTTTCGGTGCAGCTTCAGTTCAAGTCCGCGAAACGTTCAAACATGAAGGTACGTCGACCCGGTGAGAGTTGTCCCGGTTCAATCCCGCTAATGTTTCCCTCTGTCACTGCAAATTCCCTTTTTCATTTCCCCTTTTTTTCCGATGACCTAAACTAGACGTTCATTGTGCTGTCCGCCGTGATCGCGCTGGTGGCCGGAGCGGCCATCGAGTCCGGTTCGGAGAAAACGGTCGAGAAGCGGGACCTGGCCGACCTGCAGGACCGGTCGGATCACCACCACGAGCACGTGAAGTATGTCACCATCACGAAGAAGGTGCCCGTGCCGTACCCGGTCGAGGTGGAGAAGCACGTCCCGGTGCCGGTGAAGATCCCGTACCCGGTGCACGTGGAGAAGAAGGTGCCGTTCATCATCGAGAAGAAGGTGCCGGTGTACATCGAGAAGAAGGTCCCGGTGCACGTCGACCGCCCGGTCCCGGTGGAGGTGAAGGTCCCGTACGAGGTGCCCGTCGTGCACAAGGAGTACGTCGAGGTGCCGAAGCCGTACCCGGTGCACGTCGAGAAACCGTACCCGGTGTACGTGAAGAAGCCGGTCTACATCGAGAAGGCCGTCCCGGTCAGTGTGCACATCAAGAAGGTGAAGAAGCACCACCACTGAAGAACGCGGCCGCCGCTCTGCAACAGTGCAACAGTCATTTGTGTCTAAGTTAAATAGGAAGAATAATTAAACGTGGCACTCGCACACTAGTCGTGCGGGGATGAAATATTGCTGGTTCCTTTTGTTACATAGTTTCGAAAGAAAATCACTCGAGCAACTAAATTAAACGCCTGTCCCGAGTAGTAGTGTAACATCAAAACAAACGTCAATGAACAACATTTTCAAGGAATTATTAAATGCCTTTTAGTTTCTTGCAAATCTTTAGCAGAATTCCACAATACAATAAAGACGACTCTAGTCTGATTGCTTTTCGTCCTTGACGATGCATAAGTAATTAGAAGTTTAACAATTCCTATGCTATACCTTCCTGACTAATTATCAAGAAAGCCAAATGAAACGTTGATTGAACCTGACACTTTCATTCGCCACAGCACGACAGCTTATAAGGAAAACGTTAATAACCTGCGAAAACGCGTCTAGCGCCATTCGTTATCATCAGCAAACCATGCATTATAAATTTTGCATCCTTCATGCAGGAAATATGAAATGCCTCGCTTATACGAGTGACAAATATTTTTCTTCAAACACCAGGCGCCTCCACTAGGTGACATTGTGGTTCTTGTACACATTAACCTCAGCATCATAAAATGGGTAGAAACGTTCCACGCTCGCAATAGATTATTTTCGACTCGGAAAGAGTAATTTATAGCACTCTTTTCAGCTCCCGGACAGGTAATGAGCGTATATATTCGTTGCCAGCCCGAAAAACCTGGCAAACACATTACATTTTCACACTTTTGTTTTGCATTTCCATCTTGCAGTTTTCCGGACGCACACCTCTCGCTCTGCCAGCCACCAAATGGCTCGGTGGGCTTGGTTGTAGCACGCCAACTGCAGACGGCAGGCGCGTTCCGTTTTATTAAATTTAAAGTTGACAGTTTTTCTTACGCCCAATCCTTTAACGAATGGCGACCCGTGGAATGCACCGCCCGGGGGGGTTTTTGGGTGGGACAAAACGAGCTGTTGAGCGTGCATCTAACAACTAGGTGGAGAAAATAATAAAATCCCAAAGGTAAACACTGGCAAAAATTAAGATGGCACCTTGCCTTTTTACTTTTTACTTCCATCGCCAGTTTTCCCGACCTGCGCCCCAGTCTGAAGACTTACCTCGGGTCGCTCGGGTCGGTAGTCGTTCATTGAATACACCACCACCACGTTCTTCTGCACAATTTCCCACACCACCCCACTACTGCTCGCCGGTTGCCATAAATTCAAATTTCAAATCATGTTGCACGCGGCAGCGTTGTTCAATTTAGTTTTTGTTTGTTTTGATATGTTTCCCCCTTCTACCACCAGCGTGGTAGGTTTCGCGTCATAGGAAAGTGCATGAAAGCGGCCGGTGGTGGTCGGTGCGCTCGTCGCCTGGTGGAAGCGCAACACAACAATAAAAACCGCGCGGTGCAGCGCGCTGCGGTGTGCGTGCGGGTGTCACGATTGTGTGTGACTCTTTGGCCCGCGCGCTTATCGTTTTGTTCGTTCCGTTTCGTTCGTTTCGTGTTGGTCTTTTCATTGCGCTGTCATTTCTTTGCGCCGTTCGGGTGCCTTCTTGCCGCTGGTTTATGTTTTTGAATGAAGCACCCCCACGTTCTGGTGCGGCACCCTCTCGCCCCCCCCCCCCCCCCACCCCTTACCTCACCGGCCACAGAAAGCTCCAAAAAATTTTCTCCCATATTTATGCGACCAGCATTCTTTCCTTTTCAGTTTTAGTTTTCCTCCAGCAAACAGAATGGATTCATAATTCATATAGGCTGCGGGCGGGTGCGAAGTGAACCGGAGCGGGAAGCAGGCCAATCCAGGCAAACCTTGCGGGCTCTGCTTTTTTTTCCCCCACGAGCATGAAGCTTACAATGAATCGAATGCACTTCGAAGGGCAGGGAAAAACTAGCCGTGGGTTGCAGGATTCGGGGTTTGGCGCTCGACGGGCCACGCTCGGTACCGGGAAAAATCTAATAACGCGACCACAAAACAAAGAAACCGACCCACAAAGCATACCCACAGTGGAAACGGGTGCGTTGGGGGGAGGGAAGAACACGGGAAGGACAGGCATAAAAACCTACCAGCACCATAGAACATAGAAACAATGCAAAGCTGGAAGAAACGTTAAACTTTCCCACGCGGTGGCACGGGCGGAAGGCGTCCGGAGGATCCGTTTGTCATTTTTCACTGCCCCCCCCCCACCCCCACTTTTCCTTCTCCTTCACCCCACTTGCCACCTTCTTTGTCAACCCTTTTTGTATGAGCTTCAGTTCGGCCTTCTCGCAACCGCAGCAACACGCTGGGCATCGGTTTGATTATAACTACATGCAAACAACTCATAAAAAAATCTTTACACAAATCCTGTCAACGAACAACGCCACCGCTCGAAAGAAGAGGTGTGGCTGGGAGAAATGGGACTGGCGGCGAAACGGTTGGAAGGATCTCACGGCAGTGGAATGGGAAAGGGGGCGGGCAGAAATTCTGCAATCCCGAAATCGCAAATCATCGCCCCACAGAGTCGGCGGATGCAGGCGGATTGTTCGTCGGTTGGGCGAAGGATATCGCCGCATGCAGGAAGTGAACTCGCCCCGGGTGGGCTGGCTCCCTGCCTCTGGCGGACGGCTAAAGGCGACGTCCCGCCTTTTAGCGCGATGGCCATTGATAGCAGGATGACTATCAGATTCGTAGGTTCCTTGTTGGTCCGAACATGGAAGAAACCAATGTCCTGGCAGCGTCCTGCGCTTGGTGGCGTGAATGCAAAGCGACATGAATGGACGGCGCTAGCCAATAAAATTTTTTGATTCATAGCGTCGCGTTTTATGACTTTGCGCCAGAGATTCTTCGCGTGGCATTTTTTTTTCACCCCAAATTTGCCTTTACGCGTTTGACTTCGCATCTTTTGACACATTTGTCGACGAATGAAAGACTGTTTGGGGGTAGCAAAGATGGCAGGAATAAAATTTACCCGTCAACCGCTTGTGTCCGTATTTAAAAACCTCCTAATCAATGCTGTGCTTTCAAATAGTTTAAAACATAAAAC
>JAOEFI010000004.1:16081447-16097489 GCA_034621735.1 Anopheles plumbeus | reverse complement strand
CGATTCGACACCAGATCCTCGACCGTCGTTGACACTCACTTCCATGTTCAGCCTTCGAAGATCGTCCAAGGTTTTCCGAGACATCCAGCCCACTGCCTTACGTCCAACCACCGGATCCGGCCACCCAGTACTGACCGTGCGGATGTCCGTGTCGGATACTTTTATAACTTCTCCGCCTCAGTCTTGCCGCCTCCGTCCGACCGGATCCGGACACACACAGCACACAATTCATCCCATTCAGTTCCATCGGCGGGGTCAGATCATCTGTTTCAACGCACGCCGGACCCCATCTGCATCTCGCACGTCTTCATTCGAACCCTACACCACGATCCAATGGGAAGGAAGCGGGCGGCGAAAGGTTGAACTTTCTCATCTCGCTGTTTCGGCCGCGGCTCGCATCGAAGTATGCGCCGAAAAAAGGCCGGCGGTGGTGTTACAAAATGTTACATCACACTACCGCGGTACCACTTGTGGTGCGAATGACAGACATTCGGGCGTCGAGAGAGCGGTTTCGATGATTCGTCGGCCACCTCGCTGTTATTGTTGGGGCTGCTTGCGTTCGCCCGCGAGGCGCGCTTCACAATTATGTCAATAAATTATTCATGTTTTCGAGCGTCTGCCGGAAAGTGGGGAGGGAGAAAAGACTGCTGGCAAATGACCGTTTATTAGTTACGGTGTATGCTTCGAACACCATCGAATCGGCTTGCCAAAATATGGGTAGGGAAGGTAAAAACTGGTGGCAGACAAACGAATGAAATGATGTTTACTGGAAACAAATTTTATTTACTCGCCCGTTGGAGAGTTTTCTAATAACAGATCTGCAATTTTTTGTTAACATTCAATAAAAAAAATTAAAGTTAACATTTAAACAGAGAGATAAAATTTCTCTTATATGTTGAACTAAAACAATTTGTAAACAATTTTATGAAATGGACTGTTGAAAACTGAATCATGTCACTATTGTAGAGCACTATAGGGACAATCGGTTTGACTGTAAAAATTTTCAGTCGTACCAAACGCCAAAAATACGTTCTAAAAACATTGTCCAAGCATCCAATATCGCATTTCGTGGAAACATCTCCCAGCATGTTTCTCATTCCGATGCCAATACTCACACCGAATGATGATCAAACCAAGCATTTGCTGCCAGCTGGGAATGCTTTTTACCTGGCCCTTTGACCCCGCCCGCACCAAATAGATGGTTCGCCGTATGGCAATCGGCGCAGCATCCCGGAAAGCATACCGTTTTTCGTGTCCGCTTTCGCAACCGTGGTTCCGTCCGATAATTTATTTCCACCGTAATCTCACCGCGCTCGCAGTGATTCTATTTTCCTACACGAGCTTACTGGACAAACACACAATTACGGGCAGCTTCCGTAAGGGAATATTTGTATGTTGCAAATGTTGCTTTCTATGTTATTTCAGGCCATCACGAAAAGATCATCCGATGCTTGTCAGGGGCCGATCAACCAGCCAGTCCCGTCGATAGTTCCCGCCAGTCCAGCTCACTGCACAGCTCACCAATGGTTGAAATTAGTGATTTTATGAATGCGTTTGTAATTAAAAGTACACCACCTTTCCCGCCCGGCATCGGTCCCACGGTCCGGCAATTTGATTCCCGTGCGGAAGAAAACTGCGCATCCGTTTTCCATGAAGCCCTCTGCTTGAAACATGAGGCCAAATTTGACGTCATTCGCTGGTGTTGGTGTGCATTTTTGATGGCACCAGCTGCTTTCGTCCAACACTCGGCTCGAATTATTTCACCAAGCTTCACGACCCTTACGGCGCACCCGATCCGGAGTCCAAAAGGTAGCGGACAGGAAGGACATGCACCAAATTACCGGACCTGGGTTACGGTATCAAACAGTATCGATTAAATGCATCCGCATCGATGGGCTCCGTCCGATGATGCACTGCGGGTCCGAGTCGCACCGTTGAAGGACTGTCAATTAGGATTGACGAATCGTATGACAGCATCGGGGGTGGGCGACTAGGCGGAACGGAGGTGGCCGTAGGAAAAGGGGAATTTTAATCAAATGCTGCTACAAGCTGCTTATTTTATCTCGCCCTTCTCAATCCTTCCGACCATCGCAGTCCGGCCACTGGCTGATGTTGCGTCTCTATTTTGTCACACTAGTAGTGGTGTCCTATTCCACCACTCGCGAGGGGGTGGCTGGTCGCTGACAGGGTTTAATTAGAGAGTAGAGGCTTTAATTTCTTCTTCGAAATCAAATCTCCTGGAAGTTCGTTTTGCACGCACCTCCCTAAGCCAGGCCGCGCGAACCGTCGTGACGTAATTTTTTTGTCCAGCCCGGTTTCCGCCTCAGCTGGCTTTTCCATCGATGGGAGGAAATGAGTTTTTCCAGCAGCCGTGATTAATGCGAATATGGTGTGCGGGTGCGATGCTCGATGCTATCAAGAGAATTTGTTGCGTTGAACTATATAGATAACACCGTCGTGGGTATTTAAGTGAATTAATTCAAAACCAATAACTCTTATCTTAAAGATGCACATTTTTAAGACATCTGATTACGTTCCGTCTTCTATTGAGTAACACCTGACCGAAATAATACATAAAAGATGAACAGATGCCGCTTTGCTTCAATTCTTCAGAGCCAAAGCCGTTTGAAAAGATAAAACATAACTTAATAAGTGAAACTGCTTAAAATGTTATTAAATGTTATAGTTTCAAACCCTGAAAGAAACGTTTTACAATGAACATCCGACGCACAATCCATATGCCGATTGAGGTCTCTAGGAAAGCAAGTTGGCAACGAGAGGAGTGGCTTTTAGAGATATTAGCATCAGACTATCTGCCGGCTTTCCCTTATTCTTTCTATAGTGCATTTGAGTCTGACATTGTAGAAAGAAACAGATTAGCGGCGTTCCGGTTGACTCGACAGATTCATACGGACAGGAGAAATGGTCACACAGGTAAGGAGACGCTCAGACTAGTAATGTACTCGTAGGTACACCTTCCGTTTTCACAAAGACGCATTAGTGCGCGCAGTAATGCCGTAAGTGGTTGCCAAACAATTCGATTTCGAAACAAAAGCTCCCTGTTTCTGCCGTTTCACCAAGGACCTTTAGCAGACGGACGGTTGGACTGCATATCGACAGTATTTGGTTGGTCGACTCCCGGCATCGATCGGGAGTGGACACTCGCTGAGTGATCAACACTCTGTACCCGTTGTTGCCTGTACCTGGAAATTGTTCCGGAGGAATCCTGGCCGGTGGGCAATGGGGCACAACCCATCGGATGACATCCGTCCACCGAACGGACGAAAACCTACCAGGAAGCAAAACCGGAAAACTCCAGATGGTCCCGGTTTCAGGGAAATTCCAAGGAACACGAACGAAAAACCGTCCACCTTCACCATCATGGAGTACCGCGCTGGAAGGGGCACAACGGCGACACGAGAAAACGACGGTGGGCCAATAAATAAATTATCATCAGGTGTTCCCTTACATCCGGTTGATAAAGAAAGTGCATTCACCGGCGAGTGGCAAACTTTGCCTCGATTGTTGCCTCATCGTCCTTGCTCTTGAACGGTGGTGGCACGACGTCAAAAAAAAACCCCGACTGCTATCGGAACAGGCGAGGCATGGCAGAACTGCTCCATGGGAATAAGTGAACTGTTCCGAGTGTTCCGTGACCCAAGCGGTAGTGGGACAACCATGCACAGAAACTGTTCGCTAACACCTCCCGGAACATTCCCTACTGCTCGAAACACGGTCTCCCGAATCGAACAGACAGATAAACAAGAAGCTTACGTTCGGAAAGTGGTCCTGCTTGGGGCTGTTGTGTTTTTTTTTCTTATTCTATTCGTTGCTTCCAGCTGGAGAAGCTCTTTCACTCACTACACGCTTACTCGAGCTCATCTCACACTCTTGCCCACCATGCTTCTCACAATCTGTCATTTGGGTTCATCCGACGTGACGGACACCTTACAGCTGGCTTTAGGTGTGTGTGAATGTGTGTGTGTGTGTGGGGCCAGGACACTGTCCTGCGAGGGGCACATTTGGGGGCGGAAGTAGACGACGGAAAACTAATTCTTCGATGGTATTATTTCAATCAACCGGAACCGGGGATGCACATGTTTTATGGTGCAGGATTTTGCAGGTTTTTACCGCACCCCGGGAAACGGCGCCGGGATAACGAGTTACGAGTTTCTGTGTCGCTTTTTTTTTTGTTTTCCTTTTGGTTTCCACTTTCGCTCGCATCCCATAGCTACGGCTACATCCTTCACCTTCTCGGTGCATACTCAATTTGGGGTAGCATTTTCCCCGTTCCTCCATTTTAAACGCTGCATGTGCAAGCTTGAGTGAATGGTTTATATTATTTTTATTTTTATTCGCCCTGCTTTTTTTTTCTTTGCTAGAGCCGACTCTCTCGACCACCAGTGTCTCGAGCGGGAATATGAAGTTCTGTCACGCTATGCGTTCCCATTTCCACGGGCGGGTGGATTTTAGTGACAGACAAACGAGCTAACACCATCAGCTGGGATGCTATAAATTTTTACCTGCATTCCCTCCATTCAACCTCTTTTGTTTTTCCTTGCAAGGCCGTCCGTTTTTCCACTCGACTGGCGTGGGCAGTTTTCGTTTACCGTAGATTTGTGCATTTATATCCACTAACAGCGATTGCAACGGCGCCTTTATTGAGTTTTGGACGGTTTATGTTCTCCCCTATGATAGTTCTCTCTTATGGTGGTTGTTTTTTTATGTTCATGCACCTCTCTAGTGCTTTAGAAGGGTTCCGGGGGAGCGTTCGAGCGGCCCACGACGTACTGGCGCGCCAGCTGCCAATATTATTATTTATGGCCGCAAATTTCGACTGTCTCGTGAGCATATTTCAACTGCATTTGTCTCAGCCACGGTTCAATCCCTGAACGGGCCCGTGAAGACAACGGAACACCTGCCTGCATGTGCATACTGTCTGCATCATGAGCCCCGTCTATGGCGGGCGACTAGGCCCCACCCCCCGTTCATCTTGGAACATCAACTAACTCCATCGTACCTCTGGGGCTCGTTCTTTTATGTCCATTTTCTTCGTTTCTTTTCGCGCCACACATTTATCGAGCGGTTTATGGCAAATGCTTTCGGTGCCGGTGCACTGCGTATAGTGGGTCAACATGTGCCCGGAATGTGGTGGGTCCCTTCGAATGAGCCAGATAATGGTCATGGCATAAAATACTGGCTTGATAGAAACGAGAGCCGGAGCGGTGCACGATTCAATAAACGAAGGTATTATTTTGGTCACCCTTTTCCCGAATGGGCCGTATCCTTCTTCTAAGAAAATCGAACCGATCGACCGGCAGGACTTGTGACCCGAGTGCATGACACGATCGCGATAAAGTTTGTGCAATTTCTTCCCGCGACATCTTGAAGTAGTTGCACCACCCTACTACCTTTAAGTGATCCTCATCGTGTTTCATTCGAATGGCGAAAAGTTATACTATATTTGATGAACCAATCACGTGCTTATTAAATTATTAATCAATTCTAAAATCTAAAACATACAAGCGCCACACGTTGATGATTAAATAAACTATGATATGTCCGTAAAATTCCATTCCTTACAAACTGGCAAACATTTTCCTATTGAAACAAAACTAGAATTTGTATGTATTTGTTTAATTTGATGAAACACTGATCCCCAGCTCTCATGGGAACTTTTCCTCCTTCGGCCCGCGAAAAAGCAATCGATAAATTGCACCCCTGGCCAGTGAATAATCGCGCCCGCTTTGCTCGCAACTCATCTATTTCGAGAAATTAGAAGCAACTGTAAACACTGATTTTCATGCCAAAATCACGTATTTCATAGCCCGCTACTGGCTGGATGGCGCTTGCAGACGCTTGCATACACACCTCCCTTTAGGAAAGCAGCTAAGGGCTCGTTTCGTTTAGTATGCACAGGGTTGCTGGGGGTACCTCCGTTCCCCATGGTGGGAAGAGTATGATATACTCTCTTTCTCCCTCCGCCCTTGCCGCGACAACGACACGAAGCTCACTCGCCGCAGTAAAACAGCCCTCGAACACGTCCCGAGTGACGGCCACGGCAGGCAGATTGCAGGCACGCCGGAACAACTAGTACAAACGGTGTGCGCACACCGCCACCTCCTATTTCACCGCGGTTGTCATCAGCGACTTCGTCGTCGTCGTCGTCGTCGTCGGCGGCGGTGGCGTCGTCTTTCGAGCGGGTCCTGCCAGCTCGACTTGCCCCCTCGGAATGAAGCATTAGCATATCGGCATCAGATAAAACTTTGAAATAGTGCCTTCGATTCCTTTCCGCAGCTCGTTATTTTAATTCATGTTCGAAATTAGAAATAAGCTCATTTTCTTCGGGGTGGTGGGCGTCCGTGCTGTGTGCACTGTGGCCCGCCGGAGATGGCTCACGGTGAGATAAAGAAAGTGTGCACACAAGGAAGCCAAAGTTGGGCGCGGACGCTAGGAAGACGCGGTAGACGTGGCCACGATTAGACGCTCCATCGATGTAAGTACATGCCATTATTTGTGCTTCCCCTTCCAGCGAGCTGCTGCCATCGACGGAGCCGCCGAATGCGACTCGTACGCGACCGGGGCGGTCGGTTTTGGATTATTAATTTCCATTGTATGCAGCGCACAATAACGCCATTGGTTGAAAGCAATTTGCCCACAGCACCCGCAGAAACAATAGTTGGTAGGAGGAGGTCGTCCCTACGCGCCCGGCAAGTGTGAGTGGGTTAAAGTGGATTCGATCGGGAACGAACGTCGGATCCGAGAAGGTGTGAGAGTTGCCTCCTAGAGACGAACAACACTCTGTGAAGCTTCTTCGGAAGGAGCACTAACAATCGCGTAAAGGAAAATGCCCTTTCGTTCGTGGTCGGTTCGAAACTATTGTCCTTCTGCTGTGCAAATGCCCGAGCCCGACGAGAGTGCCATGCCTTGGACAACGGGAAACTTTTGCCCGCCAGTAGTTGACGCTGACCGCGACCGCTTCGGACGGGGGGCCAAGAAGTTGCTCTCCGGAAGGAGTTGTCATTGGAAGCAATGGCTTCATTGAATGTGTTGCCCTTTCCCCACCCCATCGGGTGGGCTTCAAAGTGATTCCACACTCAAGGGCCCTTTGTGCCCCTTTGTGTGGGAAAAACCACCCGCGAAGGAGTGGGGCCTGCGTAGTCACGACACGGGCGGGCAGACATGGCGGGCATTCCAATTAGGGCATAATGAATTAGGACCAGGTCGCTCGAGTCGCTCCAAGCCCGCTCGGGTCGAAGAAGCGAAGGCCCTTCGAAGGCGCCACGATCCGATAGCGATGGACCATTTATCGATGATATATCTTCACGGTTTGTTTACCGACACCTGGGTAGGGGCGGAGGAACAACATGCACCGGGAATCGATGACAACGGACTACGTACTTCATCTACTTGGTGCCGGCAGAGGTCAACGGGACGATATCAACGCAATCACACCCAGCAGGAGCCCGGATGTGCGGGGAGGATAATAAATTTTACGTGCAGCCCGAATTAATCGCTGCGAGCCGCGCACTACACACAGTGATAAGCTGGGGTGGGGATTGAGGACCAGAATTTCCAATCGACGCACTGCTAACCACTCATCTAAAGTTGTTCTCAGCCCACGGATCAATAAGTTGCAATTTATTTAATCACGACGCGGTTGAAAACGAAGGGATTGTTTATTAAGAAATCAGAGAATAACTTCCACTCTCCACCATGAAATGAAAGCTACATAAACAATGCTACAACTTTGCGGTTAAACAACTAACTCAGTTGAGGAATTTTGCTTCCCAATATGTAACTGGTAACTTTATGTTTAACATATTGTGCTCTGTAACATCAGTCATCTGCATCGATCATGATCGTGCAAGTGGCATAGTGTACGTTGCATTTGCATGTTTAAATAAACGGTCATGCCCGGTTGCATCGCCGGGCCAATGCTGGCGCCGACCAACATAATTCCAACATTCTTCGACGGGCAAAGTCAAAGGCTTTTCCGGGGCTGCACTTTTCCCATTACCAAAACAAAACAAACGGGTGTGCGCTTTCTTCTTTCCTTCCTTGCAGGCCGGTGTTAAATTATTTGCGCTCATTATCGGACGCCGCATCGACAGGAAAGTCACTGTGTGGAGTCGGCGCCTGTGGTCCCAGTATGCACTGGTTGAACACTCCCGGCCACAGTCGGCGGCACCAGTCAGTAGTGTGGCCGCTAATGAGCTCGGCCACGATTCCAAGTAAGCCATCGCACCAAACCGGCGGCTTGGTGGAGAGCGGCTGTTTCACCACGTTCACCGAACCGGCCGGATTTGGGAGGGTAGGAAACAAAACAGCAACAAAACAATGGAGACAGAGGGTGGAACTATAAATATGTCGGGTCGGGGATGTCCATCCATCATTCCGGTGTGGAACGGCAAGGCACCCAGTGAGGCAACATGATAGTAAGTAGAAAGCGAGGAGGAGTGTTCGAGCGCCACATCCCGAGACGCACCGTTCGGTTGTCCATCCTGCAGAGCCTGTTGTTCGTTCTACTGCTGGTGACGGCGGGGCAGTCGCAGGCATCCGAAACTTCCGGCGCGAACCCGCCACCGGGCGCCCCTTTTAGACGCCACATACAACTGGGCACGACGCAGCATGTGATCTCGTCGCACACGTTCGACACGAAGAACCCGGACCAGTGGGGCAACAAGCAGTTCAAGGAGATCACCATCACCAAAAACGTCCCGGTG
Source organism: Anopheles plumbeus (assembly GCA_034621735.1). NCBI lineage: Eukaryota > Metazoa > Arthropoda > Insecta > Diptera > Culicidae > Anopheles > Anopheles plumbeus. The sequence continues at coordinate 16,088,763 of JAOEFI010000004.1, read as the reverse complement.
CCGTACCCGGTCAAGATCGAGCGGCACGTGGCCGTGCCGGTGAAGATCCCGGTACCGATCGCCATCCACAACAAGGTGCCGATCCTGGTCGAGCGCAAGATACCGGTGTACGTGGAGAAGCCGATTCCGGTGCAGGTCGATCGGCCGGTACCGTACGCGCTGCCGGTGGAGATTCCCGTGTTCCACAGGGTGGCCGTCGAGGTGCCGAAGCCGTACCCGGTGCACGTGCCCCAACCGTACCCGGTGTACATCAAGAAGCCCATCTTCGTGAAACAGAAAGTGCACCGGCCCCAGAGAACCACCGTCCGGCGGGTGAAGAAGAGCCCCACGACGAAGGTCATCATTACCACGGCGTCCAAGCCGTGAGCAGCGTGCCGCTGAACCGGTTGCCGCCCGACCGGTTCGATCTCTGTCATATCGTCCATGTTGGATTGGTGTTAAGTTATGTTGGTTTTTTTTTTATTTGCAAATAAAATGGTGACCGCTTAACGTGACAAGGAAAACAAAATACCCGGTGTAGTGTTTCAATCGTTTATTTCGTTGTGCTTTTTTATGTGCTGGTGCTCATTATAGTGATGGACAGTTCGGCTATGGTTAAAACTATGTTGTGCTCGGTTTCGTTTGCTTAAGCAAATAGTTTTCCTAATCAGCCAATGTTGAACCAACGTCCAGTGTTTTGTACATTGCCATTTTGTTTCAAGTTCAAGTACCTCTACCCACTGGAGTATAACTTTTGTTAGTTACCCAACAATGTTCCCCAACTGCCCCGGACCAAAGTCTCGCAAAACCCATTACGCAAAGTGCTAATTAACGCGCACACGCGCACCCACCACCATCGCGCGGGATCGGTGGCTCCGATGGCTTGTTTTCCGTGGAAAGCCTCGGCCCGGTCCGGCCTACACTTCCGTTTCGCTTTGTGGCGGTGTTTGTTTTTCGCGCGCCCAGGGTAGACAATTTATCCGCCCGTCCGTTCCGTTCGAAACGTCTCACACTGTGCGCGCGAAGTAATCCGATAAGGGCGGCCCGGATCAAACTTCCAACGATACTGTTCATGCTCACTGGCGGACTGGCTTCGAAACCTAATTTCTTGTGCTGGTAATTAAATACGGCACACGACGGTGGCGCAGGATGTTGGCGTACATCCGTAGCGACAGCAGATAACATAAACGGAAACTAGTGGACAGAAACTGGGACGCACGAACAACTTCCCACGCCGTTAGTTCTTTCTCGTCTACGATACTTCCCTTCTAGTGCTGTCCGAGGCATTTGCTGAGAGCCTGTTTTCAGTTTGAAAATTTGAAGAAGAAAAAAACAATTTGATGACTGATTTATCAAGCTTTGGATACAAATAAAGGTGCTGCAAATTGTTTTAAATAGTTTGAAGCACTTATTCGCATTGTTTTGAATTTAAAACCCAAATAAATTCAATGTGAAATGTGAATACAATAAACCAACATAATTGCAAACGGATGGAAAACATAAAATATAATTTTTCTCTGCTTTCCACATTCTCCACATATGCGAGGGAGAACGGCTCAATATAGAAACTCATTGAAATTAATTTTTACTGTCAATTTGTCAGAACTTGATCGCCCTTTGTTGTCCCATTTGCGAAACATCGAAACATCCGCCGGCCATCTCTCGTGACGAATCGCGCAAATTCAATCGGATTGTGATCGCCTCCCAGTGGCGAAAACTGCCCGGCTATTTAATTCTTGGCACGGGCTGTCGAAACGTGTGGCTAACTAAAATGTTACCATTATGCAAAAGCTCCCCCCCCCCCCCCCCACCACGTCCCTCGCTCCACGTTTCGGGTTTTTCTATGTGGTCGATTTAGTTTTCACTGCATCCATCCACCGGCTGGCTGGCCGCAGAGTGGAGTGTTCAAGCCGGCCACTTAGCTCAAATATTGCTGCTAATTAAACCGGGGGATATTCATAAATACGCAAGCAGCAGGCGCCCGGCTCTCGCCTGCGAACAGCACTATTATCAATCGTTATTGTTATTGAAATTAGCATAATTTCGTGCAATAAACTATAACTTAATTTAGCGCTAAAATGTCCAGCAAATGTCGCCGGTTCGCCTCAATATCGGTGCATGTTAATCGTTATTGGGTTGCAATACTCGTTTTTTCGGCAGTTGCGCTTCAGGTCGCCTGTCTCCGGGCACGTGGCCCGGTTTCGGTTTTATGCACTCCCCTGCTCTATGGCCACCGAGTGCAACGCTGCGGCTGGTGGGGTGAATCTCCAAGTTTATTGCGTCACTACTCCCAGCACCATTTATGTTGCTGATAGGCCACAATTCTAGTGGTGTTCTAACATCCAACCTAATAGGGGACATTGAATCATCTTCCGTACGGACTTTAAACTCCACCGCCTCGATCACTCGCTTCCCGTAGTTCCATGTCCCACAGGCCTTAACGGTTCACCCTTCGGCAGCGTCAAATATCAATAAAAATGTACGACCGTTCGTGGGTCGATTCCGGAGCATAAGAACCCTCACACTTATTAACTCCCCCTTTCCGGCGGCCTCGGGGCTCGGGCCGACCCGGCATCGCTTCACCACTTCCCAAATCGATAATTATAAAGCAGCGGAGCTAAATCGCATCACCAAACATAATCCCGACAAGTACGGTGGCCATGTATGGTGGCTGTCTTCCAGCTGCATTTCCCATCCCCCCGATGCCAAACCGAAATGCCCCATTCGCCAAACCGGACGGACGGTGGGCGCGTTTAGAACGGTGTGCTAAAAGCTCGACAAATTTTCATTTCACAGGAGGATTACCGGCGTGGAACAGTACTGTACCGTGTGGGGTTAAAGCCGGACTTAACTCGAACACAGTACGGCATAAAGCAGCTTTCGCCCGATACCGGGATGAGTAGTTTTTCGATGCATCCGTTCAATGCAGTAACAAGCCTTCGAGGATACACCGACGATGCTCCCCTCTTGGCAGGCCGTGCGGAGTTGCGACACATGTGTATATTTTGGTTTTACGGTTAAAGGAACGGAGGCCGTTTTTTTTCTCCTTTCTCCAATCGCTTCCTGTTATAATGCTTCGGTGCCTTGTTTGTGGCCACGTGGGTGGCAGTATTTTCGATCAACTACGCCACTACTGATCCCGAACAATTAAGCATGCCGTTAGCCGGGAAGTCCTGGGACGGCTTCTGCTCGGTCCTACCCACACTAATAATAATAATAGCAGTTATTTCGATCCGTGCGGGAATTAGCGAAAGTTCGGTGTGGTTTTCCATCGTGCCCCACCCCTCGCCGGCACGGTGTTTACATTTCTCCCCCCGTGCGGGGAGGAAATTAAATTCAAAATCCATATTCAACAAGGGCCGCAGCGGGTGAGATTACTTTTAGCCGTGTCCCGTCCCGCTTTTACCGTCGTTTCTAGCGAACACCAATGGGAATGGGATGTATTTTCGATATCCGGAATCGGCGGTCAACCAGCAAACGGCATGACGCTAAGTTCTGCCGTAAATGAAAAAGAACCCATTGCCATTCCGGGTATCGGCGGCGGTGAAGCACATCCGCACCGGGAAAAAGCATCAGGATGCAACCGATGCAACTAGTTCGCGCCAAAGTTTCGGTTCGGTCAGTGCGGACGCACAGCCACGTAAACGGGTATTTATTGGGACGGAACTAATTTCCAATCAGGCCAAACTCCACCCCGAGATCACGAGAATGGCGTGCGACGAGATTTGCGAACTGGCCGCCCGATCGATGCGAAGCGAAGGAAATACGTGATGGAAAATCGTTGCGTTTCGCGCAGGCAGGCATCAAAAATGTATAGGTAATTTTCTTTCCACCGACGAAAGGGTCGATTGGTGGATGGGCAAACAAATAGAAAAGAAAACAAGCGAAAAGTTTGGCGAAAAATCGCTTGTTGGCAGCATGGAAATGAAGTACGATGGGCTGGTGGATGTTTAAACAAGCACAACTAATCGACCCCGCTAGGCCGCGAGTCGAGCAAAAAGTTGAAAAGTAATCGCCGCAGTTTGTACATCCAGTGGTTATTGTTTTCCCGTTTTAACGGTGGATTGCAATCAAAACTATATTTTAATGTTTTTCCGTTTTGCTTTCCGTTTTTTTGTTTTTTGTTTTGAATGCCTTACCGTGAGCCTTGTCGTTTTCATTCGCAAAAACGAACCCCATTACTTGTAGGCGTTTACCCAATGTAAAGTGATCAATATTTGATTTGCACTCGAATTGCATGTGTAACAGGATGCTTTTAAGGTAGTGTTGTTATCACACACAGGCGAACAAAAAAACATGAAGTCCTTCGGAGGAGGCCAAGAGTTGAAATTCTCGAGTTCATTGATACGCGTGCCATGGAAAGGCAAATAGGTGGAAAGCATTCCTCACTGTTGGCCAAATTAAACCATTTTTTCTCGAAGCATAATAAAGAAAGGGTGTCTACTTATTTCTAATTCTTCTCAGCATATGAAACATAATGGGCAACCACAATAATGCTATCACAAACAGAAGCTCAAGTTAATAAAGATATTAAAAAATAATCAACGAAAACGGACGATATATTTTAAATGTCAACCACATTAGCTAACCGCTAAACCTTTCGCAGTGACAATAGGAATGACTCCTTTCATCTCACAGTGAAACCAATCAGTCATAAATACTCTATAAATCTTTCACAACCAGAGAGTGAGAGAGTGGTTGGAAAACTAGAGACTAAAGACTTTTTCTGCATCCGTCCCTAGGTATGTGTGTGTGTGTGTGTTTGTGTGGGAGTCCGGATTGACTTTACGAGGCCATTCCCGCGGCCGTAAGCCTGACGCCGGGCAGAAAGGACTGTCCGAAAGATGACAACGGCCGGTAATTTACTGCCCCAGTGAGCTGCCCACCGTAACGACACGACGAGTGCGACGAGTGTGACATCGAAAAATCCAAAGAAGCCAACCGAAACGGAACCCCCGGTTCAGGGCCAGGCGAATCCGAGTGTGACCCTCCGAGGACCACCAGAACTGGTGGGCCAGGATCAACTGACACTGTCCATTTATTATCGTCTTCATCAATGTTCCGTGCGCGACGCTCGCCAGCCCCAGCCTAGGGTCCCGTGGAGGATTGCGGCCGCCTAGACTACCTCCCGGGAGCCACAATCCTACTCCCCCCAGGGCAGCTCACCCCCCGGGGTGCACCTCCCTGTCGGGGAGGTGTCGAGTAGAGGGAAAAAATTGATTTATTGCTTGGTGTGATGTTTTCGTTTCGTTTATTATACACTTTTTGCTCGCTCCGAATGATATCTTTGGGCTTTCGAGGGGCTCGCTTGCGGCTACTTTTCCCATCGCTCTCCTCCTCTCTATCTCTCTCTTCCAACCGCCCTTGCCGTCCGTCTGCGGGCCCATCGCCTTGGATTTGCCGGAATGCTGGGGTGGTCGGTATTCTCCACCGAGCCGCGGGATGTGCGAACGATTTCAATTGTCCACTCGCGGGAATTCGTTTGCCATCGCTCGTTTATTAGAATTTATTGCTCGGAGGCCTTGGCGATAGGGTCGGCCGGCCGGCGATCGTATCACGTTGCCGATTGTGCCACCGCCGAGGACATTCGGACCGAACGGTAATAAAAATCGATGGCTGCAATCGTTGCTGGCAGGAAGCTATGCGGAGGGAAAATATATGATGCACAAACTGAAATAAGAATTTCATGACAGCGTTTTTCTTTTTTTCGTTCTCCCTTTCCTTTTGACTTTTTACTTTGACTAACAAGCAGAACAACAAAATTGCGGTATTTTGGACCTATAAAGAAACCATGCAAAATAAATGCACTTTGTACACTTTTATGTTATAATAGTTACGATCCAAAACATATTTTACTTGAACATGTATTGCATATGGCTTGATATAGTATTTATATACTTCTTCCCGCTGAATATATTGCATATATGCAGCAATACGATAAAGTTTACTTAAATAGTGTATTGTTAGCTCAGGATACATTTGTTTTTTTTTTCTCATTTTGAACTTCCCACTTAAGTAAAGAACCCGATGACTAGAACGTCTAACAATTCAAAATTTTCTTTTGGGTCGAATTATATAATAGGTTCTCTACATTATATACCCATTCAATAACATTGTGCAAATATGCTTGTTAAGATTTCCACTATCACGACGCAGAAAATCTGTACACAGATGGATGAGCTATGCTCAATACATGCGCGACCATATTTATAGTGTGGTTGGGTTTTGTTGAGCATGAAGAAGTATAAACACGGAAACAGCAAACTCTGCTCCCGATGCCGATAAACTTTCCAACCTTGTTTTGGTTTTTTAAAGAAACTGAAATTTATAAACGCAAAAAATGCAGGTTGCAGAAAAAAAATGCACCCTCGATGGAACGAAGTAAAAGTTCCACAAAACTCTTCACTCTCACCCGGGGGGGCCGGGGAAAAAACGACCGAACGAGGTCGTAGAAGAAGTTCGAAAGCGAACTCGGATTAACCGGATGCGCCAACATGCATCCGACACTCGGCCTTCGAAGAAGAGGAGAGACAAACTTTCGACTCCCCCCCGGGAAGCTGCCCGATGCGAGAGACCGGGACCGTTCCCGGGGGTGGATCATCTCGTTTGGGTGGCGCTCGCTCAATCGACCCTCCCGGTTGCAGCCGGTTCCACGCATACTCATCCGGAAGATGAAACACAACGGGAAAAGGTGCCCATAAAGCAACCGACGGAGTCCGACGTATGACAGCCGTAAGCTTCTGACGGGTTTCTGGCAAAATCCTCCTTCCGCAACTCGCAACTGCCAGTAACTGGGGTCCGTATTTATGGAGATCCGCCAGAATAAATAAGATTAACAGGAATGATTTCACTTTTTGCTCCAGCGTTTGTTTTATTCGCTTTTTGTTTTTTTGTTTCCTGGATCGCATGCACAGAGAACTCGCTGGGTGTTCCGTGGTCCAGTAACACACAGAGGAAGATCCTTTTCTTCTCTTCCTTTCACATCGATTTAGTTTTTTCTTTCTTCGTGTTCCACTGTTTACAATTCTTCTCGCCCAGCTGGATGTAGGTGCACATCCTGGACACACATACACACACGCAGGCACTGGATCCCGGGATAGATCCTTGAGCCTCTCCCGTGGCGAAGGAAAAGTCCACCTTTAGCGTTCTCTGAATTTGTGCAACAATTGGCACTGTTCTTAACGGCAATCTTTAGGACCTTGGAGGGAAAAGCAGAGATCCCTATCATTTCGTCATTGTTTATTAATTAAATAAATAAAATTTTATTCTTGGCGCTTTACCAGTAAATTATTACGGACTACCTTCACACTCATTTTAAACAACAGTTTCAACCAATC
>JAOEFI010000004.1:16062297-16081347 GCA_034621735.1 Anopheles plumbeus | reverse complement strand
TTTTATTCTTGGCGCTTTACCAGTAAATTATTACGGACTACCTTCACACTCATTTTAAACAACAGTTTCAACCAATCAAAAATAATAAAGGAATAGAATCCAAATTGAATGACAAACACCCTTCGCCCCTCATCGGTGGATTGGCGCACTCCCCAAAACCCATCCCCCGTTCCGTCGGCTTTTCTCCGCGGGCTGCGTCACTTCCGGCGATTGGGGGAACCGCGTGTGCATGTTTCTTGAGCACCGTCAGCCAAACACACGTCGACTGCATGCACACGAACATCCTCCCACGGCCACCCTGCTCCCACCCCATACGCAGCCCACCACCACCGCCGGTACGATGAATTAAGTTTTCTGGCGTGTTGAGTTTAATTTTCAACTTGAATGAATTTCACATGAAAGACCGGAAGTTTGGAAATAAATCTCTGCGTTCCGGCGCGCTTCTTCCACCCACACCCGCCGGCCGGAAGGGCCTTCGATCGCGCATCCTTTCCGCTGGCTTTCTCAATGAACCTCGCGAAAACCCGAGAGTATAAAGAGAAAACCGTCACCCAAAGCCGTGCTCGCTTAAAATCCTTTTCACTTACGCGACTTCAACAATTTGCTGCTTTTTGTTCCTCGCCTCGAGCCAAACGCAGCGCGGCTAGTGGTGGTGCAATAATGCATTCAACGGTGCGACGGAAAAAAGCAAGAAGGGGGAAAGTCACAAACACGGCGCATTATTCTGTGGAGCCTTTGGAAGAATTTTCCATGCAACGTTTACACCAGCAAGTGAGTTATTCCGTTACCTACTACAAAAGAAGGATATCAATTTTAGGAACATGGTTTAAACCGTATTAGTATATTAGTATACTCGAAAGTATCTCAGGTTAATTTTTATATTCTTTCCATAGCATTAGGTTGAACTGACGTTGCAGTTTGCAATTTGATTAATTGAGCTCTGTAATGATCCAGTGCGCTAGAATGAAATCAGGATCGACAAGTACAGTTGCCTCGCTGGATTTTGATCCTATCAATGTCCAATTATCACGAACCCATAAAATTAGAGATAAGAGGGTGCATAAATTTTATCCATTTCCAAACAGTCGTAGCAAAAACCCTCTGCCAATCAAACGTTTTTCCGCGACTGTTGTAGAAGCGAACGGAATCGAAGAACACTTGCCATTACGTCAAGTTATGGCAACTCGAAGAGAATCGCCGATGAGATCGCCCGTTGCTCCGATGCGATATTTTACCGACGAGTTTTCTCTGCGGATTAATTATAATCCTCCGCTGACCGGCAGCCAGCGGGCCTCTGGAGAAATTGCGCCGAGTCAAAGATCACCTGGGCTTGGACGCTGCCCCTGTTCGGCCTGGCCGTGTCTTTCTCTCTTTCTCTATCTCTCTCTCCCCGCCCTACTGATCGCACGGCAATAGTTTCCTGCTTTCAATTGGAATATTAAATTTTACGACTTTTTAATCCCATCAAAAAGCACACCATCATTAAAACGAAAACGCTTCATTTCATTTCGTTTCCGCCTCACCATTTGTCCCCGTCTCGCGCCCCACCGTTCTCCGTCCCCCTGCCCTGCGTTCGGTCTAGTGTGGCCCGGAAACCTAGAACCTACAAGGGATCATTAAATTTAATATCATTCCACCCATCGCCGTCCTCCACAGTCCATACCAAGCTGTCCAGCGGTGTTCGTCCTGTTTCTGGAAAGTTCCACCGCTTTGGAGTAGGGAGAGATGCGGCACGCAAAAAAAAAATTGCACCAGCCAGGTGAGGGAGGGCCGGACTATTTCTAGCTTGCATTGCATTTCCGACTGCCGGACCGGAGTTGAATCCGTGGGGAAATCGAAGCTTCACGTTGGTCCAAGGGAGTACCTGCTCCGGTTTGCTGTTTTCCTACGTAACGGTATGCGGATGAAGGGAAGAAAAAAATCTTCCACCCCACTCTCAGGCCAACGTTCGCCAACGCCAGGCGGCCCAGGCAGTGATCGGACGAACCGGTGTAAAAGTCACCGGCATAAGGATCCGCCCCAGCTCGCACGCGGGCTGCCGAGCGAAGCTTCTTTAATTAACTTATTGATTTTTAATTAAAAGCTATCTCACCGTACTCCAAGACAAATTTGTTTTACAATCCAATTATGTTTTATGACCATCCGCTTCGACGGGCTCGTTGAGCGTACCAAATAGCCAATCAATTGTGTCGTTGATCGGCTCGAACAGTCGGCGGGCTTGGTGGGAGTTAAAGTAGTACTAGGAATTAAAAATATCGGCATTCGCCGAATGAAGTTCACAGTTTATCGTTAGTACATGAACTCTAATGGTTTTCTTAACAGTGCAAATTTTCCAATGCGGGTAACAAACTCTGGAGCTAACTTCACGTTTATTTATTCGCTTTCCAGAGAATATTTTTTCCGATCATTTATCCTCAAAATGTTTTTCATTCTTTGTAAGCTAAATTGCCTGTATTCATTTGATTCGTTCCCCTCCAAGAAGCAAAAGACAGCATCATGAAAATATTCGCCCAACTTCCAGCAAAGAATGTTCCTTTTCTGCACACGCCAGAACCGAAGAAAAACATACCCAACTTCCATCGGGACCGTAAGAAAATAGTCTCAAACGGGTCGAACACGCTCCATTCACTGGAGTGGTGCAACCCCTTCGCCCGACCGGCCCTTGCTCCTATTCGGCAGATCGACCGATGTATCGTTTCGACTCAATAAAACCGAAAAACTTACTGCAGTCAAACTCAAGCGTAGCGGTGGTAGCATTTCATTGGAAAACTTTCGTTTCGCAATCCGGCTGTCAGTTTTCCAGCGTATAGCTCACATTCCTCCGCCTCGTGATGGAGGCGCCTGGTCGTTGGTACACTACAGTGGGAGTGGGATGGTAGTAGTGGTTGCGTACTGCATCGGAATGCGTACGTCAGCTACAGGGAAACCGCACGGATCGACTGAGAGCAGGTAGGGCATGAAGATAGTGCCAGGGGAAGGGTAGGCGGACACTGCTTTCGCATCGCCGAGACTAAGATCGCGCTCTACTCGAAATTGAAAATTCTAATCACAGACGCAGAAACTTTCGGTCGCGTAATTTTTGCTCCACGTTCCAATGTTTCCGCCCGAAAAGTTATACAGATGAACGCGAAATGACAAAGAAAAAATATATAAATATATCAACCGTGGAACATTACGCACTTACAGAATAAATTACATGCTTTGTAAACGTGTTCCTCTTCCAACGGCCACCAATGGTGGATGCCCCAAATGAGCTGAAATGGGCTGGCGAAACATTTTGCCTGTGCTCGATGAAATTTAGAGCATATCCCGAAAGGGGAACTTAGTTCCAATTTCCCACGAGCAATCGATTGCAGCGTGAAACGTGCGCACGCCATGGGGACAAACTTTCCAAATTAACACATTTCAACTTCATTAAGCAATGCAAGTTATGAGTCAGATTTTACATCCAACTAACCATTCCACAACCCCCTTCTCCCTGTCCTCTACGGCATGCACGCTTCCATGTCGAACAGCGAACGAGGAATGTTTCCAATCCGAAAACCGAAATGTTCACTCTTCGAGCGTGCGGCACCGTTCGTAGGAAAACTTTTCAAATTTTATAGCGTGCCAAGTGACACCGGGAGATTGCCTGCAGCGGACGGTTTCCACCGAAGGGAAGCGTGGCTTCTGAATCGCTGTGAAAGGGAGGGTTCAACGAAACAGAAGGCCAAGACCTCGCTATTTCCCGCTGACAGCCAAGTGTTATCAACATTCTTGCACATTTTGATTTGATTCCAAAATTATCAATAAACCAAATAAATTTATTTTCCTGGCATTTGATTTCCCTAACTGTCCTCAGAATGTGTCAATAAGATTCAAATTATACAAATTATTTTCGTTTCGAATAGCTGAAATGGATAGATTGAACCAGTACATGCATCGCGTGTTGCATACCTTCAGGCTTTAAAATATTGAAAAATTAAATATTTCTTGCGCGATTATTTGCTATGCAAAAGAAACATGCTTCAACCCTTGAAAACATTCTTTTTGTTCTAATTATTTGAACTTTAATCTTTATACAAGAGATTTGCACACCTCGTAACAACGATATATTTATACGATTTTCGCAAACCTCCCCACATATGGAAAGTTTTCGGTTGATTTTAAGTAATCATGAATTCTTTAAAATTTTACTATCATCAAACATATCTTCAGACGAGTTTTCACTTCGTTTAAACACTGTTCAAACGACGGTCGACGGCATCCATTTCATTTTCATATCCCTTGGCCACAGACATTCGTACTCCGCGCGTATCAATCTTCATTTTTCTTCATTAAACGATTTCAAGTGTCCAAAATACGCTCGCAATGTGAGTGTGCCCGGCTAAACTTCTAACACCACTTGCTAGATCCAATTCCAGCACGGGCTAGCAGGGTGCAACCTTGATTTATCTATTTAAATAACGGAGCCAGCAGTGGAAGCGGCATGAAAAAAAGCCTCGCGTATATTCATTCTACGTTTCTTCCTTTTTTCATTCCGCCGTTCCTTCTGCTGCACATGAAATAATATTCATCCTGATCCCTGAGACGATCCGCAGCGTAATGTCTGCTGGCGCGTTGACTTTCACGCCGCCGGCCTGCAGTGCACGTGCAGCCATAAACTCGGTCGCATGGCCAACGGTCCGCGGTGCCTCGTGAAAGTGAGATTTGAAAAGTTACTCGATAAATTCTCCAATAGTGTTCCGGGCCGGGCACGTACCGACCGGCGCGAAGCGAGGTCCTTTCCTCGCCACTCGTGGCGAGAGATGATGATGGGCATGAGTATCATTTCCACTTATGCACCGGTGTGCGGCCCCCCGAAGAGTCCGACATCGTAATGTGAGATGGTTCCACACACACAAAAAAAATCGAGGCACTACAAGAGCACTCATAAAACTCGTAAGACACTTGGGCAGAAGCCATAACGTTGCGTCACGGTTAGTGCATTATTCTGAATGTGTGCAGGTGAGTCTTCAGCATTGATCAAACTTTAAAGGCAATGCTAAATCCACCCGGCAAAGCGAGGACACTATTTCCATTTATGCTTAAGCATATTTACGCCAATTTAAGTGATTTACGTTAATGCTAAAGAGAACTATTTCAAAAATGAGGCTGCTAGTTAGGGTTTTTACTACTTTTCACAAGATTATTGGTGAGCTGTTGTAGCAAGTTTTTCCAAAAATATTTCATATCTCCGTGGTCGTTTAATTTCATATTTGAAATATAAATTCTGGTCCTTAACATTATAGTCGCCGGAAAACGTTTGGAAATGTTAATCACCTTAAAAAAACGGATAAAAAGTAGTTTACAATGTTCAAAACATAACCAAAAAGAATACAAAGGACGACCATCAATATCAGATTGATAAATGGAATCCGTGCAACAGGGATGCTTACTTGGTACCTGCGTGTTCTCGGAGGTAGTTTAGAAATGAAACAAATTAAATTTATATCCTGCTGCAACCGGTCGCCCCGCCTCGCCTAATCCTTGCCGACATTCCACAAATCAATATAATATTCCAATCCATTTCAATTAGGTTCGGTACCAGAAGACGCATGGCATGGCATGTAATAGCACCCGCGGGAACTCGTCGAACTTTCGGAACCCCGTCGCTGGCGTAGCTCACCGAAAACATAATCGTCCCCAAGCCCCATCGCCTTTCGGAAGGGGTTGTGCAGTCTTTACTGGGCCGTTGACTCGGATGCTCCCGAGCACTGAGCCCACTTTACCTTTATCCACCGACAGCGCAGCGGGAAAATTGCATCAAAGAACCTCTCATCGGCACGGCGGCACGGCTGCGGGCACCTTAGCGAGAGGTGAAACCTTGCCGGTAATCTGCCATTGATGCTTTGTGCCATCGCGGAATGATTTGATTCAATCAGAGATTATAATCCTCTACCCGCTCGCGACTCCCCATCCGCCGTTCCGTGCCCCACAACCGGTCCGCATTCGTCCTCCGGATCAAATTGCTTGCAACCGACTTCGTTTCTGCTACACGATTACACAAAGCGTGAGGCTAGGCGAGCTTTTTGGCTGCGATCCTTATCCGCCAGTTCGCCGGATGTGGGCCGCCACTACTAGTGCAGCCGAGTCCTACCCACCGCGACACTTGTTACGACTTGCGTGGAAGAAAACGCGCTCATCACAAACACAACTACCCCCTCGACGGTTTCATCCAACCGATGACAAAGTTCCAGTCCACCGGGAGGCACACAATGGTTGTTGGAAATATTAATTTCAACTTTTTCCCACTTGGCGGGATGATGCGATGGTGTAGGGGTGGTGGCGGAGTCACCACGCGAACGAACGGAAACCGAACTTGTAAAGTCCGTCTGCTGCCGCGGGTCGTCTCCTATCGTCGAGCGGGCGGAGATTAGTCCGCAAGCACCAGTTACTTGCGAATACATTCATCATTCAATCAGTGCCTAGGACTCGATTTGGGGCGAATTGATCCTCGCCGTCCCCGTTCGCCAGTGACAACGACGACGAGGACGACGACGACGACGGACTTGGAACACCCGGTATCACTTCCATCTGGGGACGATTGCTACGCCTCGCTTGCCCTCCCGCATTTCACATAAATTGAATCGAGATAAGCATTGAAAATCGAGCGCAGCCAACATAAAAGACACAAGACTCGCCTCCCGCACCCGGCTTCAAACTCCACCCGCTACCACCCACCGCAGCCACATGGACTTCCGGTGGGACGTTGGATTTGGACATCCAACGTGCTACGACAAACTTCTTCTTCCCCCCAATTCCGGCTTCTTCGATGCAGCCGGCTTTTGTCGGCGTTAGGACTGGGGAGTTCATATCCTCTTCGAATGTACCGTGCCGCCCACCTACCGCTGGCTCTTCCCGCTGGAATAGTTGGTCCTCTGGTAGAGAGCGGAGCGAATATCTTTCCCTGCCCATCGATGGAAGGATGTATAGTTTGCACAGTTTACAAGAAAACGTGAGCAGAATTTTCGAGCACGAATTTAATGCTTTTATGCTCGAAACCCGATTGTGCCCGCCACGCCACAACCTACAAACACCTCCCATCCTTCCTCCACCCGTCGTATTCCATTTCGATTTGACGAGCGTTCGGTGTTCGTTTCGATTTCCGCACTTTTTTTTGCCACCCCCCTGGAAAACCTTATCCATCGCACGATAAGCTTCTTTTAGAACTGTATAGCTTCTTTCTTCTTTTTTTTTTGAGTATGTTCTGGAAAACTCTTCTTTTCTTCCTCCAATCTGAGGCTAATCGTGCCCTTCAAACTGATCGCGTGTGTTGCCACGAGAAGGAGGGCGGAAAACTTGCAGAGATGGATCATGGACCGATGTCGCCGGCGCTTTCCCTTTGATGCGATCGATTGGGGTTCTTTCCGTCTACTTTTCGTCCATCCATCGTTTCATTCCGCAGAATTTTTCCTCCCCGCCTTCCGGAACCCAAAGGAAAAGCTTGTCTCGCTTTGGCCACTTTTCTTTAAATACAACAGATAACTATTTCCCCCTTTGCGGGAAGCGTTCGGATTACGTCACGCACCAAACTGCTCCCGCTGCTCGCTATCATCCCCGGAAGGAAACTGAACCCCCGAATGGGGTGTTAATGGAACGTAATCGAATCGAAAGAGTAGAACACGTAGCGTGTTGTTGAATAATAAAGTAAACGGATTTGCTTTCCGTGAACCGGCGGCAGTGCATTATGCAGTATGCAGAGCGCTGTGGGGTTTCCGTTTTCTTTTTGTTCTATTTTTTTATTTTTGTTTTATTTTGCGATGAGCTACGACGTGATGAGCCACTGCTTCGGCAAGCGGAAAGATTTATTCTGTGGCGAAGGAAATCATGGAAGCGCTGTTGATATGCAAATAAACGTATTACGATGATCAAACAATTGTCTAGCATTCAGAGACGTCGTGAGAGAAAAGCGTGATTGTTTTTCCTAATGTTTGTGAAGAAACCAAATTCGGAAATAAAATAATTTCTGTTTTACTTGGGTTGCACTAGTCAAAAGATAAATTGTAGAACGAAGAAAAATGTCTTGCAATTTGATGCAAGACGGACGTAAGTTGTCAAAACCCGTTGGAGGTAATATTTCATCGCAAGACACAAGAAAACTTTCAATCAAACGTCGAGCACATGGGATCGAAACGTACAACTTTTCCAATAGGGCCAATAGTATGGCAAAGGGATGATGGATGTATGATATTTTCAGTTTGGAGAGATAAATCGTTGGACAATTTGTGTGACAAATAAAATGAAGAACTGACGAATGTTGGCCACAAAGGTGGAGGAGGGTGAAAAGATCTTACTGTGAGTTTTAAATATGTTTTTCTCATGATTTTTTTTTCGCTTCTAGTTTATATTAGAATTAGTTGAATGTTTTTCACCTTACAAAGGATTGCAACTACGGACATTCCCGGAAATGTACGTGCATCCCACAGCACCTAGTAGTGGCGCAGGTAAGGAAAGCCCAAATAAAATAGCCGGCTTGAGATACAACCCCATTTATTATCCATTACGAGCCTGCCACCGAAAAGGTGAGAACGGCATCACTCGCCAACCGTGGCCGTCCACGGGCAATCGCAAGCCAGAGGATATAAAACATGTGCAGCTTCCGCAAACGAAATGGCTGAAAATTTCATCAGCCCGGCAAGGGTTCCACCGGCCAGTTCACTGCATATCCGAAAAGCGGCCCGTTCCGCTAAGACCGTTCTGTGTGTCGACCCAGGGGGTGCCGGTGGTGGCTTCTTAAAGAGCCTTGTCTTCGAGCACGAATGGCGAGCAGGCCAACCAGGGTGTGGCTTAGCTGACGATGATGGTGGACAAAAGTGACAAAAAGCCTGGGCCGGCCACTCAAAGACCGAGCCGTGGACCGACACGGTCAATGGATATGAATAATTTCTCCGTCGAATTGGCCAGCTTTATTCCGGGCGCTTGTTCCATAAAAGAATCAAACGCCCTCTCGTACATTCTACTACGTTCCGTCTGACAGCCTTTTATTCCCTTCTGTAGGAGGTTGGACGGAAAAGATCAGCCCGCCAACATTTGTAGGGAATTAGAGAAATGGGGATGCGAATTGTTCGCCTTCATATTTTTTTGTATTTCTTGTCAAACGCATCTAGCAATCCTTGATAAACTCTTCTTTTATAATATGAGTGTACCTACAAAACTTTTCAGTCCAACCGTGTACCTCGGTGCTAGTAAACGGGAAAATGTACCAGTGTTATGTGTGTGTGTGTGTGTGTGTGTGTTTCCCGTGCATCCTTCACCAACCATGGCCGGACGGACGGAGGCCGAGAATTAATTCAGCAGTACACAGACGAGCGAGCTCAGCGAAGAAGCTTCCGATTCCCGGAAGAAGAGTTGCGGATCCACGGCGACCGGAGATCCACCGGGACTGCCGAAAGTCAAGTCAAAAGGATCAGCGCCGGGAGCGAGATACGAAGGGCGGCGTGTAGTGCAGTGCTTAAAATTTATGGCCCTCGCCGTGAGTGTGACAGTAATTTTAAGTTATTCCTGACATATTGGCACCGCACGAATCTGCGCTCCGTCATCCGGCACCGGAAGCCCGGAATGGCCGCACGGAGGGTGGGGTAGGATCGTGCCGTTCCCGCGCGCTCGCCGCACCGTTGCCTGTCCGTTGGACATCCCATTGGACGGCCCGACTCCCGAGCGGCTCCGTTCAAAGACGCCCCTTTGGGGATGGTTTGGGTAAGGTGCACACATGCAGCCTCACGAAACCGCCCCAAAAAAGTTCTGAGACAGTGCCTGCGACCGGTTCGCTTCGACCGGGGAAGCGTTCAGCCCGTGCACCAAGGCTCGCACACTTGTTTCGCACTTGTGTCGGGTGTTTCGTCCCGCATGTTTCGGGAATAATTTCTGCCGTCGACAGCTTCGAACAGGAAAGCTGTTAAGCACCGTTACACCGTCGCCGGGAAGCTTCCGATGCAGGCGAAGGACGACGGAGGAAGCGCGTGGATCGTAGGGGTGTCGGTTCTGGGGGTGATTTATTTGTCAAACCCCTCCACCCGAGACACAGCGCACTTACCTTTCGCTACCAGAGCGCTCCTTGGCTCTGGCCTCGGAAGGGTAAGTTTTTCAATTTTTGGCGGTATTTAACTACGGTTCTATGGAAGAACATATGTATGTATGCAGCAGCACACGGGCCTCGCGTGCATCATGCATATATGGGGCTCATCTGCGCCGGAGGGCGGTGGTTTGCACTAAGACGGTTAAGAGAAAACTCGTTCCAAGAACTATCAAAAACTTTCATAATTTTCCGCCGCTTGATGGTCGTTTGTCTTGTGTCATTATTTAAATGAATGTTTCGTACGAACTGTCGTATATCAGTTGAATTGTTTCACGGTGCATCGCATCGACCCAACATTCATCGCGAAAAACCTATTAAACTATTTTCGATTTGGAACAAACACATCAATTTCAAATCCCAATTCTATTTGTATTTGTATGATTTGTACGAAGACGAAGTCATCTGTCATATCTTCCGTGAGTGATGAAAACATGAACCTCAATCGAAAAGAAAGGCTGCTGTCCCAACAAAAGCTTCCGCGTTCATTACGAGCGAGTACATTATTAATCTACCACTCAGCCAGCGCAACCGGTTCGTTTGAACCGGTACACGCGAGTGCAGGTGCAACTTTTCCGGCAATCATTTTGTCGACCGCCATTTCTACTGGCAACTACAGCAAGCGCCCTTCGTGTGCCAGCATCCGTTCTGTAACCTTTCAATCATGCGGCAGGAGCTTCATTTGCGGGTGACAGAACCCGTTCCGATGTGTGTAGGTGTCGTTCCAAGCGAACTTAAATTTAATTTAACTGCGGAACGCTCCGACATTCTATATTTCCCTTTGCTTTTCTTTGGTGTTTCCAAATACTACACACCGGTATCGTAAGATGCTTTTAAGGTGGTTTTAATTTACGATATTGCTGCTGCTCTATAGCTTGGTTTAAGGGGTTTTCACCCCGGCAATCTGTTCCCTTCCTGTACCTGCAAAAGATGGCCATGTTATGTATTATTTGACGAACGAAAAGGGACCGCGTTCGTCTTCACGATCAAATTGCAAGTGTTGCGAATTAAATGTATTGTGCAGTAAACAAGTTTATTCTAGTGACAAAGTATGAATCGTCCATTTCCGGATGTTGACGTACGATCGGGATTATTCTACATTATTTTAATCCGATACCGATACTAACATGTCAATATGCGTCCATTACCACCGGGCTCGCTCGTTATGCCCGTGTGCTGCAAGGATAGCGAAACTGTCCTACGTCCGGGTTGGGTTGAGTTTTCGGACATCGTCGATTGCGTCCGCCCCACCGCAAGCCGTTGTCGACGGGAAGGAAAAGCAAAACAAAATCTCGCCGTACGTGGCGGAAAACGCGAGCTCGATTTTCGAACGCCGCGACATCCTGTGGCGAACGCCAGTCGACGACACTCCCGTTTGACATGCCTACACCTTGCAAACGAACGTCGCTGAAGCTGATCCTGTATGCTTCGGGCATGCACACACACACACACACACACGCACATTTTGATGAACAGATTTCGGAGTTGGCGTTCCGGTGTGGCTTCGAGCCTTCGAGGCGGCTTTCCCGGGCGCACGCTGTGCACTTCCCACGTGCCCGTGTGCATCGCTGCACTGGCGCGTGGTTTCGTGCACGCCAGGTAAACAGTGTGTGTTTGTGGGTGTGGGTGCCGGTGTGTGAGGTGCGCTTGCGAGTGGGCCGATAGCGGAGCAGAGCTTATATAATGCACGACCCGATGCACCAGGGAAGCGATGCGATGCGGTTGAGTCCGACGTATCCACTTTCGTCCGGGCGACATCGTCACGATGATGCTGATGATGCTGATGATGATGATGCTGATAGTGACGGGGATTGCCTACGGACGCGTGCTGTGCACAGTGCACAAGTTAACAGGCATTTCATCACACAAAACGTCGACTCACGTAGCCTCCCAACCCGGGCAGGATATGGCTTGGTGCACGTCGTCGTCGTCGTCGGAAGCGTCGAAGTTCACTTCCCAGCGGCCCGGGGCCGCCGGCCGGGAGCCAGAATGTTGTGTGGCCGGGCCACCGGCAGCGCCACCGTCAGCGCATTAGCAAATATGCATATCTGGCAATACCGGTAAAAGCATTTACAATATTTTAATAGAATATGCTTAGATGCGCTCGCGATTGGGAAGCGAACGGGTAACGAACGATGCGAACATTATGCATGCCGGTGTGCGTACCCGTCGTGAATGCGTACCGGAGGTTTCATGGATGCTGGTCCGTATATATCTTTTTTTTTATATTAGTAACTCGCTATGGCAATGAAAAATGCATCCACCCCACCATCGCACATTGCAACTAAAGCGCCGTAGTGTAAAAGAGCTTGTCGGTACGCAGTAATACTTCAATTTAGCGTTGTAATAGTGGAAAGCATGGGCGAGAAGCTGGAAAAAACATGCATTCGCCTTTAAAGGTGAACTGTTAAAGTTCTCTGCTGCTGATCAAAGTGCTGCAGAGTACGAATAAAGTATTGAATTTCAATATTCTTCTCTACACTGACATACTAGCTACCATAAAACACAAAAAAGCCTGAAATTATCTTGCTTTACCCAAGCAAAGGTCCTGATAATAATTCATATTTGTTTCCAATCGATAATTTTTCACTCAAATACTTATGGACATTAGATGTGTTCGATTGTGAGACAACTTACAAGCTTTACGAATTTTTTACTGGTTAATTAATTTTGGAAATTTCGTCCTTCGGAAAAGAATGATAACATACCTACCCCTTTTTCAATGAGTACCGATCATTCGACTTTGATCCTTTTCGCCTGCCGAAAGACGCCTACAACGTTTCTCATATTTCTTTCCAACAGGCTATCTGACGCAAATGAAAACTCGCCCACCAGCCGTAAGTTCCTTCCATTTGTACCACTTTAATTCGTCAGGTTGCTTTTTAAAACAAAAAATAATCTTTCGTCGGTTGTAAAAAAAAAGTTGCTGCCGATCGCTTCCGGCCACCGATGCCCTCAAGCGTCCAGCCTTCCAGGGCAGCACAGTTCATCCCTCACCTGGGACCCGGGCGGCGGTAGAAGATTTTAAAGTACAAAACACTATAAACATACAATTGGAATATGCATCACCGTTGCTCCATCCGCCACTGATTAGCCCGTGCCGTGGTGGTTCGGCGGCTGCCGCTCGTGCTTAAGTCGTGTGTGTGTGTGTGTGTGTGTTTGGGTGTAGGTGTGTGTTTATCTAGGTGCC
The DNA here is from genome assembly GCA_034621735.1 of Anopheles plumbeus. Classification (NCBI taxonomy): domain Eukaryota; kingdom Metazoa; phylum Arthropoda; class Insecta; order Diptera; family Culicidae; genus Anopheles; species Anopheles plumbeus. Next base: position 16,068,064 of record JAOEFI010000004.1, on the reverse strand, counting down.
GGTGCGGTTGTACCCTTGCGATACGATGCCCAGTCCCCGCTGGCCTATCGCTTCCAGGCTGCCGTCTGCCGCGGGGTTTCCATCGCCCGGCACCTCAGCCCATCTTGAGCTTTCGCTTGAGCGTCCAGAAGCCGACCACCTTGATTGCGACGAAATGTACGACCAGCGTGACCACGTTGAACAGATAGTTGCCGGACACGATGCCGAGCTCCCGCAGGATCGTGTTGGCTTTCCTGGAGGAGGGGAAGCAGAGGGACGACAGGTCGAAACCGTGAATACCATGATTTATCGGTGGCGTGGGAATGTCCCCGACAAGCCACGCCCTGGCCCTCCCCTCGGTGTCATCCCGGGCTCGAAGGCTAAGCGCCAAGAAGCCTTCGAGCCAAGAAGCGAGCGGCGTGCCCTGCAACTCCGACCGACTCGGACAGCTTACTTACACGTAGTGACAGTACATCTCGTCCTTCGGGCACACCAGGTCAGTCCGGCTGTCGTCGTACGCGGTGAGCACCAGCGCCTCGAAGCCGTACCGGTGCGACGAGAGGTAGCTGACGCCCCGCATCGCGTCCGACATGTGACTGAACATGATGAGGAAACCGCAAAACACAAACATGAAGCAGGTCATGATGGCACCGATGAACGTTCCGTTCTGCAGGGTCCGAGCGACCAAACGGCCAAGAAACGGCACAAACAAGCGCCGAGGAGACAAACAGGACAAGCCGTTAAGACAATTCTCATCGGGTAGCGCAAACACACACGCCCAGCCCTCGGCAGCATCCTCCGAGCCCGGCAGGACAAACAGTCTGCTCCGCCGGGCTCAGGCCGTCCGCGGCTAATGAGGATGCTGAAGTGGGCTTCCGCGGTAACTTACGATTTCGTTCAGGAACGTCCCCAGGAACAGGCCGAACCCGTCGGCGACGATTGTGTTGAGCACGAGCACGGCCGTGAACATGAGGTAGCGCTCCAGCTCGCACGGTTGGCTCGTCATCGCGTACACAATCGTTGCGTAAACAATCGCAAAGAAGATCTGTCGGCCAATAGAGATGGAATATGGCGAGTTTGTAAAAGTAATTACCATAAAAAAAAGTAACATAGAATGTTGCCAATTCGACCGTCAAGTAATATAAATCCGAATTACTACAGAATTATACATTTCAACCAGAGCTATAATCAAATAGTTCTCATAGTAGGTGTTAAATATGTATTACAATGTTGCACAACATACTATTCGTCTCTCTATGGTTCACATATTTTGGATTAAATGTTCTTTTGAGCATAAAAGTTCGACTTCTGAGGCATCTGTTTTGGGTATCAATTGAATCAGTAGGAAAATCTAAAATGACGTTGAGAATCATCTGATGGAAATCTGAAGAAAAGTTAAAAACTCTACAACATCATAACATACAAAGTCCTGGACAAGATAGACAAAGTTTTGGGTCATGAAAGTGTAATAAGAAATGTTACCAATTAAATAGTGCAGGAATATCAACGTACAAGAATATTTAAACTTATACGAACCTCCAAAATAGGAAGGATTACTCAAAAGTATGAAAAGTAAACGGTAAGTAAGAGTGACTAGAAAATTGACAGTACAAACAAATGGGAAAACGGTTTCGCCCCTCCAACAGCCCCTTAGACTGATTCTAAATACCGAACTCACCTGCACCGGTAACGACGTGAGCATGGACGCCACGAAATAGGTTCGAATTTTGTACCACCGGTTGAACGACTCCTTCCTCAAGATATTCATTTCGTACGGATCTGCAATCGGATTTGACGGATGCAGAAAACCAATTAAGCTCGCACGCACCGCGCCACCGTCGGCGCCTGCCGCCGCCGCCGCCAATACGTACACTTTAGGACGCCGGGCATGAGCGTCGTGTACCAGAGGTAGAGGATGTGCACCATGAACGAGGCCACGTTCGAGATCGATTTCGTTGCGTTAATTCCCGAGTCGCCGAACAGCAATCCAATCACGACGGCACACACGATGTGCACGAACAGCTTCAGATGCGTCACCGTCTGTCAGCGCGGTCGTCGTCGCGGCATCCGTCCCCGGCAGCAGTCGAATGGGGCGTTCGAATGGGGACGACAGCATGTTTTGAAGGTTAGAATTTTATGCGGCATTGTTTCGACTTCGCAGCCTTTTCAGACCCCCGGTCACCTCACCCAGTCCCGGTACAGCTGGATGTTGGAGCGCTTCATCAGGATCAACAGTTTGGCAAACTCGGACGGCCGCCGCTGCTTCGCCGGCAGCGACTTCGCCACGGTTACGCTCAGCGGTTCCGCTTCCTTCCGGTAGATGGCATCGTTGTGATTGCTGTCGTAGGCCGGCAGGCAGCAGCCGGGCGGAGGTAGCAGGACCGTCGTGGTGGGCTCGACGTCCAGGGCGAGCGGCAACAGCCGCCAGGTCGGGTCCGTTGCGGCCTTCGCCAGCGCCTCGGTGAAGTTGCCGTGCTCCTTGTTGGTGACCTCCAGCACTACAAGAAGGGGGGGCCGGGAGTTGAACACGGAATCGCACCGACGCGCGCGCGAACGAACTTACGGTAATCGGCCGCATTGTGATACGGTGGACAGTGCAGCCCGACGGAGCGCAGATACGGCACGGTGTTGAGCGCGGACCCCCGGTACACGCAGTGGCCCTCGGCCAGCACGTACACGTGGTCGAACATTTCGTAAACCGTGGCCGACGGCTGATGGATGGTGCAGACGATGGTGCGCCCTTCGCGCGCCAGGCCCTGCAGCAGCTTGATGGTGTACAGCGACGACGAGCTGTCCAGTCCACTGTTCCGTTCCATGGTTCCGGGGTGCAGTTCGCCCGGGCGGAGGCGTTGATTCCGCCGTTATCGGTGTTGCCATAGTTGCCACCGTGTTGTCCGCGCCACGATGCGACCCGAGATGCGCAAGGGTGGACGCATATTTGGCACAATTGTAGCAACGTGCGCCAGCAAATCCCCCCGAGGGACAACCGTCACAGGATGTGGCCCGACCCGTGTGCCGGTCGTGGAAGGGAGAAGTGCAAACAAGTGAGCGCGTGGACAGAATAGAAAAAAAAAAGAAAGCGAACACTTTGAGCTTCGTTTACGCGGCAACCTTCTAACGCCATGGCGATGATGGTGCTGATGATGTCGAATTCGGGCGAGCTCATTAAATTAATGTAATTTTGTCAAATGGAACCTCTCGCATGACGAAAATGGCGCACTGTAACGAATACCCGCAGGGAAATCGAGCGTTTTATGGGTTGCTATGTTGTGAAAATACCAACAGTAGATATTTGACGAATGAGAATGCCATCCGCAAAATAACGCTCTTATGATGTGCGGTTTGAATTTTTCATCCACAACATTAATAGCAAGAGTACATACCGACTTCATTAGATCTTGTTTCAATGATGAAACAGAAAGATTTTTTGTGTAACACATAGATTGCATAGATTCAGGGGTAATTGGTACGAGCATCAGTTTCGATTCAATGTGGTTTTATTGCTCTCAATGATTTTTGTCTGCACGATATTTTGATAATTGAGAACGAAAAAGAGGAACTAAATTAACAAACACAGAATTAAGAAAGTGACCCAAAGTTATGAATTTGAAAAAAAAACTCCAGTGTTACTTCTACCGATGAGGAAACCATAAAGGTATAAGTGCATCCTTGCACATGGCTTCGAGAAAACAAAATCAACCAATATCCCATTTCTTGTGCAACATCATTCAACCTAATCACTTCGCTACTCTATTCCAACCCCAAGTTGGCATGACATTTGCAAACGAGTTCCTGGGAAATCTTTCCAAGCATCGCTTTCCTGACGACAACAACAAAAAAAACTGTCGAGATAAATTGTGAGGAAGGGAAAACCCAATGATCCGACAAAGTGAGCTCGCCAAACTTCAATCAGCCGGCACAATCGACCGCAGCGTACTTACGTCGTGGGTTCGTCCAGGAATAGGATCGGCGGATTATCGATAAGCTCCAGTGCGATTGATAGACGCTTCCGTTGGCCACCGGACAGGCTGCCACAGCGCGTCTGCTTGCAGAAGCTCAGCTGCAACGTGTCGAGAATTTTGTCGACCTGCGGGGAGTCAGTGTGTGGGGGAGCGGGCGGAAAGGGTGCAGTGGAAAAGTTGCATAAGAATGCATTAGATTGTCCCGTGCTGTGGCGTACCGACCCCTGCGAGGGTCTGTTCGACAGGTTGCGGCCAACCGTCGCCGATAATTCTTCGCCTTCAAATGGGCAAAGGAACGGGAAAACTCACCAGTCGCAGCTTTTCGCTGCGGTTGTGACTTTCGGACGGAACCTTCAGATCGCAGGCCATCAGCATTATCTCGTGGACGGTGAAGAGCGGCTGGAGGTAGTCCTCCTGCAGGATGTAGCTGCACAGCTTGCGATTGCTGCTGCCACTGTGGCCGAAGGCGAGCGTTCCCTTGACGCCGTGTGTGCTAAGGAGGTGGGTAGGAGGACGGCGGGAAAGGGGCATGATCAAGAACCGCCGGGGATCAAGGGTTACGAAAAAGCGCACGGTTACGAAGCAAATCCGATCCGATTGATCCGATTGCCGCGGGTACTCACGTGTAGCCGGTTAGGATGTTAAGCAGCGACGACTTGCCCGCACCGGACGGGCCCATGATGGCAGTGAGCTCGCCGGACTGGAACCTACCGGAGACGCCGTTGAGGACATTTTTCTTTTCTGTAACCGAGAAGCCGAGAAAGGATGGATAGAGTGATGATTTGTTTTGCGTACATTTCAGTCAATCTTGTTATGTTGCCGCACTGAAGTTGGTTCTTACGTGATAGAACTTATAAACTTGTTTACAGTATTGTAGTATTAAAGAAAAAGATGAAGGGTCGTACTACTTATAAGATATTCAGTATTTCTACCTGTTTAGGGGTGAATTTTCAAAATGACTGAATAGAAGAGCGCATGGGGATGACAGGGACGAAGAGTATTTGCACACTTTTCATTTCAAATTATACGAAACTTCTTCGTTGGTTTGTTCATTCATCATGTACTCCCGCTTTTACTGTTAACTAAATTTAAAATACTTTTCATTCACATGCCTTTCGGTTAAACTATAGTTCCGGGGTAATTATAGAATTTTCCTGCTGAAAAGCCCAATCGCTTCAAGGCTGTGAAATGAAACAGGTGAACTCTCCCAACCTATATCTTATCGGTCGAGTCGGAAAAAGCACACACATTGCACGCCTAGTTGAACAAACTCATCGCTTGTTTGTGTTGAGTCCGCTCAGCGGAAAAGCAACTGCGACCACGCGCCCCCGTGGGAGTATCAAATTATTCAAATGTATGCAAAAAGGCGCCGCAGGACGAACGGAACAAGTGCCGAAACGCCGATCGCCCACCGGGTTGGCCCGATTTTTTTTGTTTTTTGTTTTTCGTACCATTTTCTGCGTTGTTTGTACGATGAGCCAAATCGACCGGAAGGGCGTGTACCGGCCACTTTGCTTCCCGTTTGGTGGCCTCCTCAATCCTCATCGGACGGGGTTGTTCCTCGTTGAACCGCGGTGCGTAAAATGTTACGATCATTTGTCAAAATTAAATTTAAATATCGTTAATCAATTGGGTGGCACGGTTGTGTCCGATAAGCCACGGCGGGCAGCACCGTCACGCGTACGTACGGCGTACACGTCACAACGGCCATATTTGATTTAAACGCTGAGACACCGATCTCCGAGTGTAGCATATTATACCGTAATTAAGGATGCACATAAAATATCAAAATAATTACCATCGGAAGCGGTGGGGGGAACAGGGGG
>JAOEFI010000004.1:16050809-16062197 GCA_034621735.1 Anopheles plumbeus | reverse complement strand
GGAGGGGGGGGGGGGGCAAGGGAAACAAAAAAAAGGTGGGACAATTTCACACTTCACAAATCGTGCTCGAACACATTCGCTGCACTTCGGCGACGCTCTCAAGTCGATTGCCACCTTTTTCCAACGTCCACCGGTAGAATGTGCAATGAATGGGGTTGAGCAAAAAAAAAAAAGAAGTGAGATCTGGCACAGTGTAGTGTTGGCACACTCATAATTTTGTAATGGCCCTCGACCAACACTACGTGCCACATTGATGGGTTTTTCGTTCCCTCACTAATTTCCTGCATTGGTATGGATTTCCAGGAAGGGTTCTACAGGCCATGCATTAGTAGCGTGCTTCAGTTACGAAAGAAAGTACTTCCCATCGATATTTTACAACCCGATTGCCGTTCGGCAGGAATGCGTTCTTCGCATAATGTTTCTTCCTCAGAGAAACCTCAGCCAGGAACAGTTTATATCAAATGTTGGAGGACGAACCGAGCTCGATAGGTGAAGTTTCCAACCGATTAAGGATGGTTGAGTGAGACACCCACAAAGGCGGTTCGTATCAGACATTGGATGAACCACACTACGAGCCACATCTGTCCTAGAACTTTTTCTACATACTGTAGAATTAGTTAGATCCATCGACCGCTCTCTTCGTGCGGCCAGTAGGTTGCAATAGGAAGCGGTAGAATGTAAGGAAGCTGAGCGTAATTTGCTGTACACATTGACTAACTAGTCTTTCGGAAAAGACTCCCCCACCGGCCATCTTTCCAACCCTTCACGGTCGAATTAAGGTTGAGCTGGATCTATATAGCTTCAACATGTTTGGAGGACCTTCGAATGCAAGGGCTGTTATCGGTAATGGACAACCCCGTGTGATACTCCTGCCCCCTGCACAGAGCTTCCCGAAACTGCAGTCCATCCCTGCACAAGGATGCGTCGATGTTTGCCCATCGGAAGGAGGATCGGTGCTGAGTGTTCGAGCTCATGATTAAACCACTTGACCGGCGCCGGCAAGTGCGGAAGATCGCATCTCCATAACGGCCGGGAAGTCTCGTGCCGAGAGTTCACACGTCCTTCAGAGTCGGCGTACGTACAATGAGTTTCGATGCATTCGAAGGGAAGCCCAATTATATGTGCTTCCCATTCTGGGAGGCGAGGTGCAGGAGGTAGGGGTCCGTCAACGTCAGCATTATTAGACATTTCGCCCGGCATCTTCACATTTCTCACTCATCCTTCCTTTTCCCGCAGGATGCCTTTCTGCTGATGAATCGCTGAACTTTTTCTGCTGACGTAACGACCGCCAGCGGGACTTCCGGGCGTTCCTGTTCTAAGATACCGAATGGCTCCAATATTCTCCGGATTGGGGTTCAACTTCATGACTCAAACTTCCCTCCCACACTGTGGGCAGGAAACCCGCAGCTAATCTACCTCGGATTGCGCAAACAAATGTGATGTGCGGGTGTGTTGCTCGACGTGCAGTCATAATCAATTACAAAACCGAACCGTAGGATCATGACCGGGCGACCCCATGATTTATTTATCCCATTACAATTACAACCCACTGCCGAGATTACTCAATGTCGGGCTTGCAGCGGACGGATTCCCCAAGGCTTTGCATCTCATCGTCGTAGCGTCAAGAGTAGTGGGCGCGCGCGTGTCACAACGCGAGATCCTGCGCCAGACAAATCATCGGTAATATTTTATTTTCCGCACTCGCAGAAGCCGACACAGGTCAACGATGGAACGGTTCCGTCATTGAGTCTTTTCCCGGCGATTCGAGGACTTCCCCCCGTCAACGTCGACAGGTTGAAAGATCAAATCAAAGCAGGCGAAGGATGAATATTCAAATGGCAACTGGAAGCAGAGTCGCAATCACTCGCATAGACGAATAATCTTAGTTAATCATTTTATGCCATTTTTATGATCTCATACTTGGGACATGTGCTAATCAACTCGCTCTTTGGAGGACGGACGGTAGACGGAGTGCCCTTCATTCCACGCCCTTTGTTCCGGTTGATTAGAAAACGACGATTCACGGCGCCAGGAAGGAAGTGAAGTTTTGATTGTTCGATTCGATTGACAGCCCATTTTAAATTCAAATTCAAATTAATCTGCCAAGTTCACAATTTGAGGTAAATGCACAAGTTCTGAATTCTATTATTAGTAAATAGAATATTACAAGTGTAAGGATGTGGATCGTCCACGTGTGAAATGGAGTAATAACAAGCCAAATTGTTCTTTTTCCTTAGCGCAATGAGATTTTAATGACTGCGTGCTTGTTAAAAACATTCCAACTCTGCCAAACAAATCATTCGAAGTAATGAGATATTGCACTATTGAATAATTCCATGACGGGATTACTTCCCACTCGGGTTTGTTTTTCTCTTATGAAAATTTACCCCAGCGTTACTTTCAACAAATAGCCGCACCGATACTAACCGGTGGGAAAAATACTAATCACTGCCGCTACCGTGTAAATACTGCCGCGTTTCGATGATTCTAACCACCCCTAAACGGAGACAGGGCAAACAAACAAACGAACGCAGCGAAAGAGAAAAAAACCACCATTATCACAATGCGATTATCGCGCTAATTGGTTCTAGCACCGGTCAATATATTAATGAGCAATGAGGTATAGCGCTAATGAGCACCGCCTCCCCCTTCGCTCGCTTTCCACCCCAGGCCGGATTCTTACATCCCGCAATCGTCCGCGATGTAACTTCATCTGCCCTACGCGGAGAGTACCTACTTGCCCGGGTGGGTCCAGTATATACGGGTACGGTTCGTTCTCACACAATTATCCATGCGCCAGTTGGGGTTGGCCGCGGCGTTCCTGGCGGCGGGTGGTGGCTAAGAAGGTGGCCACCTGCTCGACAGCTCGCGCAGCCGTGCGCCGTATAAGTGGTTTCATCTCATTAAAAGCATCTCAGCCCCCCGGAAGAAGCGCGACTATTATAGTGGCTGGTAAACACTCACCCTCGCACGGCGCGTCATTCACAGGCGACTGCTCTTTGGCGCGAAATATGTTCGTGTACCGCGCGCCGGAACACGCAGGGGAACGTTTCGGTTTTTTTTTTCTCTACTTCATTCTAACACCCTGACTGCACTTCACCCTCCCCCGTGCGTGATGCACCGGACGGCGCTGTAGTTAAATGCATTTGCGTGCCGCACTCTAATGACGGCACGTTTCCGCACGTTGTTCGTCCGTCAGGCGAGGTGTAAGCTAATAATGTCACGCCAAATCGGAAATTTAATGCCAACGGGTTGTTTTTTTCTCTTCTTGTTCTTCCTTTTGCCCCTTCACTGGAGCAGCGTACCGGATCGCGGAAGTGGCCATATTGCAAACTTTAGCGGAAAACACACCGACGCGAGGTGTGGAGGAAATCGTTGCGAGAGAATCCGAAAAGGGAATTTGTCGGTTTCCCGTTCTCGCACCAACATGGCCACATAATACCACGGAGCCTGATCCTAGCATCTAGATACGAGACCCCATTTTCTCTGGTTCACCTTTTGACGCAACTAAACTGGATATGACGCATTCCAACGGGCAGACAATCGACGGAGTCGCAATGTAGAATACATTTCGTTGTTCGTTCGAAGGAAGATAGCATCGCTGAATGTGCCATAAAACAGGGTCTCACATCATCGAGTTGGGGAAAATTATTCACGGAATAGATAAATAGCAAACCCATAAAACTACACGAACTGGATTAGTTAACGACGGGCCCACAGGTGGTATGCAAAAATATTATTCCGGGTGAGATTCAAACTATAAAAGCTTGCAGAAATTATACCATGATGCTTTTCTTGTGGATGGATATTTTGATGTTGTGATCCACCAAGTTCAAAGAGATAAAATTTGAATGAAAAGATGAATCTTTTCCGGAATCATCACAGGGCCAATGACTAAGATTTAACTTCGTAGTACGATTTCAAAAATAACGGATCTTTAACGGTTCCAAACTCCAAACGGCCCAGGTCCGCTATAGGAAGCGTTGCTAATGTTTCTCCCAGAAGAAATTATTCCATATCGATAACATTTGGCAATCAATATATTTGGTGCGGAATTCAGCATTTGCAGTACGTTCTCCCCAAACCATCACACAACGAAAAGGAACTTGCGACCGGAGTGAGTGGATCTTCTCACATTTGCGGTTCAGACTGGCCTCCCCGGCCGAAGGCGTTCTTCGTTACAGCGACCACCTTCTTGACGGTTTCGGTAAACACGCCGGCCAGCTGTTCAAACCAACCGCCAACCTTTCCGGCCGCATCCCCACCCAACGGCGACGCTTGCCGTCTGCTTCGCAGGTGTCGTTCCGAGCTTGGGGCGATGGAGCGCTTTCGCTGTCTCTTCGATTCGGCAGACTCCAGCGACTCGCTATCGTCACTGTAGTCGCTGCTGTAGTCGGAAGTGTTTCGCTTTCTGCGCTCGGGCGGGGAGTCCGTAGTTTCGCCAGGTCCTCCACCACTTCCGCGGCATGATGCTCGTTTTAAACCATCCCTAGAACCTCGGGGGGAACGTTTGGCACGCTCAAGTTCCACCGACGACTGTACGGTCTCCCGCTTGCGACGCTCGGCCGGAGTTGCGGTCGTTGTCGTGGGTTCTTCGCCAGGCGGTGGACCACCACGGCATCCTCTGGGTGGTGGGCCGTGTCGACCATGGCCGTGTGGACCACCGGGACCCCTGGGTCTACCCTTCGGTGGGCCATCGGAAGTACTCTCCTCGTCCCCGTCCGTGCCGTCCGTTTGTGGTGCACGCTTTCTCCGCTGCCCATCCACTACCATTGTCCGGCTGGAGCCCTTAATCGCCTCCAGTGATTCGTGTGCCCGGAGAGACCTGTCCGGGGACACCACACTGTCCTCCGCGAACGATTTCTTTTCGAAGTTTGCCAACCGCACCATATCGGGAGATCGTTTACGCCTCGCTGCCGACGCGACCGTCGTCGTCGTGGGCTCCACGGCTGGCAGCTCGCCGAAATTGTTCACATTCGAGACGGAGCTAACCTTGACGATGTTCACGTTCGTACCGAACGGGGTTTGCGGTAGCAGGCTGGCGGCCTGCGCGGCAGCCCCCAGGACATCGAGCGCCCGCTTGCGGCGCACCAGATCGTCGTCGTTCTCCAGCGCACCCTCATTGGCCGCATCTCCGAAGCCCGCGTTCACGCCGCCGTCGGTACCGAACTTGAACCCAAACAGATCTACCGCCGGGGTGGGAGAAACAAAAAGGCCAAACAAAAACTTACATCACCACACCGTCAACGTGCGCCAATGCTCTCGCCCCACTGGCCCACGCCATCCCCCGTCATGCACCGCAGCTGTCAAAACATTTGCGACACCTTACGCCTTACGCCTATAGGTACTGACCGACGGAACGCTTTCCTTCCGATTTGACGCTGACGCCACGGTCGAACGCTTCCTTCAGCTTGGAGGCCCCGTCCAGCACGATGGCCTTGCCCATTTCCAGCAGGTCCCTGCGCGGCCGGATGGAAAGGCCGTGCACTAGCTGTAAGTTTGTCGGAGACATTACTTTTTGGAGAAGGACGGGCCGCCGTGGAAGTTGAGCGGCGGACTCACTTGAATAAGCACCACGCCGCTGAGCAGCAGCAGCAGCGGGACGCCACCCGACAACTTCATCGTCCGTCACCGGATCAACACTGGCAGCAGAACAAAGCCCGGTGTGTGCTGCACAACCTACTCGGACAGCTACTCGTCAACTAGCCTACTAAGTTGCACCCAAATCACACTGGCTCTGGCTCCAGCTGTGGCTGCTAGTATGGCTCGAACGGTGCCACTGGAACGAATGCCATGATGCACACCGTGAATATTTGCTATTTATACGGGAACTGCACGGAATGCGTTCTGCAGCGCCATCAGCCGCCCTCCTGCTCTGCAATATCCGTCTCCTAATCCCGTCCCGATCATCACAGGTGTTCCACGTCCGAGCTGCCGGCAGGAACTTGCCGTGCCGCTATCAGTTTCGGAGTTCCGGTGCGAGCAGTTAAACTACACCAACTTGCTCATCACACCCCGGATCACGGCTGCAGTGTTATCCCCTATTGCCATCTGCCATCTGAAATCTGTCTGCCAAGCTCAACCAAACCGACCACCCTCGGTTGCTACTCGGGATGACGTAGAACTCTCTTCCGGTGGCTACAGTAGTGGCCCGGATGATGATTGCTCGCGCCGAAGCGTCACACGCATTAGGTGGAGCCCCTTATAGCCCCGCGCCCGACAGACACCCTAAACGCTTCATCGGCGATAGACCAGGAGCCAGCGTTTAATTATGGCACTGGATGGCTTTAAACGGAGCGGGAGCGCCGTGGGCCAGAACGGCTCGAACGAATCTATCACCGCAGCAGTAACGATAGAGTGGCACGCCGACCTGGTGCCCCCGCACATCAGCATCAAGCGTTGATGAAAACGTTAAATTATGATCTGTTGGTTTTAATGGAGTTGCACCGCGGTGGTTTTGTGATGAGATTTTCCAGCGACACCCCCGTACGGAAACGGTGTCCCGGTGTCAGAACGTACGCAAGGTGGGAAGCTATTAACGGCCAAATGGGAAACGGGGCAAAAAAGCCGTGATGGAAATCGATGAGCTATTAGCCCTTTCGGTCAAACTGTTTCCGCGGCGCGAAGTATAAGTTGCATGGCGCACGTGTGAGTTTGTGTTTTCCTCTTGTTGTGTACTAAAGTCTATGAACAAATAAGGGTTTTTTTTTTGTCATTCAAACATTGATTAAAATGAACATGAACCCATATTTAAATGCGGGGAAATTTAAGATTGAAATTGAAGACAAATTTATTTAAATGTTGTCAATAGAAATATTCTAAATCAGGTCTGAAGATGTACGTGGCATTGTTTACCATCTCTTCCACAACATGCAGTGTCGATAAGAAAGATGTATTTTCTCCTCGAAGCGTTTTGCACGTGCTACTTGTTTTTCGTTCATAAATATGTCTAGGCAAATGTCGGCAGAAAAAAACGATGTTTCAAACGCAGCATTAATGCTACTCGCGAATTCCCGTCACGCAGTGTACCGCCGGTTTCAAACCGTTCCCCTCCCCCCAGACGGGGATGAATCTGCGCGAGACGACAGTGAAGTACAGCGCCGTTCAATGACTTCGATAAATTCTTCTAGCTTAACAAATCAATTGATTAATTAATGCCCTCCCGGACGCTGAACTGTCATAAATTATTTCTCGAACAAAGAACAGGTTGTACTTCGCAAAAGGGAAAGCAACCATGGCAGTGGCACCTCATTTCAGACGCAAAATCATTCCATCCTTGGTCACGTTTACATTGCAACCATAATGAACTGCAAGATCCGTGAGATTAAATCATACTTGATACTTGATAATGAGAGAAGGTGCTTATCAGGAAGCTTAAAAAAAAATTGTTGAAGTTTCTGTTTTGCAAACAAACAACAACTTTTTTGCGCGAAGACCAAACATTCGCTCACAGGCATCGCACAGTCGACGGGAGGACGAATCTAACCAAACTAACAAGAAGCCAAGTGTCGTGGGGGCAAAGATCCGTGTTGGTTAGTTCCTCGCCGGACCCGCCTCGTTCGCCAGGGTTGCCAGGGTTTTTTTGACCCGCTCGAACGGCCGAGAGCACTTGACTTCTAATTAAATTTAACGTGCGGCTCCTACGAGACCATTCCCAGCCGTCCAGAGTACGCTCCCCATCTCCAGGAACGGGAGATTTCGAGTCAATCAAAGAATTGCGTGGAATTTCGTCTATACTCATCGATCGATGGAGCCGCTAGAGTAGGGAGAAGAAGTCGACACAACAATGGAGCATAAATAAAATTCCTGCCCTCGCCGCGGGACATCCCTCGGCCGCCAACCATTCCATCGAACAAACGATGTTCCTCACCATCGCTGGGTCAACATTGATTTCGTCAAATGCCACCGAATGATTGGCAAATATTGACCCTACGCCGCGCCGAGAGTCTACGTGACGTCGCTGTTTGCCGACTAAGATGCTGGCAGCGCTTCTTAAGGTGTACCATGGGCGCGCAACAAACAGTGTCTCTTCGCACGAGCGGGGACATTCTCTAGTCAACCTTTCGAACAGCATACTATATTGTGGTACCTTGTTAATTGTGGTACCTTACTGTCTTCGTGATGCAATGTTGCCGTAAAAAATGTCTCAATGAGTTTTGATCCGAACGCCAGCAGAAAAATTGTGCTCCAAAATAACCTTAAGAGATATTACAGAAGATGCTGAATTTGTTTTGTTTTTTGTTACCTCCTTGGAAGAACACTCCAGAAACAATTGCAGAACTCGCAGTAACCTGCAGATTAACAACGAGCATGCAAAAATGTAAAAATGGCAAACAAAATTAAGTACCATGGTACCGTTTGAATAAGGCAGTCAGAAAAAAATCCCCCAACATCGCCCAGTGTTGACTTTAACATTCCACACCGGTTGCCATTATAGCCACGGTTGGTGGTATAGGAGGAATGCTGCATGGATTCAAATTTCGAATGAAAAAAGCCCACTGTAAACATCGGGTTTTGCGTCACCCGGCAAGCGAGTGTGTGTCATCGGTCGTTTTATTTTTTCAGTTTTGGGGGACAACTTGTTGATATCGGAAGTCCAGCCGATGTTTACAGGAATATCGCAAATGCGCGAATGTTCTATTTGAGTAGCTGCGTGGAAGCGTCATCGAGAAACATTTCAGCAGAAACGTCAATCCGGCAGAAGGTGTAGGATTAAGAAGGTCGTCACACAGGGTGGCAATCATCACGTCTGTGATAACAAGCTAAACAGGCTTTCAATCAAATTCCTCGCCGATGGTGTGTTGTATGTTGCGGTGTCCTACATTTGACTGGCACACGTCCGTTGCCTTAGTTTGACATTAGGGTAGAAACAAACGTCTTATATGACTGATATCAGAAACGTCAGTCGTCCGGTCGTATTAGGTAATCTGTACCACCTTGCTCTAAAAGTATACTTCTCCTGACCTCTAGTTTTCTCCCTTGGCTAGGCTGCTTCGAACGTCACCACTCATAATTAACCAATGCATCTCGTACGAGCTCCATACAACGGTTCAAAACATTCACCAGTTTAACCTTCTGAGGGCTTAGGGCGGCTCGAAAAAATCACCACATAAACGGTTCAGCAATTCCGTTCGCCGTAATTGCTCGCCTGAATCGGTCGCCCCGCGAACGGAATCAACCTGCCTGGGTGTGCGCACACAACGGTCCGGTCCGACCGAGGGATGGTAACCTTGACCTAAGATCGCACCGGTAGTCAGTTGAAAGCGATCGTGCTGGCTACTCGGTCGAGTCTAGTCTCGAATTAATCGGAGCGAGCGGAACGCAGGGCCGACTAGACAATGGGTGGGGTTTTGTGCGGGGAAGGTGAGAGCTCTTGGCCGAAAAGGCCCCGCGATGGCCGCACAGGTGTGCTGTGGGTGCATTGCTGGCGTTCCGTTTCTTCGCGCATTACGCGGCATGCATCCGGCGGCACGTGGAGTAGTACTACTGGAAAACCAGATGAATCATTCTAGCGAAACGGACAGCTAGAACTGCCCCGTTCGAACTGGAGCAACCGGTGACAAATGCACGCACGCACACAAACGACAGTCGACGAAACGAACTAGAAGTGCATCCTTAACCTGAAAACCGTACCCAATGGGTCACGGTACGAATTAAACACAACCTAGAACCGATGGCCGCGGAAGGCACATAAAGAGCCGGACGCTGTTGCAATTAGGTAAAACGCGTGCCAAGTGAATGATTTTCTTTCAACCATAGCTATGACGGGACGGATGTCATATAAAAAAGGATGGAAACGCAGCAAATCAGATGAGGTGTTCGGTTCAGAAGGGTGTGATACAACCTCGATGTGATGTCATGTCGTGTCAATAGTGTCCTATTTATTCGATTGTAGTTATTTTTCGCGAGTGGTAGTGGACGAATGGGAAATGATGCAGGATGATCTACCAATGTCCATCCAAATTTTCTTTCTCGAATGCTTAGTGTTAGGAAAAGCTGAAAGAAGTCGTTACACCGCAAGAAGTGTATCAAAAATCAGAATGGCAACTATTTTCTAGTTTCATATCACCTTCAGTTTCAAGTTTGAAGCAGTCAATATACTTTTTCCATGAGAATGTTCATTTTCCTTCTTAAATAATGTTCACCCAATTTAAACTCACCTGGAACGTAGCTACATGAAAAACTATCCAGTCATCAGCTGATCAAAGCCAGATCAAAAGTGACTCGCCACAAATTCTTGTCGAAATTTAAAACGATCCGCCCAAGATGGAAACTCAAGATTTCGTTCCGCCCTAGAACGTGGCGTGGCTCCATTTCATTGACCCGTTCGTTACGCGCACCCTGCACGCAGAAACCGTTGCGAACGCACGACTGTACCCCTCAGCCAGTCATTAGCCCCGCGAAATGTCTCATCCGTCCGGCCCGGGGCAAACTTCCCATTACAGTTTCCAGTTTT
This sequence comes from Anopheles plumbeus, assembly GCA_034621735.1. Classification (NCBI taxonomy): domain Eukaryota; kingdom Metazoa; phylum Arthropoda; class Insecta; order Diptera; family Culicidae; genus Anopheles; species Anopheles plumbeus. Next base: position 16,051,741 of record JAOEFI010000004.1, on the reverse strand, counting down.
TCGCTCGTATTTCATTATTCCCCATCCATTCCGCGTCAGCGTCAGTCTACGGAGGGTGCTTACCTTGACTTTGAAATCCCACAAGGTAATCCCTACCCCCGGCAGGCGGGTGCAACGCAACCCACAGTCACTGTTCACTGATCAGCCTGTAGGCGCCGACACTCTATACACCGCATAGCGTGGATCGCAAAAGCTGCACGCGCGCTTCGACGACCTGCGTGTCTTGCCCGGCGGCGTGCTGGTGCATTTTTGCTCCCTTTCTCTCTCTATCTCTCTCTCTCTCTCTCTCTCTCTCTCTTTTTCTCTCTCTCTCTTTCTCTCTCTCTCACCGACCCCTCGAGGTGGAACAGTTTCAAGTTCAAGTTTCCAAGTTGACCGCAAGGAGCCACCGCATACAGCAAACTACGCCGCTAGAGGGTCGCATCTGGCCGAGAAATGGTGGATATATGTATCTCCGTTGGCGTCCGGCCCCTTTTGTCGCGTCCCCAGCTCGCCGACGGCAACCTGCTTCACACAGAAGGTCACCAAACAGGGCGGAATTCGCGGGCGGTCCTAAAGCGCCGATCGGAACAGTTGATTTATTTCACATGCTTGCTGGTCGCACCCATCATGTGAGGGGAAAAAGTGCGATGAACCACCGACTGAGACGGACCGACACTACCTCAAGGACGTTTGGAACTGGTTATTTAATTTCTTAATTTTTGCTAGACTCCAACTCTGCCCTGTTGCATAATTGATTCTGCACGCGGGATCCACTAGCTTGGAAGGGGATTTGAAACTGAAGTTTGCTAATTAATCTTCGCTGATTAATTCACTGCCGAGCTCCAAAATTAAGTTCTGACTATGGTGAATTGGTTTCTAAGGTTTTCATATCTTTTCACTATTGAATACAGTTTTCCTTCCCTCGCCGCCAATTAGACGTGTTGCGATCG
>JAOEFI010000004.1:16018173-16050709 GCA_034621735.1 Anopheles plumbeus | reverse complement strand
TTATCTTTGCTTCGAGATTTTCTGTTCTGCCGGACACACATTTGGTGTGGGATTTCCACGAGGCAATAATTTAATGCCACCTTGTTTTTTTTTTTTTTGGTTGACATATTTTTGCATCGTTTGCCAAAGCGAATGACAAAAATGAACATTCCCATGGGAAGACAGATCGTTCCTCTCGTTCCCACCACACACCATCATCTATTGTTTGAAGGCTTTGATCGTTTCAATAATGACAAGTATTTGGGCTTGCACTTAACGTCCCCGCTGTCAAAATCCGGTTCATTGCCCAAAATCCTGGAAAGCCCTCTGAAAGTTCTGCTGATCGTGAGGCGTGTAACAGAAAAAAAAACCACGTGAGCTAGGTTCAACGGGTCCTACCAGTAAAAAGTAAAACAAAAAAAACTGAAGCACCGACAATAAATCAATCATACTTTCCCACGTGCTTCTTCGGGATCGGGCGAGTAAAGTTTCGCGATCTCCACGCAAGAAGTAGAGAAACGCCTCTTATGACCTCATTCGCCGACGAATGTGCTTTGGACCTTTGTAAGTCCAGCAAACCACGCTAGCGCCTTTAGCAGAGAAGCCTCGTCGCATAGAAGATTGTTTCGAAACCGAGCACGTTAGACGTTTCGTTTTGTTATGTTTTTTTTTTTTTGTTGCTTCGGTTCCCGCTTAGTTTTTTCCTCCCCAGGCCCACCATTGTCAAAAACGATCACGTTGACCTCCGGGACCTTTAGAATCGCACAAGCTAATTAATTGCGCCCGTCCGCGCGTTGAGTTTAAAGTGCTTCCATGTGAGCCAGGGCCCGTTTGGACGCGGAAAAAAAACACTCCAAGAAAACGAATAACAAACGCCGAAATGGGCGAACGAGGCGAACCCCGTGGAACCGTTCGGCGAGAATCCTAATGAAAACCGGACACCGGGCAAGACCGGTAATGCAGTAAAACTGATGGGCTTACCTCGTTTTCCGGCCGATACCGTATAGGTGATGTTGTCAAAGGTGACATCCATTGCGATTCGTTTTTCGGTGGATTGCGCCGCGACTTGTTGTATCAACCGGTGACACACGGTGTGGACAGTAGCGCTAGTAACCGTAATATAGTAACCGGAGTACGGAGTAACGAAGGAAACAACTTTGTCAAATATGGAGTTCACTTTATGCTACAACACTTGTTTTTTTTATTCGTTTTTTATCACTGGTCAAATATCACTTTTGAGTCACAACTACGCTGGACGGAGTGTTCATAATGTACGAATACTGTTTTCCTGAAGTGATAACATTTTTATTAGTTCACTCTTATGATCAGTCAGTCACTACAGGGCGGCTCAACGTCAGCTCGATTATTTATGTGTGTGCCAACTCGATCAAACCTTCGCCACTTCCCAGCTTTTTCCTGGTAGTTGTAACCGACAGCCAATCTATCAGCCACAAACCAAGAATAATCCCATTAATTTATGACACATTACATTACATCCAAGCGCTATACGACATTTCCTGTTTGTTCAATTCTACATGCAAAACCACCTTTAATACATTCCATTCCAAGCCTGTTGGAGTTGCTGCCGTGGGAAAGTGTGTGGCCGATGCTCGTGCACCGCTCCTACCTGAGCAATGCCATTCCAGCTGTAGGCTGGAATTTCATTGAACTTTCTGACCTTCAATCGCTCGAAGGAAATATCAATTGGCGGGCCAGAAAGATGCCCTACCGGCCGTCGGGAGGCATGCTTTCGAGAGCATCGCGTCGCCTCGCGTCACGTAATGTGCAGTCACACTGCGTTCTACGAAGTAATTTCATTCATCAATACAAAATGGCCATTTTGCGTCGGTGCGCACCTGTCTAGCATTAGGTACCCGCCGCCCTGTGCCCTGGATTGGCATTCGAGTGATCTTCTGTGTGGGGCGCTTTTTCATTTTTTATCGGACGACACATCAAGACGCGCTTTCTATCTCTCGCGGCCACGGCCCCCGAGGAGTTGGGACTTGGCAAAACTGGTTCCATTAATTCACGTCGCTACAAAGTTTTGCGCGCTCAGTATAACAGCGCCACGGGGTATCACGTCAACAACGGTAACCCGCATCGCGCCGCAGAAGCCGTTCGGGATTGATGGCAAACGGATCATTACCGGTCGGATGCATTTTACGTGTGATTAGCTAAATAACAAAACGGTCGTGTAATGGTGGCTGATTTTCCGCGAAAGCGCAAGCTCAAAAGGCGCACCGCGAAGGGTTGGGACGATTGCATCTTGATGGGCTCCAGGTAACCTAATCTACTAGATAGACTCAAAACTGTCACGCGAAAGCTTCAAACATTATCACGAATCATTGCAACAGGTCGTAGGGTTGATTGAAAAGCACAGAACAAATACAGAACTCTGCTACCACCTGCCTGCCATTGACGGAACGATCACGGAAATATAGCATATGCCCACCAGAATCGGACCTTAAGGATTTCATATCATTTCAAGTAACAAAAAAAACATGGCCAGCTATCGGCACCAGCTAGTTTAAACCGGCACCATGGAACCGCTATCGGTAAGGCCTAGGGTGCCTATAGGCTATAACCAGGAAGTAAAGCACAGCCCCGTCTGACTAGTTTGAAAACCGCTCCGCTCCGTACCGGCGGTAGACGCACGCGGTATGCTACGGCGACGATCCAAGGTAAACTTTGGACGCTCAACACAACGAGCAACAGCAGCAGCAGCAACTGAACACGAAGGGACCACGGACGGCGGACTGTGTGTGCGCGGATCCTAGAACGGGCGGCCTAATGAGTGCGGCTAAGATAGATTTGAGTCGCGTTTGCTCCGGTCGAAGGTGATGTTTGTTTTGCTGTGGGATTTTGTTTCCCCTGTGCCCGTTCTCCTTTCTTTCCCTCCACCGTTTCGTGCGCCGGCTGTTACATGCTCTCTAGGGGTGAGCGAGTGTGATGATACCCGGAATGCTTGCATGACTCCGTATCGAACCCCGCTAGACATTGACCGGACCGGTAGGTGGCCCTGCTGTTGCAAATGCAATGCAGCCCGCTCACCTTGTCCATCCCAGGGTCTAATATGCTATCATTGTGAATGTAATGGTTTATTTTTTTTTTCCTGTCCGAATTGACCTCATCTTGAAATGCCCCACGCGTCAGTCTCATGAGGCGTTGCGAGCTACCTCACGGGTGCAAGGTCCTATACTATAGTTCTAACTAAACATAGTACACGGTACAAGTTGAACAACTACACGGTTATTTTAATTGAGATGATAAGGTCATAGCATTTGTTCGCATCTTGTTCGCATGCTAGTCCCAACATAAAAGAGGATCACTTGATATGTAGTATCTGAACAATTATCCTCCATTTCCCTAGCCTCCATATCCTTTCGTAGCTGGTGGCCTTTTCAACGGAAATGATCTGATTTCCACCGTCCACAAATGCTCCTGCAAATTGCAAATTTAACTGAAACTGAACACCGCAACGGTGGCAAAGAGAACGAACGAACATTAACACTTCGATTGACCTTCGGCAGTCGAAAAGATCCAGATCCAGCGAACCGTGAACGTCGGGGAACCGAAAGACGACGAAATTTCAGCCGAACCAACCTCGGCGACCAGTCCAATCTAGTTAGCAACGGACTCCTCGTTCTAGGTCAGCACCGTTTCGCAGCACAACGCACTGGTGTATGTCGTCGAGGATCAGCCCAACCCTGCAATTATTTGGCAACTGGGAAACTTTCGTCTGTGCCCTGCCTAGTCCACGGAATGTTGCCGTGATGTACGGCAAGGTCACTGCCGGAACATTCCGTACGTACTACCCTGGTCACCCTGGTACCGCGATAAGGGCACGATCGTCCCGCTAGCGCTTTCTCCGCTCAACTTCTGCATCCGCATCCAATGATAACCAGGATGCCCCGGACGTGTCATCCACTGTTGCGGTAGGTCACAGGCATCGCAACGTTATCGTTTCGCGGGCCGTCCCCCCCCCCGCACTCCACCCTGGTGGACCTACTCCTGAAATCGGGGTCATCTTAATGGACGCAATCCTCGCACACGCTGCGTGCGGGCTTTTTTGTAAACCAACGTAACACCAATTTTCAACCGGCGTCTTTAGCGAGCGAAATCAATACCCCCGCGCCACGATGCACCGACTCCAACGCACCCGCGCATACATATTTCCAGCGGAAGACGTCCAGAGCAGGCGATTCCAGTGGACGACGATTTTTTCTTCTTATTAATTATTCACTATCAGTCTCGTAGATTCCCAGGAAAAACAGGCCAATCGGACGCGACGAGCGAAGGCCCACCAAGTGGAGCGCCGGGATAGGGGGAACAACAGACGTAGTGTAGGCCGTAAATCCTCGATCGATTGATAAAGGCAAACCCCGGAGCGGACGACTAACAGCCCTGCCGGAACAGCTGCGTAAACGTTATCGAGCGAACCAACAAGTTCTCGAATGTCCTATCGTTCTCGTGTGCCGGTTTCGTTCCGGGTCTTCACTGCGCTATCTATCTGGGACAGCATGCAGGCAAACCTCCGCGATTCTTATGGTAACATCAGGCTCCGGCCGTCTCGCAACGTGCTCGCCAATCGCACCGTGATCGCCCGCGACTGCTCGGAGACCGCAAAAAGAAGGACCTGGCAAGGTGCAGGTCAAATTTATGGTCCCACCGGGCGAGACACCGCACCGAAAGTGTGGCACCACACGTTGAAATCTTCTCACGGATCGCGGCACGCACGGGCCATCCCGGCGGTTCCTACTACGGTTCCTTCAACAGGCCGCGGCCACGAACACTTCACACTCCACGATCTCGGTCTCGCGTGTCGCAACCTTTAAGCGTCGCTCTTAATTCAATTAGGCAAAATTGTGCCCTATCCCGTGCCGCACCACGCCGCCACCCGGCGCCCGGGATCGTACCCACCCGGGTGGGGGGAACAATCACAAATTGACGATTGCGGAGACTGTGTCATAGACCAGCAGCAGCATCATCACCAGCATCAGCAACAACAGTGCATTGACGATCGTTTGGAATTTGGCGCGCGGTTTACCTGCACTATAAATACCCCAGCCCGCGGGACCTAACATGTGACAAACGCGGGCGGCAAGATCGGGCACACGAAATCGCGATCAAGTGCACACACCTACGACAAACTATATACCGGCATCACTTGTGCATCGGTGGTGGGTGAGAGTGCACTTTTAGCGCGATCAGCGCATTCAGACCTGCTCTTTCTACGGATCGGCGGAACAAGCCTTCTCGGGTGGCACACACTGGGATGTGCGACCACGGCCACGGTGACGGCGACGACGACGAAAGCGACAAGAAAAGACGCGACCCGAGTGCACTGCACCGCACACGTCTCGTCCGGTTTGTGTTTACGCGAGAACTGAGCAACCGTACCAGTTCCGATCGACAGCTGACCGTCGCGACGGCGTTTGGGTTTTATTTTTCCCTTCTCAGCCAGCGGCTCCGTCTTGCGAACGCGCGACTCCTATAATATACCTGCCCTCGAGAACTTTGCGCGCTACGGGGCGGGGCGCCCGCAGCAAGTGGTTCGCGAGTGCGTGCGTGTGTGTGTGTGTGTGTGTATGGTTGTGTTGGGGTGTGGTGGGGGCAGCACACAAGCCGTACGCGAACGCACCGAACCGAAAGCGTGCACGCCGCTGACGGTGGAGCTTGCATCTCTCCTGGCGCAAGAAGAACGCAGCACGCTCGGTACGCACGCAAGTCGCCAGGGGGCTGCCGGGGACGGATCTTTCTTCTGAGCGGAGGAACTGCGGTAGCTTATTGCACCGTTTAGCTGCCTGCATTGATCGCTGCTCCGATCCGAGCCATTTAAATTCGGTTGCTTCGGTGAGACGACTGTGTGGACGTTATCGAAGGATCTTCAGCGCGCATCGCCACAGTCAGTTCAGCCCTGTTTGACTTCAGATTCTTATTTACAAAACAATGTTCCATCATAATCACCGCGACTCACGCGAGATCAGGCGGTCCCCCTCCCAACCGATCGCACGCGCATTTGTAATAATCAATCAAGACGCGCTGTGTACGGTGGTGAAACGAATGATCTCACTTAGCAACACATTAAGGACATCGTTACCGCAGATCGGTTTCCATTACTCAGCACGAAACACGCAGCTTCCTGCTCCATCGCTCGTGAGATAAAGTTCGTTGAGTACAGTACAACAGTGGTTTTTTTTTTTTTTAGTTTTGTTCATATCTTTCTGTTATTACGCACATCCACGCTTTCTGCCCCAAACGCGGACGCGTGATGGTGTTGGTGCTCGCGTATCGCAAATACTTCCAACCGTGCCGAGCTGCCGAAACCGGAATATCCAGTAGTGGGCGCCAGGCGCTGCGAAAAATATGAAATATTCGAGATCTGGCCAAAGTGGCCGCCGTCTTTGTTTGTTTACCGCTTCTTGGATACGGAGCCCGCAAGAATGTGCAGCGAAGTTCAGGGGCCACGGTGCCACTAGCGGTAGTGAGGCTGTGCGTTCGGAAAAAAAACATATTTTCCGTTTCAGCCGAATAGGGGTATTTTGGCGCGCCCTACAGTTGATTAAACAACAACGGTACAATTCTTCGCCCAACCTTCTATCGGTAACTAAAAGTAGAGCTTGAACGTGATGCTCGGTTTGAAAGGTATTAAATTGCGTCTGAAGTAAAACAATACTCTAGTTCCTCATGCCGTTAGTGTATCCAAATGCGCTGATGTTGATGGGTGTAAACATAGCTTCGCTCCACACTCTTGCTCAACAAAAAACTTTTCATCTTTTTTTATCCTACAAAAAAAAATCAAACAATTATATGAAACTAGAAGAAGTACCATAATTCGAGAGCTCAGGAAAAAAAACCCTGAAAAACACATAAATTAATGTTTTCGAACTAATTGCTGCTGTCCGCTGCATGGTTCATGCTGACCCGATGTTTCCTTAACTCACAGGAGTATGCTCCTGCCCGATTGATTCACTTTCACTCATCAGGGTTGAAGGACGTACACGGACCACCTTACACGGAAGGTAACGCAAAAATGCCGCCAGCAGAAGCCGGCCATAAACGGCTCAAGATGAGAACCGCGGTGCGTATTGCTCCTGCGCAGTTCGTTTTGTTTTTATCCCGGATAGCCAAACCAGAGGGAAAGGGCGTAACCCGGTTGACCGCTGTGGTAACGACCGTGAACGGCCCTGGACTTGGCTGTTGTTTTCTTCGCAGTAAGGCGAGCCATCCTTCCGGGAGACATTCATCTCGTTCTTGAAGGCAGCAAATGAAAGGTAAAGAAAAAACCTTTAAAGATCATAGATCATAAAACAAAGGGCTATCTGACGCAGCAGACTACGGGGGATTGCTAGGCTCCCCCTCCTCCTCATATAGTACGTACCATTATATACCGATTGGTTTCCCAGAGGAACAAGTGAAGCGTACGCGCGCGTCTAAGTGCCCTCGGGCGCAAATGAACTTCGCGCACGCAATCGGCCAGCGCAGCGCAGTGTAATGCGCAAACAACCTTCCGGTCTCCCGGTAGGTGCGTCACCGGGGTCGGAGCAGCTCCCCCACCAGTCGAAAAGTGGTAACCTTTTGCACGGTTTCGTCTACTAAGGTCTATCGACAGAGACGCGCGTGCGGTGAGATCGCGCAAACAGGCAACCTAACCTCCAACCTCGGACCGCGCGAGGGACAGAGCGACAACATGCAGCACGCCACCGCCGACCGGAAGCGGGATGGATCGGCGGTGGGTATGTGACAGTATGGGGCGGCAAATTATGCTAAGTTATGCACAGAAAACCGCCACCTGCCATTCGGTCCGACACCTACAGATTTTGGGTGTTTTAATTAATGGCCTCGCAATTAACGAGCAAACTTAATCGGCTCGAGACGTGTTCTAATGGTTACCGGTTCTGCACGATCTACCGACCGGCCGATAATGGCGACAACGAAAAAGAGAGAGAGAAAGAGAAAAACCTACCCTAACAGTTTTTGAACCCAAACGGCGCAGGATAGCGACGAGGTCGATCCAGAGCACCACTGCCTATAATGAGCAGTAACCGCTGACGAAGCGGTTATACCGTGTACACGCACCTAGTACGTTACGATACACGTACAAACCGTCCAGCTGGAAGCTGCGGAGAACCCACCAGTAGAGTGTTCCACGTGCTTTCCTATGGTTGTTTTTATTTTCCCATTAAAACACGTTACACGCCATCATTGCCGGTCAGATAGCAGACGAACCCGCGGGCCGCGGTAATGAAGGGTGGGCGGTGTGGGGCGCGATTTAAAACCCCAACGGGATGGGGGGGGTTTGGGAGGACGAATAAAAACAACAATGACCTTCCGAGGTGCCGGTCACCGGTAATGGCGCGGGGAGAATGTCGTCTTAGATCGACGTTCCCAAACGCGCGTGATGTGGCAGAGCACACACATCAGCGTGGGAGCGCGTGTCAGTGCACGCACGCATCGATCTGTCAAAGCTACTGCTACGCGCCACAGAGGGTAAGCGCAGACGCCCATAAATCATGCGCCAGCTAGCGAACCGATTACAATTACATCGTTTATCAATTTCCAACCCTCGATCGAAGCGCATGAAGATCCCCAACGGTCCATTCTACAGTTCAGCAGTTCAAACCGGAAGGGGTTTCGGGCAAAATCGGGACTCAGAACTTGAAACCCATCGGAGCACTATGACCAGTCACGCTCCGTAACAGCACAATTTAAAAGTCAAACAAGGTAATAGTAGGTAATAGTCACTTATCCGAAGCAACAACAACAACAACAAAAATAAGTACCCAAGATAATGATGAACAAGAAACATTTCACCGAAGAAATCGCCCCAAATCGAACGACCTCAAGCAGGGCGTCACGTGTTGCCACGTGTTACTCCCCAACGCCGCTTCCTGATCGCTGGGGCTTCGTCGGAACTGATCGGAGTTCTTATCGAGCGCGCCTTACATGTACACTCATCGCGATTAATGATCACGCGGTCCTTATGTCACGTTTGTAATGAGGTCATTAGGCACAAAAAGCGGACAGCGGATGACCGCGGGCTGTTGTTGCAGCCAGAGTCATGGCGGCACCGTTCGCACCGAGTGTCAAAATGCCATTTAATTTAGCAAAAATGCCATTTAATATCCTCCAACGGCACGTTCTGGCATGCGCGGCTATCTGAGGCCACACCAGGGTCTCTATCGTCCCAACCCCCGGGTCGATCGGAGCGGAGGCGATCGTTCAATTAGGAAGCGCGCCGCCGAACGGGACAAACGGAATGGGACCGAAAGCACACACACATACACACAGGGCGGGCTGCGACACGTGTTGCCCAACGTTCCGCGGTGTTCAAGCTTCTGGTTTGGAGTACCCGTGGCCAGCAATCTAAACACCGCGAACGGCAACCCACTTCGCTGCGGTGGAAAACTGCGCAGAAACTACTTTCCATTTTCATCCTATCGTGGCGATATACTCTTGCACAACACACATCCAGCACCAGGCGGGTGCGCGATGGCCGCGTTCCGCACCGACCGGGTGACACTATTACCCATCCCACCGGCCATATCCATATTGCCACACGCAGGCCTGCAGAAAAGAAAAACAACCCTACAGTGCCGCGGACGCGTGCAACCCGGGGACTCGTGCAATCGGTCTTCCAAAAGTGTGCAGACCGCCGCACGATTAGACTACTGAAACCGTGGCCGTGTCTGGCACGGGGCGCACCGAGAAGCAGCCACTTAGCCATCACTAGGCTACAGGTGTGCAGGTGTGCGCCTGTGCGGTACGAAATCTGGCGCGAACAGGAAAAACCGCATTCGACTTGTGCTGCTACCCCAGTTGAAGCTGGGTAGCTATATACTACCCACGGCACGACGACACCGACTCACTTCCACGTTCTGGCATTCCGCGGAGAGTTCATTAGCACAGAGCAGGGCCCCAGAGCAGCGTGGCGGGCAAAAATGTCAAACGTGTGGCGCGCGAGACGATCAGCTGGTGCTAAACCTTACACGGCACGGCCAGTGGACACGAGCAGGCATACGGTAGCACGCGGTGGCACAGCATCCAACACCGACATGCATCCCTCGCGGTTGCGGATCGAGTGCCATCCGGTATCCGCTGCACGTTCTGCGGTTGGGCTTGATATTGCCCAACTGGATGTTCCTTGGACGCACTCCTATTGAAGCAGGCACACGGAACCACGTACACGTGGTGCGTTGGCGAAGATGACAGTGCCACTTATCGGGTTACTTATATTGCGATTGATTTGTGGCGGGCTTGCAAATGCCCGTTAGCCGCACGAAACCTCTGGCACACTCTGACATGGCTAAAGGGCTTTGGGAGTATATAGAAACCCTAATATTGCTCTATCTTATCGGATTGTTTTCAGTCACTGCCTAGACAGACATGTACGATTTATGAGTCATCTTCTGATTCTTTACAAAAAACACAATTTAAGGCCACAGTAAACAGAACATCCCTCGTATAGCTGATGCCCACAAGTGTGCATTAAAATTGGATGGTGTAAGAAAATATGTGTAGTACTTATTTGAAAAAAAAAACAACGTTTGCTCGAAAAAGCGCAGAGAAACAAAGCAACGCTGTGTATTTGTTCCTGATAACGGTATCCGCCGTCCTTCACCTTGAGTCAACGGAATCTTATTGGGTCAATGGCGTTGCAGCATCCGCAAAATGAATCGCGGGCACGTTTGATGTGTATTTTTTTTAAATTTTACTTTCATTTCTTTCTTCTTGTTTTGCGAGGAAGTCCTCATTCCGATTGTCGCGCCGTACCATTTTTTTACAAGTAAAACCAGCCGCATACGAAAACCATCAGCCGGGGCAGAGTTTCGTCGTTGAGCGATCAGATGCATCATATTTCCAGCGCGTTTCCCATCGTGGTACTCTTTTGGAACCGACGGCATATGCCGACGGATAAAAGATGTTCACACATTTGTTCAATGGACTGCAGACGCATACCGAGACATTTATTATTGCAGTTCATAATTGAATGTATTGAATTGTAAGAGCACTAAGTGATAAATTATTTCACACCATTTACAGTGAATCAAATTAAACGGCCTTTCCTGAGATTGCACCTGAACTGCCGGTCTTCTCCGTGAATGCTTCTCACTATAAAGACTTAACATCTGCTGTCAATGGCCTAGCTCCAGACTCAAGGATATCGCGCGGCTCAACAGGGCGGCTCAACAAAGACCGCAACGCCCATCGAAGAAGGGACAAGAAGGAGAATCCGCCATGGCGCAGCGTAGGACGACTCCGACGAGCGAGCACGATCGGTCGTCGGTGAGAAAGTTATGACTTCGTGATGTGAATATAGCCGGTAACTCGTTTGACTTACGGCAAGAAGCCTTGGGGCACCGTAACAGAGAAAACAGGAAATAAAAGCAATCGCAGTTGAGGAAACATTTTGAAATGATACAATGCAATCGTCCAGAGAATGTAAAAATGATCTCTAAAATAAAAGGTTTGTGCCAAACAATATTTTTAAAAGCGAATCGAGGCGACATTACTTCTTCACCATTGAAACTCGTGTCTGTTATTCTTAAAACAATGATTAAGGATTATCCGGAGGCTTATGTGTAATTGTGTGATATAACCACATCTTCGCTACACACGTTTAAATACGGCTTGTGCCTCTAAATTTTAAAAAAATGCTGAAATAGTAAAATTTTATACGTACCCTATTGACATAATTGTTCTAATACAACGACTACGAAAAAGATTGTCTCGTTTTTAAATATGATTTATTGGTATATAGAGCGACGGTTCATTACATCTTTTTTCATATTGCATGGTGTTTTTATAAACTATAAAAATAACACTGAAAGTATTCATAGCAAAAACAAGCAAATTTAATGCGGGGCCATAGTACATACTCACATCGAACCGATTGCGGTTTTCACCGGTTCCCATGTAAATGACCTCAAGTCATTCATCACGCAGTCACCCGACTGCGCGTTTATTAATCAAAACTGATCAGTTCCGCGGTAGCCGGTTCAGGAGCAGCGGCCGGTTGCGACTGTTGTGGGGCGCCGGTAGGAACAGATACAGGCTCAGGAGCCGGTGCCATTGTCGTTACGGGGATCGGCGCCGCAGCAGCCTGCACTGCTTGTGGTCCCGAAGCCGGAGGAAGCTGTTGTTGCCCAGCCTGCAGAGGTCCCTGCTGCATGGCATTTACTCCCATCATAGCGGGTGCACCTTGCTGCTGTGGACCTTGCGGCTGCTGAACTTGCTGCTGCTGTGGAGGTTGTTGTTGCGCAGGAGGTCCCATCATCGGTGCACCAGGGATATGACCACCTCCCGGCAGGCCCATACTCCCTGGTGGGGCAATCTGCCCAGGCATCACATTCATACCGGGTGGAATTATGCCAGGACCGCCGGGTACCGGAGGCATTGGACCGCCCTGCATGGGACCAGCCTGTTGCTGTCCTTCAGCCCCCGGTGCTGATGCGCCCGGCATTCCATACTGATGTCCCTGTGTGTGCTGTGGCGAGAACATTTGCTGCGGAGGATGCCCAGATTGCTGTTGTGGAGCGGGACCACTGTGATAATGTGACAATGTTCCGTTCGTTGGTGGCATCGGGCCACCGTATCCATAGCCCGGCCCCTGCCCATATCCACCACCAATGACCACCGGAGAACCAACGTGCACTGGAGAACCTTGCGGTCCCTGACCAGGTACCGGCGGTCCCCCCATGAACGGAAACGCCGTTCCCATGCGATACTGGGCCTTCTGCTGCTCCTGGCGCATCTGCATTTCGCGCTCCTGCTCCTGGATACGCTGCAGCGCCACCTGCCGCTGGTATTGCAGGTACTCCTGCTTCTTCTTGCGCATAATCTCTAGCTTCTGAGCCATCTGCAGCTGCCGCTGGCGCTCTTGCTCCTCGGCGATACGCTGCAGCTTCTCCTGGTGCTCCTGCCGCAACACGTCCAGCGCCGCACGCGAGTCCTTGATCTGTGTCAGCTTGTCCTGCAGCTGCTCGTGCCACATTCGCTTGTCGTCCATGTCCTTGATAAACGTGAGCAGCCGGGCGTGAAGCGAGGTCAAGTTCAAGAACAGTGTCTGCACGGCACTGTCGCACGAAATGCTGCGCCCACGGCTGGAGTTCGATTTCATGCGATTTACGAAGATCTCTACTTGTGTTTTCATTGAGTTGGAGAAATCATCTATCTCGGCATCCTCGGGAGTGCTCTTCGTCATCAGAAGCGCGCCCACAGACTGCATCGAAGGCATCGGGCTCGGCATCGGGCTCGGCGCCGAAGGCGAGGCGGGTGAATCCATCACCTGCCGCTGCTCCCAGTAGCTACGATTCATATAGCGAGCTAGCTCGGGATCGGTCGGTGGTTCTTCGATCGGCGATGGGCTTCGCTTGACCTGAGCCTGCGGAATCTGCTGTGGTTCCGGAGACGGTGACGTCTTGTGGAACGTCTGGCGTCGCCCTTGACCCTGCTTCGTTTCCGCCTCCGACTGGCTGAGAGCCAGAGCGAGCTGCAGCTCTTCCTCTTCGCGCAGCTCCTCATCGGTTTTGCGGGCCGGACCCTGCGCCTGTTGGGCCAGCGAACTGCTCAGGTACTCAGCCGGCAGATCCTCATTCTTGGTCAGATCCTTCGTCACGATGTTGACTGGTCGCTGAAGGTGGAAGTGACAGCCATCGCACACGCGCACCTCCTTTTCGATGCCGAACCTGGGTAAAGGGATGTTCTTCGAGGAACATTGGGCGCAGAACACCTGTCCACAGTGACGGCAATGGTGTTTTCGTACGGTGAAAGTGAACTGCGATCGACAGCGGTGGCATACGTCCCCATCGACCCAGTCCGGGGCGATGTCGGAGGAAAACATTGCGTCCGCTTCCTTCAGTTCCGGGAACTTATGGCCTTCCGTTTTCAAAATGTTCATCGTATCCTAGTCGAGGAAATAATTATGACAAAGGGAACAGGGTTAAATTCCTTCTCATAATGTAAACATTTACTATGTTGTGTCGACGACACCATCCCGAGAGAAATCTTTTCATCATGAAGTAAGTCAGTCACTTGTCAGTTTTCATTCTCTTTGTCTTGGAAGTTCGGTAGAAAAGGCATCTTAAACCAATAAAAAAGCACTTGCAAATTGTAAAACCAGAACAAAATGTTCCAAAACTCGATTACGCACTTGTTAAACTTCAAAGACTGCTCCCAAGATTTCATGCACAACGAAGCACTGTGAACCGCAGTTGTGATGACTCAGCCTTGCTCAACACTAATCCAATTACACTAGCCCAAGTAAAAAACGCGTACGTTCCACTCGCAATGACGGACGGCATTCGACTGACAATGAATGAGTGCAGAGTATCCTCGGCGGAGCAAAACAAATAACAAATACCTTTATCGATCGATACTTGATGGTGGACCGGAAAGCGTAGGCCCAAGCCTGTATTAGCTCCAGCATCTTCGCCCGCACCTCGTCATGCTTTGTTGTGTTGACCAAATTCTGGAACATCTCACAGTTCGCCTTGTTCGCGATCTCGTCATGCACGGGAGTTCCACAGTTCTTCACCATGCTTTCCAGCACTAGCAGTGCATAGAGGGCCGTGATCGGATTGGGTGATTGCATTTTTTTCTTTAGCGCCTGTACGGCATACTTTGCGCTGGAACGGAAAAGTAAGTAGTGAGCGGAATGGTGAAAATAAAAACAAAATAAACCATTTGTTCGCATTAATTCCGCCCAACGAAGTGTATACCTACTTTACATCCGCCTGCCGAATCGTGTCACAAATTACCAATATCGCTTGCCAGTCAGGTTCCAGGTTTAGGTTGCTGGTTGCATTTTCTAACCAAGTAAAAAACAATACATTTTCAGACTCAACTATTGGCAATGCACTTCGGACGAAATGTTGTTTTCTTACCCAGACTTTTGTCGAAAATGGATGTACGGAACATCTTGCTGTACCAGCACAACTTCTCTAAATGTTTGATCCAAACTGAATCCAAGAAAAATTTGGCTGGGGTAGACTCGAAGTCACGGCTGATTTGCTTTCTTTTCGAACAGCAATGACTTATTATTTGTGAACCAAAAAAATTGCTGCTCTTTTGATAAGGAAATTCTCGTTTGACAGTAGCCTATGACGGACAACATGAAATTTCAGTAGTGTGTGCGTGAGCTTTGAAGCTGACTTTTGAAGGCTGTCACTAGAAATAGCTAAACAAAAACCGAAATTTAAATGTATGGTTAAATAAAAGCATAAACGACATAACCAACATATTCAAATTGTTTTCAGCATGGAAAATCTTCTACTTATTTATTTTCCTCTTATCTAGAAGGTCCTTTTCTTCTTCTTCCGCCTTTAGAATTAAATCAAAACCTCGGTTTCTCTGTCATTACGGGCTCAGTCGTCGGAACGGCTACATTAGTGGTAGCTTCACGCATCTGCCGTTTGTACACCGATAAACGCACTCCCATGATGATAGCAGTGATAATGCAAACCACCTGAAATACTATGATGACCGTTGCACCCGTTGCAATCATTTGAGTTCGGGAACCAATAAAGTCCGACATCGGCGCATGACAGCCACGATCACGGGGCATACAGAAGCCTTCTTCAGATCGATTGCAGCAGGAGTTGGGAAGCTCCCGTTCGGGATGAAAAATTGTCCAATCGTCAAAGGAGTTAATTCCACAGCAGTTCATCTAGTTATAATGGTATTCGACGCAAAAAAAATCATGTTTTTGTGTACCAAAAGAGCACAAGTTTACTATATTGTTACATACCGTATTTTGCATATGATTAAAACTGGCTCGGATGAAATTATCGGAATGAAACTGTTGTATCGCCAAGGTCATTCGATAGTGCAGCATGCTATCAACGCGATTAGTCATTGAATATGCGCTTATCGCGAGAACTATTTCGAGAATAACCACCAAGGTAAATAGGCCGGCGTACTGAAAGAATCCATTACGATAAATTGTAAGTTGTGTAGGTGTAAGCAATATTGCCTTCAACGAATAAGCTGTACTGACCAAAAATATCATTGCTACGTTCTCGAAAATTATGGCAGTAAAACCGAAAATCGACAAGAACACCAATACGATACCAGCCGCTATCAGGAAGTGAGTTGCCCGTACAAAATCGTTGTCTATAAACACGGTGTACGTTGAGAACATTCTGTGCAAGGCGGCTCCAACGGCTATTTGAATGATTTCGATGACCTGAGAAACGAGTGACAACATTTTCATTCGGGAAACATCCGCAATTACGAGTTTTACCCCACGCTACACATTTTGTTCCTCGAATTAAACTTACAACACACATGAACATGAGCATCAAGATCAAATATTTGATCATGTTGAGCGCCTTTCTGGACGACTGCATTTTGATGATTTTATTCTGCACACTTGTCACCGAAATTTCGGAAGAAACTTCCTGCTACTAAAAACGAAGCTACAATAATGCGTATCAGAACTTAGGCGGTTGTTGCCAACTTTTAGCTATACTCTTTTGGGGATATACGCACGCAGCTCTTCGATCAACTCTACAGCAACGAGTAGAGTTAATTTGATAAAAAGATAGATTATCGCCTGATGCTTGGTGGAGCTAAGTTTATCTTGCTCTATCTCTGCATATGAGTCTGGCGCGCGGACCGCAGCTATCTTAATCGATGTCTTAAGCCCCACAGGATAAAATTTATCGGAATCGTTCGGCTCGCTGTCTTGCACCAAAATTGTTTTTCGATCGATTCGTCATTCTGTGTTTCTGTGTTCAATGTCAGCTGTTTTCAGACTAATTATTACGAAGGATAGTCTCGCTAGTTTAAGTAGCATGTAACAACCGCTGGTAGACTTTTGTTCCACTAGGAAGTATCGTGAACAAATTTTACATTACTGAAATATGTGGCAAAAGAACATTACAATCAAAATAAAGTTTGTCTACTAATGCTGCCAACCCAATGAGCGAATGTGTCATTCTTTCCGTTATAACCATCCCGCGACGCAATATGGTTTGATCTTTAAGATTTCCTAACGTGTTTATTATGCTGCTCTCAAAAACCATTCACCGTTGGTGGATTTTTTCGGTGTGATTTAAGTGGTAGAAATTATGCCATAAAAATAAAATTCGGTCTGTTCGGCGCGTACCACGGCGCGGTACTTAGAATCGTTTAGAATCGAAGGTCCGGTTTGTACTTCGTCATGTAGAGGTCCAACTTTTCCCAGAACCCCATCAGACAGGCCTTGTCCAGATGGCGCTTCGTTCGTGAAATATTCAATACCGTCACCGCCCACTTGGCCACGTTTGCATCCAGCTTGAGATCGTCGTACCGTAAGTGGAAGGCAGCAACTGGCGCAGGGGAAAAAGAAGAAAAGCAACAGTTCGCATTAATATATTTGGCAGTTGCAGTGACCATCGTTGCCCTGCTCACTTTTGGAAAATATTTCTACTGGGTTTCCATCCCACGGCCAGCCTTTGAACTGCCACGCCGGTCCCATGACAAAGACCGCGACCACACGGTTCCAATCGTGTGCCGTCAGTTTCGAGGGATTGTCGATCACCCGATAGGGCACAGTAAGGTTGCCGGCCTTCTGCCGCTGAATCAGCACCTCGTTATCTCGTGCGCCTCCATTCCTTTTCTTCTCATCCGTTGTAACGAACCTAAAACGGACAAAACCGCATTTTCACAACAATTCAAATGAAATGAAACAATCCAAACGGACCCATTACTTACTTAAGATCTTGCAAAACTTCACGAGCGTTGTACATCGTTATCAAGTTGGTGGTCGCAGCCGGTATGATGATGATAGGAGTACGCGACTGTCGCTTGCTCGGCGTGTTCTGTGCCAACAGTCGAGCCTGCGCCGTGGGGATCAGTTCCTTCGATCGGCCGGGAGGAAGATTGCCCGAGAGGTTGTTATTGTTGCTGTTGTTGTTGTTGTTTAGGTTCTGCGGTGTGCCCTGTTTCTGCCCGGCCGATCCCTGTGTTACAAGCTTCAACGACATACCGTGATAGGTACCCATGGTGTCAATTTTGAAACCTTCCGTTTCCTCCTTCTGCCGATTGAATCGTTCCTGATCGTAACGATTGTACTGGGTCGGTTGCGGCTGCGGCCGTATGACCCGCGGAGGCTCGGGTAACTTGACCGGTGGAGCCTGCGGGCGACCGCGTCCTTCCTCGCGGTTCTTAATACTCTGCAGTATGGCGAAGATGTTTTTAGCGAAAATTTTTCCGTTGCTTTGTAGAATGGTAGTCCGCGTGCGCCACTGCCGCTCGCGGCTAATAATGTCCTTCGTCGAGTCGACGTCGAAATCTAAAATGACTCGGAGATCCGGTCCAACTCCCATAGCATCATCGTTGTCAGTGCGTTTGATAGTGACCTTCTTGTTCGCCAAACGTTTGGCTTTGATTGCAGCAATCTTTTCCACTGACATTGTCTCTGAGAGGGACCTTAAATGGCGTAATACATCAGGTAAAGAGATAGCAGCGCGATTGGAAAAGGCACAGAAAGCCAACAGCGGCCGTTTACTCACTTGATATTGTCTATGTTCACCGACGCTTCCTTTTTATTTACATCCAGTCGTGCGGCCAGCTGCTCCTTAACCTTCTGCACCTGAGTGTCCTCGTAACGGGCCTTTTTCGCCATACTGTCGAGCCCATCCGACTCTGCTGGACGCTTGATCTGCGTCGGGATCTCCAGCGGGGCACTCTTGTCTATGCTCGCACAGGTGTTCGTTTCGCCATTGAGATATTGCAGCAGCTCCTTTCGATCGGGACGATTGACGGCCGGTATGTCCTCCGCAGCCGCCTGCCGGACGTACACCGAGTGCTGAAGGCCCACATTTTTCAGAATATACAGCAAACATTCTAGTGTGTAGTATTCTTTCGGTGCCCCTTTCTTGCCGGAACTGTAAACAAACACAACCCGGAAATGACACGAACGAACCTCGGACTGCTGTCGTCGCCATTCGCACTTACCCGTATTTTAGGTAGTTAGTTTTCACATTTTTCGGCCAACTGAATTCGCCAAATATGATTTGACCATCTCGTTCAATTATTTCCTTCTTGTTGATGTTGTACTGCCGCAACAAACTCAGTGGATCGGCCATGGTTGGTGGCTCGTTGCTGAAGACTAGTAGAGCACAACGTCACGATGCAGGGCTTTGAACGACTATCTTTATCCGAAACTGCAACTGTAGCTACCACGCGGACAGAAAAGCTACGGAAAACAAGATTGCTGGACAAGCCTGAGCACTACTACATTCGATGTAAAATGTTGCTACAAAAAGAACTTATTTCTATCTACGCTTCTATTTTCCTGACGATAATTTGACAGCAATGCTTCGTCCTCCGGGTGCCGGTGACAACCAGGCTGTCAGATAGTTTCAAAAATCGATGAACTCCAAACGTATCTTGTGTGCTCGCGTGGATGCACTTAGTCTGAATTGTCGATGAAATTTAACAGAGGGTTTAAATAATACAATATAGATGCTTTCATAACAGTATTGAATTAATCAATTTATTCAATATATTTCTATATCACGTCATAAATCTATATTTTATACAGACGCATCTCATCCCACTTTGATGGTGCTCATAACTTTTGTTTACTTGCCGTTGGTAGAACTGTGGCCACGTTTGATAGTAGACTATCTTCGATAGCTTTTATGCTCCCAGGGTTAGATGAAGCTCCCATTTCGGCTACGATATTTGGTACAAGATACTCCCCTTCATTTGTCCTAGCTCCTCGGCCATTAATATAAACTCCACTGATAATGGGATTTGCACTCGCGCTGTCCATCTCCATTGTTTCGCTCGAATTCTCCCCAAAGAGCCAGTATTTTTTGTTTATCAAATACAAAGCCATCAGCAGCGGTAAGTGAAGCAACGAAAAGCGGAACAATTTACGCGAGCTTTTGCTATCGGCCTTCTGATGAAAGTCCCAGGCTAAATAAGTAAAATACGCATTCAATGGCAATGTTTCCAGGGCGAACCAAACGTTCGTCACGTCCAACACCGGAGCTAGCAATGACAGGCCTGTGATAAAACCGGTATGACGAAGCGATACGCGTGTGCACAGGGCCGGGTGCGAGTTGGCCATCATTTTGTAACCCGCCTTCAAGTACTCCGGTCGAATGTTCCAAGAAAGCGCATTGAAATGGGGGAATTGCCAGCAGTACAGCAGGCCAGCAAGTATCCATGCGCCGGCACCGAGATCGCCGCCCGTGCAAGCGGCCCAGCCCATTAGCGGTGGAATTGCTCCAACGATGGATCCAACCCATGTGTTCAAAATACTGTAACGTTTCATCGGGGTGTAGATGCTGGTGTAGAGGATCAAATTTGCAGCACCAAGGAGGGCCGTCATTTCGTTTACACCGAAATACAGCATGCTGCAGCCGATCGTACTAGCGCTGAGTGCGAAACCAACTGCATGCATTCGACTAAAAAGAAATAAAAACCAATTTATCCTGCCGACTCATTATGCTTCATATAAACACTTACGATAAATATCCTTTAACAAGCACGCGGTTGCGCGTACGGGCCATTTGTGCATCAAAAGAAGTTTCAACAACCTGATTGATCGAATTGGCCGCACCCGATACGAGGGTTGTTCCGACGGAGCATAGCAAGAACGTTCCTAACTCGAACGACCCAGGAGCCATGGCATATCCTGCCATCGTTGTTAGGACCACGAGTGCTTCGGTGAAAAAACATTAAACTGATTTTGAAGGCTATCTAAGGTGGGAAACTAGCTACCTCAAAATACTTACAGGTTAAACGAATCTTCGATAGCATCAAGTAGTGGTAAATTAACCGCTTGAACCCTGGGAGCGATGTGACGGAGGCAACAACCGGCTCATTCGATTCATCTCCAATTAAAGGGAAGGGAATAACTTTCGCTGTACTTTCGGCTGGCAGGCCTATAGATTTACTAATGTCTCGCGCTATCCCGTTCGCGTTTACTGTCGGCGGTACAAAAGTTAGTGGAACGGCAAGAGACGCTGTCGCAGATCTTTGCTGCGTGGAGCCTTTCGGTGAACCACTGTTGAACTTGGGTGATTCGTCATTGCTACTACTATGCTGTTTCCTGCTGTTGATGGCGTAAAGATTCACTGCAGATGTTTTTCCACTGGTGTGCTGTCGAATAAAAACAAATTAGGCCAAAAATAGAACACGCAGCTCCGTTTTCAAGGGAATTTTGTCATCAACTTCTGTACGAAAACGTTCGATTGATTACACAACCAAAACAACACCCTTCGCATGCTCTCTGTACCTTAAATCGAGTGCAGAAGGCAATTTGCGGCCGGTTGGGGCTAGTACAGGTTTGGCGTACAAGCTCAGCCCATAGCCGACCGTTTGCGAGGAATTTATGCATCACTTTGCACTGAAAGCATCCTACGCCAGGAAGAAATAACGAATGGAACGTCTTCTTCAGCTAGTTTTTTCTTTTAGCACCTCATCGTTGAAAATGCCCGGCCGCGCACTATTTTGATATTGATCGACGTCAAAAAACTGCAGCATGTGAAAGAAGCATAGCTGTCAAACGTGATTTAATCGATGAAAGTCGGAATCGACCAAATTGCAGGGCTGCAGTTGATCTCTAAACTAATTTAGCAATTCGCGAAAAATATTAATGTTAGTAGTTGAAAAGAATTCCCAACAAGGCCAATGAAGTGGCGAAATAAGATCATGCAACTGTTTGAATAACGAAAGAAAACATTTCTCTAAATTATTCACGGCGGGCATTACTCATATCGAAGAACCAGCTCAAACAACTTCATTGATGTTTGCATCAATCAAATGCAAAAATCATCTTCGTAGCCTGTATGTCAGTTGAAGAAACACATCCATCAGGAGAGGTTCTTTCTTTACGTTTCACAATTGGTTTTAAAAGATGAATATTGTGCAAGCAAACAATCATGTTTTGTACCTTTGGGGCGGTGCAGTTGGAGCCGAAATTGAAAAGGAAGTCAACGAAATTAAATCCATCCCAAACGTTAGGGTCAACGTGGAAAATGTGGACCGCCTGCACCTCGGTATGTTCTGGAAAACTCTCTCTCTCTTCGGCAATACAATTCTTGTTTGCTTTATTTGCTACAGCTGAATATGGAGGATCACAGTTTGATGTTATCTTGGCTAACGTTTCAACTGGAAATTCAGCACTCATTACGCAGTTGGTGAAGCTGCTAAAACCCAAGGGTAAAGCAGTGTTCAAACATGATACGGCGACGAGCTTCGAATTGGCACGTAGTAATCTTCTGCTTGCTGGGTTTATCAACGTTGCATCTGAGAATAATGGTAAACGATACCATCGGCGATACTCATACCGTTATCACCAAACCGCAATGTTTTTACGAAGGGTTCAATTTTCCTCCGGCAGTATGTATGGCAGAAAAGCCGAGCTACGAAATTGGATCAGCTGCAAAGCTTTCCTTCGCCAACAAGTCCAAAGTTGCCGCCGTGTGGAAGTTAGATGCAGATGACGAAGAAGAGCGCATAGATGATGATGAACTGTTGGATGAGGAAGATAAAGCGAAACCCACAGAGGAGTCGCTCAGAGGTTAGTCATCGTCTTATACCCACCATACGTAGAGTGTAGTAGTGCCATCAAGCTACATTTCTCATTTTGTTAACAGTTTGCGGAACGACTGGTAAAAGAAAGGCGTGCAAAGATTGCTCCTGTGGATTGGCGGAGGAATTGGATGCTGAAGCTAAAGGAAAAGCCATGACAGATCCTTCACCCAAATCTTCTTGTGGAAGCGTGAGTATAGGGATTTAGCTTTCCTGCTACATAGAGCCCGTACTCTTCGTAACTATATTTTTTTTAAATTTCATGTTTATAGTGTTACTTGGGAGACGCATTCCGTTGTGCAACCTGCCCTTACCTCGGCATGCCAGCATTCAAAGCGGGGGAAAAAATTGTACTCACCGACACTCAAATGCAGGCAGATGTTTAAGTTGTCCTTCGTCGAATAAATAGAAAGTAAAGCTGTGCCGAATTGCATAAGTGAGTGATAATGGAAGAAATACATTTTGTCTGCCCTCGACTGGAGGGTTCAATGTACCTTATACAGAAATTTAGGTTCAGATTATTTGAAGCAAATTGTCTCCTGATTAACAATGGTATATAATCTAGGCACATTTACTTTTTATTAATGTATCATGATTGGTCACATTTTATAGCTGTTGCCGTTACAGTTTAATGCTGGTGGCTTGCAACTGGGAAGTATTTTGCTTTTTCTTATCGCCGCTCTTAGTTTTCGCCTTCACCTGCGATCGCACTTCATCCTGCAGCTGCGAGAAGAAGGCAGTGGAAGTTTTCGAAGGACCCGACGTTTCGTCCATCTTTTGTACATTTTTCGCTTGCGTCACCTTCTTCAGCAGCGACGTTTGTAGGGCACGATTCTGTTTCGAGTTGCTGCTTCCGGCCTTTTCCAGTTGCTTTTGTTCACGCTCGGCCTCGCGACGGAACTTTTCTTGCTGGTGGCGTTTCTTCAGCCTCCGTTCGCGGTTTTGATCTGTCTTGGTACGTTCCTCCTTCGACATGACATCCCCTTTCGGACGATTGTGCACTTCTTCGGGTGCCAACAGGTTAGCATCGCTGACTGCGACAGGTGCCACCTCCTCCATACCGATCGCAGGAGTGTTGGTAAGAATCTTCAAGTCTGGAACGGCCGGCCGCGGCGTGTAGTGGAAGTTGGACAGTGCATCGAGCTGAGCAAGCACCGTTTTCATCATTCGACGAACTTCCTTATGCTCTTTGGGTTCTTCTTCAACTTGATCTATAGGAAACAAAAAACAATGATACAATTACTACGTTCAGGGTTGGAAAAATGTATCCAATACTTACCAGCAGCATCTGGATTTGAAATTTCCAGCTGCTTCAAATAGTCTTGCTCGTACACCTGAGCAAGCGACTGTTTACTCTTCTCCCCATCCAGCACCAATTGTTTACGGTACTCGCGAGGGTTATCGGGTGGACGCACCTTCCGCTCCACATCATCGAAAGCCTTATTTTTTATCCGCTGCTTGATGATATCCTCCAGCCTCATGGTTGTTTCCTCCGAAACAATGGGCGCGGGCCTTGTGGTGTTTTCAAAATCGAGCACCTCTTCCAGCAGAGAATTAAGTGGTCGAGTTTCCGCATAAATTTCGCCCTTCAGCTGCCACGGCTTTTCACTCAAAAGGTGCTGCTCCATTTTCGATATTTTCTGATGCAATTTCTCCTGCCGAAGCTCGAACGATGACTTTGGCCCATCTTGTTTGACTTTATCTTCATTGTCCTCACTGTCACTCGATTCCGGTTGCTCGAACGTTACCTTTTTTGAGGGACGTTCTTCCTGGTTTTCCACGGGCATGCCTCCTTCACCTTTGTAGATTTCGTAGCGCAATCTTCGGTTACGTTCTACCGCCGCTTCGTCGGAAAGCTCGTCTTCCTCGGCTTCATCTTGCTCCTCCTCCTCCATTTGGCTTTCCTCTTGCTCACTGTCCTTACGCAGATTTTCTTCATCGTCTTCCTCATACTCGTCCTCGCTAGCTTCGTCATCATCGTCCTCGCCGTCGTCATCATCATCCTCGAAAAAGTTCGAATATTTCATGTCCTCCGCATCATCCCCATCATCCTGTGCCATTATGAAAAAGATTATCTAGAGTGAGCCAATGAAGGTATAAAAGTATGAACACCTGCCCGAAACCACTTACTTCACCAGTGTGCTCATCGAAGTAATCTATTTCTATGAGGGGATTCTTTTCTTGCAAACCTGTCTGTTGTCGCCGTTCACGTTCATCTTCTTCATCCAAGAACCTGGCCATATCCGCCAGCCTGAAGAACCGATCATCTACTACCGAGCTCTTGAGGTTTGCTTTCTTTTTCCCTTTCGGGTCCTTTTTCGTTTGTTTCTTAACTTTTTTCGGTGTTATTTCGTTCACATCTTCATCTGAGTGCATTTCCGCCTCGTTTTCTTCGTTTTCTTCACCCGATTCCTCCACCTCATTCGATGACTGTTCGCCTTCTGATCCATAATCCGACATAGACTCGGCGCTGAAGTGAAGCAGCAGTGCCTTTTCTCCTTTTGAAAGAAGTTCAGACGTTTTTTTCAGGTCCTGCTCGATGAAGTATTCGTTTTTCAACTCCAGCTGTTGCCAGATTTGCTCTTCATCCATATCCTCAGTAACCAGCTCTTCAAGGTACGGTGCTGCTGGATGGTTGCTGTTAATGACTCCGGCTTTTCCGCCATGATCATACACTTGTTTGAGTAGTGATTTCAGATCGTCTGATAGCCGTTTTTGCAACCTAGAATGTACAAGCAGTGGCGGTTTCAAATACCTTCAACGATCGACAATCAATCGTGTATGGGATCTTACTTGAGGAACCCTTCAGGGTGCTTGGTGTGCTTGCGAAACAAGTTCAGGCAAGATTGTAATCCAAACTCCTTCTTGAGCATCCTCGGGGACAAACCATTCGACTTCACCATCTTGTTTATAAATGCAAACAACACAATTTCGCTATTTTAGTAAACGAGCCCAGCAGAACCTGTGCACATTTTCGGTGCTCCCTGGCAAAATGTGGTTCAATCTACGCGTTGTATATTTTGACGTTACGATGTAAATAAACTGGTGAGCATGGCATATTGCCCGCCTTGGGGCGGGAATTATTTGCCAGAAACGATGAAAAATCATGGAATGATAGATTTTTGTCATTTTATTGTAGTTGTACACACGCCGTTTGCTGTACAACATTTTGAAATACATGCATAAATTTATCATTTGTAAAATTAACTTTAATAGAAAGTTCAGGATTTAATTCACCACATCCCAGCGGGCGCAAACCAAAGAGCATGAAATGACAGCTGTCAAGTGTCAACTATATATTTGCCGCAACCTTCTTGCATATTGCAAAGATGTGCATTGAGTCGTCTCGACTGTTTGGAGCATCGGAAAAAATCGAAGAATTTGCATGCTGCATGGTTTTTGCCTGCACCTATTGAAGTGCATAGCCCAAGACCGCCGTGTTCCGTTCCCGTCCAGTGAATATCCGATCCGAACCGCAACGAAGTGAGATGAGCCAGCCGGTAAAAGACGGTGGTGCACGGGATTCGTAAGCGTGTGCGGCGTCCGCGGAGGAGTGCGCGTTCAGCCGGCAAAACGGTCGGGTACCCCGTGATAGTTCCTCCGGTTGGTGCAGTGCAGTCTCTAAGTTAACGGGGAGCTGAAAACCCGCCGTCGTTACTCAAAGGGAGCCGTGAATCCGATGGTAGACTTTTCCGCAGCTAGTAGGCAACATCGGTAGTTCCATACTGAGCACCGATTGCAGTATCAAGGTCCTAGTCAGTGTCAAAAAGAGGGTGTAGATTAACCAGCACGATTTACTAATTAACCCCTTCCGAGGCAATATCGTGCGTGCTTGCCTACCATGGGTGACGACGGGTACCTTACTAAGGAACATCTAGCCGGTTTTGATAATTATAAGGTAAAAGGGAATTGATCATTATATAAGATACACGCCCGGGGAGTTTTATCCTCACAGTGAATACCTTGTTTGGGTGGATATTTCAAAATGGGGTATTCGTCTAAATAATAGCCTAATAGAGTTCAAAATTCGCTGTAAGAGCAGGCACGAGTAGAAGATAGGACATGCAACCTTGATCCTTGCTCAGTTTATCGACTAAACATTGTCCTTCCGTGGGATGTATTTCTATGTTTTCTAATGTCTATTTTTAGTTCTACTCTATGAATGTCGTTTTCAATTGGCACGATAGGGTAGAAAAAATGTGTATATTGGCATGATGTGAAAGAAAAAGTTATTTACTTGAAACTCAGAAACATCCCGGTTCTGTGTATGTCGTTTTCAAGCATTCATCTATTACCGAACAAATTTGTACCATTTGTTATGTATGATATGATAGGATTTGAGTTGACAAAATAATTTGTTTAATCCTATTTTTGCCACTAATCTGAATTCATGATATATTCTTTTAAATTACCCTGTGGAGAACCCTTATCGTACCAACAATACAGCACTTTTTTCCTTTTATTCCAGTATAATGCTAAGGATACGTCGCCACTCAGTATTTATATTATGCACCCGTTTTGGAATTGGCTCGTAGAGGTAAGCATATGATTTTTGTTGTCTGCAGAATATGATAATGGATAATGAAGCCTTGTTGTTCTCAATGTTATCCCATGAAAAATTCTTCGGGGATTTTTTAAGTTCAAGAATACTATCATTCCTCGTATTTCCGTACATGCCTTTTTATTAGCTGGGCTGGTCTGGTCGGTCTATTGAGACCTCCCTGTGAAATTCGGAGTTTTATTATCAGCGATTAAGCCTGTTCGTCATGTCTTGTCTTATCGTTTCCTACACTCCGACCGATGGTAAACAAAAATGCCGAAACTGTCGATCTAAAAATTGTTTATTGCATCATGCATAAATCCTTACGCTCTTACTGCAGCAAATGGGTGGCGCTGTCGATAAGATACTTCCTTACCTTGTTATTCAATTTCGTAATAAGAATAGGATGCCCATTCGTACAGTCGTGAGCGTAAAGTAGGCAGTATGAATAATACACGTGTGACAAAATATTGACCAATTATTGATATTATTGTCATTGCTTTTATTTTTTTCTATCAGTATTTCCCAAAATGGATCGCACCGAATCTGATGACGTTTGCTGGGTTTCTCTTTACCGTGGCCAACTTCCTAATGCTATCTTGGTACGATTGGGGCTTCTGGGCCAGCACGGAGCTGGAGGATACGACCTCTGTACCGAACTGGTTTTGGGCCCTGGCAGCGGTAAACATATTCCTTGCCTACACGCTCGACGGTATCGACGGCAAGCAGGCGAGGCGGATCAAACTTTCCGGCCCGCTAGGGGAGCTGTTTGACCATGGGCTCGACTCCTACTCGGCTTTCTTTATTCCGGCCTGTCTGTACAGTATATTTGGCAGGGGGCCCACTTCCGTGCCGCCGATACGAATGTACTACATCATGTGGACTATTTTCTTCAACTTTTACCTTTCGCACTGGGAAAAGTACAACACTGGTGTGCTGTACTTACCGTGGGGATACGATCTGGGTATGTGGGTAAGTAATCCATCGGAACTGAGCGCGCATAGGGATTAAGATAGAGATAAATGTTACTTACACGTGTTTATGTTTCAGGGCTCTGTGCTGATGTACCTTGCTACGTGGCAATTCGGTTACCAGCTTTGGAAAGTGGCCCTACCGGGGGGCATTTCGGCGGGCCAGCTGATGGAGCTTAGCCTGCACGTAAGTGCGATGTCCAACCTTCCGGTGGTGGTGTACAACATGTACCGATCGTACAAAGACCGCACTGGTAAGATGCGTACCATAAAGGAAGCAATGCGGCCACTCTTCACGTACGGCACCTTCATGTTCGTTTGTTTGCTCTGGGTGTTCGTGTCTCCGAACGATATTATGAATCGCGATCCGCGAGCCGTGTACATCATGACGGGAACGATTTTCAGCAACATTAGTGTGAGTATTCCTTTTTGGAAGAACGCGGACGTTAAATGCATATGTCAATACATTGTTTTCTTCCATGTGCCAACAGTGTCGCTTGATTGTATCGCAAATGTCGAACACCATTGCGGAAACCTTCAACTGGCAGACGGGTGTACTTTATGGTGCTTTATTTTTAAGTCTCACCATGCCGCTGCTCGAGAGGCCCCTGCTATATTTGCTGGTGATCGGGTCTTCACTAGCCCACTGGCACTACGGCACCGGAGTGGTAAGTTTCGGGAACGTAAACTTCTACCCTAGGACGACAAAAGTAAGATTATACCGGACACTTTGTGCATTCTAGGTTCAGCAAATGTGCAAACATTTTGACCGACGGTGCTTCTTGGTATCGAAACGGAGTGAATCCAAAGAGTAGGACCCGCTGCTGTGTGCTGTCTAGTTTTGGCACCCTGATGCCAACGTCAATTGTCGCCAAAAGCCACTCCGACGGGTACTTGACACACTGATAGGACATTCGTTCACCTTCTTTACTCTTCTTACTCGAAACCTTGGACAACATGCACGTGTCCATGTTGACTACTGCTGCCATCGTTCTCTCTAATCTGTCATGCATTTCTATAAACTGTCGCTTTCTTTCGATTATATTTAACAAATGTGTCGCGATGTGCTATTGGTTGAATTCTCCATATTTGGTGTTGTAGTAGATGAAAGCACGTCCAGAATGCTTGAAATTTCATAATCATCTAATGAAGGATGAATATGTTTGGTGGGGGATTTCGTTGGTTTTTCAAACAAATTTACAGTATAAACGGGTCTTTCACGAAGCATGAGAGCTTTAGAAAAGAAGTGACTAAACGCTCAAAAGCTTGTTAACCAGCGAGGTAACCTCTTTATTTTCAGCCAGCAATCGCTCTGGAGTGTCTTTAGTATCAAAAAAGGAGAGTAAAGCGATAAAACACACACGAAACCACATTTCCTAGTCAGGTAACATCGGATGCTGACGAAAGCCGATAGTTTTTAGAGGTATTACTCATTTCCAATATAGATAATCATGTCTACCGCTATTTATGATAAACAATTTCCTCGATTATGTGTACACAATCTAAACTTCCAACCGTCACATCACGCTGGTGTGCTAGACAGCACGCTACAACTTGCAGGGCTTTTTCGTCAAGGAACCACCAACATTGCAGACGTGTATCCTTCTACTCGATATACGATAGCAGCGGGATAATTTATCCAAAGATGTATGTCATTTTAATTAGCATCAAAACGCGGCCGTTCATTTTTGCTTCGTTCTACCTAAGCGTTAGTTGACTCTGCTAGTATTCTTTTATGTATTAACCAAAACTGAAGCTCATTTCAGATGCATTAATGTATATATTTCCCATGTAAGAAAATATACAATTACGAAATTCAATGTGTTCGATCTCGGACGGGGCTGATTTTGCCACAAACGAACAAAAAGGTATCGATGAACAAACACCAACCCGATTGGTGCATCTGGATATAAAATGATGTGCAGTTCCCAACGGCACGCGCAACTACTGTTTCGTCAGGAAAAAAGTTCGATTATGTTCACGTCGACGTAACTGATGATGATGATTTACGTAATTTTGTGCCGTGACACATTTGTACAGAGTTTTTTGCATAAACGCGCCTTTTGCATTTTACAATCGACCATCATTGACACTAAAACCGTGCGCATTATTGAATGAGGTATTGAATGAAACAACCGAATAAAGAACATCTTTTTGCACACATGTTAACAGCTTCGGGAAGGGAAAATAAGGACAATAACGCGTAGACTCAGAATTCTATCGTAGAACATTTCCTTCTTCTTCTGTATGTCGACTTTAATATCGATCGATCAAGTCTTTTGCCGTACACGTTACTCGTGATTTTTGTACTTTGTATCCTGACAATTTAGACAAGAACATTACAAATTACTAAACAGACATCACATGTGGAATCAGGATTATTCCATTTCGCATTAAGTGAGAGAGGGAGAGAGAGTTAGAGAGAGAAACGCGAGAATAAACGAAGTAAATGAAAACAAACCTGCTCATGGCTCGATATTGATAGCGTGAAAAGATTCGTGATTTTTTCGCTTTTCCAAAATGTAGTTCAGGATATCATTTTTACAGTCTATGCATTTACTAACCGATTATACTTTACACGAGTGCCATACAGTATGTATACTTATACTACGTCTGCCTACAGGTACAATATTTTCTTGTCCTCCGATTTATTTATTTTTCGTTTAATAGAATCACTGTAATTAGTTTTCTTTTTAACAATTTGAAGTATGAGTACGAACGGATCACTCAAACGATTCTAAATGGCATGTAGATGCGAGAATAAATTTACCAATAACATGTAAAGAGTTGACATACCTGCAACGAGAAGAATGGAAACCAGAGATGGAGAGGAATGTAGTAGAGTGTTTGAACAACTGGAATCAGGATTTGCTGTCGATTGACATAAACTATCAAGGAACAAATCAAAATCTAAGTATATACATAGATATTACTCGAAACACATCATGGCGGACGCTACTACTGCATTAAGGATATTTATATGTGTAAGTGCTACTAAACGTAACATCAAAGCCCATTTAGCGGAGCACATTTATGTTTAACCCAGACACTAGGCGCATTTGATCTCTTCGAGGATTAAAAAAAAACAGTAATCACAATATGTTTGCTAGTTCCGTTCGCTGTTTAAACTATCGATGCCTCCAACGATTGTGTAGCCCGTTACGAAACACGTTCAGTTAATGTTGATCTAAAGTATTTGTCGAACCCAGTTGCAAACCATGTGCGCCGTGCGAATTGTTTAGTTCCGTACGATCTTTGTTCCAGTTGTCCAGTTTATCAATAAAATAAAAGTATGTTGAAAAGTACCCCACCTGATGCGTTCCCTAATACATATTTTCTATCGATACATGTTTACACCAGCAGCCTTCAAGCTGCTAATCAATGCGCAGCAGTGTGGAGAATGGACAGACATTATTTGTCTAATGCCGTAGGATGACTGAACCTGTTCACGATTACTTGAACTTAGCAAAAAGATCTGATTAGATTAACATCTAAATAATAAAATATTTTATTGCACATCAGCAAGATGTGGTCCCAAATGAAAAGAAATCGAAACTAAGTGACGATGAATGACTAATTAATTAGTCAAACATACTAGCCAAGCGAACAGGGTTATAGAAACGGGCGACTTTCTATCAATCGTAGATCAGTTGTCGACCAAAACACCTTGTATTAATTTAGCAAATTAGTATGTGGACCTTGAGAAGACGCGCAGAAACATTACCGAAGGACGGAATTTCATAAGCTGCTCTTGAGATGTGAGAACTTCGTGTCGTGGCACTGTTAGTGTCATACATACACATTTGGATATTTCCCGCCTGTGTACCACGCGTGAAACCTATGCAGATTGTAGAAAATTTAATCAACCGCTCGTGAATATTGTGTGTTTTCGGAGCCACTTCTACAAGCAGTATTTCTGAAAATGATTTATGTTCACTCTAATTCACCGTTCCCGCTCTCACAAGAATTCACTTTTTGCCCGTATGAGACGGTGTGTCGGAAATGGCATTACTTTTTTGTTCGAAGGGCCCCGTCGCCGATGAAAGCAGCTTTCTTTTCCTGGAACTCCTCTGCATCCGAACCAGTTTATCCGGTAGCGGTCACTCGCCGCCCCAACCGAATGCCGTTATGTTCTAGGTGGATTCTGCAAATTCCCGTTCACCCGTGGTGCAATGCTGCCGACAGTCAATCCCGAGCCCAGCACTGGAACGTTGACGTTAACCTGGATGGACTACCGTATGTTTCTCCACCGGCGGTCGGCTTTCACATGGCCACACCGGCATGGTTTCACTCACTGGCCGGAACGGGAAGCTGACGTGAAAGTGATATGCTAATTGTAAATTTGCATTCACGTGAAATATCGATCAACGACTTGTACGACTTATTGTGTTAAGAGGATTGACAACATTATAACCAAATCGCCGTTGTTTTGTTCTAATGGTGTTTGAATGTTGTCGAGTGAAAATGTTTGTCCAACCGTTAATTCTACTGTATTTCA
The DNA here is from genome assembly GCA_034621735.1 of Anopheles plumbeus. Taxonomy (NCBI): domain Eukaryota; kingdom Metazoa; phylum Arthropoda; class Insecta; order Diptera; family Culicidae; genus Anopheles; species Anopheles plumbeus. The sequence goes on along the minus strand of JAOEFI010000004.1, from coordinate 16,018,185 downwards.
ATAGTATTTTAT
>JAOEFI010000004.1:15996864-16008217 GCA_034621735.1 Anopheles plumbeus | reverse complement strand
GCACAAATATAAAAATATATCCATTATCAGCAAATAAAAGGATCATAATTTAATTTTTTTACGCTTCTGAAACACTTTCAATTTATTACTATTTTCGTATACGAAAAGCATAATGCTTTGACGAAGACGCTGCCCGTTTCCTTTCATTGCTCACATTCATCTGCCGTTTCATCTTGATTAAGTACATCCTTACACACACTAGCTATGCGGGCGGGGATGGTTTATCAAATGCCCATGGCAGCTGCACCTATATCACCTGCGTGTGTACCCGATTGCTGGCAAATGTTGCCATTTTTTGCCCCTTCGCTTACTGACTAAACGTTTTCAAGCACGATACGACTACATATTTACAATTATGCTCTGAAAGGTGGACGGGGGGACACGAAACCAAAGGAAAAACGAAAGAAACCTCTATAATTGTACAAACACTCACAGTAGAGAAATTGAACTGCTGGAACGTAATTCAAGCGATACTAGCACAGTGAGCGCAGCACTGGTGCCGCCCTGCCCTGGCCGGAAGCCGGGAAGGCAGCTTGCAGACCGTAAGCGGGTAGTGGCGGAACTGTTCTGCGCAACGAATCATACATAAAATAGACACCTGCCGTTCGACGTTATCTTAGCTTGACGACGCAACAACTTGTACTAGAAAGAAGCACAGGATTCCTGCCCAAAAAATAGGATGCTACTTTTTTACCGTTGATATCCAGTGACGTTCTACTCCTTCTGTATCGGATCGTACGCCGGTGTTACGGTGAACTTTTTGGAGCTTCGCTTGAAACTCGGCAGCCCGTAGCTTCGCGTGGTTCGTCCACCACGTTCGCCATGGCCCTGCGGGAGGTGGCTTCCTTCACCTTTCGCGCCCGACGTGCCGGCCGCCACATCTTCCAGTATCTTCGACAGGGGAGCGGAAGCACCACGCAGTGAGTCGGTGAAACGGCTCTGGCGTGAAATGCCACCGTGGATGTTGATCGGATTCGAAGGGTTCATGCGTCGATGCTGTGTTGGCGACGTGGACTGCAAAAAGTGGTTTGTGAGAAATGGATTAATTTCCAACATGTTTGATAATGCAGCCTACGAAGTCTGCCAGCGAACTTACAAGTCGATCGAAGTTCATGTAATGGTGGAATTGGTTCTCGGTCGTGTTGGCCGACAGGCTCAGGTAGAGCGCCTCCAGCTCCTGTATCGTTGGCCGGTGGTCGCGCTGGTGGTAGTTGTGCCGCGGCGACCAGGTGTTTTGGTTGCCCTTTGAGGCGGAGTTCAACAGATAGTCCCCGCGCAGACCGCCACCGGTGGTGTCGTTGTTGTGGTGCAACGACGTCAGTTCGTGGATCAGCTGCTTGCTCATCGAGAGGCCATCGTTGGTATGTAGCGTTCGGTTGTAGTCGCGCGCTATCTTGATATCGTGCTTCCAGAACTGCTTCTGATCCTTTGGCACTACCGGTGCTACCTCTTTGATCTGGGGATAGACAAGCGAGGATGATGAAAATAACACCTCCAGTGCCCGAAGAACCGACATTGGAAACACCACTCACTATTAAAAACACCACTCCTCCCAGGTAGATGCACAGAATGTTGAGCAACGTTAGCGACATGCTCATGCACCCTAGGGTAAACAACTCTATCCCCTGGTTGTCGGAGTAGATTTGGGTTTTGATGAGTGTTCCGTAGCGCGATTCCTCCGATCCAAACAGGAAATACAAACACGATAGTGCCCAAAGTACTCCCTGTTTACAAACAAAAAAGTGTCAGTACTTATATGGATATCTCCTTGTAGAATGCTTTTCTTGCTCTTACTGCATTCACTGCCGGAGGTAACAGTGAGGCGGAGATGGCCACACCAACGAGCGATCCAATGTTTTCACCCAGAATTGCAATAGCGACGGCTGCTCCGGAAGGTAACGCGATGGCAATACCGACCAGCAGCGAGTGCGTCTCGCAGCGAGCCAACATTTCGTGTGTAATACCCTCGCCAACGCTGTACCGATCGTCGATGCTGCACACGATCAGCCCGAAGATGAAGCCCACGCTGACGGTCAGCATGATGCCGATGATTTCATTCTTTAAACCGATCAACTGCAGTTGGCGCTCCTTGACGACGGTACCGAAGATGATTGCAATGATTGGCCCCTGGAATTGGTTGTGTGTAGTTTTGAAAGTCGTCGAATTGTACATTCGAGTAGCAGTGGAGCAATGCGTGATGTGGAATTGTATACTTTCAGGCACTTACCATCAGAGGAGAGATCAACATACTCGCGATGAGAAACACCGAACTGTCTTCCACCAGTCCGAACGCAGCCAGAATACTTTGAAATTGAAGAAACAAGAAAATAAATAAACAAAACCAATTTTCTAAATCCAAGGGGTGAACTGTGAAACAATGGTTGTCTTCACTGACCTGGCCACTGCAAGCATGGATACAAAATCAAACGACACTTGGGCGTCGTGCTTAACTTCCTCCACAATTTGAGCCACGTTCAGCCGGGCACGAACGGTGGACAAAAACGTTGTCCAAGCGCTGCCATCATTGTTTTTGTTCGCCTCTTCACCGGTTCTGGGAGAATTAAAATAGAAACAAAATGTGTGTTATTAATATTCCCAATAACTATTGCAACACCGTTATTCGAAGAGATTCTTTTGCCGACACATACTCTTCCTGTTGTGCTTCAACGTGCGGAGGCTGACTGTACAGCGTGCAGGAGGTGATCGAGATGGTCGAGTTGAACCGTTGGCCGACACCCCAAGAGCTGAGCATGTAGATGACGTCGTCGCAAATCGGTCCCGACTCGATGGAGAACATTATCTGCGCACAGAGAACGGTAAGAAGGTTGCATGAAAAGTACGTCCAGCGAAAAATTGTTCGAAAGAATGACTAACATGAAAACCGTTGCCCTTATCGGTTTCGATCCAGGCCGCGGTATGCAGGCGCTTCTCGTTGATGATGGTCTTCAGCACCTCCTCCATCGAGGAGTCGCCGGTGAGTGTCAGCTTTTCGGCCGCCTCCTCGCGGGCCGTTTTCTCCTTCCGCGCCGAACCCACCAGATCCTTGAAGCCTTCCCAGGACTTGCGCAGGGCCGACGCCCGGTCGAACGGCTCCGCCAGGAAGTTTGACTTTTTCTCTTTCCCTTTCTCGTCGTCATCCTTCTCCGTGTCCTTGTCGTCGCCGTCTTTGCCTTCGCTTGGCTTTGCCGGAATCTCTTCGCCATCCTGATCGATGAACTTTATCGTCGGTGCGGCACCGGCCATCGCGGGTGCCACCGGTTTGCTGTCCTCTTCGATAGCATTGATGAAGTTGCTAGACCGGGGCAACTGTTCGAAAAAGGGCAAAAAATGGAGACAAGCAATGAACAACCAATGATATTGAGGCTTACACATAGTGCACGCATACACATTCCCCTCATCGGCATCTCGAGTAGGAAAGAATGTTCCGCGTGCATCATCTCGGTTCGGCTGCATCATTGACAAACTTCTCCGGGCCGACATAGGGAATGGAATGGAACCGTGTGTTGTGTTTGGCTTCCGTCTGGGTTATTTTTAAAACAGCGATATAGACGCGAGAACAGGAGCACACATGCACGGCGTATGCCTGTTAGCCCCAGCAGGCTTGACTGGCTTTCCTCGAGGGAGTAAAAGAAAGTAACACGTGCGCTGCGGAAATCGGTGATGTTTTTTCTTGTGGTGTTTCGAATTTCAAAGCGTGTTTCAATTATCCCCAGCGTCGACTGATGATCGCTCTTGGCTGTCGGATGACACACAAGCCGACCCTCAAACACTAACTTGTGAATATTGGATTTAATCCAAAGCATGTCAAGTGTAAAGTGATTTTGTAACGTGGTGCAGTATGGTTCCTAGGTGTATTCAAAATATCTGTCCAAACCAACGTGAAGAAAGGAGGACTTGAACGTTTTGTTTCACTGAAAAATCAAATAAAATCGAAAATAAAATATCAGTGTGATTCTTTCTTCATTTTAAATGCTATCACCAATATCAATTTGCCTACGTTTGTTGATGACACATAAAACCTGGATCTATACGAGTGACTGGCAAGTGGACGACCCTAATCGGAAAATAAATATTACACCCATGTTCGCCACAATGTTTCAGTGGAAATGTCTGTCCAACGCCGGTGAATCATTTCACTTCAGGCAGACCAGTTCCGTTGACATCGTTGTATCTTATGACAACACCGTTCACGATAAGGTAGCCGGATAACTTTTTTGCAGACGAATGCAGCCTTCAGGTGGATATGATTATTCTTCAGTTGATATTTTCAACAGCTTGTCGCTCTCCAGAAAAACATCATTGAATAGTTTACTATTCAAATTATATTTGAAAAGCAGACAACGAAACAAATGCTACCGTCTTTAAAGAACACGTGTACTGTAGTAGCTTTAATGGACTAGCAAAGTGCAAGGCCATCCGGTTTATATGTATCACTTTCCACCGAACGCCGACAGTATCATGCACTTGTTCCATGTGCGGTGCACATTTCGTCTCTGCTGTTTAAACAACAGTTAAGGGTAAAAATCAACATAAAGGGAATTAACAACACGAAACAAATTTTTGTATTGAACCTTTGCACCTAAATCGATGATATACTCGATGGCGGTTGTGTGCGAGTAGAGGTGTGAGTGTCTAGCAGTATGCTAATGCCATAGTACGGCACCAAACGACTTGGGTGGTGGCGCGAGCGCTTCCCAAGTGTGTTTTGTCGGCGTTTCTTTGAAACTTATCATTAGGCGCGATCGATTGAGGTGACATAATACAGCTTTTGGTGGTTCGGCTTCGTATCCGTTCCCTTTTGAAGTGCACCAGTGGTCAGTATATTTCCACAAACAGTTAACGATAAAAGCGGATACCAGCACCGGATGTTCCTTATTTCGCGATGGTAGGTATAACAATATAGTCAGAACGAAACGCGAATGGATTTTGCGCCATTTTTGAGTCACCGAACCGAACGCTGCCATTGTTGCACTTGATCGGAGACTGCAAACGGTGTCGTCAATCATCGTGCCGTGCGTTGGTGTGCGATAGTATCTGATTCGAGAAAGATTGTACACTGATCGTAGATGAGGTTCGGCACGCTTTCACCGGCGCACCCAACATGTGCTGATAAGACAAACCGGAACACATGAACCGGGTTCGCCATCGATAACGCACACTAAACAACAGTGTTTAGTCTGGACATTCTGTATGAAATGCAAATTGATTGGTAGAGCAGATAAAGCTACCGTCGGTATTAGGGAACAGGGCACGCGAAATGGTACCTCCTGTTCGTAATCAAACGTATGTGCATCATGTAGGCAGATGATCGATCAGCTAAGGTATGCTAAAAACGACCATATTGTATACATCAGCCATGAGAGTAATGGAAATCTGTAAATGCAACTTTAATAACAGCTTTTCTTACCTTCGAAACGGGTTTCTTTGGTTGTGGCGTGACGAAGGGTTGCGTTTCCTCCGGTTCGCCGATTTGCTTTTCACCATCTTTTTCATCCTCCGTCGTTGCCGTGACCGTTTTTGTTAAACGCTCCTGCTCCTTGCGGCGCAACTCCCGCTCGTACCGGGCGGAAGGGATGTGCACCACGAAAAGTACGCCGGCCATTTTTGGTGGAAAATATTTCTCCGCAACTTTCGCAGCCCGCTAACGCGGCAAACTGTACACGTTTTCTCAAAAACGTTGGGCAGATGATATGGTAATTTCAGAGAGAGATGATTTTGAGCTCGGGTCCTCTATCGCTAATCGATCGGCAGATCTATCGATTAGTAGGAATCGCCACCGTGCGTCTATCCGGTCAGTGACACAACGCTTGAACACAGCACACACAGGCACACAACAGACATGGGGACGAAACAGACCAACCGTACCGACGGAACCGCCAGGATTTCACACGGTTATTCTTGGCGGTTTTGGCTTCCGTTTTCCGTTTTCCGTTTCTGCACGTTTGCATCGACGATAGGTGACGCTTTTTATGCGAGTGTTTCTTGCGCCTGCCGGCGGTGTAAATATAGCTGCTGACATACGACCATACGGTACACTTTCGGAAAGCAAATGGATCACTGGCGTTGTAGCTTGCCGTCCTGGCTGCTCGATATACACTTCTTCAAAGGTGGCCACTATCAGCACAACAACGCCGGCTGATCACCCGATCCGGGAAGGGGGCGGGCTGTTACAAAGCGCTGCGGGGTAATCTAGCAGCCCGTCACTGATTAGACCGAATGTTTGCTCGCTTGCGTACCTATCGCAACCCGGTGTGAGAGACACAAGCACCAGCCACCGCGATCTATTCCGGTACGGTACTGCCGGCCAACTGAACCCAGCAGCAGCTGTGTGCGAGTGCATTTCGTCTCCGGTCGTACGTCGTCGGTTCGTTCCGAAGGGACATATGATGGCGTAGAGGAAATGGCGTCGAGGGATTGGTTTTCGTGCCGGCACTAAACATTTTACTGATGTAGGTGGCGCAAACACTATTGCCATGGTTACTATAAGGGAGTGCACGAAACAGTGCCCGTGACCAAATATGCGGTGAATCTATTAGGTCTCAACTAACATGTACATTATTGGTTTCTTCACTGTGTGTCTACTTATTTGGTTTGGCCAAGCCCAGTTTGAGGCGTTCAGGTTAAGCATAAAAATGCGAGATATCTAATATCTGTATCATAAATGCCGAGCCCTGGGTAAACACCCACCTTCTGGGGTTGCTTTTTTATTAAAACTTTCGACTATGGGTCGTAAAACGTGGCGTGCACGTTACGGCTAGTGAAAATTGGCCTGTTAATAGTCTTTCGTTAACATAGGCTATAAACCAGGTGAGTTTAAAAACAAATCATACTCCCTTTGGGAGCTCACTGAAATTGTATCTGCATGACTAACAGTTGCCTCCGAAACTCGAAAGAATAAATAGATAGACAACAAACGCCTCTCAGTACGCGTAGCCGATTAACAGATCAATGTGGTAGCACAACAAAGAAAAATAAGAGGCTGCAACTGCCCGATCGTTTACTTTAGCGCCTAACGGTATGCAGCATGGTGTAGTTAAGAAAGGCATTAGATTGGTTGAAAAGTTTCTGCAATTTTGTTCGAATTTGAAAAATAAAATTCTTAGTATTCTTACTAACTCACATCTCGTGCCACTCTTCTTTATCTCCTTCCAATCTAATGTGGAAATGAATAATAAGTAAAAAAGCGATCAGCGTCTAGGAGATGTCGAACTTAATTATATAGACCATTTGGGATTTGGCATTCGTCAACATCACTAATCAACATCACTGTGATAATTACTTTCTCTCAGTTAAATTCGCAAAGCTGAAATTCCTTCATCATGTTTAACATTTCTCTTGTGCGAAAACAATGTGATGTGAAATGTCCCTTGTGCAGATTTTGAGGTGACCTACTCTCTACCCAAAGGAGTAGGCCTATCAAAGACTCAAGACCAGTTCAGAAATACACTCAGTTTCGTACACTAAATATGAACAGTTAAGCTTTCGGCTTCCGAAGGTGGGGTAGGTTAATTACCTTATCGGTGGGTCCATCACTATAGTAGAAGGGGAGGCCGGTGGGGCTTTCGTACGCGTATGTTACATCACTCGCACAGCATACTTCCATTCCAACACCTTCACACGCCTTTCGGTCGCACGCGAGAACTCTCGGTTTTTTTTTTGCTGCTCCATCTGAGATTCGGCATCTTCGAAAAGAGCCCGCGATCACTCCACACCAACACACCGGTTCAGTGGTGGCTGGCTGTTTTGTTGTTCCTATACATCCAACCATTCCGCCAACGAACGGTCCGTCGACTGCAACAAAAGCTTCGACCCGCGTGGACATTCGTTTCACTACGCGTTTTGAGTTCGATTCGAGAGGATCAATTCAAGTGGTGCTTACATAGTTACGCCTCAGCTACTAAGCTTTCTGCTTCGCAACTACTAAAAACCATTCAGGTAAGTCCGGTGGAGATACGATTAGAAGGTATAGTGAGTTAACTTCCCTACTCCGTTAGATCAGTGCGTTGTTTAATGGATCGGAAATACAATCATTTTCCCGAAATACGAAATCGAAAGTGTACTAGTAATGGTTGCACCGAGGCACAGTGAGGGAAGCCATTTTATCCAAGCATGTGCAGGATAGTTCCCAAACGCAAAATGGAATTCGAATCCCATTTATAATTGACGGTAGTGTGCGAAAAAAAAAATTAATTCTACTCCACGTGTTTAACCAGTTTTCAAAATGAGGATATTCTGAAACAAATTGTTGCATTCAATTCTTATTCGTTCTCCATTTCTCAAGTGTTTTAAATCGCAATGTGCAAAATAGGAAACACGCGGTACCGATCGCACCGTAATTTCCCATGTACACTCAGCGATGATCAGTTATCAGGCATCTCTGATCTCCGTTGGATTCACCGCCATTGTATCTTTTCTATTCTGCTGATGGAAAGCTTGCTAGAAGCGAGGAAGGAAGGAGCAATAATCCACGGATGAACTGTTTCATATAAATTGCAATTTTTGCAAGAAACGGAAACAGTGGCAAACAGTTCCGCATTCAGGGCGACCTAGCAATAATTGTTTCGGACTGTTTTATGGGATGGCTTTATAAGTTGTGTTTATTATTGTCTGTATAAATTTATTCAAAAAGAACCCTCTCATACCTCACCAACTGATTATATTTCCCCTTTCCATCTTAAATCTAATTATCATGTACCATTCGAATTGTGGAGGACATTGAATACTGTGTGCAACAAAGACCTTGGATACAAAACGGCTAGCTTGAGGAAGTAATTTTAGCACGAGTTGCATTTAAACCCGATCCGCTGCTTCCAGACGTCACATAGATACATGGCCCATAACCAGACCACTCCTCCATTTGTCTGTCCGCCCCGAAGCCATCTCTCCATTTTGTCCGTCCAATGACTTGCCATTATCCCGCAGCCGCAGCTTCCTCGGCGATTAGAAGTGGTTAGCCTTCAGTGTATAATATTCCGGTCCATAAAACAGCACATCGTGTGGAGGTTAGCTTTTTTTCGCTCTGTCTGTCGCCAAGAGGTTGCAGGAATGATTGTCTCTCAGTACATCTACCCTGACAGGGGGCACGGCACCAGCGTTGGCTCCTTGCTTTAACCGATAGGTAATGGTCACGGTTCGTGTTTTTCCCGGACACCAACCGCCACCACCGGCTCCACCTTCAGTTGCGAAATTAATCATCAAACATTTTTGACCGCTAAAGAGGTGCTTCCATATAATTTGAAGGATTTCCGCTTTCCGAAGGTTTTTTGGGGTTTAAAAAGCTGCGTAATCTATCTTCTGTATTATTCAAGCCAAACGACACACTGAAAAACCTGTTAGTTACCATGCCCTTCTGTCGCGTTTTGGGGCGATTTACGATGGCGGTGGTGTGCGACAAGCATAGCGTTGGTTAATAAAATGGCAATAATTCAGAACACAGTATGAACGCACCGAAACGATTCCATGTAGGAAAGGGACAAATTCACACTCATTTCTGTAAAAGATCAAATGCTTCGATTTCTTAGACCAGTATCGCGTTTAGGTTTTATATTTCAAATTAGTTTCTATCAAGGATTAGAGATCGAAGTGAAATGAAATGTTTCTCTATTTGGTAAAACCCCAACCAAAATCCAGTTTCGCTTGTTGTACCAATTCTAAACCAGATCTTGGGGTTTTTTTTTGCGGTCAAAAATTTTTATTGGCGCCATCTTATGTCTCGTGCTTCTCAAGCTCCCACCAACAGCACTTCACCCTCATTACGGACGGTGAATGACCTGCTCGCTAAGGCCCTGATTGAACTACGCCACGTTTCAAGGTCTTCCAAAATCGCCAGACGGGCAGATCGTGTACACCTTCCGCAGATCTCGCGATCTCCGGCACAGGCGGCTGCGGTGTGAGTAATTGATTGAATTCTCGTTCTCGGCGGATAGGCTGTCTCGTTCTACCAAAAAAAAGTTTACTAATGTTGCTGAGAACGGAAATGGGCGAACGGTACGACGACGAACGGCGCGTGAACGAACGCTCAATGGCCCCGATGGTGTCTTGAACAACTTCTGGCCGCGGGGGCTAGCTATACTAGCGGCGCTTGATTATGTATGCGCACTTCAGCATTGACCCAAAAGGCGCAACAAGTCTGTGACAGCATGGCACCTCTTCCAGCAGCGATACCGTACGACCGTTTCTGCGGCTACGACTGCAGCGGTTCTTGCCACTGTATCGAGGAGACCACTAGGCCCACGTGGCCACGAGCTGTGCGATCCCTCAAGACGAATTATGGTAATTTGCTAATCTTGCTTTGCCGGTGTAGAGCAGTCGGTCTCTACATAATTACATTGCAAACCGGTTAACAGATTCACACCAGCTCTTGAGGTGGATGTCAACGATATGGCAAGTGGATCGATCCCAACGATGCAGGTTGGTGCAACGGGCTATCACATGTTGGTGGCCATCTGTTATGGTCGTCTGATACTTTCCCTTTTTCACACATTATCTCTCTCTCTTTCACTTGCTCTTCGTGGATATTTCATCTAGCATTATGTAGGATCATTGGAAAGGGAAACCGGTGGTGTATGACCTAATTTTTAGTACTGCTTCATTACTATGCACAAGGCCGTCGAATATACATCCGCGCAGATATAAACCTCCGCTTCCTATTTCGTTCGCACGTGGGACTGCTGTGACTATTGCATAGATTAGAAGCGTTTGGTACGATACTGCACTTGAGCTTGCCTGTTTGAATTTATTTCTTCCATTCAGCATGTCCACCATGGGGCACATTTTTCGATTATCCTGAGCATCTCACTGTTGAAGTCATCGTATAATTGCCCAATTACGTTGCTTTGCCGTTACAGTTTCCAACATGGCCTATCGTTTCGCCTGTGTCCTGCTCGCCGTGGCTCTTTGCGCCTCACCAGTACTCAGCTATTCGACGGGTGCGCCGGCCGATGCCTGCAGTGACATGATTCCCCAGCATCACACCGACCCGCAGAAGTCGGCTGCTCCGTACCAGATCTTCGTGTCGAAGAAGGAAATAAAGGGCGGCGAAGGTGTTACGATCACCGTGCAAGGTAAGGTTGCATGCTGCGCGAGGAAATTTTTGTTTTTAAATAATAGAAAAATGGGTGCGATCGAACGGTCGGTAGCACATCACAGAAAATAGTTTGCAACAGTTTCTGAAGTTCTTTTTCCGCTTTTATGGCAACCGTAGGAAACAGCGACAAGGACACCATTAAGGGCCTGCTCTGTCAGACGCGCGTAGGAGAAACGGCGGTCGGTAGCTTCGATGTGCCACCGAACAATAACTTCATCCAGAAGCTGGACTGCGGCAATTCGAAAGCGGTAAGGTTCCACTCCATTC
>JAOEFI010000004.1:15981929-15996764 GCA_034621735.1 Anopheles plumbeus | reverse complement strand
GATGTAGCGCGAGGTAGCGAAAGAAGTGCAACTGCACGACCGATCCGTGAGAGGCGTATAATGGATATTAATTAGCCACGAAGTGGAACCGGTGTTCTAGCTGGTTAAATTACCATTCAATCGGTCTATTCAGATCTCAGTCACCGCTCCGGGTGACACATTCCACACGTTTACCGCTAGCTCGCGACGGACGATAAGTCCGTTCGTTTGGCTGGTCGTTTTGATGCTACGTAGCTATCGCTTTACACTGACTACCCACTGCTATAACCATCTGGCTGCAAACGTTCGTTCTAACAAGCCTAACAACTCCATCTTTCAGTCGGCCGTCACACACAAGAAGATTGCCAACCCCCCCAAAGCCATCACGTTCAACTGGGTCGCCCCGAAGGGACTGAGCGAGCAAGCGCGCGTGTACTGTACGATCGCGCTAAACGGCGGCGTCTTCTGGGTGAAGCACTCGTCCGACTTCCTGAAGGTGAACTAAGCCGGAGGTGGAAAATGGTCCACTGACGACTCATCTCCAATCGAGCCGCGCGTCGTTTGCACTGCATGGTACGGTCCTGGCGACCAGAGTTGCATCAGACCATCTATATTGAAAAACGACGAGAAAGTTTGGCGATTTTTACTTAACTGGACAATTTTAAGATAAATAACAAATACCCGTTTTACCTGATTGACAATAAAACCCACCATCGACTGTGTACAACTCCAATTTAGCATTTCTGTTCTTTTTATTAAATACCATATTTTGTGTGTGTGATGCTCAAGAAAGCTGTCTTCAGACGAAAACATCGGCAGCTAAACTGCGATCAAATGAATTGCTCTGGAAGATTCTACACTCACTTTAAAAATAGATATCTTAAGGAACCTTTTATCAATAATTGATTCTTTAGTTACTCATATTTTTTTCATGCATAAAACAGTTCAAGGTAGTTCATATAATTGTATATAAAATGATAAATTGAGAAAGATTTGTATAAAAAATTTACATATCAAAAGGTACGTCTCCTCGTGACGAGAGTAATTGCTCCTTCCACTAATACTTCTTCACTATGGCAATGGACAGGTACTTATTATCGTAATACATTTCATCAGTTTCGTCCTCTATGTCAGTATTGCGGTATGGCTTAGCACCGTGAAGCGGATTCGGCGACGCTCGTTTGGCGAACATCACCCTATCGAACATGTCCATCTCTTCTGCCTCGCGCAGCACATTTGTGCAATCGTCCAATGCCTCTTCATGCGTGTAGGAGGTAAATGCGATTGGAACATTTTTAAAATCAAACAGAGCGCGTATCGTTTGTGGCCAGGTGTTGGTGGACAAATGGGCGAATTCGTTAAAGCCACAATTGAACGCCATGACCAGATGCGGATCTTGCTTTTCGAATTTTTCCGGCGCCTTGTGGAAGAGGCTTCTAAAATAGATATATTCCACGTGACGACCATCTTCGTAGGTAGTCTTTGCTTTGCCTTTGAGGGACAACTGCGGCCCAATAAAGAATAGTCTGATCCGGCGAACATTCGGAAGGTATGTAAAGAATGCCCCACACGTGGTCGCATTGAAAAAGATCGTCTCGTGCAACGCGCCTACGATTACCACGTCCAGGCTGTCCCGCAAATTTTTCGTCATACCGGTGTGCCGCAGCACATACAGCAGTGTGCCTACCCACGAGAAGTACGAAGCGATCTTAATGTTCTCTATCTCTTCTTGTCGCTCCATAACGGGACCATCTGGACGGTACGGGCGGATTTCACGATTTAACAACACACTGGCCAACTTAAAACTGTCCTTTGGGAATGCTGAGCGACCGGCATCATTCAATTCTGTTATTCTACTGATGTCAATCATGTCTGGAGCTTCTGGAAAGAGGATAAATAAAATAAAAAACTAGAGGGGGGCCAAACTTACATCATGTAGCATCAGGATAGCTACGCTCTAGTGCTTTGCGCCAAGGGACTGCAGCACGTCGAAATACTTACTGTTGTCCATGATGAAATTGATACGATAGGAATTGCACCATTTCGAATGTTTCTCCTTGTCCTGCTCCTGGTGATCTGCACAGCAGTACCAAATTTGATTGCATCCGCTGCAAACCATGAGATTCTTGGATTCAAAATCCATGCAAACGTTGCATGCAGTCGGAAATTGCAGCAAAATACTCTCGTGATGCTGCAGCGGACGTTTGATCTCCTTCTCCAACAGCCACGAGGTGCAATCAATCCTTCGCTTAAGCATGTGCTTATCATTCTTTTTGTTATCCGCTGTATCAGATTGCAGGATTTTATCGGCGCAACGAAATACGTGATCGGCTTTGGTGGCTTTCGTAATAGTTTGAACTGCTTCACAAAACTTCTGGTGCACATTCCAGTCGAAAGCCTGATGCTCAATGTTACAATACTTTATGAGCTTGCAGCCCTTACATATTACCTGGACAGACCGAAGACAACCATAAAGATGAAGGTTATGGATATGTACAGATCAAAGAACTGGATCTAACAACCCTCTGATCGAGAGTATTAAAAGAGTAGTAACATTGGCACTGGATCAAAACTATGTAAGAAGAGGCAAATGAATTTTGGCCATTCAAAGCCTCTATGTTAAAGGAAACGGAAATGTTACTCGTGAAACGAACATTACCTTTGTCTTCGTGGTCGGCTTTGTGTCGTCTTCGCAGAAGCATTTGTTGCATCTGTTGGCGTTGAAATTGTTGTATATACTCATTGTGAGCATGGCACATGGGTTGAATGGCAGAAACTACAATGGATAGACTATGGAGTCTAGAATGAAATGTACCGTAGGTATCAGATTTTTCCAAATTGAATGATTTTTTACTCACCGCAACTAAATGCTTCTGTTCGCTCGAGACGTCGCCGATGAAATAATGGTGGACCAAGGGGAAAAAACATGGCTGTCAAGATAGTTTGCTAAAGATGAGCTGCTTTCACGCACACCTTAGCTTTTCCCGCCCAAAAAAAAATTAGCTGCTGCATAGGGCCACACGTCCGCGCAGACTGATACTTCGAATGTAACTAGCCTATGACAGGTAAGAATGATTTTCCCGCCCACAGATCCATGGCTGGAACAGCAATGATATTTTATGTTGCAACAAGAGACAAAAATTAAAAAATTATTATGCAACAAGTGAAACATTCCATAAATCTGTGCATTGATCCACAATAGCATCATGTTTGGGCATCCGTTTGTTCAGCGTCGTGGAGGGCTGGCTTCATTCTCATCCAAATGTCAATCCTAAGCGGCATTTGCCTCCTGTGAAACAGCAATGCTATTTTATGTTGCAACAAGAGAAAAAAATTGAAAAATTTTTATGCAGCAAGTAAAACATTCCATAAATCTGTGCATTGATCCACAATAGCATCATTTGGGTATCCGTTTGTACAGCGTAGTGGAGGGCTTGCTTCATTCTCATCCAAATGTCAATCCTATGCGGCATTTGTTTCCTGGCCGCATTCACAACAAATCCATACGTTTGGTACATATTTTACTAATAAACATTAAAGGTTTACATAATTTGGTTCGCACCAAACGTAAAACAGGATATAATGATACGATCATGCCTCGCCAATTTCGCACGACTCTCTCGGCCAATATATCTGACTTCTGTACGAAAATATCGTGAGTGTATGTCGCTGCGTTGTGCTCATATCTTATACATAAAAATCAACTCCAATTCTAGCGGCACCGCCGAAAAGATTCTACAAAACTACCGGCGTTATTTCCAGCAATGGACGGTACGAAATTACTTTAGACAGTCGGAAGTTGAAAACGCCGAGAGGATTGCCATTCTACGTAGAAAGCGAGCCACTTGCTATTGCAATCGCTACGGAATGGGATGCTCAGAAGGACGTGATTGACCGATCAACCATGCATATGGTAAGAAAGATGGTAGTAGCGTACATCAACATTTACTACAATTTTTTCGTTCCAATATGTAGACCGCTCTCAGCAGCACTCTGTTAGACAACCCCGGCAATCTGCAGAAGCATGATATGGTGAATTATTTAGTCAACTACTTCAACACCGACACAATACTTTTCCACTCAAATGTAAGTGTTCCACTTCTCATTTTTCTGCTCGTCGTGTTTACGTATTTCCATGAACTTTCTCGCCCAAAGGAGGAGCAAGAGCTGAAAAAACTACAAAGTTCAGAATGGACTCCTATCGTAGATTGGTGCAACAAGCGGTACGAGGTTAATCTCGCTTCTACAGACTCTCTTGTAGTACCAACATTTGAGCCGGGCATGGCAATGAACTTGAGTCGATACTTCTCCTCCTACAACGCGGCAGCACTACATGGCTTCGTGTTTGCCGTGGACGTTCTAAAATCCATCATTCTCACGATGGCATGCGTCGACCGGCACATTTCGATCGAGAGGGCAGTACAGCTCGCTAGGCTAGAGGAAGAGTTCCAGCAGGGCCATTGGGGCAAGGTGGAGTGGGCCCATGATGTGCAGCGCCTCGATTCGCAGGCTCGGTTGTCGGCGGCCGTACTTTTTATTTACTTTAACTCTAGCAATGCGTTCGTGAAACAGAAAATTTCCCTTTAGAAGCCCAATATTATTGGATAGAAATAAATGTTTTGAATATGAAAAAGAACAGGAAGTGTTAGAGAGAACATCGAAATTGACTAATTTCGACGTGCGGTTTACTTTGAAGCCGGTAGGTAAGGTTCTTCCGAGTAAACTTAACTTCAAGTATGGTTTTATTGGCTACTTTCATTCGTTTAGTTTATATTTATAATTTCATCTTCTTGATGTCCTCCATCTTGAAGTCGATCCTGAAATAGAGAATTAATGAAGATTGATTATTAGTAGCTTGTAACATTCAAAAAGCAAATTTGCTTATAGGTATTTAAAAGCTTACCTTAGGGCTAATATGGACCGTGCTTCATTTGCCGTCAACCTCCAGCTGGCCGACGACGATTCCCAATACTCAGGCAGCTCGGAAACACTCTCCAGATTGAGGATCGTACCCATCTGCAGCAGCTTCGCTAGCTTATCCCTTACTGACCACGAGGTAGCACCGGTCAGGAAAGAAGCGAGAGCTCGTACTTCTTGATCCAGCACCAAACCGCCCAAACGGTTAAATGTCGTCTTCTTGATCGCGCGCTCCATTCGTGTAGTTATTTCCGCCGTAACGATACTAACCAAAGCATCGAAGTTTCGCGGCGTTAATGCCATCTTGAACGAATTTAGCAATCTATCTATCTGCACGATTAGAAACTGTACGAAAGTTTCGCCCGCTTCGTATGTGGCCAACTCTTCCTCTGTCAAGTTGTGATTGTGCGTAAGAAATTGATCGACCCAAGGATGTAACCGTGGTTTAATGGCGGACGAACGTAGCTGCTGGAATCCAAAGTCCACGAGCGCTTTCAGTGAATCTCCGAAGGACTTTAAACCTCCCAAGCAACTGTCCAGCTTTTCCTTCTCTCGGGCGCTCATCGTCGGAAACGTGATTGCGATCTCTTCGGCCATCATTTTCCACAGCGTTTCGATAAACTCCGTCGACATGTCGGCGTTGTTGAGTGCCGCCATAAATTTTCCCCGAGCCTGATCCGAGTCACTCGTCTGCAATCGGCCTTGCTGGATGGAGCTCTGGAATGCATTGTAGGCCTGCGCCAGATCGATATAGCCAGTAGGATAACCGGCCTTCAATGGAGATTTGAGGGCTTTAACAAAATCTTCTTCCAGGCAGCTGGCGGCATTGTTAATTACCGCACAAACACCATCCAGCGATTGCGTACCATTCGAACGGCGAATGCACTTACGTACGATGAAAAACACGTCGTCCAGCATGCTCGAGCACTGCTGACCTTCTTCCAGCTTATCTAAACCGATCGCCTTCAATACGC
Organism: Anopheles plumbeus; assembly: GCA_034621735.1. Lineage (NCBI taxonomy): Eukaryota > Metazoa > Arthropoda > Insecta > Diptera > Culicidae > Anopheles > Anopheles plumbeus. The sequence continues at coordinate 15,990,894 of JAOEFI010000004.1, read as the reverse complement.
TTTCTTCCATGAAGTATCGTTCGAAGAGCAGATAAGTGCTTAGCAGTTCCTGCATTTGCGTATTTAGACGGGACTTTTGTAGTAACGTATTGAGCTCAGCCAGACGTTCATGTTTCGCTTCCGGCGAAAGAGAACTTTTCTCCAAATCATTCTGAAAATACCGTTCGACACAAACGTTTTAAGTTAAACCACTAAAAACTAGCATTTTGTCGCGTTGCATTCTTCGCATTGAAATTCATATTCAAAATAAATTATGATAAATTCAAAATACTTACAGCACATCTTCTTTTGATAAATTTCACGTACAACTCTGCGCGCGAATGCATGATGGTAATTTCTCCAATCAAACTATCGATATCCTTTGCATTCAGCTTATCAACCGATCCTCCCGAGGGTTTTCGGTAATGACCCATCGCCGAGCTATTGCCCGCGCTTTTGATGTAGTCATTGATCTGGGCTACTCTCCTGCTCGTCTGACGGTTGCGGTTAAACTCCTGCACGCATTTGCTAACCTCATCGTCACACTCGCGCTGGAGAATGCGACAAATTTGCACCAGCCGGCCCGGACCGTAGCAATTCTCGATGATAGCCTGATTGACCTCGATCACACGGGCGATGTTTTCCAGCAATATCGTGAGCGTGTCGGCATACGCCACCGCAGTGCGCTTCTCTGCCTTCGCGATGTCCATTGAGGAGCGCAGTTCCTTGGCAGCCTTACTCTCCAGCTTCCCACAAATGTAAGTCATAAACTTTTCCAATCCTTGGTCGTGCATTCCGAGCAGAGGGAAAATTTTAAAAAAACGTTCCACCGATGCCAGGTCATCCCGCTTTTCTGCTTCGTCGAACTTTTGGTTAATTATCTGCTGAATCTGTACCGTAGCCTGCTCAAGCGTGGACACCGCTTTGCTTACCGACGTTATCGATCCGCTCACATCGTCGGCCGTTTTCTGGAGCAGCGTCTTATCCATCGAAAGGAATCGGTTGACGTGAGCAGCCCCTTGCTCGAAGTCTTCCTCGCGTATCGCACTCATCACGCCTTGACTGCACAGCTGAAGGTCGATCAAATCGTGCACCCTCTGCTGGCATTCCGAAACACGACTCTGATGTAGATAAAATAAATCTTGATTTCATTTCACCGAGACGAGAAACCTGTTGTCACACTTACTCGTGCTTCATCCAGTCGACGCACTTTAGCGCTTACGCTTTCGGCCAGCGAAGCTGTGTGATTGATCGTTTCGGAAAGATTCCGGCTTTTATCCGACGTCACATTGAGACTGCTGAGGGCGATGCCGATGTTGCGCATTTTCGCTTCCAACTGGCATTGCTGGGAAAGAATTTCCTCCAAGCGAGTATCAATTTGTTGCTGCGATGAAAAATCAAAAAGGAAACCCTGCAATCAGTTTTTTACTTTAAACGTAAAATGCTATTCTTGACGGGTTCACACCTCTTTCTTGGATATATTTCGGCAAACATCTTCTATGCCAACAGATGTAGCGATATCGCTATCCCCTATAAAGTTGTCTAGTTTTATCATGTTGTAGAAACTTTTTGCAGGATACTGCGGAGAGCACGGAACAAATTTTTAGAGACAAATGAAAACACTGAACGAAAAACAAGTACACTTGGATATAGTGATTTGCTGGCAAACTGTCAGCATAGCAAATAAAAGGAAAATGTCAAACAATCAGCTGTTTTCTGCTTTCTTCCGAGCGAGCTAGACTCCTGGAAAGTCAACTAAATTCCACGATTGAGTGTAATCCGTATTTACGGAGTAAACTTATAGTGAACGATAGAATATATTTCAAGACCCTGGTACATCGACTTTAGTCAGACATTGTAACTGAGTATTATATATATTCCACCCAGAGAAAAAAATAATGCAAAAAACGTTGAAAACAATACGTTTCCCGAAGGGTTTATTTACTATTTTGATATTTGACGTTTCATAAACACACATTGAAGCACACCGGTTGGTTATCACACATCTGCTGCAGAAAAAAAAGCACTTGTAGTAGCTCGCGTTTCGTTTACGAACGTTTTGTTTGGTGTTTAAATGCAGTCCACGAGTATTAAAAATGTTCAAGTTATTCCAATTCGTTCCTAAGAAATACAGCGCGTTAGCCATGAATAATATTGTTGTTGGCGCCGCGAATTGCGGTGTTTTGAGTCGGGCATTTCGAACGGACGATGCTAATAAGGACGACTTACAGCTTTCTTTGGACACCCTGGATGATTCGATATCGTCCGCTACTGCACTGTGGAACAAAAGCGAACTTGTAACGCGTATGAAATCGCTGCTACACTGCAGCCAAGAACAATCTGAAGCACTTTATAAAGCAAACAAAAAAGCACTACGTGTGTTTGCGCCAAAGCTGCTTACAAATAACATTGAATTGCTGCGCGCTCACGGAGTGGACGAGAAATATATCTACGATAATCCTCGGGTTCTTTCGATTCCAACAGGTGCGCTCAAATGGAGTATGTTAATATTATGTTAGTAACATTTTATTCACTAACAAATCATTACAGAAGAACTTTCAACAAAACTACGATTACTAAGAGAGCTTCCAGCTATAGAGGATTTCAGAATACTTGCACCATTTTTGAAGGCACACTTGAAATCTATTGAACAAATGATAGCGGTATCCAAGCAAGATCTTATAGCTGGAGGCAACCGTATCAACTACATCAGCGAACGGACAGACACCGCCGTAGAGCTGGTGGCCAAATTTTTCTCCTCCAACATTCGTGTGTATCGTATAGCACTGGACAAGTTTGTAGCTAATCTGGATATCTGTCTGGAACACCTGGCGCCGGCAGATGTTGTCCGTCACCTTTCAGTGTTGGCCTACGCCCCAGCCTCTATAAAGGAAAGGCTGATGGCGCTAGAGAATTCACCGTTGGAAACAATCAAACCATGGATGATGCGGGTGCCAAATATTGCGCTTGGTAAATCGTTCGAGGCCGTTATTGGAAAAGGAAAGCAACCAGTCTTCAAGGACAGTGTAACGAGCATATGGTTCGAAACGTATGTTCTAAAACGGATGCAAGCGTTACTTGGTTGTTCTGAGGAAACTGCTAGAGGAATCAACGACAAGTGCAAAGGATTTGTTTCGCTAGTTGATAACATAGAATTTCTGTTGGAGAAGAATGTCCAACCAGAGATAATCGTGAAATATCCGCTAATCTTATCGACGAAACGAGAGGACTTGCGTGAAAAAGTGGCCGCATTGGAAAGTCTTCATTACATGAGGAACTTGAACGATGTGGTTCCATTGTGTGCGTTGAAAGTATATCAACTGAAAAAGATTGTGAACAATCTAAACAATGAACAGCTCGGTCCGAGCAATACCAATCGGATCTACTATTTTGCGGATAGCACCAGCTTTCCACCAGGAGAGGTGACCGACCAGTTCGCCCGTCGTACGTTCATGTTTCGCGTTCCTAAGGATAGCTTCTTGGAGAACTTGAAACTCTTCATGCAGCACATGAATGGTGAGGACATCCTGGCCGACCTGTGGGCTTTCAAGTACTCCCCAGGTATTGTCGCTGAACGCATTGCGCGGGCAAGGCAAGTACGCGGCAAGAAGCTAATGCCCTGGATGGTCCGTTGTCCCGATGTGGTACTGGAGAAATCGTTACAGTTAACCAAAGAAAGCGGCTTACTGCTGGGAGAAAACGAGACGATCGTAGAGTATTTTTGCAAAAGGTTAGGCTTTGACCGTGAGGTGATCGACTCGATCTTCGTCAAAGCTCCCTCCGTTAGAAATGTTCGTATTACGAAGGTTAAAAAAGTGATTGATTATCTGCTGGATGAGTTGGACTATAAACCACAGGACATTGCACTGAATCCTCGCATTCTGATGCACAGTCTGCAGACAACGAAAAAACGAATGAACCAGCTGCAGGAAATTGGTTGTAGGCCTAAATCCCTAGTAGTTGTGTGTAAAAGCCAGCGGCAGTATGATATGTTTGTCAAAGACTGGGCAGATTCGAAGGAAAAAATAAAAAATATGAAACAGTACGGTTAAATCTGCAATAATTATAGCACACTTTTGAGTATTGTACTTGCTACCTGTGTTCAATATGTTTGGATTACTTGATCCGTTTCCAACTGTCGAATGAACGAGTGCTCTACTAACATTTTCGAAGCACAAACGATTCAGAAACGCCATTTCATATTTTAGTTTGACCACGATTTATAAACTCGTCAGTTTTTGAATAAGGACGATAGCTTCAATGGATCTCTCCCTGTGTTTCCGAAGGGTTGGTCAGACCTTAGCAACGTTGCAGGGATCGCTGTAGACAATGGGAAATAATCTTAAACCATCGTTGTGGGAGGCCACACTTGAGCAACAGCGAATTAGCTGGTTTGAACGAAAAAATTTGATTACTTTGAGCTGTCATTTTCCTCATGCCTGACAGCAGACCAACACTGACAACGGACGCGAAAGGCACAATAAATCAGCTGTCATTGCTTAGAAGGGGTAGGGTGAGCAAGTTGCGAGCGTGTGTGCGTGTGTGTCCGTTGTGTACAGGTTTATTTTCCTGCAGCTTATCCGTTTCGAAAAGCAAAAGTTTTGTGCTTTAATGTTCATCTAATCGTGGACAACTAGCGTTTGCACGCGTCTGTCCAGCGAGTGTACAGTGTGTTATTTGCGGTAGTGGAACGCTGGACAGAAAGAAAACTTCACTGCAAACATTGAAAAAACCTACACAAGGGGCCGAGCAGCACCAGCAGAGGCCCAACAAAAAGGCTACAGAGAAAACATCAGTAGAGTAAGTGTGCTGAGACAGCAAAATCCCGAGTGTCGTTGCGTCGTCGCTTGCCGTCTTTGAAAATTTTCGCCCGCGGGTGGCCTTTGTGCGGACCAGTTTGTCGTACCTAGAATGCGTACGACAACTCCTCGTCAGCTCTCGTATCTTAAGGACCTTCCCGGTATGGCATGGAAGGTACGGGTAGGTTTTTTTTTCACTCCCCGTTCCATGCTAAATGAAGAAGTACCTAGCGAAGCATCCTTGTGTGACTCTGGACCTATCGGAGCAGATTTGGCAAACGGTTGTAAATGACGTAAACGGGGTTTTGTGTCGTGAGTTGTGCTGAAGGTTATCTACCTTATCCTACCAGCGAGTGTGTGTATTTATGTTGAATACATCCACTAGTACTTTCTCACCTTTGAAACACTTTCAAATGCTTCCTGAATGCTGAGGTAGTGTTTGGGAAGCCAACAACATCTGCCTCCGTGTTTCCAATAACACGCGCAAGTATTCAATCTTATGCTAGAAACGTAAGAATACTCATCACCTAGAACGCGTTTCAGATTATCTTGAGATGGTCACACATCTACGTAATAATGGGCAACCACGATTTGCCCTAATATTTAATGACGTCGTTGTTCCTGTGTATGGCGATCATTTTTTCGCTAGAAGGTGCTTCCTAATATGAAAAGAAGTATCCACTAACTGGATGGTATTCGCCTGGGTACGTGAATGTGTGAGTACGCGTTTCCCTCAAGAGCATATGTGTGCGTTTTTTGTGACAGCAGGTACCTGTTCGGAATCGCGGAGCACTGCAGTTCAAACAGATCAAACTAGTCGACGCGTAGAGTTCGTAGCAAAACCGCGGAAGAAATGTGCGAACCCATATTCTGTGCAGCAGTAGTGTGTTAGTTGATGCTGTCTCCATTGGGCATAGGTGCCGCGCAAAGCCCTACACTGCCCTCGCCTGTCCCTCGTTGTTTTCATCTTTATCATAATCGTCTTGTGGCCGTCAGTGGGCGATGGTATGTTTACAAAACTCGCACCTATCAACATCGCCGCTTCCTTCCCCACTTCCCCCCTTCCAATTAGTCGTTTGTACTTTTCTAACTATCTCGGGAGTGTGGTGCTTGTGGTTTCCCAAAATAAGGAAGTGAACGGTGCGCTGAGGTGGATGTCAGGTGTTTCTCGCCAAGGAAAACGGAGTGACGCGGCCCAAAGTGTCCAGTGACGTCTCTGCTGAACGAGACGGTTGTGTGTGGCCGTGAGGAGTCGGCCATTCTGCTAGTCATATGTTTGTACGGTTTTCCTTTCATTTTTTGCTGTGTGTTTCGCAGTTCACCGCATCGAGACGCGCTCAACTGTGCGCTTCTTATTGTGCGAGAGTAAAGCAAGGGAAGAAAAAAAAAACCGGGCGTTCGAAAATACCTAACATTGTGCCACTATCTTTGACCAAACGAATTCGATGGCGGAAACAAAGAGCCTCAACCGTCTGCTTGTGGCGTAGTGTTTCGTTCCAAATATGTATTTTGCATTCGAGAAGCATACGAGTGTTTGTGTGTGTGTTTGTGTTTGTGGAAAATTAGAAAGCAAAAAACTACGTCCTGTTTTAACCCGGGCGTCTACCCTTTTTTGCAGCGATTCCGATTGCTCACACGGCTGAAACGGAATAAAGGGAAGGCGTATACACGCGTACGCTGATGTTCATTCATGTTTCAGGAGTTTTTCGCATGACTTGGGGGTTATTAGTTGGAACGTAAAAGCCACAGGCTTTACGAGGTACCGTTCCTTTTTCTCCCAATTGCAATGGATAACAAGCATTTGCGACAATTTGACATTTGCATTGATTTGTTTTCTTGTGTGTGCGTACTGGCGAGCTCGGCCAGCGGTACCATGGAGAAGCGTCGTCCTTTGTGTTGTGAAGGCACTGTTTTTGCATCGCTCAACACGCTGAGGACATTTGCAGTCGTATAGCTCGTACAACGAAACCATTTTATTCCGTACCCTTCTCTTATATCCTGCCTCGAAATATTGAACTACCCTACCTCCTTCCTTTACGGCTTCTGCAAACCGGCCTGCCGTAATCCATGCTAGTGTTTCTATCGGCAGTACCTCCCAACAAAGGGCAGATTGCTGTCGTTACATGAAAACAGTGTAAAATTCCACCCTTTAGGTGTAAAGGTACGTTTTCTTGTTTACCCAGACAGCCGGGATAAAGATCTGCTCTTCAAATCCCCGGGCACAGACACTTCTGTCTGTTTGTTTGCCTGTCTGGCTCTACGGTCTACCTCACATTTCGCTGCACGTGCTGCACCGATGATGTTCGGTGGCTGTAACGCCTCCCCTCATCGGCATAACAACAAACTGTTCAATAACGTAAGCATGGACTCCTCGTCGCCTGGTCTACAGTTCTACACCAAACACCGCGTATACCTAATTGTTGCAATATTTTAAAACTCTCCTTTTCGTATTGATGCTCGACATCCCGATGTCCGGCTCCTCCCAAGCTGATGTAATTGGCTGGCTGAACGGCTACCCGGCTATCTTTGAAATTTGGGAAAACCACATTCGTTGCAGGCCCACGGTAAACAAACCGACCAAGCCTCCGTAATACATTTCACACTGCAGATTGATCACGTGCATGTGCAGCACCCGGGAAGCTGTTTTTCCCGTTTATAAATCCCGTAAAAGATGACCTGGTGTTCAGTTACACCCAATGCATTTCTTCCTATGCTTCTTAAGATCAACGCGCACACTTGGCTACCTATTAACCCGGGCAATTCCTTTGTCTCCTTGTCTGCAAGTTCTACCTGTCTCGCCGTTCCGATTGAGTGGACATCTTTTGCTTCCAACAGTCAAATTCACAGTTCTTGAAACGTGCCGAAAGTATTTGCTGCCGATGCGTAGTCGGCAGTCGAAGAGCGTGATTACATGCTCCACGTGAATAGGCATTATCTTTGAAGCCAACTTGTTTATCCTTCTGAAACGTTTTACATGATGATATCTTAAGTTTTTTGTTCTTTTCCTGTTTTGTTATCAACAGCTCAGACGGGTTAGATTAGGGTGAAGGTGGCTTACTGATCAATCACGTCACTCCATCGTGCCGAGAAGGGACGTTGAATTCCTCGTTGTTTAACATTTCATTTTACAGCAATTACTTCCGTACATTTTAACTTCATTTACCACTTAATGTTCTGCGCTTTACTGTTCACTTGGTTCTAATCATCCTCTTACTTTTATCGCTCCCCTTCGGATCATTATTTGATGTCTTAGTGCAATTGCTGTTGTTCATGAAATATTCATCCCTTTGAAGTGGATTACATTATATCGTGTGAGTGTGACACACTTGTTTCGTTTTGTTCTACTAGTGCCGTTCCTTTTTGGCGAACGGAATGGGTTTCATTTGATCAGAATGATCGTTCGAGATTATTCTAGCTCAATTAAAAAAACAAAACAAAAGTCAACCGGTTGACCGATTAACCCGGAAAGAAAATCGAGAAAACATTGGAAATCGCTTCCAATGACAAAACAAGTCGTTTGCAATGATGTGACCCGCTCAGCTGGTCGAGTGGCGTGTTGTTGCTACCGATGGTGTGCGTGTTCGTTAGAAAACAGTTTGACAAAACACAACCCACGGTGAAGGAAAACGTGTTTTTAGTCGAGCGAAGCCGTTACAAATACCCGTACAAAATCTTATCAAAAAGCGGAACCCTCTCTTCTACCCCTCCAATAAGTAACTATTTTGATACCGTCAAATCGTCGTCTCGACCCTGTTTCCAACGTAGGTTTATGCTTCTGACACGCTGACACCCTCGTTAGCCCTCCTCTGGTGTGAGTCACTCCCTGCGGAAGTGTGCTATGTGACGTTCTTCAGGCAAGGGCGGGCTTAAAATAAAAACGGGGTTAAAAAGGAGTTCGATAGCAAAAGTTCAAGGCTCTTTCGTCTGCGTAATGATAATTAGACGCGCGATCGGTGCTGAGTTTGCCGTTTGGAATAGGAATCCGGGTCGGTTTTCGCTTTCCGATAGACTAGCTTGGGTGTTTTGCATTTTTGCGTCATAGCTTTCTGCTTCTAGTTGTAGTTTGGCTCCCATAACTAAACTACATCAAACATACCACGAAGTAGAAGAAGGTCGTCTATTGAACCGACCACGAAAACGTCTTCCCATCAGGGTTGAATCGAAGCGAATTAGAATTGAACGCTCAA
>JAOEFI010000004.1:15965726-15979296 GCA_034621735.1 Anopheles plumbeus | reverse complement strand
GCAATATTTTTAATCATAAGTAACCGTTTTAGTACTCCCGTGTCAGTGTCCCTGCGCGGACACAAGCGGAGAAACCCGAACCGGGAGCAGGACTCTCGAGTGAAACTTGATACAAAAGAGGTGCAATAGATATAGGCCTAGAGCGACGAGAGCTGAGAGAGGGACAGAGAGAAAGACACACAGCACGGAAGTTGAGAACGATGCGCCACACCACGAGTTTAGGTGCGTTTGGTTGAAGTGCACTGCCCTGAACGTGATCGTCTAGCAGCGGGTTGTGTTGTTGAAGTGTGCCGCCGCACACACGCTAGGCTAACGCCTGCTGTAAACAGATGCCGGTGAAGAACGCTGTACAGGACGTACGCTGTGTCCATTGTTTTCTATAGCCGGAGAGTGTGTAGTGCCCTACGACGAGCCTGGTCTGTACATCTTTCCATCTCGCCAACCTTGCGCCGCATAGTGAAAGATCGTAGTGAGGTTTAAAACCCGCGATCAAGAGTTTATAAACAGATCGCCACGTGCTAGCGAGTGACGCTGCAGGTTTTACTGCAGTGTCACACTGAAGTGCACCAGATTCCTCTCCCCTCCCGGCGAGAAAGGCAGTGTGCGACGACGCGGTCAGGAAGATAAATGAACGCGGTGGCAGTGCGGCAAGTTGCGAAGCGGTGCATCGTAAGTGGGAGTGTGGTGAGACGCACGTGCGAGCGGGTGGAAGAAGTACAGCGCCCGTAGGGTTGTGTCGGTCGACACGATTGGTTCGCCCGGATTGACCCGTGGCCACCCTCTCCCGTGGGGTGCCGCCAGAACACGGCCTAACCATGATGTTCGTGTTTCACGTGGATCAGGGTCGCATGCTGTCCTTCGAAATGAACTGGATGTTCGAGGAGTAAGTATTTTGAGGCCACCGTATCCGTATCACTCTTGTAACGTCTGTTTTGCGATTGTTTTTCAGCATCCGGAAGTTGAAGGAGGTTATCGAGCGGAACCATGCGATCCCGGCAAGCAGTATCGTGCTGCTCGTCAGCGGCGGTGAGCTGCTCGAGGATCACAGTCGGGTGTGCAAGTATGCGACTGGCACCGACACGAATCCGATCTATATGTTCAGCACCAAGATCGGCGACTCGCAACTGCCATCACCTGGTCCGAGCAAAGAGAGTAAGTAGTTTTTGGGGGGACTTTCACGGCAAGTAGTTTGACTAAGAAGTCATCGATTCGTGATGGGAATGACGAGACAATGATTCTTAAACTGATCTCACTCCTTTTTCTATTTTCTTTGAAAAAAACCCTTACACACACTCACACACACACACACACATTATAGCTGAAGTCGACTTGGAAGGCCTTGTGAAGAAGAGCCTGGAGCTGCCGGTAGCCTACTCAACCGTCGCTGCCCGAGCCCAGCTGGCGCAGAAAATCTGCGAGATGGGCCGGGAAGAGCTGAGGCGCTGCGAGTCGCTCGTGCACGAGCAGCACCTCCAGCAGCAGGGTTGGGCGGCCGTCGTCGCGAATTTGGAGGACACGATCAAAGAGTTCCAGGAGCGGTGTGAAGATTTCATTCGGTTTTACGAGGAGCAGCTACGCCTGCACGAGGAACAGGTGGACATTCTTAAAAAGTGAGTGGTAGTGCCTCCGGTAGCGGTCGGTGGATAACGTATGTCGTTTTAATCGGGCCGTTTGTTTCCCTCCGTTTTTGGCAGTTTTGACAACAACCTCCTGCAGCTAGCGGACATTCCGATCCTTTCGACGTTGATGCAAAACGCAGAACTGCGCCCGTACGGCATGTTTGACGAGCCGTGCAATCAGAACAGCGCGCATTCGCAGCGGCCCGTCGGGGAGCTGAAGGGGGTTGATTCCGGTGAAGCGCGATCGAACGCCGGTTCGTCGTCGTCGTCTGCTGGTCTAAAACAGTTTCAACCGGTACCGCAAGACGAACGCGACGGAGGCTCAGCAAGCGGCAGTGCGGACGGGCCCGGTGACACTAGCGAGGCCGGTCTAACAGAAACGGAACGGGCGAAGGGTATTTCGTTGCTCGATTGGATCTCGGCCGCCGAGGGCCAGCTTACGCTCAAGCGTATGGCCGAGGAGTGTCGGGCCGGGATTGGGCAGTTCAATCGCCAGCTGCTGACCAGCTTGAACGATCGAATTGAGATGGCGGTGAAGTTGTCGCAGAGTGTAAGTATCGCTAGAGTAATTTCTGTGCAGTGATTTCTGTTTATTATTAGGAGTATAAATAAGTTCGTGCCGTTTTAATTCGATATTTGTCGCTTTTGTGTGAACAATTGGTTATTTATTCACGGTTCAAAATATGTTCCGTCACTTCCAACTACTTTTTCCTATCTCTCGGGTAATTGCCGGACCCGTCGCGAAAAAAGAACGGCTGATTGGCCGCTATCGATGCATCGATTTATTTTTTTCGAAGTCGTCGTAATTGGTCAGCCAGATCATGCTCGGAGAACTTTCAATTGCACCGTTTCAAAGTCGGTTTTCCCCGGTGTCGCAACATGTGTCCAAGCATTGTCATGCTGGTAGAACCACTTTATCGTGCCGCTGCTCGTATTGTGGTAGTTTTTCTCGCAATGCTCGGCTCAAACGCATTAATTGTCGTCGATACACCCCCTCTCAAAAACATATTATTCTTTACAAAAGTGGCCATTTTCGAAGCTCACAGAAACTATGTTGTATACATTTTAGTTAAATAATAGATAGTGGAAAAGAACGCCTAATGATGACACTTCAAAATGACGGTGTTGCCAGATTAAACAAAACTATAATAAAGTAGTAGCGACATCTGGTATCGAAACGGCACGAACTTGTTTATACCCCTATCATTTGCTTCTTTTGGCATCCCTATAGAACGATATAAAGGTCGTGAAGGGTCTAGAGGACCGACTGTGTGGTCTGGACGAGCTGCTGAGGAAGGCGAAAAAGATTGTTCAGGATCAGAACGAACTGGCGAAGAGCATCCAAATGAACCAGACACGCGCGAATACGCTCGGCGATACTTCGATACTGCCCGACCTGTGCTCGATGCACCGGAATCATCTAAAGCTGATGAAGGATAACCATACCACCATGCTGGAGTACCGGCGACGCTGTAAGGTAGCCAAGGAGGAGCTGGGCGGTAATCTGACTAGAAGACTAGAGTGAGTACCGAAGATTACAAAAAGGGTGGAGTAAATGCTGACCGGGTTGTCTGCTTTGCCTTATCCAAACAGGTACATCATGGGCGTCGAGACGAAGGTGTGCGACCTGGACAGTTATCTGCTGTTCTGCTACACGTCCCTGAAGCGTCTGCAGAAGCACCTGAGCATCATCGAGCAGATCCACATGGCGCCGTGCATGTACGTGAGCGCCGTCACGGAGGTCGTGCGGCGTCGAATGTTTTCCTGCTCATTTTTGAGGGTTAGTATTGTTCTGTTTTTCCGTTTCCGAGGAGGACGCGTCTCGATCTCCGATGATGCCTTTTTGTTTAGGATTGTGCAACTCGATGGTTAATTCTACTCTTACTTTTTCCTACTTTCAGTGGGCTTCCGATTTGGCGTGCCGCCTGTTGACGATACACAACGATGAGGTGATGAGACGACAGGAGTTTACCTCGCAGTTCGACGGACACTTCCTGAGCACGCTGTTTCCCGGTATGACCGATATGCCGCCGTCCTACGCCATCCAGGCACCATCGGTGTTCGATTCTAGTCTACCAGCTTTGGATAAGCAAGGTATGTTGCCTGACACTTGCTTTCTCGCCTATTGCTCATATACGACGCACGCTGTCTGCCCCCCTTTGCAGATCTTGAAGAGCTGTCTCGCTTCCTGCCTGAACTGACGGAGAAGATGCCGCTACCGAACATAGGTTCTGTGATAGATTTCTTTCAAACACGATCGGTAGAGCAACAGCAGCAACAGCGAACAAGCAGTAGCAATACCGGCAACGACGATGCCGCCTCCGCATCGGGGCGGGGCAGTGAAATCGTGGGGCCTTCGACTGCACCAGTGCAGAGTGTGAAAGACAGTGATAAGTAAGCTTCCGTCGCGATTCTATTTCAATCGTGTTGTTTTAGAGCTAATTTTCAATGCCTTTGTTTGTCCTCCGTAGATTGAAAGCCGAATCGGAAACCGATACGGAGGAGTTCGAGAAGATCCAAAACCAGAGCCCTCTCGGTGGACGATCGCAGCAGGGCGAAGGCTCGGCCGACGTGGCAGCAGCGGCCAGCAGCGAGTCCAAGGCGCCGACAGTTACTTGCAGTGTGGCAACCTCCACCGAGCCGGTGGAAACGGTTTGCGCCGGAACGCTGACAGAGGTGCGATTTAACGACACAATCATTCCTACCACTAAAGCTACAAGGACTGATACTGCTACTAATACCACTGCTCCCTGCAATACTAATAACACATTGACGACTGCTACAACCATCACTAACAACAACGACACCTCCGCCAATGTTGCAAAAGGCGAATGTAGTAGAACTCTCGTTGAGCCTGGATATCCCGTCATTCCCGAAGAGCGTTCAGCTCCCGCCTCGGTGTTGGAGAGCGCGGATGCCATTGCTTCTACCCGCACCAAGCCGTTCGACGGGAGCGCTCTCGCTAGTGGAAGCTCTTCGCTCGCCCCAAGCTTGACGCTCGTCGACGGTGGGCGAAAGCTGCTGCGCAGAGGACTTTTCACGCGCACCTCGTCCTCGTCGGAGCGTTCCGCCTCGCAGGAGCTCCTACTGCTGGCACTGGTGGACACGGGCGCGGGAAACAGCGGTACACTCGTGCGGTCGCCGTGCGGCGGCGACGAAGGCGAATTTATCAATAGTGAATTTTACATCGACGAATCGCTGCCATCGAGCACGGCCAGCGTCGAGCGGCGCCAGCAGCTGGAACAGCAGCAGCAGGAAATCCGGCAAACGCTCGCCGATTGTCTGGGCTCCCGGGGCCGGGGCAGTTATGATGAGGGAACCATCATTTTGCTGCTGCAGGTACACAGGGATAGAGTGGGAGAGAATGAGAGAGTGATAGAGAGAAGAACAGGAGGAAAATATTGTGAAAGTTGAAAAGATCACGACGCGGAAGCACGCACGAAAGTAGGAACGATTTTGGTTCGTTTTCTCTTGCTTAATTTTTTTCTTTGGTTTGAGTTGATAATTGGTTTTGCTTACACCATCGGAACCATAATTGTTCGTCCGCTTTTGGTTTGCTGAAGTTTAAAGTGGTTGGATTATACTTTTAGAATCTCCTCATAATTCTAGATAAAACAGTATAGTTTAATTCATCTTTAGGAACATGAACAGGATAGGCAAAATCCTTGATTGACAGTTTAAAGCGGTTGGAAGTCCCTAGCGGTGCATGTGCATGTGCAACGCTTAGTGTTAGTGAGTGCAATTAGATTACATCTATAGTTGAACTCTAGTCTTCTAAGTTTTCATTCGTATCCTAAATTTTACTAATTTTTGTATTACGCACCGCGACAACTAGAATGACCAACGAACACAGACTTGACAAAACGAAAATAATAGAATTTATTGCTCAAGTTGTTATAATAATCATTTTCTGATGTCGTTCTTTGCAGGACAATCTTGGCACTACGCGATTGGAGGTGGAACGATTGAAAGGCCTGCTGCGCAGTGTGCATCAGCTTTCCCAGGACTCGATCGCGATGCTGCGCGAACAGTTGGGACAGGTGCGCACCGAATCGGAAACGGACCGATCGCAGTTTCAGTCGGACCTCTGCGCGATCAACCGAGCGTGGAATGACATTCAGGAGCTGGCGCGCAATCGGGAGCGGGAAACGATCCAGCAGCTAACGGTCGACCACGAGCTAGAGATGAACGATCTGCGCAAGAGCGTCCACCAGAAGGACGATGAAATACAGTCGCTCCGCGCGGACAACAGCACGATGAAGGCGAGCCATATCGAGACTGTGTCGAGCTACGAGCAGGAAAAGCGCGAACTGGCCCAGCAGATCGAACAGATGAAGACGGTGATCGGACGGCTCGAGCGCCAACTGGCCGAGTCCGAAGTTGACCGGAAGCGAGCGATCCAGGAGGCGGTTGAGCAGCTGGAGCACAAGCACCGGACCGAGATTGAGACGCTGCGCTGCCGGTTCAAGCTGATGGCCACCAGCATGGATCGGTCGCCGTCGGACACGAGCCTGGAAAAGATCGAGCGACCGGACATGATCGACACTGGGACGCACGACCAGGTGCTGGCGCAGCTGCGGGAGGAGTTCACACGCGAAACGGAACGTGCAGTCAGGGCAGCCGTCGAGGAGGAACGACAGCGATGGGAAGCCAACGCTACCGGTGGGGGCGGTGCGAATCGCTTGCACCGCTCGTACGCTTCGGCCGGTTCGCCCGGTGGCAGCCAGGATGTGTACAAGCGCATCCTGGATGAGAAGGAGCGTCAGCTGGAGGAGGCACGTGAGAAGGAAGCCCTGCTGGTGCGGGAAAACCAGCGAATGAAGGAAACGATCCAATCACTAACCGATCCGGAGCTGAGTCTGAACGCCCTGAACTACCGCGATCAGCTGGAGGCGGTCGAGAGCGACCGGCAGCAGCTGGCGGATCGGTTAGCGAAGGAGCACGGCGACGTCGAATTGCTAAAGAGTGAGATAAAATCGTTAACGCGCGAGCTCGACAGGCAGCGGAAGGATTCGGCGCAACTGCTGAGCTGCTCGGTGGGCGACACGGTGACGTACGTGTGGAATCCGGTGTACGCCCAGTACACCATTGTGCAGGTTCGTGTGAAGCCACAGCTTTTCGTTAGGAGGAATGGAGGAGTATTTTTTAGCATCGTTGGAGTTACGAAAAAGTGTGAAATTACGCATTAACTCAATGGCGGACATTATTTTATCATTCACTTTCCGACAGGCGGGGGAATTTCACTATTTCATACATGAGAGTTGCTACCAGGAGTTGGGCCTGCAGCCACTGGTGAAGGGAGAGATACCGACGGTGCTGTGCGGTATCGCCACCGTCGTGCACAAGGAGTTCTGTCACGCTCGGAAGGACGACAATCGGTACCGAGTTTCGCGCGGAACACAGTTCTATCGCGTGAAACTTAAGTCGGTTAATCTTCATAAGAAAAGTAAAGGTAAGGGTGTTGTTTAAATTTATTTAAATTTCAGCTGTCATTGCTACACAGTTCGACGTGTAGCATTGTGCTCTCACTGCAATTGTGCTTCATAAATAGAACTTGCAGCTTTTCTCGTTCTGAGCCTAAAGGTTATGGTAAAAAAAAATAAAAATATTCTCATTTTCTTTAAGGCTATCGGTCGTCATCGGGCAGGAGTAGTGGGGCCGGCGGCAGTAGCGGTAATGCAGAGCTGCCACATTCTACTACCGTGAGCATCGAAATGCAATCTAGTAGCACTAGCGCCAGGACGATCCTCGCCGGTTCGACCACCACCGGTCGGTTTCTAGATTCCTTCGCACAAACGGAACAAACAACAACGACTTCGATGCTGGTACCGTCGCGGGCGGCAACGGTGATCGGTTCGCTGACGAATGACGGCAGCAAATCACCGACCGGTTCCACCGCCAGCCGGGACATGATCGACTCCGGCGTGGTCGAGCAGCAGCGCAGCAGCTACCGAGAGCGCAACATCAGCATCACGGACGAGGAGGACATCGTCGTGCCGCCTGTCGGGATCGGGTCCGATGGGAGCATCGATCGCATTCGCTACCAGAGCGTCTGCGAGGAGGAAGATCCGACGCTGAACGATGCGGGGGACGGTGGCATCACAGAGGGCGGCGGCGGCACTGCAACGGTAAATTTCTACTTGTGATAGTTTTCCTCCCGATGTTTGTTTCAGTTCTGGGTGTAGTTTTTACTCGCGGTTGGTTGGCTCTCTGTCTACTACTTTCTACTGAATGTGGATGGGTTCAGGATATCGTACACACGGATGCGCTTGCTGGAATACTTTTCTGGTATCGGCGCGAGTTTTACACCACATCATACCTTCATATCTCGTCACATTCATATTACTTCATTCGCCCTTTCGCACTCACTCCTAGTGACGCACGCTTCGTCGGTTCTCACGATAGAACCGACGGGAATTCAATAGTACTTCATGTTCCTTTCGGATTCATCATCTGATCTCATCGTCCCATTTTAAATAGTTGAACTCGTTTTATTTTTGTTTGCGTATCATACTTGTTGAACGATCAAGTTGAAACTTTTTTTAAATATATCCGTTGTGTTCGGACTATGTAGCAACTCGACGCGATCGGATTGCAATTTTTTTTCCTACGGATCATGTGCAATTTTGTTTTCCCTCGTGAGGCATCGAAGGGCACTGTGCTAATACATTAATCGACTATACATATATTGCGAAACTATTATATGTTGTTGAGAGAATCATATTTCCACATGATTTGTAAATCAAACATAGTATGGTAGTAGTAATTTTGGTTCGTTTATTACATTACGAATGTTATCAACGGGATCATCCTACAAATCGATTCATACCTTACCCATCGATCGTACCATAATTTATAACTAACCTGTTTCATTTCCTTATACTACGGAACCATAGTTTAAAGCTTTTAGTGTTGCTTTTTGTGATTATCAAAGCTTTGCTGGCTTTATAGCTCATGCCTATATCCGCTTGGTTTGATTGTTGATGCAGTAGATGATTAGTGTGTTGAAATGTGCAAAACATATGCTTCCATGTTATCCTATTTGCAATATACGATTTATATTGTTTTTCTCCTATTAATATGCCCTTCTGCTGCGTGCTTTGCTTTTTTTTTGTATCCGCAACAAACCGCATCCACGCTCTACTGTTTGTTTTGTATTGATTCGATCCTCCTTCGGTTTTCTCTAGTTGATGCTGCTTAAAGCTTTTCTTCTTCTCAACGGCGACGAGGAATGATGATGATGATGATGAGGATCAGTACGATTGTGGTGATAAAAGGGAAAAAAAATGTCGGTAATGGATTTTTAGTGATAGAGAAAGGGAGGGTTGCATGAACACACGAATGAAAAAACACAACCGTAAATGCAAAACGTGACAGAAGCCGTCATACGGTTTGTGCACTGAAGCGGGAGAAAAATTAAGAGATAGCAAAGAAAAAAGACAAGTTTTTGTAGAATGAAACAACTGTCTCAGGAGGGTATTGAGGACACAAATTATCATCAGTAAGGCAAGTAATAGATCGCGCTAAAAACAACTTTGCTCTCCTTGGCTTCTCAGGTGTGATGAGGAGTAGGCCAGGAGGACACTGGAGGACACAAGGGGCAATAAATCAAAAGGAAGGACGAAAATCGATGAGGTGATAGGATGTGTACAGCGTGTAACAATGTGCATAAGAAGTTTTTTAATGAAAGGGGCCAGAATTCGTGGAAACGAAGCAACAAACTCCTACAGTAGTAGAGGCGAAGCAGCAAGTAAGAGGAAACCTACGGAATAGTACGTAGGAAAACGAAACGTGTTAGAAGAGTGTTTGAAACTCGAAAAGGAATAAGGAAACCAAGAATAATAAAGCCTAGTTAAAATAAACAATGAAATGATTCAAAAACCAAAACAAAAAGGTTAATGCTTTTTTCCCTGAAATAATCTGAAAGCTTTTGCGCCGTTGATGGATTGAGTTGTTTTCTCGCTTGTATCATTGACATCTATTCTTTTTTTTCCTTATTTAATCAATAGTTGTTTTAGTTCTTTCCTTATTATTTTATATTTTGGCACGAATCAGGAAAAGGTTCTAGCATATTTGTTACTCAAATTATCCTTTTTGCTTTTCATGTTCATATTAACCCCAAAGAAATTGGCGGATCTTTTTATTCTGTTCTGTTTGAAACCATTTTACGTTTACATTCTAAGAGTATCCTATCTTCTGATCATGGCTTGTTTATTGCTCTTGGATTGCTAATCGTATTCCGTTTTGTACCGACGAAGTTGTGATCTGTTTTAAAACAGTTTTTTCTCATGTTGATGCTGAACACTAAAACTACACAATTTGCGTCCGCACATTTCACCGTTCGCCCTCTACCCGACAACATGGACATCTTCATCAACCTTCATACACCTTCATATTCACATACTCGCATCAACATACAGAACCGAACAGCTGAACAGCGCTGACAATCATCCTCATCATAAGCTAGTAAGCCTAATCTATATCTGTAAGCGGCTTTATATAACTTGTTTTTTGTCTAAGCCATCTAACAAACAATAAACCAACTGTTCTCCTCGCCAACAATCGCACACGATTCAGGCCCATCTGTCATGTTACATGAGCGCTACTGACACCTCCATCGTGACCATCCGTGCACCTCGGGCCGCCACTACCACCGTGCCTGGCCTGGAGGGATCCTACGATGAAGGATCCTCCATCGGCCTGTCGGCAGCGCCCGTTTCGCCGGTGGCCATCGCAGCCGATAGTGGCAACAACAGCGAAGCTAGTGAGACCGTCAGCAGCAGCGCCGCCCAACTGCTTTCCGCCACTAACAACCTGGAACTCGCACAATCGTTCACCACCACCATCGCCGGAGCGGGCTTCGGATCGATTGCGGACGATGTGAGCGATTCGGCCGATTCCGAGTACCGGTCGCTGGAAGCGAACGACCAGGAGGACAGTGACAGCGCTCCGGCCCCACTGCCACCGCCGGAATCGGGCGCGACGAGCGAATTTTAAAACCGAGCCGTACACTCGACAGCAATCCGCAGTGCAGTACTAGCTAACGATGCTCGGACCCTTGACTGCAACGCCCGCGCCCAAATTGCTTTTGCATTGTGTACGCGTGGCCGTTAACACGCCCGATTCCTACGGAACGAACTGGACGGACAACGGTTTCAGGACTAGGTGATCCGACACATGATTCGAGCGGTAGCTGTGCTCCAGTTTTGTGCTGCTAGACTGAGATTGTTGCAATCGGTCATCAGTGTCCTGCTAGTAATGCAAGTAATGCTGGCCATGCACCAACCACCCTTGGTTTCCCAAATGCTAATATGTTTTATTCCCGGAGAGTTTGGAGAATCCTGAAGAGGCTGAATCGTTGAAAATCTTCTGTCATGATGTGCTTTCATTTAACTCCATTAACGACAAAACTTTCCTTGTGTGACTATCATCGAATCTAGATTTTTCTCCTTTTGTTTCTATCTGTTGCAGTACTAAAATCTGTAATGTATCCTATGCAACTATCGTTCCATTCTGAAGTAAAATGTATCTACTTTACGTCCCCCTACTAGCGTATCAGAGAATATAAACTGAAAAATGATTCGAACGCTTCTTGAAAAGTAAAAATATGTGCCCTTACAATCTTACAAAGATCATACAATCCTAAATCGTTTTAAAATATAATAACGATAGACTTTCGTGAAATTATGTTCGGGAAACATTTTTAATAAGGTATAAGTTCTAGCGTTCTTGCGTGTATACTAAATTGCCAACTAACAATTCGCGTTCTTTGTGCTTGGATGTTTTACCCTTGCTTATCAGCTGAGGCCAATATATGAACTGCTCTAACCCTTACTAAACAATGAATGCCTACATTTGAATTACTCGCGTTTAGCATTACAATCCACATGATTTGATAGCATGATAACAACAAAAATTTTAAAATCAAACCACAACTCATCTTTGCACCGGTGAAGAAGGGATTCCGAGCTTGGATGTGAGACAGAATGCAACGATACAGTAGCAGCAAAGAATACAGGCGATGGGCCTTATATTCTAGTGAGACCAACCAACTGAAGACCCAGGAAAGCGTTCACGAGCAGCTCTCTAAAGAAGCGTAAATTAGTATCATTTTTCTTATGCTGCTAGCAGAAATTTGGCTCACCGTTTCTTGAACGAGCCTTTGCAAGGTTGTTTCACTCCGTTAGGAGCCTCCGAAACAAATGTACGACGTACCGCTACAAGGATAGTGAAAATCGTGGGGGAAAAGTGCGTTGATATGATAGATTGGAAATGATAGATTAAAAACAACACTTGACAGTGGTAAAACATCTGATTAATCAAACATTAAATGTTACTAAAACACAAGCAAAACTCAAAGAAAACTAATTATCCCTATCACGAAGAAAAAAAACTAAAAAAGAAAGAGTATCGATTGAATGTATCGAAAAACCACAAAAAAAGAACAGGAGAAACATAGGACGAAACGAGTAGAGTAAAAAGATTTAATATTGTTAGCAAAGTTCAACCGTTACGCTTATGATAAATGGCTGCAGGGGACCTGAAATGCGAAAAGCCCGGAAGAGGGGGGGGGGGGAATTGAAAGATGGAGTGCGATCGTTTCATTTATTTTGTCCAAACATGTTGTTGTACAGAGGAAGGCTTAGAAACATCCGAGGAGGAATCTTCATTTCGTGGCAAGGAAAAAGGCGGTGATAACTGTAAGATAGTGACGGATGTACGGTAATAAACGAAGCATCACCAAAAGTTCCCCAAGAACCTGCCAATTTCAATCAGGAATGGAAGCGTTTGTATGTTTTGGGCGTTTCCAGTCATGTTTGGGGAAGTGTGATTCTGAAAAAGGAGAAAGAAGAAAGCCCATCAAACCACAAAGCCACAGTTGGTGATAAGTTGTGCGAATACAGAAGATGGTGTGTATGAGTGAATGCGTACAGTAAGTTACGATAGTGGATAGTTAAATAGGAATTAGCTTTAGCCATGCACAGCGAAAGTAGCAAACTGACAAACCCGATAGGTTAGATTTGACCGCATTGGAACTTTTCTATTCTAAGAGAAACACTAAAAAAGTTCGTACGATATGCGTAAGGGTGTACACACATAAGCCTGCTTAAACAAACGACCGTACACGTCGTACAATGAACTACGGCTGTTGATAGCTTTTGCGCTAAAACGAATAAACACGGGAAACATATAGGGTCAGAAGGAAAGAAATACAAAAAATACAAAAACTGGGAAACACAAACTACAAAGAGACAAAACTGTGGCGAGTGTGCAAAGTGCACAGAGTCAGCGGCAGAGGAGCAAGAACGGAAAGCAATGGTTTTTGTACATTCAAGGAGGAGATAGTTGTTTAATTCACTGCATATTGCTACTCTGTTGCATCGATTTAATTATTCTGATACTACTACTACTAGCACTATTACTGCTGTTCATAAACTAACTGCTAACAACTGCGCTACCCACGTTTATGGGCGTGATAGTAGGAAAAGCGAAGGCCGACAAGAGGAGGGTAGAGAAATGAGCGAATAACTATTAGATTTAATAAACGATCATTTCAACGATGGATGAAATTATTTGCATTTTTCTTTTCTCGTATCTGATGACAAGTTGTAAAATTATTGAGTAAGGTAAAGAAATGGTAAGCTTGTTGGGTAGATATCATGTATTTCCTTCGAATCGACACGATCAACATGCACCCCAAGGTCCGCTTTCCGTTCGGGTAGCGAACATAGTTTTATCTCCTCAACATGATCGCGATCGTGCATCGTTTGCACACGGGCACACTGGGCAGCATAAATGCATGCGGCTCTTGCCGCACTGTCCCGATTTTGTGTAAACATGCAGATTAGGGGGTACGCAGATCGCAGCTGTATGTTCTTATTTAATTCCCTTCGGAGGGCTTTAGCTTGGTTTTTGTTCAAAACGGCAATGAGGATACGAGGGTATGCAAT
>JAOEFI010000004.1:15907346-15918426 GCA_034621735.1 Anopheles plumbeus | reverse complement strand
TCACCATGGAACTCGCATTGACATAGAACACGTCTCCAACGCGTCTATCGTGAATTATGACTGACATTTATGCTGAAAACTGTTACTACCCGTGGAACGAAAACATTGCCACTGGCACTTTGTTGTATGGTTCAAAAAATGATCGATCATGGAAAGCGAGAGGCCGAACCAGTTTACCATCCCAATGTATGTTGTGTGCGGCGTGGTGACAATGAGCGAGTATACAGTATCTGCTGCCCGTCTGCCCGCTCACTGATAACGACCCAATTTACTACCGATTATTTTACCCATCGACTCGTCACTCCACGCTGCTGCGACCTTCCGTCGGTTACGGTTACGCGACTGACGTCCTGTGACTTCAGATACCGACCGGGGAGAGGACATGTCGGCGTCGCCCGTCTCCGTAACCTCAAAAGTAACCGCAGGCCGAGACTGAGATAGAGAACAACGTCGTCCAATGCCAGATGACAGTGACGGACGCTGTACGAAGATGAAGTGTCCGGCTCGGAACATATCGATCGCCGCGGGGGCATATATGATGTCCCCATATGTACCGTGATATGTCTAGCCAATCTTCTCGGAGTACCCCGGGCCCCCGGGGGTTTGATTGATTGACTGTGTCCACCCACCGAGAGGGAGAGATGGCGCGCACAACAATCAGCAACAAGCCACGGAAGCCGTGTCGGTGTGGGTTTTTGGAGGTTGTAGATAGTTCTTTTTTTTTTTTTTTTAGCTCAGAGTTGAAGTGTTTTGTTTTTGTTGCCTATGCTGCCGCGCAATGTGTTTTTCCCACCCACCCGACTCCTTGTACTTCACCCCCTTGCTTTTAACTTTACCGCTAGCCCGAAAACACTGTCGACACGTTTGACAGCGGTTTTCCCCTCCCCGGGGTGGCGTCCGCTCCCTTGCGACGGGCGCCCTCTCGAGTGGCGGGTTGCTTAATTAGGGCCAATCAAGCTAGAACTCTGCGCTTCTCCTCTTTGTCGTAGTTTCAGTGATATAAAAGTGTCACCAAGCGCGAAGGGAAGAGTTTGTCAACGACGCGAAACATATTTTTCAAAGAACGATTCCTACGACGCTGTTCTTGGAGAAGAAAAGGAAAATGGTACAGTCGGAGAATTTCTTTAGTTTTAACATTCACTAACAAACTAAAGGCCTGTGACTGCTTCCGGTTAGATTTCCGGTACTTCCAGTTTTGCATAAATGGCTTCAAGGTTCCGATTACTTCTGTTGCCATTAGCAACGTAAAAACCTAACTATAAGAGTATGCAGCTGCGAACGTACGTAGCAGACAGAGATTGGACTCGAATGGAAGTAGTAGCAGCTTGAAGAGAATAAAATAAGAGATATAAAATATAACAACTTCATTGTCAAACTCGTTGCAACCTTGTAATTATTATATTTAAGAGTATTAGTTATACCATACTCTCTGCCATCGCATCCCGTTGGTATGCTTATTATTATGCTTTTCCGCCACTAATTTTACGTTACATTCTTATCGAAAAGATAAAGAAAGTGATGGAGAGGAAGAGAGTAAACCGAGGCCCCACCACTTCAACCATATTGATTGGTGTTTGTGGCAAAAAAAAAAAAAAGGAAACGAAATAGTCTCGAACTGTTGACGAGCGACAAGCCACCGGAGGCAGTTCGGTTGATTTTATATTCCGGGTTGAGGTGGTTGAAAGGTGATTGTAAATCAACGACAGCCCTATCAACCTCCGCCCACCCCCCTCGCCCCCCCCCCCAACGAGTGAGCGCGATAAGATATCAAAACGCCCAAGACCATCAACCCTTCGGCGTGCTGCGTGGAGATTGGTAAATGGCAGCCAACCGGCAGGTCGATTGATTTATCGTCGATACAATTTGATTAGGCTACCGCGCGGGAACGAAAAGGCTACCCCGAGTAGGGGCGGCCCCGACGGTAGCGTTGGGTTGGCTCCGGGAGGAAGTTTCGATCAAGCAATTATTAATTTATATGGTGATCGACGAATCCGCGAAAGGTTCCGCGTGGCTTAAGGCGAATACCGATAATTTCACGTCGTTTCCCTTGACGTCCGGTGCAGGCATACCGGGCTTTGTGTACCATAGGTTCCGTTTAGTGATTGAAAAGAAAAGATAATCGGTTTTTCGTAACATAACTCATACTCGTTTGAAGTTACCTCAGTAGCTCCGATAGCCTTCTTTACATGTTTGATTTATTTTTAAATATCATTTTTTCGAATAATTCATTCATTTCAATTCCTCTCTTTCAACTGAACACCATTTCAAAGAAAAATGAATGAGTCTTCACAGTTGCGTTGAATTGCCGGAACGGAAAGAGTATGCCGTCATACGCGTGAATCGCAGCACCGACGGTGTAGCATCTTTTGCGTCTCGAGGTCGTATCATGTTACGACCAGCCAGCCAGCCGGCCATCCAACGCCGGGTTGGCCAAAAGACCGTCAAATTTCACACGCTTTTTCGTACGCCTTTTGAAAAACTGCACTTGAGTTGCACATCCGGCAGTCGGAAGGTAGTTTTTTTTTTCTACGCTCCTGTATGGTGGCGCGTATGGAAGGCTTTTCCTTTCCTACTGTTGTCACCATTATGAAATACGAGTGTGCCATCGAATGCGCAGTCAATTTATGGGCCCTTTCGATTCAAGGTGTGAGATTTTTATTCCCATATTTTCCCGTGGATAAAAGGAGACTTCGACGATCGTGCAGCAGTTGCAGCAGGATCAAATCTTTAAACCCTTTGTCTCCGGAGGTTGTGGGTTCGGATTCAGAGGCACATCGGAAGGATTCATAAAACTTCTGGGACGTCTTTCCTCCCGCGGCAGTTGTTTGAAGTTCTCCGACAAGAATTTAAAATAAAACCGGCCATCCAGGGTAATACGGAGTGCGATCGCCGATTGGAGGAACTTCCGTCGCATAACAATGCCGGAGGATACTTTTCCTTTTTGGGGTCCATTGTCGTCGCGATCTGCATGTGCATCGCGTGGATGCGGATCGCGCTCGTTAGGCGGGTTTCTGTTGAGGTTTCCGGATCGGATTTGGTTCATCGATTATTTCAGCGGGGGAAAACATCGAAGCCAACATCCCTAAACGATCGCAGCTCTTTCTTTGAGAAACTCGCTTTCTGAGGTAGTGTTATCGGTTTATCAGAAGTATCAGTATGGTCGTAATTTTCGCGAATTGTTGGTGGATCACTTTTCAAATTCAAAGTTCTTCCTTTTTTTTATGAATTATAGGTTGTCTTTCAAAATAATTCTCGCATTTTTATGAACTAAAAAAGAAACAAAATGATTCATTCCTGAATGTAAACCGACAAACTTTCACAACATTTTCAAGGACCAGCGAAACGGAGCGTTCGTTTACTCGCCACAACTCCCGACTCCCTGGGGGCACAGCATAAAAACAAAGGCACACAAATTATGCCAACGAGGCGCATAAATCATGCTTCGTTATATTTTCCAGCCCGCCGAAACGTTGTCAACGGGTGGAATACAATAGCCCCATTCAAACTGTGGAGATGGAACTTCCAACGCTATATGTTATGTGAAAAGGTTTCAGACCGTGGCTGGTCTGGTCGAATTTTTGTCTCCGTCCCTTTTGTTGCCGGCAGATCTTGATCGGAAAAGGGAACGGTCCGCCGGTTGATTGTCATTGTCTTCGGTTGTGGTTCCGCGTTCGCGGGCAGCACCACCGTTTCCCGAGTTCCGAGCGTTGGCGCATTTGGCTCCTCCGGAATGGGAGCAAAAATGAAGGAATAAGGCACACCATGTTGTCGAAGGATGTGCAGGCAATGGGGGCGGCGAGGCGGGATGAGGAAGACGCGAATGCAAAACGGCAACAGCGCGAGGCCCTTTCGATGCCTCTGCCAGGATGGAACCGTCGTTTGCTTCGTTTCGACTTTTCTCGCGTACATTTCCCAAAGGTGCATACGTGGCCAAGGAATGCATTCAATTAAAGGTTGGATTGATTTTTTTTTGTTGTTGCTACTTCGTTGCTATAAGGATACTTCGATTCGCCCGTTTCCGTTCCGTTCGGCTACTGCGCGGCGTACTTTTTGCGCTAATAATTTATTTAAATTGCAAACATGAGATGAGAATCGAGCGAGCGTTTCCGAAGTTGCTTGAAGAAACTGGCCATTTTATTTTACGTTTTATTTTTTTTAAGAGAAAGCAACCGGAGAAGTAGGCGGAAGGAGGGGCTGGATGGAAGGTTTGCAACCTCATGTTCCTCTTTTCTCGCTACAACTCGTTACTGCAGTGAAAGAAAAGAAGTAAAACACAATAGCTTGTCTGATTATGCGACTGCCGTTTAGCGCGCACCCGGTCCAGCTGCTTGTTTGTGTTGGGGACATGTTTTCCGAACCGATTTTTATGCGCCCGAAGTAGGAACAGTTGGTGGGCAGCCAAATCTGCACCAAATCGCGCAGTGTTATCGATGGTCAAATAAATAAATGCATGAGCTCGCATATCTTTTCTTAGCGACGTTTGCATGTAAATGCATAAGAAGAGGTTTGAGACAGGGACACAAAAAGTACACGTTTCTGGACGAGGGTTTTCTCGGGCGAAGAGTTTTGACTTGAAGACTCCTTTTCACAGGGACACGCCACCAATGCTTTTGTCTAGTGTTTGCCATTGTTGTAAAAGTTACAACCGGCGACAGATGCTTGACTGTGCCCGTTTTTAAGTCAGTAACTTCTGGAGCAAGTCTGTAGAAATATTACGATTATTATGATTATGCTGGTAAAAAGAACATGCTTGTACAATAATTGTATACAGCGATGGTTTGTGTGGAATTAAATCTGTGATAATATCGTTTGCGAAAATTAGGATGACTTTGTAATATTGATCGTGTCTTTTCTTTTATTTGAAATACTTCGTCACTTCATGTGTTTGGAATATCATACTGTTTTCTAAGGGAGGTTCGGCAAAGAAAATCTCACCCATCGGAACTAGGTGTTCTGCACTTCTGCTGCTTCCCGCGACCCCACTGCACGTTGTGGCAGGGCATCCACACTTTCCATATTGCATTCGCACCTGCCTTGCACTCACTCGGCCTGATTGCAGTGCAACTTATAAAAGGGCCAAGCCTGTCAACGGTATCGCACAGTAACTTTGCACAGTAATCGTAATTGTTTGTCTCACTCCATCTTCAACCCCTTAGGGGGAAACGGAAATGCAGGGATAGTGTGTGGTGGTGCTGGAGGTAGAAACGCAGTCCTTTACCGTTTCCTACCCTTCGAGGAAAAATTACAAAAACATGAAAACATTATTTCTTCCAACGGCGACGCGGTTCATTATGCATTACGCCAGGCAAAAGGTGGTGAGGGGGCCCGTCGTGCGCCGGGGGAGTTGCATCTTGAAAGTGCATTCCAGCTGTTGCATCTCGGCAGGGTTGTGGTTTTGATTTTGAAAGAGAAAAAAACAACAACATAAAATGCATTCGCAGACGTCGTCCCGATCCCGAGTGACGGGGCGCGCACGGAAATAAGGATTTCTTATTTGATTTCTGTTAACATTTCCGTTCGTTTTCTTTTCGTCTTCTCCTGTTTTGGGGTCTTTCATTACTTTTGCAAGTAATTTCCTGCTTTGGTTGGTTTGTCCACCGGGTCGAGGTGCGATTTTACGAGCCCCTAGTTAGCGCTAGCTTTGGCACACACTTGGCATTGGCTTTGCGTTCGAGTCCCATTCGGTCCACTCTGGCCACACGATATGGTTGACCCTTGGCTAAATGCACTCGAGTCTTGGCTCGGCTGCACTTAAACTTTACGAGAGGCGCGATTGCGAGAAGGGGCATTATTTTCATCCCCAGCGAGTGTGGGACAGTTGTGCTTTCGTCAAATGCGCTCGTTCAGATATTACTTAGAGGCATTAACTGTTTTCCGTTTTTCTCGAGTGCATCAACGGTGGCTTGGTGCGTGGCGGTGGTGAAATCTTAAGTCATAGCAAATTTAAGATGTACACAAACATTTCCATCACTCAATAGTTTAAAAAAAATGATATTGAACTTTAGATCTCTTTGATTAGATTCTTTAGATCTTCAGATCTTCAACACCAATTGTTCTTGAACAATGAAATCCGTCCGAACTGTCTTTAACGGTATGCTTTTAGGTTGATACAGCTCTTACCTTCTGAACAGTCCTCACCATGAGCTTGTATACGGTTGGAAGACGTCAGATTAATGCTTAAATTTGTTTTCCAACACCAGCCGTCCTTCACGTCTTATCATTATCACCCGATCAATGTTATTGCACCTCCATATGTTGATCCAACCCGTAACACCTATGATTCGAGTTCAGTCCAAGGGTATATTTTCCTTACACTCTCTAAATTGATCACGTCCCTCATTCGCGATTGAATGCAGCGAGCATTCTGTCCGCACCAGCCATAAATTGGATACACCCTGTGTGCGCACGCACTCCATGATAACAGCGTGAGTTTTTTCCCTATTTTCACCACCAGCAAAGGTTTGCAATGAATGAAGATTTCACAGCGGACATTTTGTTTGTTCAGTTTAGATAAATTACAATAAACATTCCGAGCCCAAGTATCAGTCCATTTGTGGACGTTTAGAAGCTTTAGAAGATCTTTTCCCGGCCTCGATAGGTCCAGTCTTTCGGTGCAGCCAGCAGCGAGAGATCGATGGCCAACCAACGGGGCAACTATTGGCCCAATTCCCGTGCGGGCCGTGCGTTGCATCCCGCTGGGCGTGTGTTGCGCGCCCTGTTCTTCTAAGCCGACCGCCCGAATCGCCCATCGATCTCCGGTTTTTCCGGGTGTGAAAGAACGCTTTCCAACTTTCCCGCCAGACTGCGGTCGGCGGAAGGGCCTGGGTGCTGCTCCTGTGAAGTTCTCGTAGTTAACGAGCATCGAGACGGTCTTGATCAGCCGCTCGGTTCTGATGGACTGACAAACGAGTTGAAAGGAAAAACCAACTTTTCACCTGCTGTGGGGGGTTTTTTTTTTCTCTAAAATTATTCCAATACATTTGTTGGAAAATTGGGAAAACTATTTACTGGTTTGGAAATAGTTTTATTCCACTCAGGAAAGTGTGGCTTTTTAAACATTGAGACACTTTTATGGAAGTAAGTAATCTTGTGTTGCTTTACTTATAAATACAAGAAAAATGTGCAGTCTTTCCTTGAAAGAATTTTCAGGATTGGTTGAAAATCCATTAGGATTCCAATATACATACATACACCTCGAAAACCTTTCCGCTAACGTGTGGTGTACCCTAACGTGTTGTGTCCACTTCAACACTATTTTCCTCCACGCCGTGTTATGCATTGAACGACTCCAGCAAAGACACATACACATACACACACACACACACATGTGTTACATGTCAGCCACGTGCACACGTTCCGTAAATCCTGCGGCGTGAACCGGATGAACCGGGAAAGGTGGCTGGTGTGGTGGGTGGAAAATGGAAAAGTTTCACCCCCTCCCCCCGCCTGGGTGAGATATGCGTTACAACGGTGAGCGCTCCGTGAGATGATGTTTATTTATTATTCAGTAATTTATTGTTTGATTTTGTTTGGATAATTAATTCGTTCGTCCGGTGGGTGGGTAGGTGGGTGGGTGGGGTTGGGGTCTTTCCTCCACACCCTCCTCGTGCACCATGCTCTTTGACGCATCCTGAAGATATTTCACTCTTCCTCCCCCCGCTCTCTTTTTGCTCGATCATTCACCATCATACTCGCGGGCCAATCTCTCGATCTTGAAGAAACGCGGAAGAAAAATGCTGCTCTCTCTCCACAGGGGGGGGGTTGCGCTCGGTGTATGTTTGTGTGTGGTTTCACCACGAATTACACCAAGAAAAAAAAATAACGAAGAACCAATCCAACATTAGCGTTGCGATATGGCCGTCGGTCGGGAAATGAACCATACCGATCCCGAACCAGCGGTCGATGAAGGAAACCCGTTTAAATCACTAACAACAACAGCTCCTTTCGTCGGCGGGTTTCCCTCGGGGAGAGAGAGAAGGGTGGTTTTGTTCTTCCTGTGTGTGGTTCTTGTCCGATTACTGCTCGGGGCTTTCCGAAGGCGAACTTCGATTATCGTCGGTGATGACAGGAGAAAGAACACGCTTTTCTATTTTATGGGGGGTATTTCTCTGGGAGATCTGCTGGGCTAACATCGAAGATCACCAAGAGGTTCGCACGGGAAAACCTTAATTAAAGATATCACCCGATCACAAGGGGGGCGATACTTTATAAAAGGCAGTTTCTTGTCTATTTCTTAATTAATGTTTCAAGTTAAAAAAAATAAAAAAATCAACGGTTCTGCAGACGTATTCTTTGAACTTGTTTCATATTCAAGCATTTTGAAAGTCATGATTTGATTATGACTTTCACTTTTCATATTGGATCAAAATTGCTTATTTATTTTCACAATAAAACTTCTCATTGACTTTCTCGAATTAATCGCAATTCCGTTCTTGCCTTTCCTTTTTTTCCCGTCCAGGATCCTGTTTCATTGGAAACCAATCCGACAAGGCGCTGCTGACGTTCGTGATCGTGCCGCTGCTGACGAGCTGGGTCATCGGTTCCGGCTACCTGTTCACCGCGTACCTCCGGAAGCGCTCGGCCGCGCCGCCCCTCGTCAACAACCTGCCGGTGCACATCCACGGCATGGGCAAGTTCCTGTTCATCTACGCCGTGCCGAGCGCGGCCCTGCTGATGCTGATGTTCTACGAGTACGCGTGCCGGGAGAACTGGCTGCAGCTGCCGCATCCCTCGCAGGAGCCGGTCCTGCCCGCCCGGGCCCCCCTCTGGCCGTTCGCGCTGCGTGCCTTCATCGAACTGCTGGTGGGCGTACTGGCCTCGGCGTGGGCCGTCGGGCCGCGGATCGTCGGCGTGTGTCGGGGTGGTGGCAGCGCGGGTGGTCGGTCCGGACCGGGCAAGCTCTCGAACGGCGGCGTCGGTGGTGCCGTCTACAAGCAGCCGGTGGGGCCGAAGTTGGGCGGGTTCGCCGGCGGGGCACCGTCGACGTACTCGACCGCCTCCTACCAGACGGTCTGCCCGCAGAACTCGCTGGTGTCCGTGTCGATCGGGAAGCTGCCGCCGGTGCGGCACGGGGCGCGCAAGTACCCGTCCCACTCGCACATCAACCGGAAGCCGCGCAGCTACAAGATGTCGACGCAAACGATCAGCCTGACCGGCAACGAGACGGTCCTGTAAGAGGCGGAGCGGAACGGAGTCCCCGGGAGAGGGGTTGGCACGCACGAAGGCGTGCGAAGTTGTGATATTAATGTTTAACGTTTAAATTATTTCAACCGGAACCCACCGGTGCGGTTTGCGAGGGTATGCGGGAGTTTTAGGACCACAATCGATCGAACAGATACTAGATTTGCACACATTAGATGAACTAAGGTCCTGCGTCGACTAAAGGAAGGCAAGAAAGTAGACAGAAATGCAACCTTCGCGAATCAAAAAAAAAAAATCATGAAACATCAAGCAATGGTGAGACGGACGAAAGAAAGGAATGCGTTAAAAGAAAAAAAAAGAGACGGAGAAACAGAGTAGGGTGGCGTATGCAGAAGAAGATGAAACCCCGCAACCCGCACCAGCGGAACTGGAACCGGTGGCTGAAGCGAACATCAAAATCGTTTATTTCAAGATACTTAAATGTAAGGGTTTAATTATATGGTAAACGCACACGATCGCAAACAGTTTCGCGAAAAGCAGGGACGCTTCGTTCGCTTCGCTTCGTTTCGTTGTGGTTGGAGGCGGGACAGATGCTGAGGTTCGTGGATCGAGGTATGGGGGGTCGCTGCTTTCTCGTCGATCCTTCGCTTAACGATGTGCCACAGGAGTTGCTTCCGTCCGGGTGGACATGATCTATTGGAATGTTACCGATTACCTGACCACGGGTTTTCAAGCGTTTCACATCTTTCTTGTTAAACTTTCTGAGTTTCTGGTGGCGATCGTCAAAAATCACTCAAGATATCCTTGTTTTGATGATGGGTTATGTTTTTGTTTGATATCCTGCGAGGTTTTGTTCCCCGAGGTTCCCTCGGGATGTCATTATCCTTTTCGTATGAAACGGATTTTCGCTCGGTACCGACGATCGTTTCCAATGCGGGCTATAATTATAAAGATGCTGCACATAAAAACGCGACTACGAACATCACGGCGGATCACCTTCCCCGAACCCCCCACCGGGTGGCCTCGGACCGACGAAGACAACAGCGTCAACGACGACGACGACGACGTGCTGATGTTCCATCACACATTTCCAGCCGCTTGCGAAACGAGATGCAAACATGCACCTTTTATTTCGTCCCTGTGGAAGTAACGATGCACTGGAGTCATTCACGGGCACGGCAACAACTGTTCGCGCCGCGGCCTCTGTTATTGCTTGCTGCAGCAGCTTTGCTTAATGGATGGCCAAAATATGATCTTCCCTGCCCGCGGGGTGGAAGTGTTGCAGTGGCTCGCAGTTTGGAGATGCAAAACAAGCTTCAACCTTTTTTGTTTTTTGTTTTATTTTGAAATCGCTGATGATGATGATGATGGCTGTCCGTTGAGGTGTGCGAACGGAAAGGGAGGGGGTTGGCGCGCAATAATAATTCGCCCTCCGTCGTCGTGCCTTTCGTTGCGCGGTTTCGCGTGTGGCGTCAACAATCGTCGATCATCGGCCGAACGAGGACGGCGTGGAAGACGGCAAAATAGGAAAAATGTGCCAGCACCAGCACCAAAGAAGAAAGCTTCACCTCTTCGTACGAATGTAATGTGCGTTGGGTCGTTTTTGAAAACGGCTGGCTTTTTTTTTCCAGCCTCCAAAAATGCAATCGATTTTTGATTGGATTTTTTCCTCACTTATGCTGCGTACGAGCGTTTCGGCGGCGTTGGGTTAGTTGTATGCTTCATGCACTGTGCTTGGGCGAATTTTATGACGGTTGCGTACCTGAAGAACGTCTTGGTGTTTGGTGTTTTTTTTTAGAACTCCAATGAGAGACCATTTGTTTGGCAGCTATTCGATCACCACGGGGTAACATGATCGTGAAAACTGTTCTTTACGAGGTGCCGAAGTGTGGTGAAGCAGTTTAGCACCGGATGCGCGCTCATACACACACACACACAC
>JAOEFI010000004.1:15887345-15907246 GCA_034621735.1 Anopheles plumbeus | reverse complement strand
AACTGTTCTTTACGAGGTGCCGAAGTGTGGTGAAGCAGTTTAGCACCGGATGCGCGCTCATACACACACACACACACCGGGTGCCGAACGAAAGTGAGCAAACATTAAACTTCTGTAAATACGTCCTTTCTTGGAACATTGTGGACCTTGCAAAGAGAGAGCGATAGCGAAGGAATAAGAATCATCTTTGCTGGTGTAATTTCTGATAAAGAAAAGCTTACGATAATGTGGGGTTATGGGCATTAAACGCTAAAGTGCAGTTTGTGGGAACCTTAAGACTTTCAAATGTTTTTTTGTTTTCGGACGTACCGATTTGAGGTGAACAATGTGAAAGGGCCTTCGTGAAGAGAGATTGGTTTATCTTGTTTGATGGCGTCGTGTAATAGGGCTACATGACTTTAATAAGGTGTCCAGTTACCGTTTTTTGCCCAACTGCACGATTGTTTTTCTTGACGTTCCTATCTCGATCGTTTCGGAATTCTTCACCCAGTATGAACAGCATTTTACCCAGTGACGCAGAACGAAGAAACGTGCGAACCCCTGCGCCAGACCCACGCAAAATGTCATCTCGTAACGAGATTGTACTTATAAGCGATCGTACCTAGAGTAGTAGATTAGACCGAGAATCCTATTTCATTGTCTAGTTGTTAAGATTTTCCGCCCTGTGGTGTGCAATCCCAACGGCTGGTTTGCTTTTCAGCCGGTGGGTTGTACACCGTCCTGTGCCATTTGCGATTTACTTTGTCTGTTCATGGATATCGTGTGTACATAAATTGGATTAGGGATGCGCTAAGTTCGATACAATCTAACTCCAATTTAGTTGTACGCTTGTAGCGGTAGAGAATGAAAGAGCTACCATCGAAGCTTGGAGTCGAACAGTACTGAATATAATACATAAAACAAAAAGCTTAATATTTCTATGCAATCGTACTCTGTGCCTGTAAAAGCTAGCTGTTAGAAAGGCAATAGTAGCACGTTGATCTATGTAGCGAATAAGCTAGAGCGGAGATGTGTATGTAAAAACTGCTTAGACTTTTATTAGCAATAAAATTGTACGAAACTATACAGTCCTGGTGTATTTATTGAGTTCGTTGTATTTGATTGAAATGGTGTTGAAAGAAAAATAAAGTGAAACGTAGAACCAAAAATCGGGTCACATACAAACATTGAGAAATTGGGGATTGCCACTGTTTTCAGGATTATTTTGTACTGTTTATACTCTGAATCAAATTATGAGCAAATAAATTGTTTAAATGTTTCGTTTCTCTGAAAACAAAATTATGACGTTGGCTAAAATAATTTAATGTTGAGATTTGAAAACCCGTTTGCAGTTAAGGGTTATACTGTTACAAGTGCTGCCCTCTGCTGTGAAATTCGTAGCAACTGAATAGTTCACTTGTTTTCCGCCAGGTGTCACTGCTTCTCTGTTTACGAATGAGCGATATATGTGGGAGCGATGGAAAAATAGCGCGAAAACAAACGTCAAGCAACAATTTGTTGATTAGTTTTGTGCAGTCGGTTTCACGAGCCGTTTCTGTTATTTAATTTGTTTAGCTTTATACTGTTGGTTGTGTTGTGAATATATGATTAGGTGATAGTTAGTGCTTGCAATGGATCACTATCCGACAGAAGAGGAAGAATTCGAGCTGGTGTACGGCGATGACCTGGATGCGATGGACGATATGGATAGCGAGCCACCGGGTCCAACGAGTGCTCCTCCGGCTCCAAACACTCCTTCCGCCGGCCCGGAGCATCGTCTGGCAAGAGCACCGAGTGCTTGTTCAAATTATCGCACACCCGCCCAGCTGGGAACCATCGATGAAAGTCCACTCGCAAGTCCGGCGCTGTCGGTCATTACCCGAGGTAGCAGCACCGTTCACAAGCGTTTGTTCGATACACCGGAACCTTCGTCATCTAAGGGTGGCTATGGACGAGCCGCTTCGACTCCCTTTCCGACCGCTCCGCTCACGGAAGGAAACGCACTGCAAACTCTGCAGCAAATGGATGCAAATCCTCGAAAGCGGAGACTTGACGCATTGTTCGGCGATATACACGACATTGAGGAGGAACCGTATGAGGAGTACGTGTCGAACACGCAGAAGAAATCGAAAACTGAAGAAGAGCAAGACATGGAACTGATCGAGCAGATACTGGAAGCTCGTCGGAGATTTAATATGGTCGCGAATCCTTCTAAACCAACAATGCTTTCTCGGGCCGAAGCGTTGTACCGGTTTAGGATGGAGAATCTTTCAGACGAACCTCCAAAGTAGGTTGATTTTCACAGCTGCGATGTAATTGTATACCTAATGGGTAACGTTCCTCTCTACATCCACAGATGGCCATCGATGACGGTTCGACAGAACAACCGAATCGTCTACGTGCGGTTTCACTCGGAGGAGTTCGAAAAGAAGCAAATCGATGAACTGAACTGCATGGAGCATGGTTTTAACGGCCTCTTAGGGGCGGAAAAGGAACGCGTGTGGCGTGAGGCCAATGATATTGTAAGGTGACAACCTCAGCCTTATCCGAGACGCCATTTTTACCCGTTCCTATTGTATTTTTAGGTCACAAAAAGGTTAACGGAACCAACAAACACAATCAATGTACCGGCGGAGGAAGCACCAGAGATCATCATCCCAACCGAAAGTAGCGTCTTGTGGGTAGAAAAGTACCGACCCCGTCGGTACGTCGATCTGCTCTCCGACGAATCAACCAACCGTTCCCTGCTCCAATGGCTGAAGCTGTGGGACAAGGTGGTCTTCAATCGGGAGCCGAAAAAGCCGAAAGAAACCAAACTGCACCAGCAACAGCTGAGCAGCTTCAACAAGAAAACGGGTCGCTTCGAGTCGAAGGGTGGTTGGTTTAAGGGCGGTGGTCGTAAGCCCAGATCGACCCTCAACACCGACCTGGATGAAAATAAATGCCCGGTACAGAAGGTGGCACTACTTTGTGGGCCACCGGGACTTGGAAAAACCACCCTTGCTCACACGATTGCGCGGCATGCTGGCTATGTTGTGCGCGAAGTGAACGCGTCTGATGACCGTAGTCCGGACGCGTTTCGGTTGGTGCTGGAGAATAGCACGCAGATGAAATCGGTGCTGAACGAAGAGAAGCGTCCCAACTGTATCGTGCTGGATGAAATCGACGGGGCACCGGTGGCGGCGATTGAATTTTTGCTACGTTTCATCGGCGGAAATGCGACCGCGGGACAAAAAGCGGGTGGTAAAAAGGGTTCCGGCAAAGCGGGGCGAAATAAATTTATTTTGAAGCGACCGATCATTTGCATCTGCAATGATATGTATGCACCGGCGTTGCGGCAGCTGCGGCTGGCGGCCTTCGTGGTGAACTTCCCACCGACGGAATGCTCTCGTCTTGCGGAACGGTATGATAATTATTGCCACAGATGCACACGTAAGGCGAACACGATTCATACTAACCAAAATTATCCCCCATCTTTTAGCTTACTCACCATTGCGAAAAGGGAACATACAACGACCGATCTAACATCAATGTTGGCGCTCGCCGAGAAAACCGGCAATGATGTACGCGCGTGCCTCTCCATGCTGCAATTCTTCGCCTGCGCCAACAAACCAATCCGCCTAACCGATGTCCTGAAGTGCAACGTAGGCCAGAAGGACCGTCATAAGGGACTGTTCAGTATTTGGTCATCGATCTTTCAGGTAAAAGGCGACGCATGAGGAAGTTTATTGTCTACTTCTATTTCGACTATATTTCAAAACCCGGCGGAACCCGGTCATGAGCCTCAATTGGAGCGTTCTCCATTGCGGCCGAAAGCGAACGAATGGCTCGCCTGTGCCAATGTCAGGGCGTAAACCTTGAGTGGTGATGGGGTAGACGGTTCGATCACCTTCAATCCTGTCGCCTTTGACCAGCTCCGTTGGTCCGTTTCCGTGCTGCGGTTCACGCGGGTCTGAGTGCCCTGCGATTTGCCGCGATAGATTTGAGTCGCTTTCGGCAGCGCACGGCTCGATTCGAGCGTCTGCACGGACGACGTCCGCTTGGTGCGGAGATTTGCCAGCCGGATCGCTTCCCGTCGATAGTCCCACACGTTCCAGCGATATTCGCGATCGATGTTGCACGGCACCGGGTGCAGATCGGTCTGCACTTCCTGCTCGCACGTTGTGGTGATCTTCATCTGGAAGTCCTCGCTGCGGGGTGCATTGTACGAGGACTGTACCTTGTCAGCCATATTGAGCAGGCAGATGAGTTGTATTTTCTTTCGGGCCGTTTCGACAATTTTGTAGAAGTACCTGAAGATATTTGAGTGTGTCAATTGATTAGTGAGCTCGTTACCGCAACAGTATGTTGCAAGACAGTGCTACTTACTTATTGGGATCGTCATCGAAGAATACAACTGGCTCGGGAAAGTTAAACAGATAATGTTCCTTTTGCATCCGGCAGACTCCCATGTCGATGCTACCGGGCATCAGTAAGCCTTTCCCTTCGGCCAAATGCCACAGGCAGAACTTCAGCAGTTGTATCTGAAACGTGTTCGTGCAGGACCATACATTTTAATTGCATTTATACTGTATCAAGAAATATGTAATTGCTCCCTACTTGCCTGCATACTTTCTTCGAACGGAACTATCTCACAGCTTTTCGGTTCGGGCAGCGCGAGCCGTTTTGCCTTCACTTTGTTCAAACGATCCACGTCGGTCTGGATCTGGCTTTCTCCCAGTAAACGATAGGCAAGATCGTCGAAACTGAGGCACCGTTCTGTGAGGCTCGTCACCATGTTGCTGATTTGGTTCATCTCCGATAGGAGAAAGACAAAATTTTGAAACTGCAACCATACGCGGGTCAGCTCGGAAAATT
Source organism: Anopheles plumbeus (assembly GCA_034621735.1). Classification (NCBI taxonomy): domain Eukaryota; kingdom Metazoa; phylum Arthropoda; class Insecta; order Diptera; family Culicidae; genus Anopheles; species Anopheles plumbeus. The sequence continues at coordinate 15,902,410 of JAOEFI010000004.1, read as the reverse complement.
TAGGCTACAAAAAAAGGAAGGGCGTTATTTTTCTGTCGGTGGGCTTCCAGGTCGTTACAAAACTTACAAAAACCCGATCCGTCGGAATGGCCGTTCGGTACTGGACAGCCTCGTGGATGCGCAACAGTTTGGCCTCGTACTCCTGCTTGCAGCCGTCGATGGCGAGCTTCATCGTGGCCAGCTCGTCGATGAGCTTCCGCGTGTACACCTCGTGCTGGCGGTACATGACGAGCAGGTCCTTGATCGTCTCGAAGTCGTCCGAGGTGATGTTCTCCGGCAGTAGCGTTATGATGGAACGGTTGCGCAAATCGTACGCTATCGCGGCATTGAGGGCGCTCGTGAGCAGGTTCACCTTGTCCATGATTTCGCACAGCGTGATTTGGAGAATCGATTTCGTCGACTCGTGCGACTGGTCGATGATCTTCGGTACTGAATATGGAACGGACGAATGATACAGTTTAGCTACTTAGCAACAGAAGGTCAGCAGCTCGCCAGTACCGCAATACTTACGATCAGCCATTCCGTTGGCAGTGTTGCCAGAGTGCTTGTTGAATATGCGGATCCCGGCCACGATCTCCCGAATGTCCTTCAGCGCCATCAGTCGATCCTTCCGATCGAGCGTGACGAACTTTGCCTTGTCACTGCGCGACATGACCGAGTTCAGCGCCCGCATCGTCTCCGCTATGACGTCCTTGCACTCCGGGTTGCCCAAACCCATGTTCATCACGATGTCCAGGATGACCTTGTGGAAGATGTCATCCTGCTCGTCCTTCGTTATCACGTCGTGGTCGACGATCTCCTTCGTGAGCGGGAACGTTTTCGACTGCAGGTTGCGCGCGTGCTTCTCCACGATTTCGTCCTTGTCGAAGAAGTTGCCAAGAAAGTGGGCCTGCATCTTGAGCGTAATCAGCGCCGGCGAACGGTCATCGGCCAGGAGGGCGCAGCAGGCTTCGACGAAGTCGTCATGGTTGCGCCGGTCGGCGCTGAGCGTTTCCATGAACAGTTCGAACTTCGGATCGAGGCTGAGCAGATTCATGACGAAATGGACGAGCGGCCGGTCGTAGCGGACGTTGCGTCGTTCGCAGTTGCGAACGATCTCCTGCAGCAACGGTGCCAGGGCGGCATTTGGCTCGAGAAGGCGCACGTTTGGGGCGGCCATCAGTGCGGACATTTCGGCAGACGTTCCTTCTGCTTGGCGCTTCGTGCCACCGAAGAGATTCGCCTAAAGCTTCCACCTTTTCACGGAAAACGTTTGCTAGCGGAAACAGCCGGAAACGAAGCACTTGCCGTTCCCGGTTATCGTCCGACACTGAACCAATGTTTTATCGGTAGCCAAGGTTAGGGCCTACGAGGGAATTTTCATGGTTTCGCATGGCATTGATATATGCCGTCGTTGCTACGGAGGCACACGTCCGTGTGCGGTTGCTATGCAATGTTGTTTATGAAAACGGGAGCCTACCTCGCTCCTTCGCATGTTCACTGTTGCACCGCAAACAAAACCCGACCAACACGAGGGTAATATTGATGGAAATGAAACATTTTCCGGGAAATCGTTTCGTGCTTGCAGTTCATTACCCGCTGCTTGTATGAATGTGAATACGATGGCCTACTTCAGAGGTACAACAAGTGCCAATCAATGGAATCATAAATCAGAAAAGTATGACTATTGCTCCGTTGTCAATCCGCGGTGAGAAGTGAAATGAATAGTTGAGTACATGATTTCGAACGATGCCCATACTTTATTATGATTATGGGGTTTCCTAAACGCTCTTGCTCATATTTATCATACCCGCTATGAAATACATTCATCAGACGATTTTTTATGTTCATCGAACGGACTTGGATAGCATATCGACTAATTGACATTTATGTACACGGTTCATTCGTTACGTGGGGATGAAACGAATGGTGGAAGCGTAAAGGGATCTTACGTTCTTCTTTCATCCTTCCTTTGCAGATACAACGACCTAAGAAAACCCTCAACGAGGATCCCAACTCGACACTGGCGGAAATCGTCACCCTCACCGACATGTCGGCGACGACGCGGATGTCGAACGTGCTCGATGTGATCACTACGGCTGGCGACTACGAGCGGCTCGCGCAGGGCGTGTACGAAAACTACCTCCACCAGAAGATGCCCGACGCGGACATGTGCGGCGTGGCGGAGGCCACCGAATGGTTCTGCTTCAACGATCGGCTGCAGCGCAAGTTAAACCAGCTGCAGAACTACGCCATCTATCCGTACCTGTCGTACGCGTTCGTCATGTGGCACTATCTGTTCGCTACCCTGTCCTGGCCGAAAATCAATTTTCCCAGCAAAGGATACGAGGTAGGTGTCGTGAAGCCACATGAGGGTGGTGTTTTTTTGTTGTCGGTTATATTCTTTGTTATTTCGTTCTTCAATATTGCGTCAGATAAAATTTGTGCCAGTTTCGCGGAGAAAGATGTACAGTTGGTACACAAGGACCGTACGCGCAATACTTTCCACTTTGTGTTAAAAGTATCTACTCGCTTTCATCGTCCCTTCTCTGCAAACCGTTTTTTTTTTCAAACAACCTCGACCGTGGTGTTGGATGGCATATTACTTTACTTTCTCGCTGGTACACACTGCGTTAATAATCGTTTTGTCGTTAGTGTTTTATTAATTACTCTCGGTCGTTATGATTCCTGCTGGAACTGAATGGTTTGTTTGGCGCATTCGCTATGTTCCAGGGAAAAGGATGCAATCTAAATAGGAATCTCTAATTTCGTATGGCAACATCTGAAGAGTGTTGCGCACACAAGACATCGCTATAACGGTGGGATTGCGAATACATTAAACGGTCAAAATTACGTTAGAAGGAATCTGTGGTCATCAACTAGTCAACTCAGTCAAAGTAAATTCCACCAATCGGATTTTTAGCGACCGTGAAAACTATTTCTCGTGTATAGTTTTTATTCTAGAAGTGTTGACTTTCGTATTTAACATTTACGGCATTTTGTTCCTGAGATCGCCTAAGAAATTATCATCGATTTTATTTAGTTGGCAAGTAGTTTTGGCCAACAATTTTTGACCATATCCGACAATCCGCCAGTGCACAAAAACTCTTATCATTTGGTCAAATTCTAACGAGCTGCTGAAAAAACACTCCACGTTCCTTACCTCAATTGCGCGGTGTCAATTGAAGCCATTCCAGCAGGGACTACTTCAGCACCACCCTGCAACACTATAGGCATCCACAACGCTTCCCCGGAGCTATTCGTTATTACGGTCACGGCGTGATTGAGCTTTTCATCCCGAGAGGACACACCGTCGTCACGTTTGCCAACGTCCGCTAGGTGATGCTTCCCGCATGAAGCATACCGCCCGGAGGCATACCGCTCGGGTCTCCACGTACGACGTACATGGCGCTAAAAAATGCGGTCCGCTGCGAAACCAAGGTCCTTCACTGGATCCGTCCCGACCGGGCTGCTGGTTAATAGAATACACACAGTTTAAACATAATTTACACCATTTTAAATAATTCTTTTTGTACTACGACTCCCTTGTAGAAGCGACGGTGCAAGATGGGGGGTCTGCATGGGGAGCCATTCTCGCCCGTTCGCCCGCGGCGGTATGAACGGCCGCATAGCAACAACACCGTGCGGAGCGATGATGTTGACACGGGAAATAGCTCGAAGAATGCGAAACCCCTAAGCTGCAGGGGACGGTGCCACTGCTGGTGGCTTTATAATTTGCATGTGCATTCAAGCCCCAGGCCAGGTCTTCCTGCAGTGCTGCAGTGCTGTTGCGCTGGCCGTCTCTGAGCCGCCCCGTACGGGGGCGAGTTTTCCTGTGAAGAGATAATTAGAAAACCCCGAACCCAAGTCTTCGTACGTGGATAAGTAAATAACGGTTATAATGCGGTTTTCCCCACCCCAAAACCCCGCTACCGTGCGTTTTCCCCCCGTCATGTATCTTCGGTGGGGATTTGTTAGTTTGGGCTTAGGGCTGGTCTGGTCTCATTGCATTTCCCTCATCCCCAGCACTCGCCCCGCTTCGTGTGACATTTTTCCCTGAACGCTAGAGGATCGTGGATGTATCCCTTCCTTTCCCTAATTGAGCTCATAATCGTGTAGCAGCGTGGCGAACCGGTAACCTTTCGCGACGAGTACACCACACTTACTCCTTCAGTTTGTCAAGATAGCGTGGTTTTTTTTTTGAGGTTTTTTTAGAAAGGACAATTTTCCTGTGCTAAAACTCATCAAACGCCTTTTAGTTCCATTATTTCGGTGCCTTTTTGGAGGAGCTGGTATTTTAATGAGCTCTCCCCGGTTGGGAGCAACTTCACAAAAACCCACTCTTGGGTTCATCCACGCGTCGGACAAGATGGTGTCGGACGACAAGATGGTACTCAAGGGTGTAGAGAAAAGGTTTATGTTCGTACTACGTTACCCCGTATATATGGCGTACTTTTTTTTCTATCATGGGTGCACTCTAAAACGCTCCGAAACAAAATTTAAACACACAAAAAACAAGAGAGAATCAAATTGAATGAAATAAAACATCTTCGATGTACGGCATCTCCGCCACCATCTCTGTAAAGGATTGGATTTATGTATTCTGCTTCGCTTTTGTTTTCTTCGTTGTTTTTGGGTGGAAAAAGGAAATTAATCCCCACTCGAATCTCGGCCGGGGCTTGACGTTCGGCAGGCCGTCCCGTTCCGTTCCGTTAGCGGAAGGGGGGATCGGGCGTGTTGGAGTGGTAGTGGCAGAACGGTGGGGGAAACAGGCAAGAATCCTTCCGCGCTAGGAGGGACGAATAAAAGAAATCTATTTGGCCCGCAGGTCCCCGTTATGGAGAAAACGAACGCGGGCCGGTTGAGACCCTTTCGCGGATGAAGTTTGGCGAGTGTTTTCATGAAATGATTTTATTAATTATTCAATATTCATTTACCCTAGGTTGTGTTTTTTTTCCTTCCGTCCACGGCGAGGGTGAATTTGAGACCAGCTATAAAAAGAAAAGAAAAAAGTATCGGATGGGCTCAGAAATGTGCCTGCGATGAAAAGGATGTAGAGTTTTTCTCACAGATTTCCATTTGTTGATTTTTTTATTGTTTGCTTGTTTATGCTCCTTCATGCTCGGAAGGATGCGCTCGGCCTATTCGGGCGCGGATCAGAGGGGCTTAAGCAAAATTGCGTTGGAAGATTTATATAATTTTCCTTTTTCCTGCGCCTTTGATTACGTTTCAGAGTTTGATGTGTTTTTCTTGCAAATTTCACTTTTGTTTTCCCGTTCCGCTGTAGGCTTAGGTTTCCATTTCCATTTCTGGATTAATTAGTTGTTGTTGCTTTTTTTGTTTGTGGGTTACGATATTTCGGATAAAAAACGGGGCTCAAATCTTCGGATGTAAGATTCGTTTTAATGTTTTTCGCTAAACAATTCCATTCTCTATTCTACTAGCACGCGCAAAAGCTGGCCGGCACGAAGCTTATCCTTGCTGGGCTGCGGAAAGGATTGTCGGCCCAATTGAAGGGCATCGGCGAGGGCTCGCGTGTTCTGATCGATACCGTGCCAATGCTGAAGCGTGTCATCAATCCATCGTTGCGCTCCGTCTCGTTGCAGTTGCTTACGCAGAAGTGAGTATGTTTCAGCAAATCGTCCTTCAAAACCCCTATGATGTGTGATATTTCCGTTCTTTTAGGGAAAAGTCTGACCTGACGCACACGGTGGAAGTGATGGCCGATTTTGGGCTGAACTACATACAGCTCAAAACCCCCGAGGGCACATACCAGTACCAGCTGAACCCGGATCTCGATCAACTGTGCCACTTCAACGGTGCGTCGACACAAAGTTCGACCTACTTCGGCAAACAGATCGTGGCGCGCGAAGTTGAGCTGGAGCAGATGCGGCGGGCACAGCCGAAAATGACCGGACCCGGTAGTGCCGCTGGCACGCGGCCGGCATTCAATGGAAAACCGAGTCGGTTCAAGGAGAACGCAGCGCCCGGCGGGCTGTTCGGCAAGGGTAAGCCTAAGGACGGGCAGCGGGCGCCGGCCGAGCTGCCGAATCATCTCCGCACGCTGAAACCGAAGCAACTTGTGCAGAAAACGAAGCAAGTGGTAAGTGTAAGCTCATTTCGTTGCATAACCATTCGAAAATTCGAATCGAACAGTTGCGCCACCCGCTGTGGAGGAGGAGGGCCGGGGGAAAATATTATCCAATAGCATACCGGCGGTGCCGGCGATGGGAAAAACAAAAGAAGCCTGCCAAATCTATTACCTGGTTCGATTTATATGGAAAAGATGATTGGAAATTGAGCCAACAATCAATCTAGAGTCGGGCGCACGGTTCGTTCGTTCGTTCCTTCCAGGATCCAGGTCCTTCCATACAGACTTCGACAATGAGATCGAAATCAACCGATTTTTCGCAATTTGGCAGCGTATGAAAATTTGACGATTCATATTGTTTGATGACGCTGATGAAGTTTTTCGTCGAAACCATTTCGTTTTTTCCCCATTTAGTTTTTTGGTATTTATTCAACTTTTGTGGAATGTCATAAGGCTTGTGTTGCGGGAATATTTTTTTTCGTTTCAGATTATGTTGAACGTATGTTACATTACTGTTCTGTTTACAATGAAATCTCAATGCATCAATGCATTAATTCGCGAGCGTGTCCTACACTAAAATCGCGCTGTGAAGAAGAATCGTCTTGGAGCACTCCATTCCAGTACATTCCAGGCTTCCATACTTCCCGATGGATGTATCGCATTTCTATTACCATACATTGATTGATTATTCTATCACATTTTGCCTTCAATGCAAGCAACTCGTCTGGTTGTTGTTATCCGTTGACGGCGTCTCGTTATCCTTCATCGTCTGTTTCATCGTTCCGTGTACACATGGCGAATACTCCTTGTCATACTTGATGGATACTGTTCCTCCTCGCAGTCAGTTTGTCTGTGTCGCGATGTTATTTGTCCAATTTGTGTGCCTACATTCAACACATAATACGGCCGAGTATTTTAAGAACAACGAGAATGGATCCTCAAACTAACCGTACGTGTGCCGCTCACGGTTATTTTTATTTCGTTCTTCCATTTCGCCATAAGATTACCCCGACTTTGTTTACCTTTCACGATGAGTTTCGCGAAGAATACACCTGCTCAGTGGCATTACCTGCATAAAAGTATTCAAATATTATTTTCAATTTTCATACAATTTCGCGCTCAATATTGATTCCAATTTCCAGTGCCCTCCAAAGTCTTATACCTCCCGCCTCTATCACGCGAAACGTATAACGCCGATCGCGCTCTATCGATTCAGGTCGTTGAATTTTTTGGCCAAGCAAACAATCAACCGAGCGAAGCGACGGTACACTGTCGCCATCTTACCGGTTTTTCGTGGAAGGCAGTTCCTACGGAGAAGGCTGGATCGCGGATATAATGGATCGAGGAACGAGGGAAGAACAAGTTTCTCCCGGTAGTTTGCCAATTTAAGTTAGCGAACGCGCGGGGATTGTGATTTTTCTCTCCCAGGCAAGATCCGATGATAGTGGCACCCGGGATTGGGTTTTCTTGCTCCCGCTCTTTTTTTTTTCTTCTCTTTCTTCTTGCCCCGTTTCCCGGAGTACCCGATTCGAACCGATTTTTCCTCGCAAAATCCCATCAATATTTCCCGAGTCGCCGGCGGGGGTGTGCCGACACAAACTTACCGACCGGGAGTGAAGGGTCAGACGGGAACAAGTGGGGAGCGACGGAGGGGGGAATCCACTTTTCTCCCCTGTGTTGTTGCTGCACGAGCCGAAAATAAAAACGAGCCACTTGCTGGTGGGGTTGGTGGGTGAGTGGGTACGGTTGCCCTCTGTATGTGTGTGATGTTGCAAAATAAATAAAATAAAACATTCAATATAGCGAAGCATAAGTGTGACGGCACCCATCCCCCCTCCCCCCACCATCGGGAAGGATGGTGTTATGGGCGTTTGGTTGGGGGAATTAGGATCGATCAACAATCCAGCCAGTTGCCCCGGCCCCGGATGGTGGAAGCCCGAAAAAGTAGGAGTGTATTGCAGCATCCTTGTATGGCGGGTGGCCCCCTATTCGAAGGTGGTGTTCTCTGTGTTCGAGGAAACGAGGGATGAAAAATTGTAGACAATTTTCGATACATTTGCGTCCCTCCCCGGGCGGGCGACGTAGTTATTTCTACTCTCCACTTTCGATTGGATGAGAACCACCTCCACTCGCACCAAAAAAAAAAAAAAAAACGGAATAAAAGGAATCATCGTACTTGTAAGCAATCCTTTGCCTGCCTGCGCTTCCGCTGCACGAAGCAGAACTCCATTTGAAGTACGGTGCCAAAAAGCGCACCCGCAGACAGAGACCAGCAGCACCGGGTGGGAGTAGCAACGGGAACCGGAGCGGGAGTGTGGGATTTGGAAGTGGGAAAAGATAATTTAGAGTTATGCCATCAAGGATCAATTTGAGATGTATTTTTTTATTATTCAGATTGATCGCATCGCATTTCTCGTCGGCGTACCGTCGTGTTTGGTGTGTTGGCTGGCGAACCATTTTTCCCCCGTCTCTCTGGCCAAGATATGGCTTTATCATGCTATCACGTATCACTCACGGCGCCTCTTGCCTACCGCTGGATTGATATGCAGAAGAAAGTGTTCTTTTTTTGTGTCCTGCGTCTTAGAAAGGGTTGTTATTTATGGTGACTTTTCGAAAACCGAAAGACGCTTTCGTAATCATCTCCTCGAGATCTTGGTTTAGCCAAAGTGAGTTTGTGCTGGAGTTCTCTTCTCGTGCTGCTGCCTGTCTATTATGATTCCTAAATCATTGTATAAAGATGAAACCTATAGTTTTGTGCATTGTGTCCTAAAAATATGTTCCGAGGGGAAATTGGTGAAATTGTTTCACGAAGTATTATGGGTCGTTAGATCACTAGATCGTTAGAATTGAATGAAAAATCGCTTGATAGTGTTTGTGGCTTTGGTGAATAATGTTTTGGTGAACTGATGATGGTTGTAGACATGCCATTACCCTGAGAGCAAAATCGGTTTGACTAGACCACCATTTTTGTCTGCCCGTATCAACTTGTGACTAAAGTTCATCTCCACGAACATGATTTGAATGTGAATTAAGCTATTTCGCTCATAAATATTCAATTATCTGCCCCATTGTCCACGCCCCTGCTCGCACTCGCTCGTGGATCCCGGTATAGTGTAATTGCTGCGTCCGCAACTAAAAGGATTGATTATCGTTGATTGTTGATTTATCGTTTATCTTGCAGATTCCGACCGCCTTCTCTTGCGTCGATTTCGATCCGCTAACATTGACGGCGAGATGAAGTGAGGTTTTTCTTCCGCCCTGGAGACGGCGGGGAGATAATGCATAAAATCATTTGCTGCTGCTCCCGCTTCCGCCGTCCGGTGGTCGCCGGAGCCGCCCGTCGGTTCGTTTACATGCGCTTGCCAACACTCTAACCCCAAATCGGACCGCCCGGACCGGATACCATTAGAGGATTTATTATTTGCCAGTGACCCAATCACCGCGCGGCACACGGGAGCCGTGTCTCTCTGTGGGCCGGAGAAAAATGGTACCGATCAGGGTCAGTGTCTGCTCGCACCGCAAAACCTGGCACCGGAAGGGCCCCGGGATAAAGGAAGCGTTTGCGTTTGCTGAATGCTTAATAAAAATAAGATCATTTGGAGTTCGGGAAGAGGAGGAAGGGGCAGAGTGGCCTGGTGGCGTGGAATGGACCGGAATGGACGTGCTCTGCGGGATTGTTTAGCATAGCAGGAGGAACGGGGGGTTTCTTTTTTTCTTTTTGCTTCCGCTTCCTACTTTTATTTTTTGGCAACCTCCTCGTAGCGGTCGCACAGAAAGGATCCAGCACCGGGAGTCAACTGCGCGGGTCGCAAACGTAATCGTTCCTCCGTGAAGATAGAGAATATTATATTATTCGCCGGCACTACTATCATGGAAGCCCCGGCCCGTCCTCTAACCCGGCGATTTCCCGCCGTTTTTCCCAAGAACTTCCACCACCCGCTGGGGTTCACTTAGCACTTCACTCCTCGGAGAGGGCGTTAGTGTTGGTTCCAGTTTTCTAGTTCGGAGCACAGAATGGCACAGCGTTTTCCTGCCCACGACGTTCGCAGCAATCGCCCAAGTGTTTGTGCAGCGGACGGTCCAGTGCAAAAACGATCCAAAAGAAGGTCCATCGTCCGTGGAACGTAAATCTTCCAGTGTCCACGTCCGGTGTTTTTTTCGGGCGGCGCAGGGGGTTGCCGTCGGTGCCTCGGAAGTGTTCGGGTCGGGTTGGTCCGGTTGTAAGATGGTTTCAGAAATGCAATGGTGTTAGAATTGTTTAGGATGCTTTGATACGTGTAATCACATGTACAGCAATGTCTCTTTTTGAGGGAATAGCGTATAGGGTGGTTTTGCTGCCTGCATGCATGAGTTTGTCTTTGGGAACCTTTTGTATCTGTTGAGTAAAGTATCTTTTATTTATCGTATATGTAATAGCTACAGATGAGATATGAAAGGTATGATCCAGGACAAAATGGCGTCTAAAACAAAGTAGGCATATAATGCATGTGAATAATTTCCTTGACTACTTAAATAATTTGGCATTTGTTGATGTATTTCTCCGCAATTCGAGAACATTCTGCAGCAAAACGATGACTGTAATTCCTAACCCTAGGCAGCTAATGCTTTTTATGGTCATTTGGTTTGCAGGGGGCCTCAAGAAATAAACATCAACTCAATCGATCGTTAAACCATATGAATCCGGGTGGCGTTAGCGAGAAGAAAGATGGTGCCGTGTGCTGCTGGTGCGGGAATGGTCATATTTCTTACCGTTCCCGTTGAACGATACACTTGATGTTAGATCCATTTTCATCGCTAAGATCGCTGCCCTCGGTAGAGAAGAGACAGAGAGAGAGAGGGAGAGAGTGAGCCATAAAGAGGCAATAAAAGTAATCATCCTTTCTTGCTGCTTGGACTTCCGTTTAGCAGGATTTTTCTGCTGCTCCTTCCTGCCGCACGCTTCAAGCACCGGTGGTCAGAGGGTTGGGTCCTCGTCCGCTTCGTACCCCGGTTCTTTCGGGCCCACTCGCTGACCGGAAGTCGTCGGTGCTTCGCTGTGTGCGAAAAAGACCACCACGGACCGGACCATTCGACTCCGCTGGTCTGCTCAAATCACGCAACATGTGGATGAGCGGGGAGGTGGCAGGAGTGTGGCGGGCGGTACGGAAAAAGGAAAGCAGGACGAGTGCGAATAATAACACAGCCGCCACAAGAAGAACCGCGCCACACGGGGAAGAGCCGAACATTCCGTTCGACGTAATTCAGTGTGTTAAACAATTTTCCGACTGACGGAAACCCAAACGAAGGGAAATTCGGTTGATTTATTTTTATTGCATCTTAACGATGTAGATAAGGCGGAGGGGATGATTTCCTACACGCTAGATACGTTTCAAGCCAGGGCCAGGGGAAAAATAAACCTCAACAGTTAGGATGAATGGGTTTTAGTAAGTGGAGAATTGATTACTTTTTATTTAGTACTTACGAAACGTTCTGTTTCAAGTTGCTTTCCATGCTGGGCAATGTAACTTATACTGGGTTTCGTTAATGTTTGAAAGGGAGGAACTGCAGGTTTGAAGAACATAGAAGGTTTTCTATATAATAACTTATGGCAGTTGAAGTTTTCTTCGTGGGCTACTTTTTTTTTAAATTGAGTTATTGAGCAACGAGTTTTTGTGTATAGAAAAATATTGATTTTTTTATTTCAAGTGGTCTGGGTATGTTTTGCCGTTGATACTGTTTAAAGTATCAAACAATCCATTTCTTATACACAACACCTTCATTAACGCAACGCGTTTGCAATAACGAATGAGATTTCGTCCAATTTTTGGTCCCTTAAAGTTTGTTTTCCGTCAAATTGTTAGAGGCAAGGATAGAAAAACGAAAAACATTGTGCCATTCATTGATTGGAGTCATGGCATTTATCATGTTTAAGTTCAAATTGTATGTCATTTTACGGTAACTTACTTCAATCCCTCCCCGCGGGAGATAAAGGACACCGAAGGACAACCAGACAGCACGACGGACCGTACGGGTCAGCCATTTCGGTTCGGCCATTGTCTCGTGTGTCCGGTTTCCCCCGGGGCGGGTGGATGTTTTTCATGTGTTGGATTCTTTTTTCCTCTTTCCTTCCCAATATCCTTTCGCCGAATTGTAATACGGGATGCGGACACCGGAGGATGTGCTGGCCTTTTGCTTCTCGATTTGCAATTTTTCTCAATCCTTTTCGCGTCCTTTGCTTCTGTTCTCCTCCTTTGTGTTTCGTACAGGTTTCGAAGGACTTTTTCGGCCGCATCTGCACGAAGGAAACGGCGCTGTCGGTGAAGGAGGGTAAGTTTTATGTGTGACAAATCAAATTGTTTATGTGTCTGGAGATGGCCACCGGGGAGAGATAGCGAACCATGAGGGGTCAAAGTTTACATTTGCCGTTTGATCCTTGAGTCCTTGATCCTTGCTTTAAGATATATTTGTGGAAAAGAGATAAGCTCTTTTCGATTGTTATTTTTTATTTGATTTGTTTGTTTTTCGCTCATACGACTCATACTCCTTTTTTCTTTTCATTCTTATATACTGTCTGGATGTACTATTTATTTTATGATGTAGTAGTTAACTAATCTCAGTTCGCAGATTTTTGGTGGTAGAGCTTTGGTAGAAAACGTTATGGAAAAATGACCCAAGTATTTGATCACTTTCTTGGGGATTGGTGATATAAACATAAGAACTTCCCAATGTATTCCTGATCATATTTGTCTTTCTTAGGTGGAACCGATGCAATTGTCAAAAGCCCCATCTGGTATCGGTACAAGGAAGGATTTAACAATGCCGTGCGGAAGGATGTAACTCTACAAGATCTTATGTGAATGACGAGCGGCGAAGGTTGTTCTGGAAGCCGAAGAAACCCCACATTAATCGTCGAACGCGTGTGATATTCGTTTGCGGGTTTGACAAACTATTTAAATAAAAAGTTCTTTCAGAACAGATAAAATGTAACGTTAAACATCGATTGTTTCTTTCCGCTTCGTCTATTGTTGATATAAAATGACGAAAGAATGGATGAAGCTGACACGATCAAGTTTGGTTATTTCATTTTTATTATTGTTTACTTTACTTTTATTGAACCTGGAAAAGAAACGAATGGCGCCGGGGACACATTCTTTTCCCCCTAAAACACAGTACAGCGGTGTACTGGTTGTTGACATTTACAAAAGCACCTCCGATTGTTTGCATTTGTATGGTGCTACTCTACTTATTATGGGCTGAGTGAGTAAACGAAATTATTTCTTACCACCAACGGAATCGCTTGTACTTTCTGCTACTACTTTCACAAAGCTATTTTACATCTCTTCTCTTCTTGAAGTTTCTGCCAGAGCCGCAACGTTTGCTGTATCATATATGCTTTCAGTAAGGTTATTGTTTATCGGGCGATATTTTTAGTAAAATTACACTACATTTACCAACTATCGAAGAAATGCTCACGAAAAGATCACATTCTACTCGGGGCTAAACTATTCCGCTACATTACGGCGCCTTAAGATGGCACAGTGGAATAGTGCAAGTTATTTCCCACCCGGGTTGGGGGAGCGAACGAGTCGAGTAAATTGTTATATATTTATTATCGGGAAACTTTTCGTTTATTGCTGAAGAATACTGAGAGGAGACCGTTTATACAGGGGTTGCTTTTGCGGTAGATTTCGTTATCACTATCGTTTAAATTGTGCTTGTTAGCGTTCAGTTCTACATATATTTGTTTTTATTTGTTAGCTTTATCTTGTGTGGATTATATTGGAGTGTATTACGTTTTCATCGTCCGATACGGTACCCGACGTTTCGAGTCGTTTCGAAGTATTAACAACATATGTTACTAAGTGTGCTGCTGTCCTATTTGCAGTCCAAACGAAAGTACTGTTCGATGGAATGACAGTTTTATCGATTGCCTTTACTTGAACTAAGCACGAATGATTTTTGTCCCTCCTGCAATTCTTTTATTGAATTTAACTTTACCCTCCAAAACATGCTATCCTATACCGCATTGTACGAGTATTATATGATTTCCAAACCTCAAGTTCTTTGATTTTTCTCCCCAGCACGTGGGCGCTTTACGGAAACGGAAGTTCGTAGACATTCGTGTTCACATTTTATTTCCACTAGTTATGTACATTACCTAAAAGAATTAACGTAGCGAACATCCTGCGTCCTGCATATCGATTTAGATTTTAGTGCTTTCTAGAATAGATACACCACCGTTCGAATGGGTTTCCCGAACCGTTCTATTCGTTTGAGTCCGGCTTCTCGGTGCCATTGATGGCGTGCGATCGAGGTGACGAATCGGAATGCAGTCCCGTGCTGCCGGCTATCCCGGACGGACTATGGCTGCTACTGTTGGTGGCGTGGTTGTTGCTGCTGCTACTAATGCTGTTGTTGCCGCTAGAGTTACTGCTGCTGCTGCTGCTGCTGGTAACACTGTGATGCATGCTCGCCAGATGGCCACCAAGATGGTGGACACCGGCCGCCGCCGCCGCTGCCGCCAGATGATGATGATGGTGATGGTGGTGCATCGACAGATCGCTGATGAAGTCGGAAGGCTTCCGGCCGGCACTGCTGAGGGCCGAGTGGAGCGAGAGCGGTGGCAGATGGAAGCCGGGGAAAGCGAGCCCGGCGGCGGCCGCGGCCTGCAGGGAGTGTAGCAGGGCGGCCGAGTGCTCCTGTGCCTTACGGCGCAACTCGGCGACGGAGGACGACCGTGGGTCGGGCAGGCCGCTACTGGCGACGGAGTTCGTTATCGAGGCGAGCCCCGACGAGGAGCCGATGGCAGAGGATGGCGATGACGAGGTGCACGTCGGTGAGGACGCGGGTCCGCTGGTGGTGGGGGCTTTCACCGGGCAGCATGAGCACAGACCGGGGAATGCGGCTATGGTAGGAGACGGAGAAGGAAAATAGGGAAACATATGTTGTAGAGATTTACAATTATCCTTTGAGTTTGAAGTAACGTACATTTTCAAGACATAATTCACTTAAACTT
>JAOEFI010000004.1:15839603-15860710 GCA_034621735.1 Anopheles plumbeus | reverse complement strand
GGGGGGGGTTGGGGGGAAGAAGATTTACTGGCGTACACGGAGTTCTTGTTCGGAGTTGAAGTCACTGACTGACTGGTGGTAGGCACGTGGCGCGATTCAAGTACCGGTGAGCTGCCATTTTCCACCCGAGAACAAAAGCCGCGCGCATGACACGGAAAAACAAAACGGGTCGAACAAAGCAAAACAAACAAACACACCGGGAGTTGGCGTATTTCGTTGAAAAACGGTGCTCGGGCGGAAACATATTTTCACACGGTTTTTATTCATGATTTCGAGGGAAAACAATGCTGCATAAATGGCTTAACTAATAAGAAATAAATTTGCATTTGTGAAAGAAGTTTAAAGCCCCCCGTCAGTCAGTCAAACGCCAAGCTTTTTATTCATGAATTTTCAAATTCAAGTGGCACGGGCCCAAAGAGAGAGAGTTCGACGAAAAAAAAGGAATCGTTTTTCTCAAAATTTGTGATAAGTTACACAAATTTTTGATAAAATACACAAATGGTTTGCAATGGAACACTCACCTCTCGGCGAAGCTGCCGAAGATGCTGTGGTTGCTGAAGCTGGGCGTCGTTGTGACCGTGGACATGCCCGCGATGGAGCTGCTGCTGCTGGCGACGTGGTTCGGCGAGCCGGCGGGTGGTGTGCGCGACGTGGTCGTGAGCGAAATCGGTCCACCGACCTCGATCGGGGAGTCGGCCGAGGCGGACGGTGCGGGGCTGGGCGCGGAGTACTGACCAAACCTGCGGCAAATCAGAAGAAGGGATTCCGTTGAACAACATTTATCGCATCCTTTGGCGGCAGCTGACAAATGAGCCTAAATGTAGGCAAAACGTTTCGCAAGAGTTTCACAATTGAGTTAATAAACAAAGTTTTCAAATTGATGTTCAAATTAAAATATCCTTTTTAAAGTCGGTACACGTTCTTGTAAACGACTTGGTCTGACTACTGATGGAAGCTGGATTAAACTAATGCTAGTATTCATCCACATAAGAATCAGAAGGTCCTTGTCTGATCGAAGGACCTTTTCAGCAAACCATTTGTATTGGGAATCCCCATAGAATCCCCATAGGTGACATAGAACCATGGCCCATCGATACTTACTTGAACCCTGGCGACGGTGTTCCAGCACTGTTGGAAGCGGACTGCGACAACGAGTGGGCCGAGTTGAGCTGAGTCGACGAGCTCGGCCGTTCCGGTTCCGAGTCGAGCCGTGGACTCATCGGGGGCACACTCGAGCTCCGCATGTCATCGTCGTCGGCGTCCCCGGTGATGTCCGGACTGGAGTCACGACTGTCCGTATCGAGCTAGAGTGAAAAAAAAAACCACGGAATGACAATCAGAATGCATGACCCAAAATGTGACTGCGACGAACGTAAGGATCGCCAGTGTCTAAGATTGCGCTCAAGAAAGGATCTATAATATCCCACGTGTGTGCGATATCCCACCCCGGGGGGACAAAAACCACCTCACCTTGTCGCTCATCAGCTGCGAATCGGCCCCATCGGGTCCTCCGCTACCGCCCCGCTTGCGCTGTTCCTCCTTCAGCCGTTCGGCTTTGCGCCACTTGGCGCGCCGGTTCTGGAACCAGACCTGCAATCAAGAGAGCGCGTCGAGAACGCGCCAGTCGGAATTAGATTTGCTGCCAAATTGGAATGCTGCCTCCTTTCGTTCCTTTGCCGGGGGTGCCCGTTTAGACTGCGGGTGGTGAAGGATCCACATCTTACGAGCGTATATCTTGTTAGTAGCAAATTTCGTATTTTCGGATATATTTTTTTGTGTGTGTTCCCATTTTCATTCGAACTTCATCTCCGGACGTCGGTCGTCGAATGAACGCAGACCCTCCAGCGGCACCGGTCGATTCGGGTTTGCTCCTCTCCTTTGATTCGTTTGCTCTCTTTACCAAATCAGAAGCTTAAATAACGAACCAAATTCAATTCCCCAACTTCCTGCCCGCCGTTCCGTGCCGGGCCCGCCGCCGTACTTTGAAATCAAATTCACTTTGGTCCTAAATGAAGTCCTGCGACGAGGGACCTCCTTCGGGTCCCGTCTGGTTCCCTTCCCACGTGCACGTTCTATCCTGCGCACTTTGACACAGTTTCAGTCGTCCGCGGGGCCCGCCCCGTGAACCAATGGAGCAGCGAGGGTCCGGGCCCGGGGGCCGGGGGGCCGAACGTGCAATAAGTGAACGAAATTGGCTGATTGAATTCGAAATGTTATACACACACTCGGCTCCCAGTGGTGGGTTTTGCGTTGCTGCAGGGGCAGAAAGGGCCACCCAGGCGACGTGTTCGGTCTTTCGGTGCTTGAGTTGGCAAAGGTTCGCCGCCGGTTTTTCTTCGTTCGTCTATTCCCCACCCGGGACAAAGTTCTGCATCATTTTTCCGAGACCTTTCCATTTTTCTTTCTTTCTTTTTTGGCTCATAGCGGGAAGGCGGAAACATGCCGGGATGGGTTTGGATGGCGGAAGCGAACCCCCGTCGCGTGTGTGTTGGTGTGGTCTTCTCCATTTTGCTTGCCGTGCACATGCGCCTTAAGAAGCTTGTCTCAAGATGTGTGTGTGTGTTTTAGTGTACTGCATGTGATTCAATCCCGTTACCCATCCCCCAAGAATCCTTACAAGTTGGATAAGGGTTGGGGGGGGGGGGGGTGTATTTTATTTCCTACTCTTTTATTCCGTCTCCTTACATTCTCTCGCTCGCTCGACGACGACGCATGCATGACTCCTGCGCAGGCTACAGTCGGTGGGCCCCCTCCACACGGCTCCTTTCTATTCTTAACGGTAATGGATAGCAATGAAATTAATTTTCCCAAACGGGAATCATCATGGCGCTGGAGATTTCCTAGGGATTTTGTTTTTCCGAAAATGGAGGAATTGTAGTTTTTTTCCAATGTTAATTTGAAGTTAAATCGATGGAATTAAATTAATTGAGTTTGCGGTTGCTGGAAAAGTGGAAGTATTCGATTGATCTTAATTAGATGAAATTCGTATCCAAAACATGGAAATAATATTTCTGGTGTAAGCCGTGCATGTATGCATTTCTATTCAGTTTTTCATCAAAATGAAATAGAATAAATCAATCGAGTTTAATGACTTCAATATTTGAATGAATATATCATACTCTAAGACAAGTTGAATTTTCCATATACTCCTTACTAGCTGGAGTATGTTGTTTAGTATGATTAATAATAAATGAAGTAGAGAAATAAAATTAAAATTCACTCTACAATTTAATTGTCTTCACTACATCACTCGGAATGTTCCTGCTGAGTGAAATTCAGTGCGAATCGAAATAAACCCACCGATGGCACACGGACACAATTTCCACCGAATGAATCACATTCTGAGCGAATCCCGCCGAGACCCTAATTTTCGCAATGATAATAATTTCCTATTGCCTCCATCCCGGCACGAGATTACGTTAGGCTGGGAGTTTTCCTTATGCCATTCCCTCTCATTAGACCGAGGCTATCTAAGCACCCGGTTGCCTATCGGTGGAAAAGTTATCATCAACTAGCCACAACCGCGCTCGTTCCGGGTGTTCCTTCGAGATTCGGGTTTCGGCGGAAGCTTCGGTGTGTGCCCGAAATGTTCACCCGGCTTGGTGGAAGCCTTCTTGGCACCGGGGCATTGCGATGTTCCACCGAAAGTGTTCGGAACGATTCCATTACCGGTGCCGCGGTGCGGTGGCGCCCCATCAGCCTTCCCTCCCCACCCGCGGTACCATCTCTCGCCTACACGGTGAAAGTTTCCGAAATTGTAATTAAGAATTCAATTTCTCAATGCTCTGCTCCAGCACGCCCGTTAATTGTATTTTCGGCAACACATTTATTGCTGCAATATTAATTGTGCCAACGATCCGTTTCAGTCCGCGGGGCGTGGGGCACCATTTTCCAATTTCGCAGCCGGTGGCAGTATGGGATGTTGGTGGTGGTCCTTTGTAGGCCCTTAACGACAGCCACGGTTGGCAGTCAACGGTTTCAAAAAGACGAGGATGGGACAAATGGGGTAGGTCAGAGAAGGAGGCGCGTTATCCAGGGAAATTGCGAAAAGTTATGAGTGAAGAGAAATTCAATCAAACGAATCAAGAGCCCCGGCAAGATATTACATTTCTTTCAACTTAATTTCGCATTATTTCCGCTCGTGAAAAATGAATCCCGCTCCGTCCGGGATTAGCCAGCAATGGATGGAATGTCCAATTTTACCCAAACCGGGCCGCGAATGTGAGTTTGGTGTCCTGATCCGGTGGATAGCGAGAGAGACAGCCTGCAACTAGCGCTACTCAATAATCAAACAAGGGATTTCGCGGTGGATTCGGTTTTAGGTCCGACCGATCATCAATAACAATTTGAAGTGGATTTGGCTGTCGTTTTTGGAATGGTGGGCCATTTTTTTCCCTCCATCCAGCGGACCCATCGTAGTGTCAGTTTCACCCACACAGCCCATTTGGTGGTGGAATTCCGCTGAAGTGGATTTTGGGATTTTCTTTTTTTTCGGCTTCCGTTTCGCTATATCCTTTTCCAGGCTACCGCTTTCCGGGCTCCCGAACAGTCTCATCGACAAACGATAATAAATAGTGTCTAATTCAATCACCCATCAACGGGAGAGACCCTTAACGAGCCGCTAATCCAGCGGTGAAGGGAGCGACCTAGCAGGTCGTCGAAATCCGCACGGGACCACGGAAAAGACAGCGGGGGAAAAAAAGAAAAGCAGACTCAACAACGCGCACCCAACAAAAACCCATCAGCCGAGGGATCAAACGGCATAATAACGCACTTGATCCAACTAATTCTTTATCTCCGGGGTTGCTGCACATTTCAGTTAGTCCCTTTTTCCACCCTCAAAACCACCAACATCGAATAGTTGTCAGGTTGTTTTCGCTGTCCTTTTGGCGGGGTTTCTATTTTGGTTTTGTTTTTTTAAAGGGACGAACATTCACGAAACATTTTCCAAACAAATTCCCAAAGCACACAATGGGATTGCAGTGAAGTGCAACTGTTCCACTGTATCACGGGAAACTATGATACATCAACTGTCCGATCCACCCAGAGTTATAGAAAGGGTTGGATAAAGTTAAAAATCATTGTTAGTTATTTTAAAGTAAACTTTCAAAGTATGTAAAATATATTATATTTTAAATTTCTGTGTGGGTGCCTAGGGCGAACCTGTTGTTTTCTTACACTTCTATTTCCATCATTTTAGGTGATTTCTTCACGTGATCTGGCTACTTGATGTATGCTATAAAACATCATTCTTTAGGTTAGGCGTAGTAGAAAAGAGGCACACACTCCAACCATGGCCGGTAATCACAAAACCATAACCAACATAAAAATCCATCAATTCCAATCGAAACAGTTGACTACCGGAAAATTAATCCTCGATGGATAGTTCAGCACCACAAGCATCGAAAAGGACTCGTTAACGGCTGTCCAGAAAGAAAATCGAGCAAACATTAGACGGAAAAAAACTTGCTTTGTTTGAGCCCCTGCCCTAAGGTGGGCTGAAAAGGGAAACGTGTGGAGGAGCGCGCAGGCGGTAATGGGTGTATAAACAGATTACGTGGATTACAACCCCTTTTCTGTGCGGCAGCAGCGTCGTGGCCCCTTGGAATCTCTCCCCGAAAGCCACCACCGAGAAGTCTACCGCCAAGGGTCGAGCACGATGGCAAGCAACAGAACGGGACCACAACCACGACTCGTTCCACATCCGACAAACCCTTATGGCAAACAGAATGGCATCATCGCGGACAACATGTGTTGTGTGTGTGTGTGTGTGTGCCTCTGTTGAACCCTTTGCCGGAAACGTAACGGGTAACGACGCATCGGGTGTGATTGTTCACCCCACTTTTTTGCCTGGCCTGCCAGGAGCGCTTTTCCGCTTTTCACCGAATGTTGCCCACCGGCCATTTGCCGACAGCGGTGCGTCTGGTTTCAAACGGCGAAGGTCCTGGATGTCCACGATGCGATGAAAAACACACCCCGCACAACCACAGCCGGCGGGAATCGTCGAGCGGATAATCCTATTGCATCCGAGGTGCTGCCGTACCACTCTCCCGGTGTGTCTGAGCTGGCGATTTCGTGGACCCGGCACCCTTCGAGGGGATGCGCCAGCTACCGGCGGTGGGTACTTGGTAGCAATTCGGTGTCGACACTTCCGGCGAGTCTCGAGTTGGGCTTAATCGAAAATAATAACTATTATTACTTACAATCAGCAATCAAGAGCTCGCGGGCTTCGTTATAGAAGAGACAAAACTCTCCTGTTTGTGGCCCACAGCGTTATCCTTTTCCCTATCCCTGCCCCTGACCATTCCATCAATTTCTCTCTTTCTCTCTGCCTGGTGTTCCTTGTGTTTTTGAGGATAAATTTCCACCAAGAATGCTAATGAAAATAATAATCAAGTAATACTAATAATTATCTGCTAATCCGGGTATGTGTCAGCTGTTTATGCTAACGGGCTAAGGGCGATGATTGTTGCATTATTCTGGATAGGGTCCACCGCTGGTGCCGCACCGGGGAAAACTATTCCATGGAAAAACAATTTGCCAAACGTGTAACAGTTTGATGGTAATGGAATGATAATTTAGATTTTTTGTAGCCAAATCGATGCGTATATTATTTGACCTTCTTTTCTATACTGTACTATACATCTACGTTTTTTGTAATGGAACTTCTGTTCAATTTGCCGCCGAAGAAACCCATTTTAGACCCTATTTCTTTTACGCACGGAATCGGAAAAGTAAATATAATAATTAATGTCAAAATAGGATAGTAATTGCTAGAGGAACATCCATCCGCATCAAATTTGTACTACTTTAGATTACGGACAACCAAGTGACCGACCGTTTCTAACAAAATTATGTGATAAGAAGGCATGTTGCTGTCAAATCATGTTGGGTTTTTCTTTGACCATTTTCTACATTCAATTTCTTCCGGAATGACATCGCTCGTGCTGACGCTAGGAGCAGATCGTTTCACTTCCCCGAGCAGAGTGGCGCAATAATTTTTTTGCGCAATAATTTATTTTTCCCACGAAAAGATGATCCTCCACACTTGTCCGCGTTGGAAATAGGATACTTTTGTGCCAAGCGGGGCGCCCGAAAACTGTCACAAATTGCTGCCCCGCTTTCACGTCGTGTGCGATTCTTACCGGGGCCTTTTCCTTTTTTTTTTTTTGGTTGTTCTCCACATCGTTCCTATCTGGCAATCATGGTTTCAGTGAAATCGAATTATGTTTGCGACAACGGTAGGCTCACCGGACCGACATCGCTCGGCCACGTGCCAGCTTGCTAGGCTGGCCAAAAAGGATGCGCAGATCAACCACTTTCCACTTGGCACTTGTCGCCGGGCGTCGTCCCTTCCGTAAAGTAAACTGCTGCTGTCACGGATTGCCCTAATTTTTCACCGAACGCAGCAATAATTCCCGGTACGCAATTTGTAACCTGACACCGACGTAAATGGAATTGCCCAGGGAGTACCGACGGTGCGTCGGGTGCTTTCCCGGAAGGAAGGGTAAAAGATGGGAAATATTAAAAAATACTTCCACTTCAGACAAAGGCCATACATAGCGAGGAAAGTATTTTCCATGAACATTTAAAAACATTCAAGACAAACATGGCCATTATTTTCTACATGGAAGAATGAGTATTTGAACATTTCCGTTTAGTAATATCTCTTATTGGCGACCCTGTTCTCTTCAAGGGTGTTCCTTCAAAATATCCTTCCAGTCAAGTTTGCGATGTTATTTACAAAGTTTATAAATGAAAACAACTTGAAGGTTCGGCACGGCCCGAAACAAGTAGGCGTGGATTCTTTCATTGCCGCCCAACGCGACCATCATTAGCATCATCATTCCACGAAGTATCGCCGTACCCGGTCGGGGTCGGAAGCCTTCAACACTTGTGCTTGCCATCTGATTAATTTAAGATTAGTAATTATATCAAAGCACACACACGTCTCCGAAGGGCGTCTCCGACTCGCTCCTTGCTACGTCAGCCCATTGTCGACGTCGTCCCGTCGCTCAAACAACGGGAAACTGAAACAGAAACTCTGATTGATGTTTACCTTAAGCTTTAATTACTTCAACGCTTTCTGCGTTGCGCGCGTTTGCACACGCTGACGGCTCGGGCCACTCGAGTCTATTATAGCCGCTCGGCACTCGGTGCCTACTCGAGTCTATTGTTTCTTCAATTGTTCCCTTAATTATATTTACACAAAGTTTACTTCTCATCAGCGGCCGTAAGCCGGAGGTTGGCCGGGAGCGGCACTTTTCACCTCCGTAAGGAACGTGAATCGAGCGTCCTGCGTCCTTTTTGAGAGCCCGGCCTGGGATTGGCAAGATGTCGTCGTTGCGCAAATCAGAAAATGAAGCGAACTTTTTGCACAAAGACGCCCCACTCCCATTCCCAGTCCAGTCGGGGGTGTTGGGACGACAAAGACGACGGCGGCAACGGACGCGATGACGTATTTGAGGGAAACTCCTACCAGGGGCATGTTTCTTGTGCGAATGAATTTTAAGTGTTTTCCAGTACCTCCCCAGCATCCCTTTTTTTCACGGGGGTCTCAGGACGGGTAGGTTAGAGTGAAAACGAAAATGTAGGACAAAAAGTGGAAGAAAAAATGGCCTTCCTACTCCTACCAACCAGCTGTCACTCTTTTGCAACTCCAACTCCACTTCGACCAAGAGAACAAAGGCTAACAAATCAGAGTACGTTCCTCCAGCCCGCTGGAAGGAGCGTTGGCCCGAAACACCACCACCACCACCACCCAACCAGGGGTGGTTTGCTGGGGTGGTGGAAAATTAAATAAACAGCAGCAGAGAAAACTCACTCATGGTAGCGTAAATGAATCGTAAATGAAACGCTTTGCCCGAAGCGAGTAGAAGCCTCTCGACGCTCGAGGGACTGAAGGAGTAGTAGTAATAGGAGTAGTCGCAAGGTCCTGGAGAAGGTGTTAAGTTTTGCTGATGACAGTTGGAGTTCGGAGCGTGTGTAGACGTGTGTAGACAAAGGGTCCCCAGAAACAGCATGGGAGATTCTTGTGCAAGAATACGCTCACTTCGTTTGACCCTTTCCGATGATTAAAAATTCAAAATCCAGTGTACTTTTTCAAGAGGATGGAAAGGGCCGCCATGGACACTTGTCCGTGCTGATTGAGTTTCGCAAGGATGGATACATATGCTGCCACGTGGAAAATGAGTAACGTTACAGCCTTTCCATCCTCAACACATACAAGCTAGATAGTCATCTCTTTGTTTTCAAATATCTTCAAAAAAGTTGAAGCAATATGTTTTTGAATCTGTTTTTGAATTTTTTTAATTTGAACAAATATTTGTTGCTGTATAAATATTGCTTTCCTAGATCGTGAGGTACATCTTCAGCTACACTTCCTACGTTTGGCGAAACGTAAATACTCGTCTACAAGTTTTATTTCATTCACCGCGACAGAACTCAATAATTGATGCGTTCAACTTTCGCGTAATTGTGCTGCAACAGGGAAATGGTTCCCCACCAAGGCCGAGGTACTGTGAACACCACGCAAACTGGGTAATAGAATTAAGCTCCCGACCAATTCCACCATTTGGCCCCGCTTTTGAACCGGACCTTTAGCGACCGAACCCCCGGACCCGGACCCGGTCGCTTGCTAATGCCGGGAGTGCGGAAGCGAAGCAAGTAAAACCATTCGACCACAATCCTTCCACAATCCCGGGAAAACCATAATCATGTTGTCCTGAGTTTTTCACCGCTGCGCTGGCGGTGGGGGAGGTAGGATAGAGTAAACTTTAATCTTCCACCCCTTCAGACCGAAAACTTAACCCCAAAGATCGGGGCTGGGGCAAAAAAAAAATAAAACCTTTTCCACGGTCGTGCAGTAATTTGGTTTACGTCCAGCTAACGCTTCTGGACACGGAACGGTGCTTCACAAGTCCCGTGCACACAGACCGCTAAAGGACTCGCAAAGGACTTTGCGGGGAAGGCGCAAAAGAGGAAGAGAGAGAATGAGAGAGAGAGTCCCTGTTACTGTGCGAAGAGCTAGACGCCTAACCTAGCCTAACCTTCCAGCATCGACATCACATTATCGGATTATGGGATTTACGAAGCAATATTAAATTTTACCGAATCGTCCAACATCATCGCTGCTGGTGCTTTTCCAGAGAGTTCCCGGGAGGGTCCACCACATCCCCCCCAGGAGGAGTTCATCATCAGAGTTGGGTCCCTAGAGTTGGCGCGACTTCGAAAGCACGCCCCAGTTCTCCAACGTCGCCAAGCGTCAGCCCATTCCTCTAATGCTTGCTCTAATGTCTGCTCGTGTGGACAGTCGAAGCTAGTTAGCTGCAGGAACTAACGGTACTCCGACAAGGACTGTACGTGGTCATACGGTTCCTGGAAAAAACAGAAATCCCTGGAACGGTACTGCAAAGCTGTCATCGAAATCCGCGTCGAGAAGATGGCGTACGGGAGCAGAACAGACAAAAAAGGGATTCCTTCTCCACTTTAGTGTAGCATATTCACAGGCAGGCCACTCTTCCATATGGACGTATTCGGCTTTCATAGCTCCACATTCCGACGGATTCAGTGCTCCACATTCCGTCCAGGAGCTTCTTGTAGCATGCGTTTCCCTTGTACCCTTCAAGGGTTGTGTGTTTTTGTCGGACTCTCTTTCTCTCTCACTCTCTTGCATCACCACCCCAGGATGGTGTATTTTCTTTTGACTTTTGCCTGGTTTACCTTTGCCCTTGCTGGCTTGCTGGCGGGACGCGATGGAGATGGAGAGACCACACACTCAGCAAAAAATCACCTCCACTATCAACCGGAAACACCGATGCAACATAGCGGGTGGAGGAAATCATTCGTTCCACGGGGGGTTCCACCTGTCAACGGCGATGAACTTGAGCGAGCGCAAAGTGAATTATGGACACAGAGGATCCGACGGCTACGGATGCACACTGTACGACCGCCGCCGACCGAGAAGTGAAGCCGGAGTGTCGTCGCATTGCATAACATCTTTCCTCATCAGGATCATCTCGCCGGCGGCAGCCGAAGCCGTAGCGTAACGAAGACGGACGTGAAGGGTTCGGCAGTCGGCCGGGAGGGACGGGAAGGGACGGGGTCTCTACTTAACCAAACAAGCTGCCACAAATTTGAGGTAATTTCATTCGACCTTTTTTTTTTTTTGGTGCCCTCTTCTTCTCCGTGTGTGCATGTGTTTTTTTTTTTTCGTTGGCCCTTCAGTGGCAGAGTAGATTAAGAAATGGTTGAGTTGAAGGCGTACTGGGGATGTACGGTACGAGTAGTGGTTTTTTTTTATTTTGTCATAGTCCTTCACCTTTCGGAAGGCGACACACCCTAGTGGGGTGTGCGGTGAAGGCAGATCAGACCCTTTCGACGCTCTCGCCCATCCGCAGGCAATTGTGGCAATTGCATAGTTTGTGCTTTTAACAAAGTTTTTGGCAATTGCATTTGGGGCGAGTTTCGGAGACTTCGGGACCGTAAGGATGTACTTTCATATGTCCTGTGCACGAGAGGGGTGGCTGGGACGTCTTTTGCTAGACGGCATTTGTGTGCCCAACGTTTTCACACGGTAAGTTTGGCATGAAACAAAAAACAGGCTTTTACTTGGATTAGAACGAAAATGCAGCAAAGTCGAAAGGAAAAAGTAGTGAATACAGTAATGTGAGTAAGATGCAGTTTTCTTCATTTACTAATTGAGTTCCATTCCTCCAAAGGAGTTTTTTCGAAGAACATACTTGTATTTTGATCTCGTAGGCCTAACCTCCAAAGGTGATATTTTTTGAATTCATATTGCGGGAGGGAGCAACAATCTTCAAGAACAGTGTTGTTTACCCACAGTTTTTAAATAAACTATTATATAATGTTATTTTAGAATACTGCAATAATTTGTAATTCACAAATATGGTATTGACGAAGCATAGGACGGTGTAGTTATGAATATTTTACCTGTACTCGCGCCTCGGTTAGGTTGATCTTCATGGCCAGATCCTCCCTGGTGAACACATCGGGATAGTGAGTTTGTGCGAACGCTGTCTCCAGTTCCTCGAGCTGTCAAAAATTTATCGAAACAAATGAACCGATTAGATCACTTTCGAAATGTAGTAGGCCGTACCGAAACAAGCAAATTTGGGCCACAATTCCACAAACATCCGTTGCTGGCGGAAAAGGACACGCAATCCTACCTGTTGTAGCGTAAACGTGGTCCGGTTGCGTCGCTGCTTCCGCCGGACGAAGCTCTCGTCGTGGATGGCCGGATGGTAGGAGTAGCTGGTATCTGTAGAGAGGAAATGAAGGGAAAAAAAGAAAACATCAAGCATTAGCAACGGGCCAGTTCCTTTTTGAGGCCGTAGCGTCACGGGAGCAGAACGAAATATAAATGGAAATTAATTATTCTTCCGCCGAGGCCATCCGCCACGCGATGACCGAAGGATTCCAAAAGGAAAATGTGCCCCGAGAAAATCCGATCACGGCCGTCCGAAATGAAATGCACCTCGGGAGGGTTTCGAAAACGCGCAAAAGAAAAATGCCGATGCCTTCGACGAACTGGAGAAAACGATGACTTTTGAGGCTTATCGTCCCGTTGGGCTCTGACTCTGACCTGATGGCGGATGGGCTCCCTTTTTCCGACAGCCATTTTCCACGGCCCGCGGTCGGTTTTTAATCCCACGAAAGACCACCGTAAAGCAAGTTATATGAATTATAATTAATTTCATTATTTATTCACGCAAATAGGAAATTAATTTTTCACAATTTTTATATTTCCATTACGATGCTTTGCTCTCCGGTCCCGCCCGGCCCGGGTGCCTGCGATTTACCGGATCCACTCGAACCGTTCGATCTGTGCCACGCGAGTCCGCGACTTCGAAACCGGGTTTTTTTTGCTGCGGTGTTCCGTTCGTTTTAAACCGACCCCGGACCGGACGTGGCACGATCCGTCGGCCGAGATTGAACGTCCGGTTTTCGCCGTGAAACGGCGGTTCGAACTGGCAGGATTTACTGGCGTCCTGCTTTTCACTGTTTTCCACCCTTTTCGAGGCTTGATGTTGCTCTACTCCCATACCCGTTATTCTGCTTTGGCTTTCATCAGTGTCCTGTGAAGGCACGCGAAATCTGGCCAATACCGGCCAGGGACCACATCCTGTGCATTAATGGCGATTTTTCCCGTGATGAAAAATTAACATCAAATTACTGAAAACACTCCACGCGCGCCCGCTTCCGGCCCATTTCGATTCCCGGGCTCAATATCCGAACCCATCCCACCGTATCGGCCAAAGAAGTATGGGTGAAGATTTTTTTTTTCCCCGTGCGCTTTCCTACTCCGTTGAAGGTTTCTGCATCCGTGGTAGTCATTTTCCACAGCCGGATCATTGCAGCCGCGGTTGACGAAAAAAGAAGATAATTTTAAAACTCAACTCCCGGAATCAACAGCATGAACCCGAAATTAACGAATACTCATTATTGCTCGAGCGTGGCCAAATAATTGGCGTGCACCGTTCGCACCTACCACCGCCCGCATGGATCCATCGGCAGTTGGAAAAATCGAATTTTTCCGTTAATAAAATGGTATGATAGAATTAAAAAATTCGGTCGGATTATCGTCCAACCTGGGAGAGAGGAAAGAAGTCGTAATTGAATCCACGCACCCTTGCCTTTAGAATGAGAATATTTTCAGTTCAATTTTGGATCAAGACGATCACAGAATACCCACAGGAGAGAGTGAATGTTATTGATTCATGAAATGGAGTTGTTTTAAGTCCAATCAAATATCGATTTCGGTTGCTGTTAGTTTAAGTATGTTTGATTTTCTGTAAAACTCGTTGAATGTCTTAGATTAATCCGAGCAATCATCCAACACGTATCAAGCCCCGCTTTTCTCTTGTAGATACGCCAAGCAAGCATTCCATTCGCGGTTATGTCAAATTCCGCGGAATGCCAATGCCCAACCTTTCGGCTCGTATTTTCTTGGAAATCTAAACAATAGACATTTCCACGAATCCATCCGCTGCTTGCTGCAATGTTGCACAGAAACACGAAACACCCGAAACGAATCGGCAGAGACGACAGGCGTTAATGAGCATAATCAACACACGACGCCGTATGATGACGGCACGGTAATGACGCGATGGTGATGATGATGATGATGTTTTGATGAAGCGAGCGCCACATGTCAATATAGTGAGCAGGTAATTGCATTTCTGTCCGATCCGATATTGCCCGCATGCTCACGGAACGGGGCAGTTATGTTTCTTCTCTCTCAAAACGGAATTCCGAGGACAATAAATAAATTCCTCGCAAACGAGCGGTTTTATGGGTGGCGACAGCATTGGAATACGTGCGCCATCCACACCCACCCAGCCACCAATCTTATGCGGGAGGTGGCGGGCCGGCCATATGTGCAGCTCGAAACAATTGAATTACTTCTAATAATCCGAAGGGTTCGATCCTGACGAAATTCCATTTCGATCGATCGCGAAGAAGGCGGAAGGATTCCGCCTGGGTGTTTGAAGTAGTAAATGAGTAGGAAATTGGTGTACGTGCGAAGAAATCAAACGTCCTCGTCAATGCGGTCACCCAGAGGGAGCGCAATCTCCGCCAACACTCCGGCAACAGTCGGAGTTCTACGAAATCGATTTTCACGTTCACAATCGCTCCAACCATGATTCCGAAGAAGCATAACTTTCCATGCCTGCTTATGCTGCCCGGTCGCGTATATTGGCGCGTATTCGATCGGCAATTATCCCGCGCCACCTCGCCTCGTTCCACCTCGCACCAGGGAACCGCAGATTGCATGCGCGATGACGTTGCGAAAGGGGGTCGAGAGACGTTGGCGATATAACTCGAGGGGAACGCGTTCCGATTCGCGACATTTGGTGCGCGTGTCTGTTTGTCGGCCAGGGATTAAATGAATTATTCAAAGCGAAACATGGTCCACGAGTTGCTGGAAGTGTATCGATGATGTATCAGTTTCTTGTTCTTGGTATGGGAAATCATATTACTGTACCTAGCTTTACTCGCCTTTCGGTTTCTTTATATTTGTATCGTATTACTTTCTAATAACTCACTTTATTTTACTGTTAACAAATTTGTTTTTAATTTTAATTTTATCTATTACTTTGTGGGTTTTTTTTTCAACTGTTTTTGAGCACTGTTTTCTCTCAATGTTTTATCAAATGTATTTTGTATTGTTTGTTTGGTGATTTTTTTTATAAAATCCAACACTTTTGTTTGTCCCTTTCACAACAATAGCCATCGATTAACGCACAATCGGTGGCGACAATAATCATCGGCCAATCCGAGGATTTAGCTCTTCAGCTGCAAACAGCAAACATATTATCCTTACCCCTCCAGTGCCTCGCCGCAGGTCCTCGTCAGGATCTCTTGATTATTAACATCATCATCAACACTATCGTTAGAGCGATTAGAGTGACACTCGTGGCTAGCGCACCCTCGGCGAGGGTTCGATCATTCTCTTCCGTCGGCCCAGAGAGGGGGAAAACCTCTCCCACTGTGCACCGTTTCGTAGCACCCTATCGTGTTGTTCTGCCGGTTCGTGCAAACAGGACAGTAGGGAGCCGTGTGGTGAAACCGACGCCGGCAGAGAACAAAATACCGAAAGGGAACAGATTGTCCTGCGGGGAAAATTGGCTACAAGGACTGGTGAAAGGAAGGAAGGAAAAAAAACTTAAACAACACGCAGAACGAACCAGCAAGTGAGGGAAGGGAAACAAGATGTTAAGTTTTTGCCGCCCCTTCGCACAGCCCTCCTGTGCGTATGGAGCTGGGGCTGAAGCGGAACCATGTCGAACGGTTGTTGCCGGCTGATGTTTGTTAATCTTGTGGAAAAAGTAAACATGATTGTTTGCGCTGGTGCGAAGGCTAATTTAGTGTGAACAATCGTGTTATTTGAAGTTTATTCGTTTTGGGCCGGGGGCCACTCGTCAGGTGGTCTGTTCTGTAACATCTGAGAAATTTGTGTGAAATTGTTCATAAAAATTGGGTTTTTTTTTAGAATTAAAAACTGTCTCATCCTGCGAAGCTTTGTGGTGACCTTCGAATCCCTCAAAAGCTATTCAATGCTACCGGGGTAACTACAATTCAATTCCTACGATAAACGGATCCAATGACGGTGGTTTTGCATATGATAATCCTTCGAATATTATCAGACTGGGGCTTAATGAACGGCAACTAGAAAACGCCTTTCCTGCCAGCAGAAAGGAACAGACTTAGAAGACCAACCAAATAGCAAACATTTTAACAACACTGCTCACAATGGTAACGCTACCATTTACCGGTGTGGGTGCTGATGTTTTTGACGTTGATGTGCCCACACATAAACCTTTCCCCTTCCAAACCAAAACGCCGGACTCCTGCTCACTTCTTGCCGACAAGACTTGACGCTCCGGTGGCAGACGGTGGAAGAGAAGACGGTGGAAGAGGAGACATTATCTCCGGACATTACCACAGCTTACCACTGGAAGCGGTGCTGACCATGCCAGCACTCTGGAAAACTCGCCGAATGGAGAGCCCCGATGCTAATGTGCCGACGAGCGATGGACGGGCGTAATAAGATGATCTCTTTTCTAACTGCGTTAGAGCGACATTAACCTACTGAATTAGAAATGAACTGTTTGCGCATGTGTGTGTGTGTGGCGGTGGCGGTAGGTGGGGATTATGGTTTTAACGTTTGTATTAACTTTCTTCCTGGAATGGGGGTTGCAATTAGTTCTAAAAATGAACCAGTCCATTGTGAAATTTTTTAAATAGTTTGCATATTATTTGAGCTGCTTTTTCGTAAATTTTCATTTGCGGCAATTGCCCAAGATGACTCTCGGCTCCATTTTGAACCACTCGAATAATTTTCAATAAATAGATTCTGCCAACACTCAGGCAGTGATGGATGTTCTGCTCCCTTCTCCCCGAACAAATAAAGCGGAAGAAAAAATGTATAATACATCACTTCGGCACATATATAAACTCATCCGAGTCGCAGCCACATGACCGGAAATAATTTAAAACAAGTAATCGACCGGAGACCGATTTTAATTTCCTAACCTATCAAAGCCGGCCGGATGATTTTTTCACAGAGTTGGGGTTTTTCCCCCCTGTCCACACCATTTGGTTCGTTGATATTTATTTGTTTTAAATTTTTTTTATACATAGTGCCAGCCATTTTTTGTTGTTGTTGCACTTTTGCTTATCAAAAATGCACGAAATAAGGGTTTTTTTCCATCCACAGTTGCACTTTCCCACAATTGGAAAACCATTAAAATGTATAAATTTCCATTTGGCAAAGCAAAAAGAAAAAAAAGGAAGAAAAAACTGCACAAAATGGTGCCATCAATTGACCGATAATGGTCAATCCGGGAGTTAAAAAAAAAGAAGGAAAAATGAAAAATGATTGCACATCGATCCCATATGCTTATTCGATGTGGCTTACGAATGCGTGCGGGCAATGTTGTGCGAAAACACAAAACCTCATGGAGGGTAACGGAAGAGGATAAAAAAAAAACGATGAATAAAAAAACCCCAGTTTATAACAAAATAGCGCAATTAAAAATGGAATGTAACGAGTTTTTATCGGCACCGAACCGAAACCGATCGGAATTGACCGATAATCCACAAACCACATATAATCCAGCCCCCTCTCGGTACGGTGGGGGCAGGCTGTGAAGCTGGGCAACGGACGGAAGTGACCCTTCAACAGCTACAGCCTGATGGGGTAGTGGGGAAGGGACTGCCCCCCCACGACAAGTGGGATAAAAAGTTACTCCATCAATTGATTAATTTTAGTTATTTCAGATTAAAACCGAACCGCCCTTTTCTTGCGCCAACCCCACCCAACCGGGGGGGAATTGCGATGGGCCCTAGGAAAAGTTGAGGAAAAGTACACCTCTTCAAAAATTCATACCCCACCCAATGGGGACACAGGTTTTGGCCGTTCGTTGGTGGAAAATCCATCGGAAAACGGGACGAACCGTGAGCCGTCGTGTGCGCGTTAGGTCTTACCAGCGAGACGAGGATGCGAAAACGGCGCGTATAAATTACGAATGGTTCGTAATTGAATTACTACGACATGATTTTTGATCCCATTTTCCCAATTTCCCCAGCAACACTGCCGCCGACACTGGTCGCGGTTTTTCGACGAGCTCGAGGACTCGCACCGCCTCGAGGCACCTTTCCACGCGGAGCAGATGTAAATGCGACATCAAACGGGGAAAAGCGGCCACAGGCTGCGTTTTGCTGCGAGAATGCGGCACCTTCAGGATCGGGGAATTTTTCTCACTCTTCCAGTCTCTCTCTCGCGCTATCTCTCCTTTTCACTTCTACTAGCCTGCTTTGTTGGGTCGGTGACAAATTTCCCGATTCCCCGGTGGCCGAGGGGATTGGGCTGGCGGCGGTAAGTTGATCTAATTTTAAAATATGCAAATTACGTAATTGATATTGAAAACAGTCGTCGGTCGGTAGCCGGAAGGACGGCTCGTAACGGAATGGAAGGTCTTACCCCCTCCTGGCAAAAGGGAATCGGTTCTCCTGATCAAAAAATCTTGTTAAATTTTTCATTCAAATTTCATAAACTGCATCAACATTTTTTACACTACTTTTAGTGGGTTTCTTAGAACCATGAAATCGTCTTACAATACTCTCTGTGTAGACGTCCTGGCATAATTAGTTAAGAAATGATAGACCTTGGATGTAAAGAAAAGTGTATCGGTGTTTGTACAATAATAACTAGCTCTTGTGTCTACTGAACACACAACTCTCATCTTTCTTTTACGACGGTATGTGATTACGAATTTGATTTAGAAACTTCGTAGTACTGATAGACTTCAAAGCAGCTTCAAGGACCTTGCAGAAATCGATTCAGACCTTAGGACTCGTCAGTTGTTGAGTTCGTCACGACTTCGTGACGTGACATCGCTCGACCGACACCAGTCCCGTGGCCGCTTCGGAACACTGCACTGTTCTGCACCTACTCCCATTTTCCCGTGAAATAACATATTCAAATGATGAAACCTGCCGGTCCTGTGGCAGTCCGTCCCCACGCACAGCTCTGGTTTCACGCAATTGCGATCTGATTTGGGCCTATTTTTTCTCTATTAGACCCTAGTCGTCATCGCACTCACTCGCACTGTAAATCTCGATGGTACTCTTTGTTCCTCTATTCGATTTTCCCAACGCATCCCTCAGCGATCGTTCATAAAATGCCGGGCACGTACAGTTAGAAAGAAAGCAAACATCAACATCATCCTCATCATCATCATCATCATCGTCGTCATCATCATCGGATCATCCTGTCCTAACCATGTTACCCGACCGGTCTGATGTAATTTGCATTCCACCGAGTTGATCGATTGTTATCTCGGAAGGTATCAAAAGTGTCCCTTTTCAGCAGTGCGCCGAGTCCTGCAGAAAAGAGTCCCTGCAGTCGGTACTTGCTCCTCAAACGGCGGTACGACACT
The DNA here is from genome assembly GCA_034621735.1 of Anopheles plumbeus. Lineage (NCBI taxonomy): Eukaryota > Metazoa > Arthropoda > Insecta > Diptera > Culicidae > Anopheles > Anopheles plumbeus. Next base: position 15,841,244 of record JAOEFI010000004.1, on the reverse strand, counting down.
TGTTATTTGATTTTGAGAAAGATTTATCGTACCTACCGTTCCGGGAACGGCATCGATGGAATCTGATAAGCGGCAAGGACATTATGCTTATGACATCAATCTGGGTACAGTGATTACGTTAAAAGCGGCATCGGTGCGCATTTGCATATGGTGTTTTGGGATTGCTCTTTTTCTTTTTTTCGCTCGGAAAAATTCTAGACCGTAGCAGATGGTGACCGGGAATAACATATTGTACGTATTTTTAGGCCCGATATTTATCAGGTTGTTCTAAATTCAGTTACGAACAACAATCAGGTTTATTGATTTTTTTTTTATAAAGGGAGGTTGGAGAAAAAGTTAGGGAGTTGAAAAAATCTGCCAAATTCAATACATCGACTTGGGTTGTTTGGAGAACTTACTTCTACTATAAATGATATTCTTTCGAATTAGATGATTAAAATACATCACAAAGATATGAATAAGGCGAATTTGCTTCAAATAATTCACCCGAGATTCATGACGAAAAGAATTTCCTCATCAACGGAAGTGGATAAACACCCGTGTGTCAATATGTCAAGCCTTCACCCGAAAACACTTCCTAACTCTATCGGCAAGTGAATCGTTTCAAATCCGCTTGACTTTGTTGACACTGTATACACGTATAGGCTCGAAAACGTGCAAAGAAATTAACTTTACGCACTAATTTATTCTTCACGTTGCCAGCGACAAATTACTCGCCTTCCATAGCAGCTTGCGTGACTCTATTGGCCTCTGTACACATCTCGCTCGTTAGCTCGATTCTCTCTCTCCCTTTCCTTGAAACAACATCCCCCAGGACCGCGGCCCACACGGACAAGTTGTTCAAAAAGTCCCAAAAGTGCAGCCCATTTTTACGCCAAATTATGCTTCTATATTTGATTAGAGAGTAAATTAATTAAAACTCATCATCGTCATCCTCATCAGCAGCAGTAGCAACGGTGGAGGTGACTTCTCCATTCTCCAAAAGTCACCGAGAGGCCATGCGATGACGTGTGATGAGTTGGCTCACGTTTCATTTCGCTGCGAGCCCCGCCTAGGGTCGGTCGAGTTTTCCAACCCTTATCGTATGAGCCGCGCGGGTGAGAGATGGTACCACCTCTCGTGTGCCACCCTTTTTGGGCGGACGACTCCAGCGTGACCTTTCCGTCCCGGTCCCGGTAGCGTGATGCGTCCCGGGCCGAGTGCAGAGCGAGTAATTCAATTTGGCGACCGACTCTTATCAAATGCGTACACACAGGCCGATCGCATGACCGTACGGGGATGACCTACAACTCTGGACTCTCGGCGGACCGGACCACATGGTACATTATACGTTATTTCAATTTACTCATTTGGATCATCAGCAGCATCGGGCAGCGGCTCGTCATCGTCCGGTCGCGTCGTATGTGTTCGGCTGGCCCCAGTTTCCGCAGACTGTGCAGCACTTGAACCACCACCGTGCGGAAGTCAAACGGCGCCTCGGCGATGGCAAAGATTACCGACGGACGCAAAGTTTTCGGTAATTCGAGAAGTTTTGCCACCGCCCGCCTCCGCCGGGGAACTCCCGGAAAACTCGGAGAAGTGTCGGCTTTCGAAAGAATTATCGTCATTTAGCAGAGCCATTAGGATTCGATCAGTTGAAGA
>JAOEFI010000004.1:15772666-15784486 GCA_034621735.1 Anopheles plumbeus | reverse complement strand
GGGGAGGGAAAGCCCACCCGATTGGATGGAACCGTTCTTGTCCCGTCTCCTTGACTCCCAAGGATCGAGCGAGCGAAAGGGAAACCAGCACCGATCTCTTTATGGGAGAAACACGGTGAGCAGGTTGAGGTGAACACCAGAAAAAAAGGGTCCATCTCTAACCCGGCCCGCAATGTGCAATCGTCGTTTTTGGGCCAGCGTAGCGTCCCTTCCGATCTGGTCAGTGCAAGTGCGGTGCAAGTGTATAGATGGCGCAAGACGGGAAAAAACCCGAAGCCATCCCGCCGACGACGTGAGCTGAATGTAACGATAAATTTTCCCTCACTTGACGGCGGCCGTCCAGCCGACGGCAATTGATTATGTTCAGTGTGGAGTGGAGGGAGAAGAAGGAGAAACCAAATCTACGGCAAGAGAAAGGCAATCGGGTGTGTTTATTTGTTTTTTATTTATTTCGCGAGAAAACGGAAATTGGCCGGCGACGTCGTTCGAGCGAACCGGAAAGCATCGCCGCGGGAAACTCGTCCTCGTAGGGACGTTATGAGAAACACAGGGCGAACGAACGGGCATGCCGAAGGAGGGGGGGGAGGGGGGGGGGAGGGGGTGGCCGAGTTTTTCTCCATCGTGATGCACCCGCGCCCGATGATTAATGTCGACGGGAGTCAACGCTGCAACGAGTCCCGTAAATCACTGCGCTCCGCGATTGGACTTGCGTTGTGTGTGCGGTTGTGCGGATGGTTTAAATGCATGATTGATTTTTCCACTGATTGGCTCTGCTTTTGTGGGGTAACGCAAACTACCCAGGTACCGCGGAAAGTGCATATTTATTGATTGCACCACAGCCGCCACCCTATTTCTGGTGTCGTTGCTTTGCATCGCGCGAAGATTTGCCAGCAAATCGAACAAAAGACTTCGATCGATGGCAGATAATTAGTGTGTTTTTCTTAGGGTGGGACATTAATCACGAACGGCCTTGAAATTGAAATTTATTTATTCGATTTTTGTAGGCAATAAATTTGATACTTTTATCAGTTTCCACTATGTTCTTTTTATATGTTTAAAAAAGCTTTAAAAAGGACGATTAATAATTATTGTGAGAACGAATTTCTGAAAGCAGTTTTCTCATTGTTAAAGTGATCGTTTAAATTTGAGATAGTCTTAAAAAGGAGCACGTCGTGATAAATTTTTTAGTCACACTCCCGCCAGCATAAACCAATCCCAGTTCCGTACGCGCGCATGGTCTCAATAAGTCATGTTTAGCAGATATGTATATTTATTACTTCTCCCCCATTCATCCGGCCCACTGAGCATGTAACGGCACTGATTGGCACTTACATGGGCTAATAATAAAAAATAAAAGAAATAAATCGTCACATTGCCCTCCCAGAAAAGCCCACCCTGTGGGGGGTAGTTTGCCGCTGGCGAAGTGCATCTCATTTGCAAATGTCACTCGTGACAAATGTTTAACTCGCAATGCTGGTGCACCGCCAGGTGTGCTGGTTTCAGTTACTCCAAAATCCTTTACCCCAACGAAGGCCAGCCCGTGAAAACCTATGGCACTGACCAGCCCTCGAAACGAGGCAACGAGGGATTGGTGGAAATTTGCTCATTTATTAAAATCCACTCAGTCGTCGGCGGGATTTAAAGTGGGGCTCCTCCTGCAGGGCCGGTAGGTTCTTTATTGGAAGTCCTCTAATATTATGTTTTATGCTGCCCCTGTCGTAATATTGTAAATCGTTATTAGCAGGTTGGTCTTGTTTTTTTTTTCCTATAGCTTAGTGGTAGGCAGTTTATTCTGGACAGGTGTGTTCAACACACGGAGTAGCTGGACAGAATATTATTCTTTATGCTGAAGGCTGATCTTTTATTTTTCTGTTAACCATCATCTGTTTTATTTTTAGTTTTACGAACGATTCTGGTCCGTTAGAAGCATTTTGTCGTTAGTATTTCTTCCCAAAAAGGGTTTTAGATCCTTTTTGTAGTCATAGAGAAATTGTAGTCAGTGTAAAAACACTCCAGAAATTTGCAATACAATGCATAATTGTGTTTTATCATCAAATCTTCCATTCTTAAATAAGCAAACAAAAACATATCGAAAACTCACTTTGTAGGCAGAAATAACGAGTAGTCGACTCAATTCTTTTATTAGTTTTTGAAGGTCCTTGATAAAATCATACACATCGACGGTTAGAAATCCACACACAAACTCAACCATCACTGACTCATTGCAAAAAAACAAATCGGGGCGGTTCTTTCGTGACTTCACGGCTGGAGGGAAGCTGTGTGCGCAGATCTGCGGCAATACCAATCAGCAGAAATGTTCTGTCACTCCGCATGCCCTACCTGGCCGTCCCAAAAGTAGGAGGAGGGCTCAACATGCGGACTATACTCGTAAGCCCCTACAAGATTGCTTTCCCATCATCGGCCCCAAGACTGCTGCCGTTTGCGCGTGTTCGCTGGTGGTTGTTGCTCCACACGAGCCACCACCAGTAGCAGCAACTGGTTCGCCCTCTAACGACAGTTGAACTCGCCTTCTCGCCCAGAGGCTGGCGTACTGTTGGCAGGCCTCCTCCCAAAAAAGGACGACGCTCGCTTGAGTGCATGGAATAGAAACATTAGCGGCTCGCAAAAAGAACAGAAAACGCCGTTTCTGGAAAAGCGGTCGTTCCTCGCGGTCGTAAACGAGGGCTGGGTGTTTTCGCGTGAACTGCTGGCTTCGGTTGCAGGTCGGTCTGCCTACTACTACCTTCTCCCCCACATGCCGGCCCTTTGAGGCATCCTTCGCCTGCTGGCCCGCTCAACCGCATTGGCAGAATGCGGTTCGCGAAACGACACTCGATTGGTTCGTGTGGGGCCCGCTTCGAACGCGTCGACGTCGTCCGAGGGTGCGTCCATCTGTTTTTTTTTGACTTACAAGATTTCCCCCCCCCCCCCTCCCCCCCACGTCGTCCACATTTGGACTGCCCTTAGTTCTGCTACGTGTGGTAATGATCGTGACGATCGATGCTCGGCCGGCACCACATACACGATGCGATTTATGTTGGCGTGCATCGGCGGCGGCTGTTGCCAATCACTTCTGTGCTCGTTCGGGCCGATTACTTAATTTATAAACAATCCTCACGAACGCCACCATCAACATATCCAGGTAGCACGGGGTCGGAATGTTGGCCGGTAGATTGTGTAATGAGTTGAGAAATTCGAGAGATGAAAATCTAAAAGTGATTAAAGCGTGTAAACGGCGTGTTTTAAATAATCTTGTTCCATTCGCTACTTCAATAGTTTTCGCAGTCTATCTTCTTGATGTTTATGCTGGAATCGTTAATCATTTGCCATATTTTTGAATGCACCTCCAGCAGAGTCTGCTAAACGTATTAAAAGTATGATTGATTTTCAACAACATTTAACTCACAGCGCATCATTAGTCGTTTATGTAATATGTTTAGAAAATCGTTTAGCAGATTTAGAGTTTAAAAGATGCCCCATTCGTGGAGCGTTCACTCGGCTTTTAAAGTAATCCGTTTTAACACCGCTTTATGTTACGTTAACTGCATGAAGATGACGGTGATATGAAAGCGTGAAAAACTATTTCCGATGAGGACGTGGCGTGAAAAATGACTCCTTCTCGACGACAGGAAGCGAGTACCGGTCGATCGTTCAATGGGATTCTTCGTTATTTGCCGATCGTTCAACATGAACATGCGCGGCGAAGCGAACCACTTCTTTCGTTCATGCTCTCCGGAGCTCATTACCTTCTGGCTAGAACAGGTCCACAACCCTTGGTTATGAATGGTTAAACGTTTTCTCTTCCTGCGATGATCGACTTAGCACGCAGCATAATGGAATTTTTAACATCGCGTTTTGTTCGCAAAATGTGTCTTGGCGTGTCACCGGAACCAGCTATAGTGCTTGATTGGTAAACGCCACCAATGGGGACACGAACTGATAAGTACACAGTAACTAGTGATGTAGTCATCCAAATATTTGGATCCAGTCATGATTGTTTAAATTCAATTTTCCGTAGGAAAAGTTTAACATATTGCCTGCCAAGACATTTTCGTAATCAGATAAATGAAGACAATTTCCGCAACAACATTTTTATCCATCCCTAATCTAATCCGGCTGCAAAATGCATCCCATCCTTCCGTAGATGCTGCACTCGCGATAAATCACTGTTCCAGCGGAAACCCTTTTGCAGCCGTTATCAAATGTTTTCTAAACAGTTGGGAGGAAAAAAAACTACGTCTTCGGCATGCGATAGCAAAAGGTTGCTGCCCCCCAGCCCCTGGGGTGGCTGTGTCCGTCGTCGTCGTAATCATTAACACCTTATATTTGATTTTACGATACTGCGTCGCGATTACAGACTACAGCTACAGGCTGCTAACCGGTTCCTCCTCTATACATATATGCTGCTGCCTTGTTGTGCGCCTGATGAACTAATTGGACGCAAACGTAGAATTGATGGAAATGCACGCGAATGACAGTGGTAGTAAGTGGAAGATCGAAAGGGAGGAAACATCGTGCATGGAAAATGCACCACCAACGAAAGCGGAGACAACATTCGGTTGACACTGCGCCTCCGACACTCCGTTAATGAACCCGATGGATAAAGCTAATTAGTTATGGGCCGGAGTCGAATCGAACGAAGAAATCTAAGCTACATCGGCAAAAGCAATCCTTTCCACTGCTGAAAGCAGGGGTGTGGTGTTTAATTGAAAAATATTCACATCAACGTTTTTAATTACACGCCGTTTCAATGGTTTGAAATGTATCTTTTGGTGATGACGGATCAGGTTGAAAGATAATGTTTACTAATTTTTTTTAAAGCACAATGGTTCTATGACTTTCGAGTTTAAGTATTGGTGATCATCCATTAGAAAATAAACCCCCGAAGTCTGCTCGTTTACTATTTACTTTTGGAACTATTTTTACCACAAGAAAAGCCCAGTGTAGCTGCAACATTTTATTCCGCTCGACCGTTGGATGTTGTTGCACCATCGTGTAGCACTGCGTCATTCTGCTAGCGACCGCTAGATGGCGCTGGCCGGTGTTAAATCCATTTCGATTTGAAATACCCATCGGAATCAAACGTGCTCCGCACACCAGAACGATGTGGACGTATAAATGCGCTGCATTTTGATTGCAACGTTCAACGCCCGGTGCCGATGAAATTGATGTTTATTAAAAACACATAAAATTTTATTTGATAGCACACAATCTCACCAGCTGTTGTGTGGTGCTGTTGTTCCGTTTGGTTTGTGGTGGAGGACGGGCAATTGAACGCCTAGAAAAGAAATAGATAGCCAACGGGCACCGCCTCGGTCTCGTTCGCGTCCGGCCCGATCGCGAGGTGAAAAGTGTTCATTTGCCATAGGCTGCCGTCTGGTCGGTTTGCCGCAATTTGCTTACGATCACTTGACGGGGCCTGGCTCATTTGCAAACCGTCGATCGCGAAGTATGTTTCGCGTTCTTTAAGTGGTCGTTCGGTCGTTTCGGTCCGTTTGCTTACGAATCCAACGCGCGTTAATCACGCCACACTAATGCCCGGCAAAGAAGTTGAAGCCCGTGAGCTGGCATGCACAGTGAAATGGTGGATTGGTCTTATCATCGGTACATCGTTGTATATAAGATGCCCGAGGGGGAAAGAAATAAACAAATTTTTTTGGGGTTTATTGTCGGTCAAACAAATTGATACAAAATCTGATCCACGATTTTCTTTTTTCGGTGGATCTGTTCATGTCGATCTTTCAGGTTTAATTATGTTACATTACAATGGGCATTGAAAGAAATCCTTTTTGCATAAACATAAAACATACAAATTAGTTTTGGTGGTTTTGTGGTGACTTTTTTAAAGGTCAAGAAACAATACTTCATCGTGTTGACGTTGAAAGCGAAACTGTTTTGTGACCCTAAACTGTTTAAGGCCGCATGGACACATGTATCTCGTTTGATGTGTTTAATTTATGATCCGTAGAAATAACGGTTAAATGGGCAATTACATTCTAACATGAAAGCATTAAAATTCCCAACCCCATTCAAAAGGACTACGTCAACAACTACGAACGGGGAGACTCCCTTTGATGTCACTTTTGAGGCGCCATGGATTAATCTCTCGCGCATTTTCTTCGCCGGCGCAAATTTTCGTACACATAAAGTGTCGTGATCGCGGATTAACAGATTTCATTCGCCCAGTGGCCTACATATTTGGGGCACGTTTTAGAGATGATTAGCCACACGCTGTCTCGCGAATAAAACCCGCCTGGGGCTACTTGTCGGGCGGTCTTTTCGCCTCGAAGACATACGCCTAATTTTACGCAACTGAATGCCTAAGGTGAACCATTTTACAATGGTTATCAATCTAAAACGGAGCGCGGGCAATTTTAATTGAAATAGTGGGGTTTATCTGGGTTTTATTCCCATAAGATAAACTACCGTACAACCGCGTCAACAAGGTATGCAATTTACCATTTATGCTCGCCTCCGTCGATTGACTCTGAGTAGTGGATTCCGAATCCAATTTCGGGTATCTGTAAATCCATCCAGTCCGTCCAAGGTCGGCAAGAAGTTGAACCGATTTCGTGCATGATTGCATGATTGTTGTTGTCGTGCTCTTTTTTCCCCCCCAAATTTTGCACGATTGCTGCCAATCGCGATTATCTCACACCAATTTGCTACAACTCTATCGCCCGCGATCGGCCACTGGCCTGGCCCTGTCCTGGGGTTTCTAGCTGTATCGATCGCAACGTTTTTCGGGCGGTCGGTATTTTTGAAGTGCCGGCCGATCATTAATCACCTACGACGGCCAGTTCCGCTCCCTGCGAAAACATTGGACAGTATCGTTTTATATATATTATTGGACTGCATTATTAAACCCACGATCGAATGGAAGAAAACCTGTCCGCGGAGAAGGTTGACCTGTAGAGTTACGGGGTGGATTTGTTTCGTTTCAAACCGGCAGATTACGATCTCAAATGGTTGCCTTCGAAAACAGAAGGTACCGGCCGAGTTTTAATCGCCACAAAACATATTTATTCATCTATATGTAGTGTCATATGGGATACACTTTTCATGTGGAGTTTTGGAGGCTCGGCAATCGTTTGGGGATGCTCGAAAATATTACTCTGCAAAAAGCGCCCGCGGGGTACGAAAGCGCGAAAACAGCATTTTAATGACCCGCGCAATCCCAATACAAAATGAAGCCATAATTCAAGCTGTGAACCATGAGAATAAAAAGCGTCTCGAACTTACCCCAGCGATCGCTTATCGAATGGGGAAGGAAAGGAAAACAGAAAAAAATCTTACATTGTCCCACAGTGTGGATTAAACGTAAGCGCACACACTTTGCTGGATCCGAAATCCAGCCAGCCAAGTGCATTCGAGACAACAGCATAAATTATCGGTTTTGCACCACCAGCGCGGAAATGGGAGCCTTTCGAAAGCACTCGGTGTAAAACGGTGGAACAAAAAATGCCGCCAAAGACGCCGGGACGGTCCCAAAGGACCCGAGCAGTGGTCCACTTGCTCGCGGGTCAAACGTTGTTCGAAGGCACCCATTTTACTTTTCGACATTCGTTTTTTTTTTTTTTCATGTATTGAATCGGAAAATGGATCAGAAAAATAATCTCCTTTTGCCCTTCTGGTCGTACAAGCCGGTGGGCAGCCAGTTATAATAGCCAGGCAGGCAGTTATAATAACCATCGATAAAGGAAATAAAACCCGCTTGAACCCTGCGAAGGAGCATTAATTCTGTAAGCCCCTCATCGATGATATAAGGTGAGCGAAAGGGCGGGTTGAGCAGGCAATTGTAAACTATCTCCTGCTGTTTATTTGGTCTCGTTTTTTCACATACATACATACACACATGCACTCTCCTTTGCTCCGTTTTATCGATGGGCCGTATTTTAGCGTTTTTATTAGCTTTGCTCTTACAAAACGTGGCCATGTTATCGGGCGGGATAGCGCCGAATGGTGTTACCGAAAAACTGGTGCTCCCTAAATTTGACTTTCCGGACAATTCCGGACAATATAGGTAAACGGAAAAATTGTTTAAATCCGTTGCTTTCGCAAGTAAATCTTCGAGAGCCTTTTTTCAACAAAATAATACACTTTATGCACTGCGCAGTTTCGCTGTAAGAGCCATTCCGAGTGTCAGCTCGAATCAAAACGAACAGTCCATAAAATAACGCGATAAATGGCCACGAAACCCGCTAGCCGCTGGTTGGTTTTTTTTCTGCACCTCCGAGACCCGTGGAGATTCGTGATCCGTGGATGGATGTCAGTCCGGGGTGTCCGTCTGCGTGTTCGGGATGCATTCGCTCCATCCGATGCACCATCGAAATCAATTTATCGATATCGTATCGGGGAATATGCGCCGCGAAAAAAAATCGTCATTTTTCAAAAGAGGACCGACGATGTATTTTCCCGTTGATGCCTTTATCTGCCGCCGGCCCGGAGCAGCTCCCCCAGCCAGTGATGATCTCAGTGGAGTGAGTGGGTTTGCAGGCGACCAGCTGCGTCCGGAGTGACGAAGATTTTTATTAAGACATTTGGCAGCACGTTTTTTGTTTCGTCGATCGAAGCTGATGGAAAAATTGAAATCGAATGTATTTGACGCCCTTTTTCGAAAGATTCTTAAGCGATAAAACCGACCACCCGATCGTTCAGTCGGCTTCGAATGAGGCAATATTGATTTCAGCCATTCTTGCAAACGCATAAAACAATCGTGAGGGCGTCGATGGAACATTTAATATTCGAAAGAATGTTTTTTTTTAATGTTCACTGGCTTTTTTCGGTTTCGGTGCCTGGTTTTATTGTCGGTAAATCAAAACGTCCGACAAAACGATTCAGTTTGATACTTTAAAATATGAAATTTCGATTGAAAACTTTGGTAGGTTTTTTCGTAACAATCCATTGGCGAATGGTTCGACTTCCGACGCATTACTGCATTTCATACTCCTTCACCTGTTATGTATCTCACAGTGAAAGGAAACCAGTTAGGTGTATAATTTTAGTACCTCGCTTTTATGAACAAAACCCCATAATAGTTACCCATTTCGAATGATACATGTTTTTGCCAACCATCCAAACGGTCCACCACACTCATTCCAGCCGTTCCAATGGAAACTGTTATCGTTCGCAGGGGAAATAAAAATTATCCAGATGAAATACTTGCTCCCATTTGGCCGCGAAAGTGGTTAAAATTTTGCCCATAAAATTGGGAAGTCCAGGTGCCCAACCAAAAGTCTCGATCTTCTCGCTTCTCGGGCCTACTGCTGCGAATGTCTGAGTTGAGCGCTTGCAAGAAGTTCAATTTTGTCGATCGTATTGTCGCGATCGGGAAGCGAAAGCAGCAGAAAGGGAGTAAACTATAACGAATCCCACAAACGATGCACCACGGGATTTAATTAACTTCTTCGGTTGCAATATGTTGTCGTAAAGCGGCCTTTTTGAAGGTGGTGTTTGCGCAGTTAAATGTAAAACTGCCTCAATCCAATCAAGCGAGAGATTTTCAAGAGTAAAAGCGGTTATACACTTTTTGTTGTCACTATTGAAAAGGATTTTTCTACTTTCTCTGGAATAATAAAAAATGGAACCGTTTCCAAAATTATGATTATAATTGCGCAGAAACACATTGGAACAACGTACAGCAAAATACAACGTCACGCGGGGAATAACAATCCTTTAACAATAAGTAATGATCACGTGTTATTTAAGTTCCCAAAAAACATTGTAACAAATTCAACGATACAAATTTTCCTCGACCTCAAATCAACTTTCCTACACGAGCAAAAAGTAAACAACCAAGCGAACGAATGAGCAATGTGCATCATGTTGAAATTTAAATTAAATTCATTCCCTGCACCCTTCAGCCCTTTGTTGCCACCATTTTATTCCAACCCACTCTGGAGCATGTTCTGTGTCGCCCTGTACATTGTCAACTGGTGTATTATCGCCTCGCGCTGGTGTAATGTTCACACCATCTCCTGTCCTTTGCGAAGGGTTGGGGTTTCTTTTCTCACCCCGTCACTGCTCCGCCCTCTCCCAGGTACTTCCTGGCGACGGCCGCCCCCGGGAAGACATGAATTTATTGGTGCAACAGCGATCATATGACAGTTTGTAATTCGTCATATTTCCTTAATGAGACCTTAATCAAGTGCACCTCGGTTGGACATGGGTACAACCACCGGTCGTGTGGTTAATGTTTCAGCGGGTTTCCAGCGTTGGGGGAAAAACAACGTCCGGCCCTCCATCGGAAACCGGTTGATATTCGATAACCTGCCGAGGACGAGACATGCCTGCGCCTGAGCACAGTGTCATCTAAATGTGTGAATGAGTCGAATCGGTTTTTGGTCATGTTGGTTAATTAAATCATTGGGCTGCACTGTGTCATTGCTTTTGTCACGCGTTCATCGGTTGATCAGTTGAAAGTAATGTTTCGTTTTTTTTTTCTCTTGTGATTCCTTTCCGTTGGTGATCAAGAATTCATATTTGTAGAGCCTTGAACGGCTGGCTGGCCTGAAGAAGAACCCACCAACGGTTTTATGGGAACAGGATTTTTATTGATTTAATGTGATTTTTAATTGATTTTCCTTTTTCCGTTCACTTAATTGCTGACATTCTGTTTTTTTTTATTAGTCGCTTTTCTATTTTACAATCGCTCTATTTTTTTTCGCTGATACAAACACTTCTAATCTATTTATAATTGCTCTTCTTTCAGGTATGTTGGAAAGCATGTTTTCATCGTCACATCCGTGCTGTTGAATTTCGTAAGTTTTTTAATGTTTAATGTCGCTACTTTTGCTCTCCTGTCGATTCGGTTCAGTGCGAACACTATCCAACGTTTGTAAGCTGAAGGCGTACGCGCCTCAACTCCGTACTATCGTCCCGATGTACAGATATTACTGTCACTATTAATTTCGAATCCGCCTCTGCTCATAGCTCGTGACACTGGTGGGTGAGATGAGGTGAAATTAATTACCACCCTGTGGGGGCGCTTACGTCAATCGTAGCGCTAGATGTCGTCCAAAGGGGTGCTGGCAAGTCGTGAGATTATGTTGCACTCGCTGACGCACTCAAGTGGGAAAACAAACAGTCGTGAAGAAAAACAAAAACCTGTGTGGAATGGTTAACCGTTAAATGTCAACAATTAAACCAAATGAACGGGAAAGGGGAAATATAATTTGATCTGGGGTTCGCTTCTTTTGAAGTTTCAGAAAAAAAACTGGTCGAAAACGGAATCAAAAGGCCAACAAGATCGTGGGTTTTCCGTTGGAGATTAAACTCCGGGTGCGTCCTCTGATTTAAAATTGGCGAAATAAAAACGTCAATGCGATGCTATCTCCCTTCGGGAGTTTCGATAGAGATAGCTCCCAAAACCCGTAGAACGGGGCACACCACTTCCCGGGTTTACAGTTGGGAAATTATCATAAGAAGAAAATCAAAATCGGCCCCGAGCAGGCCCGGTTCAGTTGTGAAAGGTTCAATTTAGTTTGCTAAATTCGCGCCCTCCCTTTCTCTCTCTCTCTCGCTCACTCTGGCATTTCGTGTTTCGCGCACGCATGACACACGCGAGTCGGCTACGGTGAAGGCTGATCTCTTGGCTGCCGGATTATGGGATGATGAAATGGAGCCCTGCGGAATCAACGTCGGTCGAGATCGATCGACCCAAAACTGCGAGAGCCGTTCAGTGGGTCGGGCGGACGGTTTGGTTCGGTTTCGTTAGTTCGCTCGTTCGTTCGCAGATCGGACCTTTTTTTCGTGGGCGCCGGCAAACCGGTTCCGCTGATTGCGCTAAAATAATAAATTATCACATCGAATTAGGTCAAA
>JAOEFI010000004.1:15761723-15772566 GCA_034621735.1 Anopheles plumbeus | reverse complement strand
TTCGATAGAAAGCGAAATTTGTCTTACCGATTCGCTATTTGCTGCCGGTCGGGTGTGTGTGTGTGTGTGTGGGTTTGTCGGCAGGCTATCTTTATCGAGTTCATTTTTTCACTGGTTTGTAATTCTTTAAATGTTATTTAGTTTTTTTTCCTGTTCTTTCGTACCGTTGGGTTTGTTTACATCAAACCGGGTGGCCGTTGTTGGTACGATGATGCTTGGTGCGGTCACGTTGATGTTGATCACTTCGCGGGTACGCATCTTCCCCCGAAGAAGAGTGCCGAGCGTTTCATTTGCGCATCTCGGCAAAACGCCAAGGCAGGCAAATTTGTTGGGGCGGGAATGCCCACCAACAGCTGGTGATGAGGAAAAAAAAGAGGACATACATATGCTGCGCACTGAGAGCAAGAAACATGAACACGGGAAGTCGATCCGCTGAACAGATGAGGATGATTAAATTTAATTAGGCCTCTCGTCGCTTAGTGCCACGCTGCTCGGCACCAGTGTGTGTGTGGGTGGGTGTGCTGGGAGGACCCGTTTGTCGTGTAATTTATTCAGGAAACGTGCTGCCATCGATGGCCGTCGTCGTCCAAAGAAAACGTCCCATTTCATCGACGGCGGCTTCCCGTGTACGCGAAATTTCACATTACATGCGAAATAATTCACCCATTCGGGGTCGGGCGTTCGTTGACATGCGACAAATGTTTCGCTCTCTCAGCAAGTTGTCTCACTTTGGGCTGGGTTCTGGTTTTTGATTTCTTCAACTCACTCCATCCAGCAAAGGCCGACGACAGGCCGCAGTATGATTTATGACTGTCCTCACTGGAATCGGTTGAAACGTGTCTCTATTTTATTGGCAAAGGGTTGGCAAGTGGAGTGCGGTGGAAGATACTCGTTTGCCGGACTCGTTTGCTGGAGAGCGGTTTATCCCGGTTTAATCAATCAGCAGTCAGTCGCCGTTTGTCGGCGAAAGTCGTCGGCACTAGATAAGCATAATTGCGGTCATATGTTTTCGGTGAATTTTTTGGCGACAGACTTCACCGACAAACGTCGCTGCAAGAGAAATGTAAACTGTTCCCTTCGGTAATTTGTGCGATTAATCTCGGAACTGCATGTGCACCGCCTGTGAAACATGAAATGGTCATGTTTGCATCGTGGCGAGGGATGCATTAAATTCAGAAGTAAAACACTGCTATGCACTGGTACAATCCCAGTATCCCATCTTACTGATTGCGTTGATATGAGTCTTTGCTTGGGTACTCGTTTGCGACTACACAATCCACTGAGTAATACACGAGACGAAGGACAACGATGAGCAACTCCCTGATGCAACTCCTCCCTATCGCTGCAAGCAAAACGAGGCGTGACCAAAGAGAAATAAAATATACATCACGATAATCATCACCCGAGGCGGGTTGGTTGTGTTTTTGCTCAAATTATCATGTAAGCTTACATGAGCTTCTTCTGCACGGTCGTCACTTATCGGTCGGCTGAACGTCCGCCGTTTTCGATGCTTGTTTTGCAACAAGTGGATTGTGGAATCCTGGGTCATCGGGGGAAGTGTGTGTGTGTGTGTATGCTGCTTTGATTTTGTCGATCTTGTTTTTCCGTCCTTTAAACACCGCTTTCGGTCAGCCGGCCCCTCTGGGAAGATTGTGCATTAAAGCCGAAGATTCGATGCTGCGCTGTCTCTGAAGGAGATCAAGATTTTCCCGTTGACCATCGCATGCATACCGGGAGAAATAAAATCATAATTAAAACACGATCGCATCTTCTGACCTGGCGCGTCGTATCGTTAGGATAAGATATTTCACATCCAAATTGGACAGAAGCGGTTCGTGTAGAAAGTTGGGGTTTTATTCCCATTTGAATTTTTGAAGCATTTAAAAAGTATGCCAAACCTGTTATCTGCACAATAAAAATGTTGCGTTTTTGTTTGCGCTGAAGTGCGCCTTATGAAGACATTGCCCCACTGATTGGTCCTCATGGAGCTGGCGTCTGATATGCAGATCACCAGCAATTGAAAGGCGCCACCGTCCTTTCGCCGCCTTTCGCCCGACGGTAGGCCAAACCTTTGGTGCAGCAAGCGATCGACGAATGATTGAATCAATGGCAATCGATTTTATTATTCACAATCGTGGGCATTTGGCGTGAGCCATCAACCGGACTGACAGCCAGTTTGATTGATTGACGCCGGGCCGTCAGAAAACTGTTGCATGCCGGAAAGAAGTAGGAAAAGTAGAAGTCCGGAGAAGGTGAACGCTCGATAATTCGCCCGTGTTCATGTTGAAGGGTTCTCATTAAGTCGATTGAAACGCCAATAGAAGGGAATTGAGTTTCCTTCAAGTGAGGACAGCATCAAACGTCAATCTTTCGGGAATGCATAGTTTGTTGTTCCATGTGACTTGTGGTCGGAAAAGATCGACGCAGTATCGTGACTTGTATCCTTAGCAGGACTAAAAGAAAACAGGGGGTGAACAGTGTGCGATCTTATCAAGTCTTTTAATGTTTCATTTTAAAAAATAAAACATGTTTTTAACAGTGTTATTGAATGTTATAATTTCACACAAAATACACCCAAGTCGAAAACCGATCGATAGCGTGCCCGGCGCGAATTCGATACATCCTTTCTCTTCGCTTCACGGAAAGGACTTACACGCCACCGGCGAAGGCTCATTATCGTAAAGTTGCACGAAAAATTGATCCGACAGGAACGGCTGCTCTTATTAGGGGGGATGGATTTTGGGGGTCCGCCAAAGCCGACGGACGTACCAACAAAGATGCAAATTTATTGCAACCCACCTCCCAGCTTTTCTCGATCGATCGGTGATTTGTCGTTTTTTTTGTTGCTTCGCCTCAATTTGGCCATTTTGGCCCTGACCAAAACCGTCGGCATAAACACACACTCACCTCCTTCTCGTTCTCCCTGCCTGGAGAGTTCCTTTTATATATTTGGGGAGATTTTATTGAAATCGAATCGGAGGTCCTTTTTCGGAGGGGAAGAAAAATTGAGCCGGCTGATTTTTGGTGTTATTAAATTTACTTTGTCTTACGGTACGGGTTTGTGTGTGGCCGGATTTTCGACGCACTCTCAATGCTTCCTTTTATTGGATGCGTCAACGGTGACAGCTGAGAAGGCGGTAGATAATTGTGCCGCGGCCTAGTGGAGCCGCCGATTTGCGTGGTACCGTGAACCTTCGTGAGGTTTTTGTTTCAATCCGAAGGGAACGATATTCGGCTTAAAGATTGTAAATATATAGGGGAGGAGGTGACGCATTGTTTGCCTCCTCTTTCTCAGCGTTTCCTCCTGCCTGTCCCCCAAATCGTCGTACTTGCGAATCGACTGTTTGTTTGGCTCATTAGGACGTTCGTGGAAAGACGTGAGCGCATAAGAGACACAACACCAGACGACGGAATGGTGATTATGGGTTGGATTATGTATGCAAGCCTCTTTAATGAACGTACGTATGTTGGATTTGTGGCGTTCTCGTAGACGCACGCACGCAGATCGCATCGATGCCATTGTTTGGTTTCAATTAAGACCTTCGAAACGAGACATCGTTTACCACCTACTGTGTAGGCAAACAATCTTATGTCGCTTGAGTGATTTTTTTTTTTGCGGTAATTTATATCCTTTTTTTCTTAGCATCTCTGATATGCACGATTCAGGTTGGTGTAACCGGTTATGGTACCAGACGAAAAGGGGAGGCGAAATGGGCCCTTGTAATTGGGTGAATTACTTTCAGATGCTTACATAATTGCACTCGGTCGCGCACACCGCACCTCTTATCTTGTGATTCTTGGGAATGTTAAGTTTTCGGGATTACTGTGTAGCTTCAACTAATGAGAGAGATTGTTAAGCAAATATAATCCAATTAACGTTATGAGTTTCGGAATGATATCGAAAACAGAAAGTGAAAAACAAAATGCCAGAAGAAACAGTTAATGAAGGTTTATCTACAACTAAATCAACTACCTTTGTTTATTTATGCTAATAAACTGTTTGTAGATCATTTATAAAAGAATTTAAGGAGAAGAAATACAATTGTATCAAAAGATCTTTTCATGAATACAGAATTGTTTCATGTGGTTAACGTAACGTATGAAAGTTGATTAAAAAAGCATTCAGAAAAACAATCCGAAACCAGGCCATGGGAGTACAGGCCTAAAATTATCTGCACCTAGCAACTATCCTGTCGATGTCGGGGCCAGAAAGAGAATACATTTTAGTCAATTAAATTCGTCGTTACTTTGTCTGACCGTCGCTCACGTAGCAGTCCTGTCAGTGTCCTGCGCGACGCGCGCCGACAACAGCGTGGCTGACCGCCGAGCCCTCCCGGGGAAGCGTTGGGCGCCGCAGGGTCACACGGGACTTAGACGTGTGTGCTTTCGTTAAGATCATTAAAATTTAACGAACCGACCACACCGGATTATGCGAGTGAACGAAGTGGCTGAATTGGCCCGTAGTGAAGCCCGTTCCCGTGGCGGCTCGTTCGATATGGAAAGTGGTTTTTGGAGAAGGTGGGCCACTTTTTATTGCCATTTTCCGCCGGGTGGAAATTCGCACCCCTTCTCGTGCCGCTGTACCCTTAAGGTTATGGGAAAGTGAAGGCGAACTGGATGAAACGTTACGTGGGTCGGCTTCAGAAGGTGTTTGGGAAACAAACTTTATATTTGCAAAATCAAAGTAGTAGGTCTTCAATGACAAATCATTTAAATAATGGTTTAATACATATTTCAAACGTATGCAAATGATCGCAAATCAAACCTAGGACACTTAAATGATCGTCTGAAATTGTACTAAAACCTACGTCCCTGTAAGTTGACTGTGGCAAACGACTGAATGATTCACAACGCCAGTGAATAATTTCCCGAATTCCGTAGAGCATTTTTCATCGAAGGTCTGTGGAACATTCAGTATCAGATCTAAACAAATCGTAAAACTAGAGACAAGCTTCGTGCACAACAACTCCAGTGAACCAGCGGCAACCGGTCAGTGGGCGGTGCGAACTGTCAAAAGATCACCGTTCGAACCAGCATAAACCGACCGGCTTAAAGTGTCATCCGAGATTAAACCAGATGGTGTGCTAAAAAAAGACCCGAAGTGTTTTTACGGCCATTTTAGCGAGAAGAACGTGAACGGCACGGAACGATGTCGCACCTGTAGCCCAGTGACGTCCAGTGCGGTCGCAAATTATAGAGCTCCAAAGCTAGCCCGGGGCTAGGGGACTGTGAAACGCGTGTGCCCAAGTGAGGCTAGAATGTGCCATCGCCGGACGGTGGGCATTGCAGTTCCACGAGTTGTTGCGTAGTGTAGTGATCAGTTTCCAGCCGGCGCGGTCGAACCGCCCGAAGGCCAGTAATCATCGAGACATCTTCATCTTCTCCGTGCCAGTGTGTGACGTCTGGAATTCGGAGTGTATCGAAGTTCGGGAGAAAAAAAAAGGGGGAAGAAACACAGTTCAATTCCAACACGATCATCTGTATTGGAAGCGGATAGCCCTTTGACCTACCAGTAGCTGTTTTAAGTGCTGTCGCCATCTCGGGAGCATCTCGCCGACAGGGCACACAGGACACTGCGAACAAATTCTTCTGCCATCTTTGGCGGGCACTCCCCGGGGAATTCGGCTTCGGTATTTCGTCCGAGAATGTCATCGTCCAAGTCGTCGACGATGAAGTCGGCATTGTTGGGAAATGTGAAAAATGGCAGCGCGGGCAATGGGAGCGGTGCCGGTGGGGAAACCGGTCGCCCACCGCTCACACCCGTAACGGTCGGCTGCAAGTTCGACCGGAGCATCGAGGACACGGTGCTGGCGTTGCGGCGCGAGCTGCGCACCGTGTACGAAACGTTGCGCGAGCAGAACGAGAAGCTCGTCGATCTGGAGAAGGACGTGCGCGATCGGGACATCAGCATCCGGTACCTGAAGAACGAGTACCGCAAGCTGAAGGAGTACTACCAGAGCAGCAAGAGCGACCTGTCGGTGCTGCCCAACTTCGCCCTGAACGGGGCGGGCAACAAGGAGAACAAGACGCTGCACGAACAGCACGCCGCGGCGAACGTGGACGATCTGCTGCAGAAGCTCCAGAAGGAGCTGAAGGAGAAGGACCAGATGGTGCGCGAGCTCAACCAGAAGGTGATCCGGCTGTCGAACAATCTCATCTACGTCCAGAAGGAATCGCTCAGCAAGGACGATCGGCTCGACGAGCTGCAGAACGAGATCGATAAGTTCCGCCAGGTGGTAAGTAGCCGGCGGCGGCTTGGGGTTGGCCATTCCAGCGCCGGAATGCGTGGAACGAGCGAGAAAGAGAGAGAGAAAGGGAGTGCTGAACGTTGTCTCACCGAGTGCCATCTTCGCCAACCAGGTACGCCCCATCACGAAGGCCATGATCGAGAAGCGCTGCTCGGAGGACACCTTCGACGGATGGTCACCGGGCGTGGAGAACACGCGCATCCTGCCCGTCGCCGAGACGCGCATCAAGCGGCAGGCCATCAGCGCGGAGCCGCTCTCCTCGCTGGCCGGAATGCAGGGCGATCTGATCAAGATTCCCAAATCCTCACTGTAAGCATTGGTGGAAGCCACACTGGCTTGGAACTGGTTTCATTTTACTCGCTCCCGTGGGCACTGTGGGAAATCTGTGGGGCCGAGGGCCCCGCGAGGAATTTCAGATTTGTGGAGGCGAGTTTCACACGATCTAGATACCCGTACGGTTGCGACCCGGGTGGCCTTCCGTACAGGAGAGGCTTCCGCGTGCGACCCGAAAACGGCAAAACTCGAAGGATAAACCCGGGCACGTTAACAACTTCCCAACTGTCCGCCATAGGTGTCGGGGGGTTCGCCGTGAGTGTGGGCTTTTCCGGTGGTACGTACGCTTGTTCCATGTCTTTCAATTGCGATAGCGGAGGCGCACGGCTCTCGCCTGCGATCAACAGATCGAGTGTTGACTTCCTAGTGGAAGTGGTAAAGCGCTACACAGTCACACAGATACCTTGTACCTTCCTAAGAAAGATAAGTGGTTTCCTGGGAACGGATTTTCTAATTTCATTTTTCCCCAGAGAGGACTCTGGCAGTTTGATAATTTACGACGTCCCCGCAGGCCGTATCTCAAACGTTCTCCAACGAGATCGATCAAAACCCGCTGCGGATGGGGACGGATTTGTTTGGAATCCAATCATGTCTTCGCCTGGCACCGTTAATGCGTTGCCGTTTTCTGCGCTATACGCTCCGTTTCGTTTGCCGCGCTTGCCGTTTGCGTGCCCACTGGTAGTTAATTAAAATGTTTACATTTCACCCCGTTCGGACCGAGCCGAGCCTCGCCGAGATGGCGTATCCGTCGCGCAAATTAAGCGGCATTAATTCTGTCACTGATTAGCCCACCGTCAGCAGAGGTCCGCGGACGGAGTTCGTCGCGATTTACACGCCACGACGCATGATTTGTCGCAACCGGTCGCGAAAGACTCGGGACAACACAACACTTTGGCCCGCTGTGAGCGTCCGCCCGCCGGCGTTTCGAGAGTTGCAGCACACTGGGCACAAACACACATCGGAAAGGTGCTGGCCACGAGGGGTCGACGAACGCACGTCGCACCCCCGGGTGGTAAATGGCGAACCGATTGCGGGCCGTTTCATTACGTACGGCAGTTCCAGTGCGAACGCAGTGTTAATGTAGATGAACAATTTAATTCAATCTAAATTAATACCTCACCCCTGATTAGAAATAATCCACCCCTACACGTTGGTGCTCCGAGGGCTGCGTTCCGGTGGGCGGGAGGGTGGGTGGTAAGGGCTTGCGCATGAACATTAAACGACAGTGTTCGGTCGCCGAGAAATGAAGCATACGAAGATGCGTGCTGAAGATGTTTTTGAAGGTGATTTTTGACAATGAAGGAAAGGGTCAAGAACACAGAACCACCTATTGTTTACGAAGATGGGGTTGATGGAGCACTAGAATAACATTGACACTGGCCGCAAATTTCGGTTGTTTTGACAACAACTCCTGGCACGTGACTCTGCTCTGCCGTCGTCTTCCTATTGTGCCAGATAACTTTCAATGGTGGAGGACAAACCTCCTGAGACCACCAGTAGGCACGCCTGCGCGAAATCTATCTGAACCTTGAACGGCGTGAGTAAGCAACGGGTAATTACCTCATTTATAATTGTACTCACGTCACACCCGATGGCCGCTAAAGGTCGTAATAATTCATGCCGAAAGAGCACACAATAGGAGGTGGTCCCCCTCCCCACACTGCCACTGCCAACATGCCGAGGGGGCACACTCCCAAAAACAGACCATGATGCCTCCATGAGTTCGTATGTAATGGCGAAAAGAGGAAATTCCCAGACAGTTTCCAAGGTTCGCATGTGGGGCGGAGGAAATTGGTTGCAAGTGAGGGGAATAATACATTTTTAGTTCGGTACAGCATGTATGTCGTTGTTAGCACGTGCCGTGCCCAACAGCTGCTGTCTGCCCGGTGTCTGCAAGTTCTGCGCCCACGGCCCACAAGGAGACGGTATGTTGTTCCGCCAAGTGCAGACCCGTGGCTGACATTTGCACTCCATGGGAACCAGTGTTGGGCCGCCCATACAGCAGCGCGCCTTATACGCTGCTCGCCACAGCAGTGCGAGGTTGTCGATCTACTCGATACCGGCTTGCCGAGGGACCTCCCTTTTACTGGGGAGCGTGTGTGCTGTTCGCATGGGTCGACTCTGATAGATCCCCCGTAACCTCAAACCCACGGCATCCATCAACCGCCCAAGCGGCCAGAACTTCATCCCACCTAATGCCAGCTCAACGCGGTCGCCTTTGCACAGGCGACGTGCTCCACAGCACTCGCCAGCTCATATGTTTGTTCTGGCCCAGTGTTAAATTGTATGCCGTCCCGCTAGACTCCGCGCAGTCATCGCTTGTCACCATTAAACAACTATGACAATTTCATTAACCAGGCTACTTGCCTTCTCGCCTGCCCGGTTGTCTGCAACTTGATCCCCTCGCCAGGGAGCGGGGGAGTAATCTCACACTCGGTGCCCTAGGGCCCCTTACCGGCCCGAAACATCCCCACCCCACCCCACCCCTTTCGTTGGCATTCTGCAACTGGTGGTTCGCAAAGTGTTTTATGCGCTCACAACTTTCGACTATGATCGTAAAAATTAATAACTTCGATCGTACACTGGCGCACCAAAGACATCGTGGCGAAAACATTGTCACGACGCGCGGCGGTAGCGGTGGCTGGCAACACCAGCAGTCGGACACTGGATGGATTTATTGTCCGGTGAAGGTACGACCGGATGACAGTTTTCATTACCCAGCGCGTATGTAGGACGGAGATGGTCGTCTACCGGGCTGTGCGATTGGTACAGTGATCGACAGAAATATTACGTTCGGTTACTTTGATGGAATGTTTCCTATTTTACCAGAGGATTACTTCTCTTGTTTGGTTTTTCCAAAAAAATATTACTGGTTTTCCTAAAACTCCTGTCAAATACAGGCTGAATTTTCAGAATGAGTAAGTTTCATGATTGCCTTTCAAAATTATTTAATTATAAATTATTGAGTAATTAGCAACGCATCTGCAATCCAATCATGATAAGCTTTGTTTGCAGTCGTAGGACGTTGAAGGACTTTTTGTTTATCCCTCGTACGTACAAACTACTTAAGTTTATCAGATTTGTACCTACTCATTTTCCCGTGATTGATTGTCGCGTATGCCAAACTGGACATTGGCACGAATGCTAATTGTCTTACCGGTGGCAACCTTTCGCATGGGATGGGAGCCCTGGCCCGAAACACGTGCAGGCATGATTTTACAGCGACTGATTACGACGAAGAGTCTGTCTTCTTGCGCGACCGATGGTGATTGATCGACTTGACGCGCCAACCGAGAAACCAAGGAGGATGCCGGGCTCGGGCGTGCGGTTTTCCTTGCGCGTGATAATTATCAGCATGATTAATCGCACTAATTTGACGTGTAACTGAACAATCGTACATTCATTTCGTACCCTTCTGCTTCCATCCATCCCCCGAACAGATCCCGTGAAATAATCAAATCTGCCATCCTGGACAACGATTTCATGAAGAACCTGGAGATAACGCAAATACGCGAGATCGTCGATTGCATGTACCCGGTGCAGTATGCTGCTGGCAGTCTTATCATTAAGGAGGGCGACGTGGGCAGCATCGTGTATGTGATGGAAGGTAAGTCAATTTGAGTTCTTTTTTTTTTCTTTTGATCTCACATGGATAAATAAACGATCGTTGCATCGGATCATGCAAAGGTTGGTCGACTTGCATGAGGTCGACATTCGGATGCAATTGTGTGCTGCACGCATTGCCTACATTTAGGCGCCCGTGTTGATCGACGCTGCGCTGTTCAAAATGAAAGGCTGATCGCTACCTTGAACGATTTCGCTAGAGTGACGGTACATCCGGCAGTGTGGAAGGTCGACGTCACTCGCGAATGGCGCTGAATTCGCGAACAGCGCCGCAGATTTAAGTCTTGCATTCGCGCAACATCCGCACTTCTTCCCCAGCACTACTGACGGGGTAGCTGCTATCATCTTTGCCTTGTTGTTTTTCCGCTGCAATCGTCCGGCTAGCGCGGACGAAGGCTTGTTTCGCACAAGACACATTTGTCTATCATTTTCACTTTCTACCAACCACTGGGGTGCGCGAGTTGTAACTGCGTTGATCGATGATCGTACCGCACGATCATTCACTCGACGCGAAAAAGAATCGTCGTCCGCGACTTCCCAACGGCAGCCATATTTCAGTGTGTGTGTGTGTGTGTGTGTGTGTATGTGTGTCTGTTTGTGACAGTGTTGAAGGCCTGCAAGTCGCTGACAAACGGCTC
>JAOEFI010000004.1:15711780-15740930 GCA_034621735.1 Anopheles plumbeus | reverse complement strand
CGTCAGCCGTTTCCACCGGTTTGGGAAAAATGGGGCGAGTGGGCAGACGACGTACCCGGGACAGTTCGGGGATGAACATCGAAGCTTACATTAATAATAATTACAACGTTTGCCCGCGCGGAGAAATAAAACGGCGTTTAATGGAATAAAAGGGCCGATCGCCTTAAAATAAAGCGAAAAGACTGAAGAGAATAGTCTGAAGCGAATGGTCTTCTCCAATCCGTGCGGGTGACGCGTTCATGCGTCGCGAATTTTTCTCGTTCACCTCTTTGGGGTGGACTACTAAAGCGGCCAGGGTTCGGTAATGGACGGAGGCAATTTTCTCAACAGCACAAATTTGAGACACGCTAAAACCGGGCCGCTGGAGTTGCAAACATTTGTAGGTTAATTGCTATGTCAGCGTGCAAAATGTTACGCAGTGCGACCCTAGGGGCAAACAAGGTCCGCCAAGTCCAGTGGAAAGAAGCCGCCGCTCGGAACGAACCATCATAACCCACTCACACACACACACACACAATGGAGGATGTGTCCAGCCACCCACCCATCGACCGGCCGGCGGGCGGGAAGGTGGAATATATTTACGCCACCTTTGGCTAATTCGTCATCGACATTGTGTGCGATGGCAAACGGCGAGAGGAGTTCAGCTGACCGCAGTTCCGCAATCCATCATCCTAACACGTCCCCTCCGCCCGGGGGTGGTATTTGTTTACAATTTCCTCGTAGCGCACGCCAGGTTTGGCCGGGGAAAACATGGCCATCCACCCGGTGTTGTTACCGGTCCTTACGCAACCGATCTTCTCCCGGGTGGTGGTTTTTTTTTTTTGCAAGACAACTTTGCAAAAACCTTCCAATGTGCCACCCGGTTGGCCGTTGATGCCGATCAATTTCCCTGTGCGGTTGCATCTTCCGGCATGTGTGCAGAAATGAGCATGTGACCGGAAAAAAAAACTGCAGCATTGGAAGCACGCGCTGTCCACCGCTGTGACAACTGGCGACCGCGGCTCGTCTTGCCTATGGCCGGCCTGTCCAAGGTAGGCTCCGTTCGCTGCAAGGGCCGGCGATACGATTCGTTTCCGTTTTCCGTGACGAAACGTCGCTTTTTTAGGCGACACATCCTGGTGGCCACATTTGTTCGCACAATGTCGCTTATCCATCACGCCGTGGAATGCTTTCTGGTTTCGCTGCACTCATTCCTATTTCTTGGGCAACGTTGGTAAACTGGTTTAACGTTACTTCGGGCTATCTATTTGAAAAGGCGTATGCACCGATTTGCAGTGAATCCTTTAATGCACTTGCACAAAACTGCAACCGTTTGAGGTATAACAGTTCTACAGCTTACCGTAAGAAAGAAAGAATGGAGATCGTCTAAGGCTAACCTAGACCCACGGGGGTTGCTGTGTCGCCCGCATCCGGTGCCCTTTCGCACACATGTAGGCCGTCACACACTGTGTCAGCTGCACCGATCATCATCATCATCATCATCGGGTGCAACATTGCGCAACGGAACTCTCGACACGCCGGTGGACACACACGTTTCAAGTGCAGCCCACGACCCACGATGGCAACCCCCAACCGTTATGAGAAGCGTGACATGATTGTCCGCCCGAGAAATCACCCATTTGCATACCCATTTGTCGGGAGAGTGTCGCCTGGCGCGGTGGTGTGCGTGATGGAACGCATCTGGCGCGCAGGTAACAGGGTAATTATTTAATCCACCTGTGCACACACACGCACACACACCGGGGACGACTAGCGGGATACGATCGGCGGAGGGCGTGTTTTAAAGGGCCGCGTAACGATGCGCATCGACGGCAACTCCTTCAGGGAACCTTTGTTTGTCTAGTCGCGTCCGAAGGGCGACGGTCGGGCGCCGGACTCGCGATGCACTATCGATTGTCATGTACGGGTGACGATGATCGATCAACATTGACTCCTGATTGACATCGGGTGCTTGTAATTGACGGCGCGACATAAGTGCCTGGTAGTGTGCATAACAGAGTGTGCGGTGCATTTCTCCTTCCAGTGGAAGAAAAAGCGAACATTGATTAATTTCTGAAGCGACAGCGTGTTATTTAAATTACCGTTATTATATAAAATTATTTTTATAGAAAAAAAGGGACTCTTTAACTTCAGCAAAGATTTATTTAAAAGGTCTGCTGTTTTCACCCATTTAGGGAAAGATTTCTCTTTTTTCTGCTATTACCTTACATTTACAATATATATTTTACCGTATGTAAATGCGCAAAATAACTTCAATAATGGATTATGGTTATTATGAGAGAAAGATTTCTCATTGTCAATCCTGACCGACCTACATTTTCATCCAACACCTTGAAATAACGCCAAATCACATAAGTGTGCGGCTGTGAAATGATTTGACCAGTGATGCTAATAATTCCACTACAATTTCATACAATTTCCATTTGTTTTCGTTAGAAAAGTAATGTTTTACAGGCGCATAATGCAAAAAAGCGTTACATGAACACCCTTGAAAAGAAATGTAAGAAAACAAGCTCCGGCTGGCCCGGGTGCTTGCTGTTGGTGCACCGTGCACCGTAAGGGCTTTATAATTTGGAATTTAAATAAACCTAATTAGCTCGGCGTCCGTACCTCCCGTCCGTACGCGATGCAACCACCAAGCGTTAAGTAACCGGTCAGTAACGTTAATGCGGTCAGTCCGGGGTGGCGTTACTCATCACTAAAACAATACCCATAGAGCATAACGTTTGTGTGGGGTTCCCTGCCCGGATTGCATTGGCTGGGATGCAAAACCGAAAAACGTTGCACCCCCCAGGGGGTGGAAGGGATGCAAATAGAATTTTGTAGCTCTTTTGTTTTCCATCGGCGAACGCGTGAGTGAACAAATCAGCAGCGAACAGATGAAGACATCGGTAGGACTACGCGAGTTTGATACGTTTTAGTTCAGGTTCCGTTGCTTCATTGTGGTAGCGAAAAGTGGCCACAGCAAAACCAACCAGAGCGCGCACTGTGGGCTATTTATCAGAAGCGAGGTTTCGAAGAACGTTGCAAACTGTTGGCACCGAAATCGACACAATTTGGCACCCGCCTCGTCCCCCCTCCCCCAAATCCGTCCGCCCCACGAAGGGGTACAATAAATAAACGGCCCTCCAGTGGGGATGATTTATGTGCCCTGATGCAACCAACGATCGTACACTTACGTGTAAGACGCGCCGAAAACAACCCAGAAAACAAAAACGCCACCCGAGGGAACACATTTCGCCGGCATTTTCTCACCTCCTTTCCATTCCTCCCGCCCGCTTTCCCAAAAGGCGGGCGGGGAAAGTGCCGACCCACCTCACATCGGGTGGTGGCACATCGGTAATAGGTAATAATACGTCGCACCAATTTTGCGGCAAATTTTGTCGGTGCCCCCGTGTGTGTGTGTGTGTGTGTGCTGGTCACGAAATTTTATGTGCCACATGTTTATGTTGCAAACCCCTGGTGGTAATTGCACATTCGCGATCGCGTCCACGGCAATGGGTTGTACCGCGGCCATACAGTCGGACGGATGGTCGTTTTTACGAGCTGTAAATTGTACCATCGGTGTTTGTCGGTTTTTTTTTCGTCCGTTGGCCTCTTCGTCTTCTTTTGCTAATGGTTACAAATCGTATCGCGATGCAAACGGATGGTTTCGTCGACCACTGTGGCCAATGATATGGCCAATCAAGTTTGCAATTGTGTTGTTGTTGTTATTGCCGCATTCATGCACAATCGTTGTCCGATTTTAGCCATTTGTTGGTTAAGAAATCAAAATGGAAAGCAACAGAAAATGATAAATGTCAGAGTTGAAATCAATATCAGCCATCATTATCAACTCCACGTTTTATAAATATTCTACAGGATGACTTAATAGGAGTAGAAGTTGTGCAGAGCACTTGAAAATAAATAATAAAATAAATAAAATAAGGGTCATGGTATATTTAATGGAAAGCATTTAAAACAACAACGATAAGGATCATCTGGAAGCAAAGAGAATAGTTGAAAACTGGCTACAATTAATTTGAAATCTTTCAATTTCATAAAAGTTATGCATGATGAATTTATCACTTCCTAGAAGCCCAGAGAGGGTTTGTGATATCTCATAAATATTAGATGCCACTGTCCCATTACCGATGGAGATGTTAAACGGTACTTAATCACAGAGACGGCCGCTTAGCTTCTGGCTGCTAATACCAACATGTCAACCCAGTTTTGATATCGCCATCGGAGCAATCCTGCCGGATCGCATTCCTCCCGCTTGATAACGGGCCAGTTTGCAACATCGAACCAGTCCCCGAGCAGGGCAGCAGTTTTCTCTCACTTCCGCTTCCCCGTGGCGACGTTCGCTCTGTGCCTCTTCCTTTTCGCGGAGAGTTTTCCATCAAATGCCCTTCCAGCGCTTTGAAGGGCTCTATACTGGGTGGAACCCTAATCCGGTTCTGTCGTCCAACAAACGGGGCCGACTGACGCTGGGCATGACAACCACGCGGATGTAGCTGACACTCAGCCGGGCAACCGTCGTCAATTCGCCCGTGTGTGAAAAACGAAAGGAAAACTAGCCACCCCACCCGTCCGGGTGGATACTGGATCAACATTGTTCCCTAGGGTTCCTCCCGCCAGGGGAAAGGTATCCGTTAGGCGCGCCGTGGAAGGAATGTGACACACAACGGCGAAAACGAGGAACAGCTGCCTCCCTGGCCCCCGGAAGGCCCTATTTGTGCCGAACGCTACCTGTGAACGGGACCGTTTTGTCGCTTCCTTCTTCGCGAGATGTATCCTTCCGCATTTCATCAACTGCAAAGAAGCTGATTTTTCTTCGATCACAGTCTACTTTTCATACCCGGAGCAAAAATACTTCAAATAAGTTTCGTTTGGTTTTCCCAAGACACGTTTCGAACTTAAACCATTTACAGAAAGCCTTTGCAAAGATATACTGATTAAATTGTCCAGAGTAGTAGGTCAATATGAAGAATTTATGAGCTACTTGATGTCGTGCTGCTGTTAGTTAACACTTGAACGAAAATGCGACATTAATTCTAGTAGTCCTTGGATTGAAATACAGCTACTACTGTGCTGATTGTTTATTTAAAAGAACGGGAGGAGTCTATAGAAACCAGAACATGAACAACGTAATGGAATCAAACTCCATACCGGTAATACTTTAGGCGGACTTTTCTTCTTATCGAAAACTAATCATTTCCCCCCGGCTTTTATTTCTCCCAACAGAGGGTCGGGTTGAGGTGTCGCGCGAGGGCAAGTACCTGTCGACGCTGTCCGGCGCCAAGGTGCTGGGCGAGTTGGCCATCCTCTACCACTGCCAGCGGACGGCCACCATCACCGCCGCCACCGACTGCAAGCTGTGGGCCATCGAGCGGCAATGCTTCCAGACGATCATGATGCGAACCGGCCTGATACGGCAGGCCGAGTACTCCGATTTCCTCAAGAGGTAAGTTCCCCCCATCCATCAAGGCTGCCGGTGACAGGATCAGCAAACAACGGTGGGCCGCGCGGGAAAGAAACGCTGAACGATTTGTCACGATCGATCGTGGGGCGGGCTTCGGTAAACGATGGTCCGGTCATCGTTTGCCCACCTCCTTAGCCCTGGCTTCTTAGGATTCGACGTAGTGGGAACACGCACAAAGGGCCGTTTAAATGATGGATTAGTGGCGAAGCTGGCGCGTACCCGGTAATTTTTGGAGCAAATTACACACATTGACGCTGGCGATCGGGACGGACATAGATCTCCTTTGCTTACTTAATGATGGTCATAGCTTTAAAAGTGTAGCAATGTAGCAGTTACCGGATCGCGGGACGGCTGAACGGTGAAGCTTGTCCGTTTTTATAATCCGCGGCCCGTTTTGAGGCGTGAGAAGCTTTTCACACTTTCGCTCTTGCTGCCCTAGAGTTCATGTCATCGATTGGATATACTTTTCCCATTTATATATTTTTTTCTGCATATCCTTAATGCAGGGCGCTAGGACACCCACCGTTTCTACGGCTAAACTAAACAGCTTCTTGCCTTTTTGAAGTGTTACTCCTTTCTCTCCAGTCTATCTCAACGAGTGCTGACGATCGACCCTCCCACCCCCCTCCCCTCCCTACCGGCCTGGCATCCATTTTCGACTGCGATCAACTGCGAAGTTTGACTTTGCGTTTACTGCGCAAATTCGATCGCACTTAAGACATGCGGGCTCGTACACGGCCTAAGACACAGTTTCGTCGTCCGCCATATCAACCTTCCCTTTCATTTCGGCCCGTTTTGTGTAAGATCCAGCCGACGCCCCTTCCCTTTCGCGAATGGACACTCGTTGCCTCACTAAAACCGTCAGACCGGTCCAGCTACCTACCAACCTACCAGTCTTTGTAGGCGATTCCGGAACTGGTTTCGATAAGTTGCTCGCGCACGACACGAAAGTAAAGCGGGGTGCGGTTTCCAGCAGCAGGAAGAAATTATTATGCGAGCAATTATTTAAAGTTCGTGCAGAGGTTTTTTTCTTCTTCTTCAGCTACCTTTTAACTATTCAACGGGCAACTATGGATGTCCGTTTGCGGCATGCCGGAACTTTTCGCAAGAAAACCAAATCCCGCGGTAATGAAATAACTCCCTTAGCTCATATTGATTGGCCAGTGGTTGTCAGTATAAACTCAAAATAGAGCAAAAACGCACAATACACTATCATTAGGAACATGTTTTATTCCATTTCATTTTTGTTTGTTTTGAATATTAGATGAACCTTGCTCATTGTGGTGATTTTTTTTACGTTTGCTTCACTCGCTTCAATAAGCTTTCTAGTTTTTGTTCGTTACACGTCTTCCTTTACATATTCAAATCGCTTCGTCTTTTTATTGTACTACTTTGCAACCGGTTCGGCTATCACAATGTTTGCGCTCCTTTGTTTGTTTGATTTCGTTTAAAATTCCGATCGCATATTTCAGAAGAGTTATCATTTTCTGCACCGATTAGTGCGTTGTTAACTCATGTTTGACATTTACCAAAGTTCGAAAAAATTCGGAAGGAAGCCATTTGGGCGTCATCGTTACGTGACTCCTTTTTTTCGGACCTCTGATTCGAGCTCTCACACAAAAGAAGCCCTACATCACCAGCGTCACGGTGTACGATCGGGCGTATGATCGATCAGCGAAAGGATCGCGAAAGGCTGACTGTTTGTGTCGACGTGTTGCCATCGATTGGCTAATTTGTTACTCGCGTTACAACATCAATCGCCATCAATCAAAACTTTTTGTGCGGAATAATCGCAACGGCAATGTCTTACTACCTTCATTGAGGGCACACAATGCACGCAATGGGCTGTTTTGTGCTGGTTAGTGTTTTGTAGCCGTTTTCCCGCGCTTTGTTCAAGACATGTTCGTTGAACAAAACAGAAAAAAGGTGAACGTAAACAAAACCAAAAAGAAACAGGAAGTCAGCGTAGAAAGGATCTCTCCGAAATGTTGCACCTACAAACCTGCGCGAACTCCGGTTATGACATCGGCGTCGAAAAACGGAGAAACCAGTTCCCTGACATAATAATGTCCTCGCGGTCCATCGCAGCGTTGTTGGCACCCGGGTGGGGCGGAAAAGTAAAACAAACCCCATTTGCTCCATTTTGGAGAGAAAGTTGTTTCCACCGCTGATATATTCTGCGGGCAGCTGATGGATGTAGATTTACATTTTTCCTCTTTGACGTTTTTTTTTTTGTTGTTTGGCTTCCTCCACTCTCGCTCCCATTTGCCCTATTACGCCACCACCCCGGTGCCAGGATCTGCCGCTGCTGCCGTGTTGTTGCTTTGTTTGCGCTTCTGCATCTCTACTCCTTCCCTTCCTTCCTTCCTTCCTTCCTTCCTGCCTTGTGGAAGCTGGAAGGCACACTAAAGCGGTGCCAAATGTTCCCCGAGGGCATCGTAAACGTGCGAGATGTGTATTTTATTGAGTATTTTGTACGGTAGCAAGTCTTTTGCCTGTGGTGATCGTGCGACATTTATGGATCGCACAGTAGTCCCTTCCTGTTCGCAGTTGTTTACCAAACCTTTTTCTGATTGCAAACATGTAACAGCTCAATCTGTTGATTAGATAAACCCGCCCAGAGTTCAATATTGGCTCGAGAGGGAAAGAAAAATAAACTTCTTCCGAGCATTTGAACGAAGAGAAATAGTTATAATGTATTTAACATTCCCTTCAAACTTTGAAATATTCTTTCGTTGCTTTCTAAATGATGTCAAGAATATAATAAAAGTGGGAATTATTTAATATAAAAAACTCTACACATACAAAATTCCATTAAATTACTTTCCTTAAGTCTATATATCATATACATCATGATAACATTTCAGTTATGTCATTGTTTGCAATTCATTAGTTCCATTTCGCGAGCTTGCTGGCAGTGAAAGCTCATTCCCGCCAAAAGACCGTTAGAGTTAGTTTTCCCACGAGTAGAACGCTAGACTTCTTCGGGAACAGAACTCACCAGCAATTCGCGCCGGTCCGGCAAAGATATTTTCCCACTGAATCTCGCACTACGCTATCCCCCCTGGCCGCCCGGTTTTTTTTTCACCCGCCTTCTTCCCCCTCTTCTTCACAGCTCCACCACACCTGGGATTTCTGGCGTTTCTGATGACTCTATTATGTAGTGGATTTAGCTTCGTTTTTTTTCTTCTGTTACTTTTTGTTAGTCTCTCTCTCTGAGGGCGGAGGTAATCTCGACGTTTTAGCGATCGTTCTTAAGACTTTATTATCTTCCCCTTTTTTTCCGAACCCTTTTCCCGTTCATCCGTCCCAACCACCATATCCCAAGACGTAGGGAGTAGAATAGCACCAAGATGGTTTTTCGGACGCCATCATTTACTAACCTTTTTTTTCCTAGCATGCGCGAATTAGCGCGAATTTCGATTAACTCTCGGGTCTCGGAGCTGCTCACTAAAAGCTGGCGTTTATTTTACGTTCCATCATCGTCATCATTGGATTTGTTTGTTTTCAATTACTTTGTTAGAAGAAACCAGCAGAAGAAAAGCGGGACGGGAACACCGTCTTCGTCAGCGTTTATCTATTTAGAAGCAAATGGAAAACAACACACTTTGCGATCGTTTCCTCTTTCGCGCACCGTGCAAGAGAAGGAAACATCTATTTGGGACCGATACGCCTCCTCGCCCTGGTGGTAGCGTGTGAAAAGTCTCATTCATTCCCATTCGGCCACACTATAATTAACGCATTATTTCTTTACTTTACTTTTTGTCGCACCCCGACGCGGGCGACGGGAGAGCTGAATCCGGGAGGCTTCTGACACGGTAGCACGTTTCGTTTCGCTACCATCTGCGCTGCGATCCAAGCGAATTGATTAGTTAATAGATTTTTGCGGCAGACTTTTCCATCCCCTAGCCTTTTTCTCCGCTTTCTTCCCTTGCGCTTTGTGGACGAATTCTATTGCCAGCGATAGCAGCCGCCGGATTATGAGTTTTCAATTAAACCGACCCCATGCAACTCATGTTGTATCTTACCTCAGTTGAACTGACGAAGGAAGGGGAACTGCAGCATCTTTCGAACGAAGAGACGGAAGATATCAAACATCGACCACTGCACAAAACGACTCTCATAGGCTAATCCATCCTTCTGGCATTCATCCCCGTTCCAGCTGTCTCACACTAGGGTGGGTGGTTGGTGGTTTATGTGTGAATGCAACGCGCATAAATTATGCCACTACTGCGGTGTCAGCAGATGAACCGGTGGATGCACCATATATCCCATCGCGTAATGCCGAGGAATGATGCACCACCCGTGGCGCGATGGGGTAGCGTGATGAAAAATGCGATGTGATATAATTGCCGGCAGCTTCTGGTTGCATGTGTTTTCATTTCATCGCGTTTCCTTCTTTCATTCTATGCAAAGGTTGCATCACGGGCATCATGCACACATACTACCGAACCGTCGTGACCGCACTAGATCTGACTACGTTTATATCGGCTTCCAAAAAGCTTTTAACTCGTTAGTGGAGTTCTAATAGGGAAATTGCCTTGGCTGCTTATCTCTTTTCGCAAGGTTGCATAAGTGGTTACCGACTGCACGATATGTGTGTTCTCTTTCTCTCTCTCTCTCTCTACGGCAAGCAGTGCTTTATTTCACCATTAAAATGCATCCCATAGAATGAATAAGAATGCATAGGCAAATAGCTAAGCTAACCTAATAGTACTGAGGAAACATGTAGGAACAAAACAAACAAAACTTATTATTCGGAAAACTCATAAACGATTGTGGATGGTTATGCTTTGTAATAACGGAGCCGGAATATGTAATGGTGCAATGTGCAAAGTGAGCACCTAGGCACAGCTTGGACCAGGTGCTCGACTGTTCAGGAGTCGCGTCTAGTAACTCTAGTGCCAATATTGAAAAGCACATTTAAAATCAAATTAATTATTAGTCCCTCATCCCCAGTGATCCGTAAGACATTTGTTCGTGCATTCGTGGTTTTAGAAATCTTGTTTCATTGGCATAATGACCTACAAAAACAAACCCCACAAACGAAGAAACACTTTTTTTTCCATTACCGATGCACGTAGTAGAACGCAGAGTATTGAAAAATCACCACCACTGCTGGGTTTTTCTTCTGTTTGCCGACTTTATGTGACGTGCATAATCAATTCATCATGTCGTCCGTTGCCATGACGGCTCGCGTCCATGCATTTATAACTACCCCCCCCCCCTTACCCCTCTCTTTTGGTACTTCCACCCCCTCCGACGAGGGGTGACACGGGCTGCAGGCGGGGGAGTGGAAGTATGCGGACTGTGGTTAAAAATTCGCCCATCATGCCATCAACCTCGACACTGGTGACGGTTTAGGGCATTGCCCTTGACTGACTTCAACCTGCCAAAATACGTAACCAGACGCCCCTCCTGTTGCGCTTCCCGCCCTCTCCGCATCCGGTGATTGTGATGCCCGAGATTATTCCGTGCGTGCGTGCGTGCGTGCGTTTAAACCACACTTTTATCCGGGCCAGTAATTCATCCGCCACTTGTGCGTTACGGGTTCTATTGTTTACCAATGAGTGGTTACGACGTGGTTTACCGTCCACCAGAGAGGTGGGGGGGTGGTTTTTTTTTTTGCAAATTTCCTCCCTCCCCTACCGGGCCCATTTACTACTGGTCTTCTGTCGTCGGTGTGTGCGGACGCACTTGGCAAGGTTTCGCACCTTTAGAGACAATGGGCAGTTTACCCTTGGGCGCATGCCGCCGTAAGCCAAACCAAAGCTAACATTGCCTCTCGGACAGCTTTGTGGTGTCGTAGTAGGCTTTAGAACATTTGGTTGAGTTAGTTTCCTGCTCCGCTGTGGGTTGTGTTTAATGAAAAGGAAACAATATTTGACCTATGATGGTAAATACTTTACGTAAAACTTCTGCAGTGCCATATTCATGGAGCGATTAGGCTGATAGAACCTTCTCATTGGAACCTATAAGTAAGCAATTACGTCATTCCATACCATTCCACACCATTCTTCCAGCGTGCCGATCTTCAAAAACCTCCCGGAGGATACGCTGTGCAAGATATCCGACGTGCTGGAGGAGTGCAACTACCAGAAGGGTGACTACATCATCCGCCAGGGTGCCCGCGGTGACACGTTCTTCATCATCTCCAAGGGTCAGGTGCGCGTGACGATACGTCAGCCGGACACGCAGGAGGAAAAGTTCATCCGCACGCTCGGCAAGGGCGATTTCTTCGGTGAAAAGGCTCTGCAAGGGTAAGAACCGGCCAGGCGGCCGTACACTTTCTACTTCGCTTTACTGGTGGACGATAATAAATGTCCTTCTCCGTTTTTTTTTTCTAGGGATGATCTACGCACGGCCAATATTATCTGCGACTCGCCGGAGGGCGTCACCTGCCTGATGATCGACAGGGACACGTTCAACCAGCTGATCTCGAGCCTGGACGAGATCCGGAACCGCTACAACGACGAAGGTGTCAGCGAGCGAAAGAAGTAAGCGAACGGACCATCGAAGGGTGGTCAAAACGGAAGAGGGAACTTATACCGGTCCGGTGCGTGCATATTTTTTCTAGGATCTACGAGGAGTTCCGAGAGGTGAAGCTGTCCGACCTGCGCGTGATCTCCACGCTCGGCGTCGGCGGGTTCGGGCGGGTCGAGCTGGTCCAGCTGGCCCAGGACAAGGGGCGCTCGTTCGCGCTGAAACAGATGAAGAAGGCGCAGATCGTCGAGACGCGCCAGCAGCAACACATCATGTCGGAGAAGGAGATCATGAGCGAAGCGAACTGCGACTTCATCGTGAAGCTGTACAAAACGTTCAAGGACCGAAAGTACCTGTACATGCTGATGGAGAGCTGCCTCGGTGGCGAGCTGTGGACGATCCTGCGCGACCGCGGCCACTTCGACGACGGTACCACGCGCTTCTACACCGCGTGCGTGGTAGAGGCGTTCGACTATCTCCACTCGCGCAACATCATCTATCGTGATCTGAAGCCGGAAAACCTGCTGCTGGACGTGTCTGGATACGTGAAGCTGGTTGATTTCGGGTTCGCCAAGAAGCTGCAGTCAGGTACGAGAGAATTGTGAAACCCGTGAAGGAACGATGCCGTATCGAATTGATCATTTATCTCTCTCGCTCACCGCTCCCGAAAATAGGACGCAAAACCTGGACGTTCTGCGGTACTCCGGAGTACGTTGCGCCGGAAGTAATTCTCAACCGAGGCCATGACATTAGTGCCGACTACTGGTCACTGGGAGTGCTTATGTTTGAGCTGCTTACCGGTAAGCATCTTCCCTTCTTAGAAGCTGGTACTAATTATATGTTGAGACTGATGTGACGCTTCGATCTCTCCAGGAACACCACCGTTCACCGGAGCCGACCCGATGCGCACGTACAACATCATCCTGAAGGGTATCGATGCGATCGAGTTCCCGCGCAACATCACGCGCAATGCCAGCGCGCTAATCAAGAAGCTGTGCCGCGACAATCCAACCGAGCGTCTCGGGTACCAGCGTGGTGGCATCAGTGAAATTCAAAAGCACAAGTACGCGAACGGCGACCAGTTCGTCAGGAGACCATAGATCGTACCGCCGATCTTACCGCTTCCATGTTTTCCTCTTACTCTCTCACGTGCAGGTGGTTCGATGGCTTCTACTGGGAAGGTTTGCGGAATCGTTCGCTACCGCCGCCGATCCTGCCGAAGGTGCAGAGTGTCGTGGATACGGCCAACTTCGACGACTATCCGGCCGATCCCGACGGTCCACCGCCGGACGATCTGTCCGGATGGGATGATGATTTCTAAGCGCTTAGCAGCCTGCACACCCCACATCCCCAGTTCCCTCTACTCCTCTACGGAGGCAACCGTCCCCGCTGTCCAACCCGTGCACAATTGCATGTATGCGCTCGAATGAATGAGGTTTGTGTTCCTTTTATTGCTTCTGTCCGAAAGTATGCGTCCTGTGTGTCGTGTATGTACGCATCTGGTTGAAAAAGAATGGTTGTGGTGAAAACAGCATGTAATTGACTGCACGTGGGATGGGTGTTTTTTTAAAAGAATACCCTGTGTTTCAACTCTGTAATTGTTGTAGCGTTTTTTTTTATGTTTTACAAAGTTTATCATTTTATTAGTAACAATAGAAGAAGAAAAAAAGCAAACATGGATAGGGAGATGAAGCGCATGTATAAGTGTTTTAATGCTACATGAAGAAAACATTTGACCCTAACAAACCGGCGAAAATGCGTTGACTTCCAACGAGAACCTTCGTCGGCCTAAAATCTTCGGCAAGCCTCTCGTTTCCCTCAGCAAGAATAAATACGTGCGACAATAAACTCTACACCGCGTTAGTTAACAGTCCTTCCGTAGAGCGCTCCTAATTCGTTCACCGTTGTTAGATCAAACTCGATAGGTAATTTGCATCGAATATTTTCCATAACTTGCCCAACTTTTGCCTTTTGAATCAAACAAAATCGATGCTGCGTTCATTTCGTGCAATCGAAAGATCCTGTAAAATAAGTAAATGTACATAAAGCTGTCGAGATCTACGATGAAATGTGGTAAAAATAGAGGAGGCAGTTTGTTTACCGTGCGTTGCCGATCCCATTTACGACGAAGAAGATATGGGTTCCCAAAAAATGGGTCGTAGTTTAACTGTTTTAATATGAGAGCAAAAAATAAATAAACAATTGAAGCTAGTTTCCTTTATGCAGCTGATTAGAAATCAGAACTAGAACTTAGGCGTGTCCGAACGAAGTATAAATAAATCAGAAATATTTACAGTTGAGTTTGTTTGTCTAATTACTGGCTAGGAACGATCATCAAAATGATGATGGGCATAAATATGTTTTAAGAGAAAACAAACGATAGCGAATGCAATAGGAAATATGGATAACAATTCGCCCACATCCTTGCTCGTACTGTAACGGAAGATGTCCTTTTCCAGGTCCAGGACTTTTTATTTCTACTTTCCTCTCGTTAAAAAACGTACTTTTTATCCTGTTGGTTCTTGTACTATGATTGTTTTAAATTTTCATATCGTTTCTACGGTGTGGGTCGTTTCCGTTTTTCTCACTAAATTCACTTGACACGTTCGACCAGTATTGTTTCCTACATTATCCATTCGCCGCGGCACTTTGTACAACTGCTGAAAAAAGTCAATTTAATTCACGCACCTTTAAATTGCTTGGTTAGACGGGCCTTTGGGGGGTTAACCAAACAATAACCTTTAAAAAAAAAGCAAACACGTGACTAGGAACATAGTTTTTTGCTAACTTAATGGAGTGTATAACATTTTGAACCGAATGAACACGGTATGAAAGAAAGCCTAAAATAGAGTATAAGATCAATACAAGTACTGTGTTATTCTGCGACGCAACACATTACTTACCGGTTTTTCGTTATCAAGATAATCATGCTGCACTGGTTGGGTCTCGTCGCCCGTAGGTTGTTGAATTGTCATCCGCGCGATTACCACGAATTGCAGCATCGAACCACGCTCTGTTTCTGAATGAGCATAGTAAACACGGGTACACACTGTCGCCTTTGACAGAAACGATAGGGCAAGTGTCATTTCTACATTGTACGACGCTAGTGGAAGTGGATGTGAAGAGTTAGTAAAAAATACAACATCGTGCGCTCGGTTTATGCCTAATATCGAACGATTCCGTTTTCCTGCACTAGCGAGCACAAAGACACGCTGCCAGGATGAACTTACGGGCCGATTTTCATCGTATGGTAAACGAGGCCGCCGAAAAGTTAATATCTTCCGAGGCTTGCAGCGATGTAGCGACCGACACTGGGTACAACACGAGTTCATCGCCCTCCTTGCACAGTGCGACCGATGCCGGAGGTCGCGGCCGCGGCCGGGCCAGCTACCTGACGGCCAATAAGGACCTACAGACATCAAGCGAACGGTTAGGCCCGCCCTTACCCATGGGTCGGGGGAAATTTTTACATGTTTTGCGGGACTTTGCTACGGAAAAGCCCAATGTGGACGTAGATGCGGTCGCCGAAGATCTCTCTAAAGTCTCGCTGGAAGAAGAAAATAGTGCCGTATCGCGGATCGTAGCCCTATCGACGTCCGACCCAGAGAAGCCTGCCGTGCGCACTGGAACATCCGGAACTTCGGCCACGCTTCTGTGCAACTTCATGGAATTGAGGTGCGACCCAAATCGTGGGATTTTTCTGTACACAGTCCACTTCCAGCCGGACTTGGATTCTAAGACCGAGCGCCGCCGGTGTATTGATAATAATGCGCACATATTTGGGAAAACGCATACCTTCGATGGGGCCTTGTTGCTGTTGCCGCAGGCCCTACCGGACAATGTCACAATCGTCCAGACGAAGCATCCGATCAACGGGTCGAACCTGACGATGACCGTAACTTTCCGCGTGAAGAAACGGCTAGGCGAGAACGTGCTTTTCTACAACAAGCTATTCCGGCGCATCATGAACATACTGCAGCTGTCCGAAATAGGTCGGAAGAATTTCGATCCGACGCAGGCTCGCATCGTACCGGAGCACAAGCTCGAGGTGTGGCCCGGCTTCGTGACAGCAGTGAACGAGTTTGAGGGCGGCCTTATGCTGAATCTGGACATCACCCACCGTGTGCTGATGCAGACGACCGTGCACGACCACATGAAGATGATAACGCATACAGCGCCCCAACAGTTCCGCGAAAACGTGATGAAATCGCTGCTCGGTGCGGTCGTGATGACACGTTACAACAAAAAGACCTACCGCATCGACGACGTGTGCTTCGATTGGAATCCCTTGTCCACGTTCCGGTACGGAGAAAGCGACATTTCGTACATGCAATACTACCGGCAGCAGTACGGCATCGAAATCAAGGATCAGCACCAGCCGCTGCTGCTCCACCGCTCCGAGCGTCGGATCGCCGGCCAGAGCACGCCGGAACAGCTGATCGTGTGTCTCGTGCCGGAAATCTGCCACCTTACTGGGATGACAGATGAGCTGCGCAATGACTTTAAGGTACACTTCCGGTTTACACGGGTGGGATGCGATTAAATCTCACTGGAATTCAAGCCTCCAAGCACATAACCCTGCGACGTTAAATCATGTTGTCTCCTCCCCAATTGGTTCCAGGTTATGCGAGATATCGCGGCGTATACACGCGTCTCCCCGAACCAGCGTATCGCGGCCATGGAAAAGTTCTGCCAGAACGTTAACACGAACGAGAAGGCCCGCACACTGCTGGCATCCTGGGGCCTAGAGCTGATCCCGAAGGCGAAGCCGATGATCGGCCGTACGCTGCCAACCGAAAACATCAGGTTTGGCAATAACGGCGTCACCAATGCGGGACAGCAAGCCGAATTTAACAATCAGATCACCAACCATCACATGCTGGAGGTCGTGCACATCCGCAACTGGTTGCTGGTTCACACGAGCCGTGATACGCGGGCCGCGAACATCTTCATCGATTGCGTCCAGCGCAACAGCCGGCTGATCGGTATCGATATCAGTCCGCCGCAAACGGAGGTCCTGCAGCAGGACAGCACGCAGCTGTACGTGCAGCTGCTGCGAACGCGCCTGCGCCCCGAAACGCAAATCGTGGTGATCATATGCCCGACCATACGCGAGGATCGGTACGCCGCGATCAAGCGTATCTGCTGCACGGAGGTCCCGATCCCGTCGCAGATCATCACCGTGCGTTCGCTCATGAACGATAAGCGTGTCCGCTCAATCGTGCTGAAGATTATCCTGCAGATGAACTGCAAGCTCGGCGGAACGCTCTGGGGTGTCAAAATTCCGCTCACCGGCACGATGGTCTGTGGCATCGACACGTACCACGAGACGCAGCGAAAGAACGCGTCGGTATCCGCGTTTGTCGGGTCGCTCGATCCCGCCTTCACGCACTGGTACTCCCGCGCCACGGTGCAGTCGTGCAAGGAGGAACTGATGAACGGGCTGTGCGTGTCGCTCGGAAAAACGCTCGAAGCGTACAAGCAACGCAACTGCCAGCTGCCGGAGCGCATCATCATCTTCCGCGATGGTGTGAGCGACTCGCAGACGTTCATGTGCGGGGAGTACGAAATACCGCAGCTGGAAGCCGCCTGCCACCTGTTGCAACCCGGTTACAAACCAAAGATTACGTTTCTCGTCGTGCAGAAGCGCATCATCACGCGCATGTTCGCCATGAACCGGTCGGACGGGACGTACAGCAACCCGCCGCCCGGCACAGTGCTGGACCACAGCGTGACACGCCGCTACCAGTACGACTTCTTCCTCGTCGCGCAGTCCGTCCGGCAGGGCACGGTGGCGCCGACGCACTACATCGTCTTGCGAGATGATTCGGCCTTCGCTCCAGACATCCTGCAGCGGTTGAGCTACAAGTTATGCTACATGTACTACAACTGGCCTGGCACCGTCCGCGTGCCGGCCTGCTGCCAGGTAAGTCAAGGCGTAACGCAAGGCGAATCGAATGTTTACATGGTAATGCTTTCCCACAGTACGCACACAAGCTGGCCTACCTGGTGGGGCAAATGATCAAACGAATGCCGGCGGAAACCCTCTGCGATAAACTGTTCTATCTGTAGGCACGAGTGCCCGAGGGAGAGCGCATGACAGCCTCATCGATACTCGTTCTTCTCATCCAGGGCGGCAGCGTGCCTTCTGTGTTGCCGCCCATGGTTCAATTGTTATTATTCGTCGATGTTTCGTCGATAGATTTCTTTAGCTCAATTTGTTGTAACGATGAACTCCTTCTTGCATCAATGTGCATAGAAATGACATTATGCTGAGTGATGCCGATTCTGACAATTTCAGAAAGCATCGCCTCTCGGTTGTGATACACCCATCCCCTTATCACCTCCTTAGCTCATTTTGCCTTATTTGGCACCTGTGAATTGATCAAATATATACAATACGACGCCAAAGTAGTACGCAGTCATGGTGCTAATCCACATCCGAATTTTTTAATCTTAATGATGAATATTCATCTTAGTAGTACTATAATACATTATGAACTAAATGGTGATGAACAAACATATGTGCAAATTTTATACAGAATATACATTGCCAGAAGTGCAAACGAGGAGTGTACGATCGTTGCCTGTATCATTGTAAAATCTCCGAAATCTTTATAATCGATTTGCTTACGATCTCTGTCGCTGTTTTTATGACTGCAATTCTCTTTCCAAAAGATCCGTACGGCCCACATTTCCCCCATTTCCTCTTCCAGGCTCCAGAGGGGTCAGGCTTGGCAATCCTTTTGCCCCGATACGGAAGAAATTGTGTGCAGCCGACGGCTTATTGATCAACGACGCAATAACTTTCCTTGTGAGAAGGACGTCCTTACCTGCTGCTCTGCAATGTACGCTGCTGAAAATGTTGGCGGGCTCCCCGGTTGCCCGGCGTTCGTCACTGTCCTCCATAATCGATACTGGGAAATGCTAGGAGCTTTTCCGGGCTGCTTTTCCCTACATCATAACCTACCCGAATGTATTCGCCCGTGGTGAATGGGTAGGGGACCGCACTCGGGTGGTGACGCAGTGCTCGCGGTGTTGGCAAGTCGGAAAGTTTCTCATCCCTCTCCGATTCCGGTGGGCTCGCGCGTTTCTTCGACGCGGTCACCAGTGCGCCTGTCCGCTGGAAAATACGTAATGTGTAGCTCGTCTGTTCTGGAGCTACTGGAGAAGGACGGGCGAGGACGTGGGGAACGGAAGAAATACGACGGAAAATTTCATTCTCCCTCTTGGTGTGGCGCGCTGTGTTCGCCTTCGCGTCGGCCTTGGCGCCTGGTAGCGAAAAGGGCGGATGTGACGCAGTTCCGCTTATCGTATCTAGGACAATTTGTTTTATAAATAGACTAGCACACTAATCGATATACGTGGCCCGATAATTAGCCCCCGTTCCGTCCGGCGTTTCGCAACGAAGAAGCGCTGCGGAAAGGACGACCTCATCAAGGAGTGTCATCGGACGGACCTGAAGGTCGCGTTGCAGGGCCTACAGAGCCGTACACTATGGTAGTAAATTGTTTAGTCGTTGAACGGTTTCAACTTTTATTTCGCAGCTAAGTTCAGACTACACTTGGTTTTGTTGAACGCCCAACAGTTTTGCTCATTTCGGCAAGCACCGGTTTCGCTTGCCTTGTGCCCACAGCATTATGGGCGTTGGCGATGGCAGTAAATACAAGCCGGCAAACGCTCCA
Source organism: Anopheles plumbeus (assembly GCA_034621735.1). Classification (NCBI taxonomy): domain Eukaryota; kingdom Metazoa; phylum Arthropoda; class Insecta; order Diptera; family Culicidae; genus Anopheles; species Anopheles plumbeus. The sequence continues at coordinate 15,721,298 of JAOEFI010000004.1, read as the reverse complement.
AAGGACTCGTTTGCTCGTGCCTCTTCTTTCAAGCAAAAAAAAAAAGAAGAAGCTTCGCCGCAATAAAAAAAAACCTTCTACGCATTGGACTCATTTTCCTTATCGTAGATCGTCCCTGCGAGAAAAGCGAGCGCCCTTTGGTGGGGCCCTTTTCTCTCGCACTAACACCAACACATTCCTTCGCCTGGTATAATGGGGAGCCAGCCAACACATGCGCGCGAACGTACGCACGATATCTGAAAATTAAGGCGCAATTTTCCACCAACAAGGTGATGAGCATCTTCGCCGAAAGGATGGCGTGTCCTGGCGGGCGTTCCTTGCATGGGAAAGCCTCCCTACTATCGGCGGAAGCGGTGACGTTCGAGCTTGTCTCCTGGTGTGTTCTAAGGGTTGGTCGCTTCTTTCGAGCGAAATGGCGAAGGTCACCAGCGAGCTTCCTGCTGTTTTGGTTTCACAAATAGGCGAATTTTCTTCAAACCAACCGGGAAGCATCTGTATGCTTTTTAATCAATGATGTTTATTGCGTATTATATTTCCGATTGCGTACTGGTTCTGGTTAATCTAATCAGCTACTATAGTCATCATTATAGTCATAGTCATTAGAATGAATAACAGGTTCATTTTATTGTAGTGTCATGTGAGTTGAAATGTAATGTAAGTTTCTTAGTAACTAACATCTTGTCAACAAATTTATACTAGAACAGAACATTTGCTTACAGGGACAAAATGTTGCAAAAACTTGTCTTTAGTGCTCCAAGTGATAAGATTATTGCACGAAAATTCAATCAGAAGCTCTTGAGAGTTGATTACGGTTTCACGTGTACAATTCACGCACGGGCTCTTTTAGCATTGCATCATGCTCGAGCACCTCAACGCCATGGGACGGGTTGGGGATGAACTGATCCGCTCCATTCCAAGTAATCAACAGGGAGTCGGGCAGGATTAGGAAGCACTGGAGTACCTTAAGCCAAGCTCAAGTGACGGCGCGCATGGCATACAGTAAGTGCACTAGTCAGCCTCCTGTAGTGCGGGTTACTATTGATGGCTATATAATCATGGGACTGTCGGCTTCCGAATCATTCAACAAGCAGAACGCCTGCCCGAAGATATTCCAATCTTGAAGAAAAAAATCTTGCTAGAAATCGGTTACACAATGGCAAATCAATTCCTTCTGCTTTGCTGCACACTGCTTGTTACAGCGGCCAGTAAGTTCCGGATGTTGATCATTCGAGAACGGAAGTGGAAGTTTAGCCCATTACTCATTCATTCTTTTTTTGCATATGTTTGTAGTTGTGACCGCCCGCTCGGCAGCCGGATCCCGGAACCGGCCGCGAATCGTGGGCGGCATCCCGATCGACATCACCGAGGCGCCGTTCCAGATTTCGTTGATGATCGACGGCCGGCACGCGTGCGGTGGTTCCATCCTCTCGCCCATCTGGATCCTGACGGCGGCCCACTGCATCGAGGGCCGCACGGAGGACCGGCTGTCCGTGCGCGCCGGTTCGACGCTCAAGCAGCGCGGCGGCTCGATCCGCCAGTTGGCCGAAGCCATCCCGCACCCGGATTGGGACTCGGTAACGAACGACTACGACGTCGCGCTCCTGAAGCTGGAAACGCCGCTCGTGCTGGACGACGAGCGGATCACCACGATCGAGCTGGCCGAGGCGGATGCCGAGGATCCGGCCCCAGGCACACTGTCCATTGTCTCCGGATGGGGCATTACGGCCAGCAGCCTTCAGTCGAACCGGGTACTGCGGGCCACGACGATCCCGATCGTGTCGCGCAGCGATTGCGGCGACGCGTACACTAGCTTTGGGCCGATCACGGAGAGCATGATTTGCGCCGGGTTCATCGCCGGCGGACACGACTCCTGCCAGGGTGACTCCGGCGGCCCGCTCGTGGTGGACGATATTCAGGTGGGAGTGGTCTCGTGGGCCTCCGGGTGTGCCCGCCCCGGCTATCCCGGTGTCAATGCTCGCGTTGCGGCCGTGCGCGACTGGATTCGTCGGGTGAGCGAGATTTAGAGCCCACTTGAAGGCAACACTAGGTTGCACACGTATTTTAGAATTGTTTGGCTTTTGGTGATAACTTTCCACCGAAAGCCGGTAATCATCTTGAGGAGACGTTTGTCGCAAAGTGATGCTGAGGGCCTGCTACACAACGGTAAAGGCCCTTCGTCTCCGGAAAGTGTGCACTGTGCAATGCGATTCCTTGTACCCTTATAGTAGTATTGCGATGTTTTCTCGTCATTTTCAAAATATATATCGTCATCTAGTTGCGAGTTAATAAATGCCACGAGAAACAATAACTTGTTCACGATTTCAAACCTTTAGCAACGTTTTATGAGTAATTAACCACTGGTAGATCATCATTCGCCGTGTTGAAATAATAGAAGATGCTTTCCAACCAATCCGAAAACGTTTGCATCTTTCTTCTATAAACCGACAGGATGATCCACTTCCTGCACGTTCACAAGAATTGGCCAGAGTGTGGCTGAACCACTATGGTGCAGAGGCAATCTGTCAATAGCCACATTCAGCGAAAGGTCTGCTGGCAGATTTGCATTACTGAAATAAAAATGAAAAATTAGACTCAGACGACTGACTGGATGCAAACACTTTTACAATCAACCAATCACTAACCGGAAGCGATTCGCCAGGCAGTTTTTGCTCCCTTTTAACAGAACTGGCCACTGTCGATGATCAAACAGTCCAGTTCGTCTTCAATAACGATCGAGCATCCTTTGGCAGACGGTTTGGCGTTTTCAGCAGGAGGATATCGAGCATTAGGTTTGCGGTGGGATGTGGTATATTTGTGGCGATTGCCAGATAGCGAAGGCATTCCTGCAGGGTCATATCGCCATACTTCCTGTGGGACATATAACTCTCCTCTCGCTGTTCGCTCCAGTTGTTGGAGTCGTCTTCGATGATTCTCACCTCATCGAAAGATCGATTGTCCTCAAACTTCTCGAAAACGGCATCATCGGTCATCGGCCATCGTCGATAGAAGCATCATTTTCCTGAACATATTAAAACTTATTATACATAATAACACGTAAAACAACAAAGAACATTAATGTTGAAAAACAACAAGTGTTAACTCACGATTCTTTCTAAAAAAACAAATCCACACAACGAATTTAATTAATCAAAATATATCTACCACATGGTTCGCCAGAGCTGCACTGTCTGTCCATCGTTTTGGCATGGGTATGATACAAAATGTCCGTACGTCGATGTTGTCCGAAAAACGAATTGTTCGACATTTTTAAAGATTTTCAAGACGCTGCAGAATACTTTGACCAGAACGTTTGACCAAATGTTGTTTTGATTGTAAATTGTATGTTTGATGCTCACTCTGCTCACAGAGTGCGAAAAATCACCAATACACACTCAGAATATGCCGTTTGACATTCGCTGCGTCCGTCATACCGTCCTGTACCGTGCAGGTATGACAGAGCTAGGGCGTGAATCGCTTTCAGCGATCTCGCTCCCGCACACTATATTGCAATGGCACATGCCGGACCGAGTCACTCACAGGCTGGTTGCGGGCATCATTCGCTCGCGTTCACTCGCGCTTTCGGTGTTCCCGTTTTTTCGTCCCCGTTGTATTTATTGTGATTACTCAAAAAACCAAGATGGACGCGTTTTACTACGTAGTGAAAAGTGTCGCTCCCTCGGAAAACGGGGGCCCGCAATTTGTGTGAGGTAAACTGTGTTTCGTGCTAACGGATGGTGCAGAAAAACAGTGTGAAAATACGGTGCGTAATAAAATTCGTAGCGATCGGTGGTACCCATTTTGTTTCGTCGGAAAATAGCAGCGCAAATAACCTCACACACATATCCCAGCGCCAAGCGCGCCTTCGGTACGCGCGTTTGGGTTGTGGCTGGCGAGTGTTGTTGTTTTTCTTTCTTTCGCCTTCCCCGTTTGTGATGTGCGTCGTTCGAGTGCGCCCGTTTTCATCGCGGAAAAGCTATTGCGGTGCTATTTTTCGACCTTCGAACGAGCCGTGTGTATTCGAATACACCACATCTCCCGTGTGCATAGCGCTAAACGCTCACACCGATGGTTTGTGTTTTGTGTTGATCCGATGCTGGCGTACGGCGGAGGTACGTACTGCGGTGTCGCCGTTTGTTTTGATGCGTGGTGTAAAACGCTGGACTATAAACCCGCTGCCATTTCCCGGAATCGGTAGTATCGTCACTGCCGCGTCAACAATAACGCGCTCCTCGCCCGGCGCTTGTAAGCAACGAATCAAACATATCAATCGCTACAAACCGGAATTGTCTGCGTCGGCAGTACATCAACAACAGCCGAGGAGATGGAATTGTTCTTGTCTGACTGAACCGCAATTGTAACACGCCTGCTTGTGTGCAGCAATTCCCTGCGAAGAAATCAAAAAGGCATCGATACTGTTCCCTTCTGCCATATCATCATAGTGCACACATCGTTTTAGAATAAAGTGCGTTGATACACAACACCTATAAGAAAAGGCGGCCAAAATAATACCGTCTGGCTCCGGAGTGCTCTGTGTGTGGATGGATGTGGCGCGTCTGTTCCATCGCGTTTGCCTTGTGGTTGAAGAGCAGAAAAGACGAAAGAGGCGTGGAGTGGGCAAAGAAGAAGAAAAGCGTACCCAAGATCGCAGAAGGTCCTATCCTTTGTTTTGTGATTCTCTTCGCTGTATGTGTGTGCCTGTGTGCGTAAAGGCTCGAAATAATAATTCCAGGAACTGTTTTACCGGTGGAAAGCGCAAGGAAGCGACAGGAATGCGTGAACGCATCGGCTAAAAGTGCGTATCTGCCGTCTCGCGAGTGAGCGCACTCACACACGCGCACGGCGACGAAGAATCGAGCAGGAAATGTAACACCTACCGAGATTTCTTCCTCCCTACATCTCCCTTTCCCCATCTGCCTGCCTGTAGCACCCGGGATAAACCCGCGATCCACCCACTGCTGTACAGTTTTATTCGATCCTCTCGTCGCACTTGACAGGCACAGCAGAACACACACACACACACACACACCCTCGTAGTGGCATCTCGGATAGAATCTCGGCGTATCAAGATCCCCAAGTCCCCTGGCGTACAGCAATATATATTAGCTGCAGAAGAAGCTGAGCGACACACGAGCAAAACGATCCCAAAAGAGGTGTATTGAATCTGCAGCATCATCCACGGAACGCGTGTTTGTGTGTGCGTGGCGGTGTTTGGTTTTTTTTTTCGCTTCATCTTCTTGTGGCCTCCCTATTTTGCTGCATCCTTTTTCGCACAGGTAGTGTCCCATTTCATTTAATTTAGTGACATTTCGCACGCTTGCGAAGGTGAGAGAGCCAACATACTGCCGCATCCATGTCGGAAACTATAAGACATGGTGATGGGCTGTCAGGATTGACTATGGAAGGCGTCATGCAAAGCGCTTCCATAGCCAGGACCCAATTTCAGCGGTCTATACTACTCCCCTTTCTACGATCCCCACCAATTCCTGCGGCACCGAAAACTTATCCAGAGGACAAAGTTCACTATATTAGGCCCGGTGATCGGGCGCTGATCGGCTTCTACGCACATGCATCCTGGACCATGTTAACGGAGGACGCAAACACTCCTGCGACAGATCCTTAGATGGGAGAAGAAGGAACTACGAGCCAGCTTAGCTGTTTGGCGATCCCGATCCTTTCACAGTGGCGAAGGACATAAGGATACGATTGCTGCTGAGACTTGTCCTGAGGATGCTGAACCCATTCCCCGCCATGAAATCTTCCATCAGGAAACGCTCGTTAGGCACTAGACGCAGGCAGATGAGCATAGCGAACCCACGAACGCTGGACGCAGGGTAGCAAAACCTGGTGGAAATCGGTGCCACTGTGGTTGCTTTCGAGAGAGCAAGAAATGATGCGCAGGTAGAGCGAGATAACGAGCGCGGTAAATTATGAAACACATATCCGCCTATATAAACAAAAGTCAAGTTGCTCTCTCCCTCACTCTACACTTAACCATCGGCCACAGCATCCAAAGGACAGAACCGCGCGCGCTTCGCTTGATCTGCTCGTGTATTGAAGGGAGTTGATCTTCCTTTCTCTCTCTCTCTCTCTCTCTCTCTATAACTCTTCTAAAGCCTGAAAACCTGAAAACCGACCGTCTGGCCACACGGCATTAAAATTATGGCCAAATCTCTAGTGGTTTGTAGGAACGGAAGGGTCTAATATAGTGCATATAGCATAATAGCGCCACGTAATATACAATAACCGTGATAGCGTGACACACACACGCATACGAGGGTGCGTACGCATTTATGCGTGTGTAGGACCAAAAGAATAACCATCTCGCCTACTTCGATCTCGTTTTCAGTTTCCACAACCTTCCGCGGTAGCTGGTGGGCTTTTATTTTTCCTGCCCCATTGGAATGCGATGCGCTTCCTCGGTGCTCGGTGTGCGTGCAATCATCCCCATGGCATTCGCCCACCCCCCACGCGAGAATGACGCCGTGTGTGTTCAGTTGTGTGCGCAAGCGCTCGCATGAATGAATGTGAACTGCTGCTGGCACGGCGCGGGCTCCACACAATCGACGGGACGCGTTTCGAAACGCGCGCGCTCTTCGCTGTTGGAGGCTTTTCCGAGTGGCTGTGTGTGTGTGTGTGTTTGGGGTTGTAATGTGGCACGTGAACGCGCCCCAAATAAATGCGCCCCGCCGCGTGCGCAAATGCACCAGTATGTGTATGTGTGCGTGTGTGGCTGTTTAGGGTTGTGTATGTGTGTTGGTAGAAGCAGTGTGGTTTTGTTTTGATTCCATGCGCTGCAGCACTACTCGCCGCGGCTTGTTTTTGTTACGAAACAACTGGCGAAGGCATGGAGTTGGAAAAATACAAAACAACAACTTGACACGGTTTTCTGCTTTTCTCGGCGCACTCGAGGGACGGCCGTGGTGGATTTGGTTGTGAGAAGGGAGAGAGGGTGGGAAGGGAGGGGGGGGGGGGTGAAAAACGCGATAACACACAGTTTTATTGCGTGCTGGGAAGGAACGGTGGATGTTTTGTTTTTGTGCAACAAATGACATTGGATATTTGTAACCCGGAGGGGAAGAGCTAGAGTCCTCAAAACATGCGTTCGACCATCAGCACAGCAACGCACAACGCACACACCCAAACACACACATTTTCCGTCTAGAGGAAATGTTGTGGAATTTTTGTGCCACGAACAAATTGTATCGATTGGAAACACAAACGTGTCAATTTGTTGTTGAAAACCTTCCATGCCTGAGTGCACGATTCTAAATTGAAGTTATCTTTCCACGCAAACAGAATTAAAAGTGAACCGTCGTCGATGTAATGTGCGATAACCCAGCTATTGACATTTGAGGTAAGTTATCATTCAACTTTCTAGTACATGTTACAGCATATATTAGAGCAGAGTGTTGCCCATTTCGCATTTTCTCGCAAAAGGTAGAAAAGTGCTTATAGAAACTGCTTTTAAAACCATACAACACACCTTCTCGCATTATCGATGGAATGGAATGAGTTGGAAATAGTTCCAAAGCTGGGGAAAAGTAGAGGGAAAAAGGAAGAAAAAAGAAGCAAAATGATTTTCTCGTTATCAAACTTTGAACTCGTACAAACGAGGACGACGATCCGCGTAGACGAAATGGCCCTTTTCCCGCATGGAGCGGGTGGGGTGGTGGGGTTGCTGCAAAAGTTCATCTAAAGTGCACCCCGGACGAATCGTTAATATTCATTCATTCGTTTGTGTGGTGTGTTCCACCCTCCGGATGATGGCACCGGAACCAATCAAAGTTTTTCGTTCTGTGGCACTCCATAGTTCTGTGTGTCCATAGTGGACGTGGAAAATTTCTACACTCTGCCTGTGAAGTTGAGATGGTTTGTCTGTGCCTTTACCACGATGTGTAAATTATTTTCAATACACAAAACTAAACTTGTGTGTTTGTGTATTTAGGTTTCATGCTTTGGGCACTGTTCCGCCACCTTTAACTGTTTGCCATCAAAAACAACTCTTGTAACTAATAATTACACGTTTGGTATATTTGAAATGTTTCAAATGTATTTCAGTTCAGTGTTTATTTAGACAAAACCACCAACCTAAAGAGCAACAAAAAGCTTCTAAATAAACCTAAAACTTCTATGATAAATTATAAAAATAAACCTGTCCAAGCTCAAAACAAGTTAGTTTCGCATGGCGAATGGGTTTCCCAGCCGAGTGTGTTTGCAGCCACTATGCACTGCACAACTAAGTTCGTAGTAAACAAAACCTCTGACTCACAAAACCTCCCCCCGGGTTGGGGCGGGGGAAATACCAGCGCATTTAAATGCACGATCTCGGCCAACACACGCGTTTGGAAAAATTGTACACGCAACGTCGCGCACACAAACACACCCAGACACACGGCCCTCGGCCCCGAACCAACACGAGAGTTGCACGCGGGGTTGCACTTTTTTCTGTGTGCATTATTCAAACGATGCAACGGCTGCAAGCGGGCAGGATGGGGGGAAGGTCGAGAGAGGGAGAGAAACGAAGGGGTGTTGTTGTTGTCATCGTAAAGTTCGCGTTCGACCTTTCCTCCTCACCCCGTCAGGGTCTACCCTTCTTCGCCAGCACCTGCTGTCTGTCCCCGTTTTCAGCTTTTGTAGTTGAACGCAAGGTGATTCGTCTCGTGCAGTTTGTTTTGATGTGTGTTGGTTTTTTCTTTCTAGTAGTGATTAGGGTGTACGAGGAGGGGGTGGTGGGGAGCGGTGTGTCGTTTTTAGTGGACGGCGCAGGGGTTTGAAATGGCGGCCAAAGACGGTGGAAGGCGATTGGACGCCTATTGGGACGTCCAACACGGGGCGGGGGAATGAAAATGGGAAAAGCGCAAGAGAGGACGGATGTAGTTGACGGACGATCCACACACGGTGGAAAAATGTGCAACCTCACTGTAAACAATCTCCATACTTTGTTTTCTACCCCTTTTCTTCCCTTCTTCTCTTTATCTCTCTTTCTCTCTCTTTCTCTCTCTCTCCTTGTCTTTCTTTATCCATTTCCCGCACTCTCTATCTTGTTCGGCAGGTGGTTTGTATTTCTTTTTTGTTTTTGTTTACTTCGCTTATTAATGACGACTTTCCAATGCAATCGATTCTCGGCCAACCCAGCACGCGCGTGTCGTGTTGGCGGAATTGAATGGAAAAGGACCCCACAGCACCGTAAGAACCCTAAGAAGGGTGCGTGCCTTGCAATTGCATTTCACTTTTCTTATCACCATCGTCGCCGCTGCCGCAGGGTGGTGGCAGCTGCTTTTGTGGTGGGTGGATGGGAGGGGGGGGGGAATGGGTGGGCAAAATGAAACGAGTGAGGAAGATAAAAAACAACAACATTAAAACGGCTCTCGTGTTTACAACCGGTACAGTTGGAATTCTGATGTTGGCGTATTTTTTCTTTCGCGGGCTCGGAACAGTGGCCTTCTCTTTTCTCCCCGTGCGGTGAGTCAGGTTCACTGCGACCTCTCGGGCCCCACGCCGGTCGGCTGGACCAATCT
>JAOEFI010000004.1:15679053-15711680 GCA_034621735.1 Anopheles plumbeus | reverse complement strand
GAGAGAGAGAGAGAGAGAGAGAGAGAGAGAGAGAGAGAGAGAGAGAGAGAGAGAGAGAGAGAGAGAGAGAGAGCAAGGAAGCGACAAGATGACGGAACCGTGTTGCATATTTCGCAAATTCCCATCCGCCTGGCAAAAGCGCAGAGTATAAAAAAAAAGAGATCGGTCCAAACGTTGTTTGGTCAGAATCGGGGGGATTTTTTTTTTGTTTGTTTCTGCCGGTTGCGTTTTTTCGGATTTTCGTGCGGGAAGGAAGATGGGGATCCATTGCCATTTCCATCCTTCCCCGCCGTGCGCCGTTGTATTGACAAACCCTTCTTCGGTCAAGTGTGGCTCCGGGTTTGGCGACGGTTCGTTTGTTTTTTATAACCCCTTTCGTTTGCCATTCGTGGCCCCTTTTTGGCGGTTTTCGGCGGTTGGTCCCCGCTTTCGCGTCGATCCTCCCCGGCACTTTTCGATCAGTCTTTGGCCACCGCGAGGCCGGGCCTGGCCGTGACCGAAATGCGATCGAGAAGGAAGCAGACATTACTCAAACGCAACGAGATCGAGACGGTTTTTGGGTTCGCAACGTTCGCGAAATATTGCGGATGTCTTTTTGGTCTTTCTTCCTTCTGTTCCACCCATTCTGGTTCCTTGGCCCCCACCCCACCCGCCACCGACGGCCACATGTTGCACTGCCCTTTCCGCGGCCGCTTTCCTGGCTCTAATGGCGAGCGCGGTCATCGTGGGTTGATTTATGGTGTCACTGGATCCATTGCGTCCGTCCGCGAAAGAAATACCTCAAAACGCGAAAACCAAAATGTCTTCGCGCCCGAACCGGTGCAGTTGTGCTGACCGCCGGTCGCCGGTCGTGTCGGCTAACCAGATTCGAATGTTGGCGAAATATTTCGGCACTCTCGAAGGACACAACACACGAGACAGGAAAACCGGCCCGGTACGCGAATTTCTTTTTCTGTTTTTTTTTTTACCGCTGTTGTGTGTGGGGGGTTGTCCGATCGTCTGCGATCGTCATTTCACTCCACCGGGGTCTGGGTTCTCTTCTGCTTTTTCTGTTCTTCTTCCGCATACCCTGTAGACCGAGCCATTCGCGCGGTCGGTGGTCGATTTTGGCAGAATTTTGTTTACGATTTGCCGAAAAAATAAGATCAAATGTGCAAAAAAAACTAAAAAACAGAACCAGATCCGGCGCCGCCGCCAACCACGACGATGCTTTCGAAAAGACATAAATAAAACGCGACACTTGCGGTACAAACGGAAATGTGTTGCTGGGGTTGTGCGATTCTTGGTAGTAATGCGAAGGAAAAGAGATAATATTATGTAATAACAAATTACGAAAGACGATAAGAAACCAAAAAAAAAAGGATAACAAATGACCGCCCATGTTAATCGATGGTTGCTTTCTGCTCCTTGCAGAATCACTTGAAACCAGAAACAAAAATGTATTTTTAATGGCGATCTTAGTTTGAAAAGAATGATCGTTTAAACCTATAACGTAGTTAAGACCCCAAAAGAAACCCAGTATATTACACAGTAGTACATAGAGTTGAATAAGTAGCGATTAATGGAATGATCGGCCGTTTTATTAGTATCGATAATAATTACCTATTTGACTATGGTAGATGTTTCGTTTCAAGAAGAATTAAAAATAAATAAAACGTTAACGATTAGATTGAATATCATCCGTTGATGGTAAAGTGTTCCGAATCAAAGTGTCCGCTTGTGCCAATGATCGCACAACAATTCGGCACCACTTTGATCCTTTCTTCCAATCCTGGTTGGGGTCTTCTATTATCTTGTGGCGACCCAAATTATAATGTTTCGATAAACATGTTTTAGTCATGATCGACCTTTAGTTCGGAAAAGGATATCGAAAATCATGTTATATTTCAAATTTTGGTTGGCAATCATGCTAGTAAATTGAGGACTTGTTCAACGCTGCATTCGTTCACGGAATAGTTGTAATTAATTTACCCAAAAAGGACCCTCATCCTTTTTTGGTACATGGATATGCGACAGTTCCTAGAGCGTTCCGATAGAAGAAACGTTTGCAAAACAAAAAATCCAATGAAAGGAAAGAGAACGAGCTCAACCACCAGACAGAATACGAACCCGAATGTTGTTTTCCTTCTCACCACCGGGGAGTAGAGAGGATATGGCGGTCGATTCGATCTACCGAATCAACAGAAACCATCCCCATCGAGTTGAAGGGAGAAAGGAACGACACGGTGGAGGACAGCTCAAAAGGACCGTTCGCGCGCCATCCAGTGCCAGACCATTTGCTGGTTGCTAACGGACCGACCACTTCGGGGCGGGACACAAACTGGGGCCCGGGTTTAATTGTCGAATCATATGTCTTGTGTTCTGCTTCTTCAATTGAGCTTCACCGCCGCCGTCGCCGCCGACGCCACAACACTTTGGCCGCTGCCTCTCACCCGAGACACGCATTAAGTTGTTTTTCTTGTTTTGGGGCAGTTTTGGGTTTTAGGTTCTGTTTGCCTTTGTGTCGGTTCGGTTCCTTTGCGGAATCGGAATCGCGCGGGCAGAAAAGGGACGAATTTGAGATGAAATATGTTGGCCAAGGTATGAAGGATATGGGACGCGGGACGGCATCGCCACGTTGTTTTACGCCACTTTGAGAACCAGACGGCCTCTGTCTGGCAGTCTGTCATTTCGCCTTCTTCCGCTCTTGTTTCTTTTGCCATATTATTTTGGGTTCGGATCTGCCCACCGGTCCCCAAACAGACAGGACCTTGGGAGGTTTGCTCCCGCGTGCACTAAAGAACGAGAGAGAGAGAGAGAGAGAGAGATAGAGAGGGACAGGAAGTGAAGTCTCGCGTGTACGTTTTTTGGAGTGCCGCTTTTTTCCTCACTGTTTCCACCGACGCGAACACGTGTTGCTTTGACATCGTGTGCAGAAAGATATTAACGAAAATCACACGCCGTAGTAGACGAATGGCTTTCTAGTGTTTTTAAAACCGTAACACCAATTTGCCTTTAATATTTTTTACCCAAAGAAAAACCAAAAAAAGGATGAGACTTTATTTTTATATTAAACCGATAAATTCAACGTTTTCTGTATCAAATTAAATGATATGGCCATTCCATCATATTGCTCAAGATATCCTTTATAAGTAAAGACTAGATTAACGTAGAATTTACAGTTCTATCTTAAAGGCCGTTGCATAACGTTTCGCCAGACAGACAATCATTCTCCACTGGCCAAGCGTACGGCATGCGTCTTTCTGTTTCCATTCTTTTAAACGTTTTACGCACCGCTTACGCATCGCCATCCAGGGTCGCCTGGTTGCTGCCGGCCCAGCAGCAGCACAATGAGTCAGCACTTATGCTGCCGGGGGTCGTCGCGTTTTACCGCAAGACGAGCGAACGGGCGCGAAACAACCGTCACAACATAGCCTTGGCCAGCGCGCACACAACCCGTCGCGGCTTGTCTCCCCCCCTAACGGGGCATTTATGTTATGTGTGGCGTAAGTCAGTCGGTCAGTCTCTCTATCGGCGGAAGTCTGGCCGGTCTGCGCACGCAATGTGAACGCACACACACGCACGGCCGTCTGCTTGCGTCAGTTTTGCGCAAGGTTTTCGGCGTCTGGCCGGGACCGGGGGGCCGGCTGTTGAAGTGAGCTGGGTGGCCTTTAACTAAATTGCTCCCACCTCCCGTGCGAGCGCGAGTCCTCCTTTCGGCGGTGTATAGGCCTTTTTTTGCGCCCCTTCGCTGGCGGTGGCCGACGCAACGTGGTGTGTGTTGATCGGCTTGTGGTTGTTGCTGGCGAATGCAGTGCTAACACAAAACACTCAACATAATTTGCTCTTTAATGTTATGTGTTCTAAATCTGTATTATAAATTGCGTTTCAGGTTTATTATAAATTAACGACTGGTGTCGTGACTCAACATCAAAAATATTGTTTTAAAACATAATGTCCTTCACTTTTATTAGATTATTTTTTGTTTACTTAAAGCATTACGTTTGGTTTTGCGGAAATCATACATCCAAACCAAACGAATATCATATGTTACACGAATATTTAATCGTCTTTAGGGTTGCGGCATGTGGTTCGCCCTAATCGGCCGTTTGCCTCGCCGGGATGGTCATTTAATTCCGCTAAAAAACGAATCGCGGACCCAAAGGACGGGGTAGAAATACAAAGCAAAAAGAATAAAAGAACTCCATCTGCTGGCGGGAGGTCTACGCAGGCACTTTCGGACCCCCCGACTGACCGCCACGGCTGCTGACACGGGAAAACGAGCAGGCTTCAGAGCAAGGGCACAAATGTCGATAGAAAAAAAAAGTCCAATAAACCTTACGGGAAAAAGAACCGAAGGGGGAAGGTGAAAAAGTAGAAACAGTACCCCAAAAACTTTACGCAGAAAAAATGCCCAAAACGAACGGTTCGCCGGTGGAAACCGTCGTCGTTGTCGTCGGGCAGCAGCGACCCCAGCCAAACTAGATGGATAGGACTGTCCAGACGGAAGGCGGTTCTTCAGGTTGCTGCAGACATCGTCTCCCTCCTCCGCCAAGTGGTCGAGCCTGGACAAGGCCCCTTTCTGCTTTCGGCGGCACTCTGATCCTCGACGGTCAGCCTTGAGCCCCCGACGCGCTGCTCTCTGCGTCCAGCGATCGTGCCAGAGACGGAGTTTTCGGGCTCTTTCCCCACACACTATGTTATATGGTGGGTCTTTTGAAAATGGGTCCGTTCGTAAATCAAGCAACAACAAGCGCGCATGGGTTGGGGGGAAGGAAAACAACAGAAGAAAACGAGCCAGCGCGCAGCAACACCAAACCTTATTTTTTCCCCTTTTTTTTTTGACAAACCACTTACGCACACCGCGAGATGTCGGCAGTGCTGACGCAAAATTTCGCGCGGAACCGAAACCTTTTCATCACTCGTCGGTGTGCGGCGGACGGGCGGGGGGCTGTGTGGGTGGTGCGAGCGAAAGGAGTCCATTTAAAGTTTCGTCTCGGCCAAGCAGAGAAGCATGCAGCCTTCCTTCAGTTTCATTTTCTCGTCGTTTTCCACGTGGCGATCTCTGCAGCCGGCGTCCGCGCGTCGTCGCGGCCAACAAAGAAAATCCACTCAAAGCGTCTCACACACATACACACGCGGGGTGCGTACACGCGGAATTTTGCGTAGCTCGAATTGCTTTGCCCGATTGAGGTCTTATTTTTTGCTGCCTCTGTCTGTCTCTCTCTTCATCTTTTCTTTGGCACATAACACGCCGCCACTGCCTGCTGGTCCTATTTTGGCTGGCAAGGTGAAGTCTGGAAGAGACTGGCGGTGGTAATGGGGCGGGCCGTCTGCAGGCGGGAGGTCAAATTGTGCGTAACCGTCGCGCTGTCTGTCTGACGCGTAAGACAGACACGTTTCGTCTTCTCCGCCGAGGTAGCAGACAGCCGCGTACATCAACGGGCCACCCAGCAAGGCCAAGGAAGTGGAAGACTATAGAGCCCGGTGGGAGGAGGGAACAGGTGGATGGGAGAGGGGTGTTTTATGCGTTGTTGTCTTTTCAACGGTTCTTCAACGCACTTTCGGTTGTTGTTAGACCCAAGCCGCGGTGAACTGAACTGCAAAAATCGAGGTCTTCGGCCTAGTTCTCACATTTTCGACGCAAGGAAATCGAACTTCCTTTCCGCCCACTCCCCCCTGCTGGGTTTTCCTCGTACGGCCTCCCCTCGTCGGTGGAGCTTCGATGGAATGAGAAATCATTTACTTGGTTTTTCCATTTCAAGAGCGTTTCTTTTTCAAAAGCCATACAGAAAAGTATGTGGCGTGGAAGAAGGTGATCGTGGATGGTCATGATGGCTCACTTTTCTCTTTGGAAAGAGGAAAAATTGGTAAAATAAACAGCATATGCGCAACAGTTAAGTCAAGAACTTAAATCCAATACATATTAATATGTAGTATAGGTGGCTTGTGGATTGTGATATATTTTTTGTTTCGAAACCACGGAATGCTTCAATGTTTGAGTTCTCGTTTAACGTTGCAAAACAACAATCGGAGTTATTATCCCGAATGCTGTAAAGGGCGCCGCATAAAACATGGCTCACCAAACAGGAAACCGGGCGCTCGGCAGCTTGCGACACCGGAAGTTCCCCTGTGCTATTTTGGCTCGTTGTCGTGCAGGACCCGTCGGTTCCTTTCGTGACGAAATATCGACCCTTTCGGTACGCACGGGGGAGTCGGGAGTCGGGACGGACGCCCGGGCGGGGAACAGAAAACCCTTGATGATGTTCGCCCTTCCGTCCCCTGATGTGCCACTGATTAATTAGAATAATTATCGGTTTTGATCAAACGGTAGGAGAAGAGAGAAAGAAAGGATGGAAGGATACGAAACCAAAAGAAGAAAACAACGAAACGCAACCCATAAAACGTCATGTTATGGGGCCGGTGCAAATGATTTTTCCTGTTTTGGACTTGTTTTTGGGGTGCGCGACTTTTTTTTTTCGCGCATTTTCATCCCCTACGATAGCGATATGCAAAGCAGTCGCATGGCGGTACAGGGAGCAACCTCGAATGTCCTGTTTCCTGTGCGGAAGAAAAGTGGCACGTGTCGAGAGGGAAGGGGGAAAATAAGGTAGAGTACATGCGGTACACCAAATGAGGAGAAACGGAAAACCCTATACTACGACTCAATCGGAGCAGGAGTGTGCGGGTTCCATAACGCAGGGCCAGAAGTTGTTTTACCCTTTCCGACTGGTTCTAAATAATAATTAAAGGCAGGGTAAAAGAGTTAGGAGGCCATGGGGCGGAAGGATACTTTCTCCCCTCCTTGGGCGGACGTTGTTATTGAAAATTATTCTAATTATATATTCGGTTGCCTTGTGACCGACCGACCCGGTGTGTAGAGTCGTCAATACAACGACCACGGATCAACGAAACTGCGAGAATGTGCGTTTGATGTACAATAAAGGACGAGGGAAGTTTTACGGTTTCCCAAACCTAACCCCTCCAGGACACGTTTGTGAGATGTTCGATGTTGTTTGATAAGAACATGGTGAAAATCTTACGGTGAAAGTTTGCCGGATCTTGCTTGCTCCTTCCCCTAAACACAAAAAAACGGGTTGCTAATTGTCCCGCGCCATTGCGTCGTCCTCTGGATGATGTCACCTTGATGACATTTTCCTAGGACCACATTTTCCACTCCCGGTTTGATGTGCGTTGCCGTTTACGATCCTTTACTGCTGGGGATGAATTGTTGGCACGCTATAAAACAAAGAATCCTCCCAGGATGAGCCATAAAATGCGCGACACGAGAAGAGGGAACAGTTAAGGGTAAAAAAATTCCTTCCATCATGAAACTACTGAGAAAAGCTGCATCGCAAACTCCGGTCGCTGAAGATAATTGGCGTGTATTTTGCGGAAAATTCATGAACCCATTTATGATCCCAATTGCTGTGAGGGATTTATACGTTTCATTGTTTTGCTAAATGGTCGTTAAATATTGGCTCAGAATGCCAGTTAGCTGCGCTTAAGTGGCGGATTATGCTGTTAAAATTGCATCCTTAAAAACGGGTGGTGTTCCTTGTAGAACTGTTCTAATTTGAATTCGAACCCTCCGATTGACATCACATTATGAAGCTCACTGTCTTGTTTACAACATCTCACTTGTACTCACAGTTTTTAATGACACTGATGAGATATGCTCGAGTACTTTAAGGGCTTAACGAGAACTTTTCCTGGTCGGTGGCAGAATAAAAATAGTCAACGGAAGCTTGACAAGAACCCTCCGCAAACCAATTTCTAATGTGCAACGTCCTGGGGCAACCACAGAAGCGAAAAAATAAAATAAACACATTCTTTGTGACGGTTTGTCATTCAGCCAACCGCAAACAAACCAATCCATAACAACAAGTTGCAGACGAAAAAATAAGCCAAACAAAAATACGCTGCAAAACATCGTAAGCGTGGCTGGCTGGCGGCTCCTTCCTTCTTCCTTTTTCGAGTGAGCCAATTTTGTGCCATATTATCGTCGTGTCGGTTGCACCACCACCACCCACCGACGTCTCGTTGGCCCTCGCGCCCACCATCGGAAGCTGCTCCCCCGTGCAGTCGATCCCCGTGAGACAGAGAGACAGGGAGAGATGATGTGAAGCCGAAACGGAAAAACAAAACTGTACCAAAAAGAAATAATTTGTTTTGTGGTGCAACCCAACCCTTTCGAGTGGGTGGGTGGGTGGGTGGAGGTGGTGTTTGGAGGAGTTCGAACCACCGGTGTTCGGAGTACGAGACTATACTGGCGTTCGCAAAAGTGCCAAAAATATGATCAAAACAACCCGGCTAAGAATAGTGTGTGACAAATACCCCATTGCGGGTTGGCGGGAAGCGAATACGACAAAACAACTTATAAAGAATAAGGGACAAGCTGCTCGACTTTTGCCTTTGGTGTGTAGAGAAGTTTCTATTTTGTGTGATCGTGTGTGTTGGAAAAACTTTGTTTATAGTACGCGTAAAGTTCGCTCCGTGCGGTATTTTGTTCTTATTGGTGCTGTTTACGTTAAAAAAGGTTCAAAGCATACTTTTCTTCTTCGCAGATACAAAGTAGAATCATATTTGAATCATATGTTTCTTTTTACTCAGCCATACAAGGCCTTTGTAAACGTCAAAATGGTTTCATTATTTGAAAATGAATACTTGTTAACAAACATTACGAAACACATGTTTCATGCATTATATACAGGAAAAAAAAACAAAAATATGTTAAGAAAACTTTGAGAAAATAAATTAAATTAAAACAAAACGACAACCAACACATCACGCAACAACCGTTCGTGGTGCAATAATTGAACAAGATATAAAGCAAACAATTGAAGCAACATGAACGATCGTTAAAGGTATTAGGAAAGTTTTCTGATTTATCTTCTACCAATTTGCTCTGGCAAAGGGCACAAAGTGGAGTCATTAACAGTGCATCGACCACCTTGCCAAGACGGACTGCAGCCGTTTTTAATTGAAAACTCGATGATGACCCACTTGCCTTGGCCACACGCGGACACAACGATAGGTTGCTGTTCGTTTCTCTCAATCTATCTTTTGCTATCTGTTTCTTGTTTGTTTGTTTGTTTGTTTGTTTTTTTCTTCTCCACGAAAGCGCACAGAAAAGAGAGTGCACCTTTCGATAAATTACTTTTTAATTGACGATCGTCTTCCTCATTGAATGTGGAGGGTCTGCGCAATGAAAATATCAATTGTTCTGCGAGGCGTAAACGTCGCGTGCGTCGTGTGCCCATCGGTAAAGGTGTTCTTCAACCTGTTTCTCGCCCTCTAATTGAAGAAGAAAAAAAAACCCCACAACAAACAGGACCGATAAGTTACCACTACCACGCAGTCGGATCGGGGAAAGAGAAAATCAAACGATGCACAGCCGCCGAATGGTGGTCGGGTTTGGGGGGGCCGATTCCCGCGGCCACTGGAATGGATTTATTATGATTGCATTAGTTTTGGTCTGCTGCTCGGACGCCCGACACCCCGTCCCCGTCGGATGATCGTGCGGTGCATGTGAATGTGTGCGCCTGCAGCGGGGGCTTGTTTGTGCGGACGTTGTTCCACGATTAAGATATTTTTCTTTTATTACAGCGCTGTTTTGAGCTGTAAAGGGCAGGCTTCATTCATCGCCCGGCGCTGTGTGTGGAAAGGGAGCCGATTAAGATATGAAACACAGTTGTGTGTTCTACTTGCGGCTGTTTGATTGCGGGAATAAATGGGAAAAGGGAATAAACATTTATATGCAGGATAATTGCATTAATTTTAATCTGCTTCATGGTCGATTTATGGTTTCTTGTTTTTCAAGGGCGTAGGAAAGCAAGCCACCGGCTATAACGAACGTATTGTGCATTTTAAAGATGCATTTTATGTAACTGATTGCACCAGATCAACACTTTCCGTTCGGGGAAATGGAATTGACGAAATATCTCCATCGCAATTGTGAGGACGTTTTTTTATAATGTGAAATTTTTCGCTTTTCTCTTCCCTTTCCCATTCGCAGAGCTTCAACGACGACTTCGAAGCGAAACGCGCCCGGTGGTGGTACCGGTGGCAGCGGCAGCAGCAACTGCAGCAGCACCATCATCAGCACCCACGGCAGCAGCAACACCGCCCGGTACCGCTCAAACAGTTCTCATGGGCCACCGTGGCGGAAAATTGCCGCCGCGATGTCCACACTTCACAACCACGCCAGCAGCAACAGTAACAATCTTAACAACAACATTAGCAGCATCAGCAGCAGCAACAGCAGCGCCAGCAACATTCAGCAGTCGCCGCACGAAGCCGGCGCTCCTTCGCCAGCAGCAGCAGCAGGTTCCTACTTCCTGGGGACGACGCCAGCGGGCGTCAGTGGGGGCTCGCCGGGCCTCGGCCAACATAACCACAGCCACAACAACGTCGGCCATCCTTCCGACAGCAACAGCAACATCATCAACAACAACCACCACCACCACCATCTGCCGGCGGCGGCGGCGACAACGTCGTCCACCACGACGAGCGGTAGTAGTGGCGTCGTCGGCGGGATTCTCGGCGTGCGGGAAGTCAGCGCCAAGAAGTTCCTTCCCTCGTTCGCGCGCTCGATGATGATGTCGTCGTCCTCGCACGCGGCCCCCTCGGACGCAGCGGGCGGCGGCAGCGGGCTAGGCGCGGACGGGAGCTCCATGACCGCTGCATCGACGATGCAGGCAGGTGGGGCCAGCGGTAGCAGCAGCTCGGCCACCGGCGGCCGATCCTTCCCCATCCCGGACGCGCTGGCCGTGGAGCTGCACGGCTACCAGCGCAAGCTGAAGACGAACAAGAAGAAGTACTTCGTCGTGTACGGCGACACGCCGGACAAGTTCGCCCGGCTCGAGTACTTCGACAGCGAGAAGAAGTTCAAGCAGTCGTTCGCGAAGCTGGCCGGCGGGGGGACGGGCGGCAGCGACGGGCCGGTCGCTAAGCGGAGCATCGTGCTGCGCAGCTGCTTCAACATCAACAAGCGGCACGACACCAAGAAGCACATCATCGCGCTGTACACCAAGGACGACTGCTTCTGCATCGTGTTCGAGAGCGAGGACGAGCTGAACCGGTGGCTGCGGACGCTGCTGCGGTTGCAGCGCGGCGAGGAGTCGGAGGGCGATCCCCCGAGGCCAACATTCGGTAAGTCACTTACGCCCACTTCCGTCCCACATTTTGTCTGTTTGTGTTTTCTTTTCTTTTGAAAGACTTGCTAAGGTTTACATGAAATGGAAAAGGAGAGGTTTTTTTCACACGACGAAGGTTCGTTTTTTGGACCCTTAAATACACATTTCTTGAATGTGGTTGTTAAGCTTTGAATACCAATCTTTGGTTTTCTGCAGTAACTTTAAATTTGTCATACGTAATAAGTCTCTCTCTCTCGAGAAATCCCATACCAATTGCTGCTTCTTGGAATAGTTTATTTGTTTCATTTCGCGTCGATTTTGACAGGAGAACCAAAGTTCCCACATGAAAGGACTATTTGTGGAGATATGCATTAAAGAAAAAAAAAGAAGGCCTCTTCTTTGGCCACTTTTCTCCTACTCATTTCCGCCATATAAATTAACGCCGTCATATCTGTATCGGGCATCACTCCACAAACCAACAAGACGGCGTAAAGACGGCCGAAAGACGCCGTGCGGCGATCGTGAGCATCCTTCGTCCACGGTTTCTGCGGCCGAAAACGCCGAAGCAAAAGCAAACAATTGGAAACATTTTTGCGAAGATTTTTTCTTCCTCCTTCTTCTGCCTCCTGCGCCTCTCCTCTGCCCCAAATGTTTGCAAACATTACTTATGGCCAGTGCACGCCGTCGTCGTCGGCGGCATCGTCGTCGTCGTCGTGTTTGTTCCGTCGGTTTCGGTGCCACGCAGATGGGCCAATGACGTAAATGGAATTAGCTTATGCTGACGGTAAACAGACGTCACGATGTGGGGCTTTAATGTAAGCGCCCGGCTGCCTCTTTTCTTCCCTTCCTACGTGCCCCTACGTTCCTACCCCCGTGCAATGGGTTCACGGCGTGCTTTTTTCCCTGCGAATTTTCTGTTGTAGGCTCCTGAGAAATGTTGATGGAAAGAAAGAGAGAAGGCAAATCGGGGATGCAAGTGCTCGAGAAATGTGTTCCGACATGCCCCATTGGAATATGGCGGCGGTTATGCCTGATAGAATTCTCAGTCCCCCGACGAAGTATAGGGATAAAATTCGCGAAAAAATATTTATTCGCAAAAATTCACCGGACGCTTGCTTATTGCCGGCTGGCCGGGGGAAGGCAGCACATTATTATTATTCGTTTGGTGGATGTGGGCTCCTCCACATTTCTCGGGGGTTTATTTCATCACTTCCGGATCATTTTGCACACCGTTCCGCCGCACACGGTCGGGAAACATGTTCACACTTTCGCCCGTTTCGCCGCGCAATAGAAAGTGTTGAAAGGAGATGGTGTAGAGGGAGAGAGGCTTTCTTTTTTGGTAGCAAGGAGGCGGGCGATTTTCCAAAAATAATCTTAAATAAAAAATTGCATAGCCCCTACCCCCCCCCCCCCCCCCCTCCAATCCCATCCCCATCCCTCTATCCCATTTCCTGTAGCATTCCTGCGTGAAGCGGAACCTCTCAAGCTTCCTTCCGCAGGAGTGGCGTTCGAATTGGAACATGTACGTGGGAAAACCTTCCCGCTAAAGGTCATAAATTTGCGTTAGGCAAAATTCCGGGATGTACACACAAACACACACACACAGAGCGCACTTCATTGCGGTGTGGAGCAGGTTGAGCGAATAATAATGCTCCATCGAGGGCCACATTTATTATTCATGTTTGACGTATGAGAAAAAAGTCGGGGGGAAGTGTTGTTCCCTCATGCAGTAGTGGCATCACGCTTGCGGTGCTGTTGAACAAACAAAAAACACAAGTTTACATACAAATAGATAGCCTAACATAGAATAGATAGATCCTAAATTTACTAATTCGTAGTCTAAATTGTGTTTGATTTAAAGAAAAAATCTTGTCAAAGTTTCATTGTTGGCTGAACGTGAAATCTTCGTGGGATTTTACAAGGGTTTCCATACTGGTATTGATTTGGCTCCTCCGTGACTCATCCAACAGGGTCCATTCATTTATTTGTGACCCACCATCCTTCTTTAATTCTGTCATGAACTTAGGATTTTTAAGTTATTATTCATAATGAAAGCAGTCGCTGTCCCCCACAAAATGATATTGACAATTGGATGTTCATTTTTGTTCTCAGATTCCTTTATTTGTAATTGCTAGGAACCCGGGTCCTTCTGGCAGTGTTCGGTATTCTAATTACTGATTAAATTACCACTCAGTGCGTCCTTTTTTATGCTAAAAATAAGTTCCCCTACAGCATACCGATCAAAATATCAATTAAACTCAGCAAGAGGTTCCTCAAAACATCCTTAGGACAGCAGTATTAGTTTCATCGCATAGATGTCGTTCAGCTTCCAGTGGGCAGAAAAGGATAGAGCAAGAGAGTAATGGCGAAAGAAAAAATGATGAATTGACGGTGGAAAGCGACGTCACGTAGGATCGCATCGTTAGAAGTTCTATCTAAGTTCGGTTCCACCGTTTTTAGGGGTTAAGTTTTTATCTCACTTTGTTTATTTTTGGTTTGGTTCTATTAGAACCTTCGAAGAATCGAGTTAACTTTTTTTTCTTTCGCCTGATCCTGCGGTGATCGGTTTTTCGCCCAAAACCCCTACCCGGTTTGTTTTTCAGGTTAAATCTTCCTTCTCCTTAGCATTCCGGGCTGGCACTCTCACTCGGGCGACTTTGGCGAAACGCATTGCGCGAATTCTGCGACGTTTCGTGTTCGTGACTTTCATACACAAAAAAACATACGAACCGAGTTTGAAAAGTTGAACAGATAAAATAAAAACCACCCCGGAAAACAAGAAAACCCCTGCTAATGGAAGACAGCGGCAGCCGCAACCTCTCACACACACACACACACACACCCTTAGCGGTGGGGACACACTGGGGACGATCGACAGCTGCCTCGAATTTTCGACTTTTCCGGGTCCGCCCTGCCCAACAACCCTCGCGGGTCTGCGGGGAAAACGTGTGCCACGTGTTTGCACGTGTGCAATGAATTTTCCGAATGTGTGCTTCTTGGTGCAACTCCCGATGCCGATAAGTGAGGTCCGAGGCGAGGGCCCTCCGCTCGAGAAAAGCCAAGCGAAAAAACATGCCCTCTTCAAAACAAGGGCAGAGAGTAAACACAAACATGCCTGGGGGCAGCAGGAAGCGCATGTTTCTTCCCTTCGGCATTCAAACTTAATCAACTATGCGTCCCACGGTGCCCGGCCGTGCCTGTGCCGTTTGTGGTTTTGGGTATTTGAGTATTTTTTTTTCATTCTCGATGAAGAGAGTTCAAGCGTTTTATGTTTTCCACTTGGATATTTTATATTTTTTGAACTAAAACAAACTGTTTTGCTTTTCGTGCTGCCATTGAGCATAAGTCATTTTTGATTGCACGGAAACCCGGTAGAATTTGTATATTCAGTTTTGTGTTAAACTCGTCTTCAAGTTTAACTACTTAACGGTTTAGTTTAACGTTGATGTATGAGACTACATGCCATGATTTATCGGCAATTGCAATCCGGTTCATGCCTTTCATGAACTTCCCAATGATTCTTCTTTTTTAGACCACTATTTTTCCTCCATTTTCAATATATTCACAGTTGTTAAAATCATTTGTCAATTGTGGTTTTTAAGCTGTAAAGGATACGGTAATCACTAAAGTAGATTTTACATTGAACATTGAATAGAAAACAATCAATCTATTTGCAATGTTCTATTATCCCCTAGTGCCCGAAGGTTTCGCCAATAGACTGTGCAAAAAGTCTCGTCCAGTCAAGCGGAATTGCGAATCCCGTCTGTGCTCGGTTTTGAAGAATGCGTTCGCAGAAAGAATGACTTGGGCGGGTTAATGGAAGGTGGTGGGACTCTTTACTTGCTCGGTGCAAAGGGGGAGAGAAGAAAGCCATTAGGAGGTAAGGGCGAGGGTTTATTGAAATGTCGTCCAACGTCGGCAATGACGCGGGCGGGCACATGACGACGATGACAGCAAAGCTGACGACGATGACGTTGACGCTTGGACGTCGCAGCAGCATTGTTTTGCATAAATATGCGCTAAACGGTCATCATTGGCGGCCATCGCCTTCCGCTCGTGTTGTCACTTCCCTTCCCGCCGTGACCGAATCCTTTGCCGGATTCTTTCGAAGAAAGCAAGCAAACAGCAGCATAATACAGACTGCCCTGCCGTCACCCGGCTACCGCGACAGAAGAAATCATTCCGAGTCGAGGACGAATTGGTCATCGTTTTAGAATTCATTGCATGTTACGGATCCCCGGATTGCTGTGCATGGATCCTGGGAATGCGCCATGCGAAGTCACCATCGCCTTTCAGGGTTTTTTTTTCTATCCTATCCATCCCCATTCTGGTTGGCCGAGAAGTGGAAGATCAACTTTTTGTGTCCACGCTTCATGTCCAGTAGAATAATTGACCGATGGATCATCAAGCTGCTTCCCGGGTGTAGGAGAACTCCAAGAAGAAGTCGGAGATGACAGTCGGATGGTTCGCAATGTCTTTACGGTTCACATGTACTGTTTTATTGACCGTGTGTGTGCTAGATTGTTATGAACGGTGGACGAACATTGATGCATTTTCAATGCCGCAAAACAACACTCGGAATATGTATCCGAAACTAATTTTACAAGGACCAATGACGCATAACGGATGGAGAATTTTTTTGTTGTTTCGGGGAGGAAAAACAAAATAAATCCCACCCGAAGAAATAGCAGGGTTGGCGAGGTCGACTCGAAGTTAGTCTACCAGAGGGTCGTGCTGGTTTTCTTCGCCTTCCCTCCCTAAGGGGCGAAATCGTTCCGGCTCATCTTACGTGGTTGCTACGGGTCTCTCTCTCTCGTCCCGATCCCATTTCCCACCGCGATGATCCGTTTAAGTGTGTGTCGAGCAGTTCGATAAACTCATCCATCGTCAGCGACGCGCGCGGTCCGGACTCAGTCGCTCAGCAGTCCACCGAAGCAGGCTCGCACTGCTCAAATAGCTCCCAGCAATGCAGCAGCAAGAAAAGTCTCGGCCGGAACAGATGCGCATTTAGCTAGGGTCGCCTCTGGACGCCCACCCTATACCCCACCCGTTCCAACATTCCGACCGGTTTTTCCGACACGAGACCGAACGAACGAAAGAATCGTAAAATTCTTCCGCGTTCGATTCCCAATTTTCCGAATTTTCCCCCCACCACCCCAAACAACGAGTGGGCCGTTGAAGCTGCTATATAGCATCCAACCGAACTCCGGAAAGCGGCCCGAGCAGAGAGCCAGCCCCATAAATGGTGAGATAATTGAATCAATTGATTTCCATTATCTCGCTTGTTCCTGTCGGCCTGCCGGCGGGCAGCTTGGTGGTGGACGGGACCCTCCGTGTATTATGCTGTCGTTCAGCGCGTTTTCTTTTGCGCGCGAGAGCGACCCGCTTTTCCCTAGTTTTATGGTGCATCAACATTTATTCGTTCGCTATAGTTCGTTCGCTCGGTCGTTCGTGTTCCATGCTTTTGCCCGCGCGCCAACACACCAATTTACTGCGAGATCAGCCCCAACAACAAACGGGGGACAAGGTGCAGGTAGTGGAATCGCATGCATCTCCACGCAGGGGTGAAGGAAGACAGCACATAATGTGACGGAAAAGTGTGCGTGTGTGTGTTTTGTGATGGAAACCACCGTGCCGTAGCATTTATGGTTGTCACTTTTCCGGGTATCAGAAAAGACGGAACCCTAGCCAGAGGCCGGCTTTCTGAGCTGACGAACGTTTGCTCTGCTGTGGGATTAACGATAATAGATGTTTTACAATTAGTTCCTGAAAATGGTTTTTATAGTGCCCTTAAGGCTTTAGCCCCCCACCGCCGGCTCCGCCCCAGGTTGTTACACCCGACATAATTCAACACTCACTTTAAGAAAGGTTCCCCTTGTGTGCAGCACCGTTGATAATATTGGAATTGGATATAGAAGCTCGTCTCTCAGCACGTACCTCCTTGCTGGATCGTGTGTTTTTTATCTCCTTCGGGTCTATGAATCTCATTCCAAACATGGCTTGTGCGCTTCCGAGTAGAAGCACAAAAACACTAGGCATGTCCGCCCTACGCAGTATTACGATGAAAAGGACATTTGACCTGTTCAAAAATTGGAATCATTTGAAATCATTCGCGAACGCAAAACGAGGAAAATGTTAAAGCAACAAATGAAGCCTGTTTTTATTAAGGTTCTTTTCTTGAATATTCGTGTTTTTTTTTCGGACAAGAAATAATAAAACATTTGATGGAAAAGCCAGCCTTGAAATGAGGGAAGCCCTTCATGGAGTGAATGTTGAACCAGAGCAATCGGCCCACGCGAGCAAATCAGGACAAAACGGAGATTTCCACGGAAATCTATCGGGATGTGTGCGGTGGATGGCTTCCTCAAAATTGGAAATTGTTCACTTTTCCTGCGGCTGTTTTTTCGTTCGTTCCGGGCGAGAGATGTAACTCTACCGAAGTACTGGCAGTTTTGCGCCGAAAACAATATCCCGATACATTCGATTCACCGATTGGGGGGAAGTAGAAAGGGAAGAGAAGGCCCGGCAGGGACCGGTGATGGGTTTCCCGAGATCGGTTTTAATTAGGTGTCAAATCGGATCGTTTACAGGGAACACTGAGCCGAGCGCGGGCCAGATGACTACAGTCGGGAATTTGTGGCATGGGTATACCTATAGGACACAGGAAAGTTCATTCGCCCAACTTTCCGCACGCCATTGTTCGAAGGGGTGACAAGGCCGGACGGTGGAGGGCAGGGCGAAAGCGATTGACACACGAAATTTGATATTTATCATTCGGAATCGGTACAAATATCGTAATCTGTGCTCGGGTGCGCGCCCGCCAAGGACGACTACGATATTGTCGACCCGTGGTCGGTATGATTGGCTGTCCTTCCCGGCCGGTGATAAATTCCCCGAAAATTTTCCGGTCCGTTAAAATTGTGCCTTGTGGCCTTTTTGTGAAGGTTCTGTAGAGTATGTGTGTGTGTGTGTGTGTGTGCGTTCCCAGACCTCGGACGGCATTAATTACAAATCGCCGGTCGTCGAATCGCACCAAAAGTACGATGAATTATGTGATTTCCTTCGACGGTCGTCGCATGTGCGGTATTTGAATTTGAACGAAAAATATTGTAATCGATTGAGCGCACAAGGACATTGTCGTCCTTCTCCGATTATATCCAGGTTTCGCGGATGGAAACTTCCCGAAATTTCCACTTTAGCCAGGGTGCTCATTGTATTTTGCCTGAGGGCGACTGATTTCAAATTGGAAACGGGAAGCTAATTCTTAGTGCTCCTTACTCTGGCCCAGACTGAGGCTAACAATTGAATATGGAGTTTGTTCGACAGTGTATATTAGTTGTCCACAATTGGTTTTAGTCTTTACAAATAAGGAAAAGTAGCATACAATACTATAGTTTCAATAATTCGAAACTTTCATACATGGTTTTGGTGAAAGCTCAGAAAGTAAAAATAATTTCAAGAAAGATAAAGTACTAGAACTTTTCTCTGATTTGTGGTCAAAGTCATGAGGATTTGTTTTAAAATGTTTTGGAAAAGTTTATGGCACCATCGCCGTTGCGGTTGAAATGCGAATGAATATAAAATGAGTCCATTCACCCCGCCATTTACACCAGTCGTGTGTGTGCGCGCGCCGTACGCCGCTAGTAGACGTGCCTGGATTAGAATGGTCGTAAAACTCGAGAAGGTGTTTAAAATTATGACCCCACGGAACGGAGCTCATCATCGTCGTGAAACAAAACCAGCAAAAACAAAAAAACATTAAAGAATGTATCGAACAACTCGAAGTAGTAACGTTCGAAATGACTCCATTGGAGTGTAGTCAGTGGTGGTGGAGTCAAAAAACTCACCCGTCAGTCGGGCGGGCATGGTCAGGGACTCGTTTTAGTGTTTTTTTTTGTTTTTTCCACCGCATAATCGCGTTCGTGCATCGATTGTTTCACGGTTTTGTACCGCCCGTTACCACCCAAAGTGGCGAGCGGCGTGGCGCGTCGAGTGAAATGCAACAATGTTGCGCGAAAAAGCGATGGAAAACACACACACACACACACTTCCATAAACCGAACGGCGCGCGATCGGTCATCGGTTCGCCGGTCGCGCGCCGGCGTGCACTGTGTGCAACAGCTGCCAATAATATGCAGCCTGCGGGTTGTGTGCCGTTTGTGCCTCTTTTTTTTTCCAATGCGTATTTTGACAATTCCCTCCTCCAAAGGCCCTTCGTTCCCCCCGTCTCTTGTGCATCTATCGTTCTTCTGTCCGCTGAGTGAAAAAGGCAACACACCCGATGCGACTCATAAACGAATGGACGGGTGAACGATTTTTGTGGCGATTTAATTAGACTACACAAAATCGAGCACAAAGTCGATGACATCTCAGGGCTAGGGTTTGCCCGCGTGTGTATGTTGATGTGTTTACGTCGTGCCGCAAGTGTCACTGGCCCTAACGCCCTGGTTCACGTGCTGTGATCGTCGCGTCGTGAGACTTGTGGTGGAATCGTTTCATTTCATTACTAAAAGAATAACAAACTGGATCATTGAAAAAACGGATTTCAGTGCGAGTTTGGTTTGGTGTCGGCTAGTAGAAGCCTCTAAAATGTGTCTAAATTAGTGATGAATCCTTATTGGTCCAGTACCTACGATTCAAAGAACTAGAACAACGGCGACTTCCCGAGAAACATATAACTTCCTTTGGCGCATAAAGCACAGGATTGATGGGCCATCGTACGAACGAAATTTAATTCGATGTCAGAAATGACCAGAAGCTGATCAAGATATCCGCCCCAAAAACCGAGCAGCTCCACTCGAACAGGCGATGTGGCATTGAAAACTGCCGCTAATGAGCTAACGAGCAGATAAAACCGACAGAAATAGCCCAATCGTTAGCACCCCAACGGCTCGTCAAAAACGACGACAATCGGGCCAACAGAAAAGTGAGAAAATAGATACATAGAACAAACGGCGCTCTCGGCGCACACCATCTGGCTGGTTCCATAGGTTTTCTCTAAACCAACTCCTCCGTTCCCGAGGAAGGATGGAACAGGCATGATGCCTTATTTTCCCACAACTGGTAACTGTATGGAGCAGCAGGAGTGGGAGTGTAGGGCCCTGTAGGGTGGCGGGTCTGCAGGCCAATTATGATGCTGTCATAAAGATATAGAGTGCGCTTTCGTCACCCGCGAGAGAGAGAGACATAGAGTGTGTGTGTCGCATAAAGTGTGGTCACAAAAATGATGGCGATTTTTATTGAAGATCGCACACTGGATTGTCGCTACTGGAGGGTTAGTTCCGGTCGTGTTTTTGTTTCCCCATTCCAAAAAGTCACTGAAGACGTCGTTTAGGATCGTGGCCAAGAAAACATCACGCCGTTAAAAGTGAAGTTTGCAGTGGGCAAAGAAAGGAGTATTATAAAGGCGCGGACTCGCTCGGAGATAAATTCATTTGCCACACACTTGCTCCTCCAGGAAGGATTCTTTTCCGGGCAGTAAGAAAATCTAGAAGTCATTCGAGAAGGAAGTTCTGTTGTTCCGCTGTTTGATTTACGCAAGCGTGTAACATTCTCGGGCCTTTTTTGTTTGCTTGTTTATGTACGGTTTTCTTAATAATACTTCGCGCGTTCGGTCAACTTTCTTTTTTATGATTCAAAAGCGAACCCGAACTTTGAAGTAGGGTTTTCCATTTGTTGCATCCACGCCGCTGTTGGAAAATATGACAAGGAAGAAAGAGAGAAGGAGGTGCAAGGCCTCGCGGAATTTAATAGCGTCGGCGACATGGAATGAGCGTGGAAAATGCACTTTTCTTCCCCCCCTTTTTTGCGCCGACGGGATGTTGGAACGAATGCCTTTTTTATGTCTTCTGTAATTGGCTTTAATTCGCCACCGAACCTATGTCATATAACTCATTTCAATGTGAAGCTATCTTCGCCGATCTTGCGATCCTCGTTTCCTGCCTCGATTGTTTTCCTGCGGCTTTCCCGCCCATCCCGGCGGACGTTCGCGCCTGTGTGTGTCCCTCGTTCGAACGACGGTTTAATTATTTTGCCAGCTTTTTCCATTCCCGCCCGATTTGTCGCGGTTTTCGACACATCTTGTGTTTAGGTTTATTTTCGCAACGATTGTTAGTTTCTTTTACTTCTTCCATTCACAATGCGTGTGCCGTCCACCGGGAAATTACTCGGCGGCCTTCCATTCGGCGGGTTTTCAATTTATTTGTGTGCGCAAAAACTGTGCGACTTCTCGTCGTGACCCTGTCGTGTTTCTTCTCCCGCCCGCAGTATCGTTACCAGCCCAGCACACGAATCGAAACTCTGCGTGTGCGCGTGTGTACTTGTGTTTGTTGTCGTTCGCTTTTTTTTGCCCCTTCCCTTCATCTTTGTGCGTTTTGGAACCGAAGTTGAACGAACCTTGGAAATATCTTTCCCATGCTGCCAAGGTCTCACGATTCGCGCGCGGAAACGATTCGCTAATTTCCGCCTTCCCTTCCGCGCAGGAAGGGCGCGAAGGGTGGGGGCGTGGAGCGAGGAAAACGAGATCCAACAAACATACGAATTTCTAGTGCCCCACAGCGATTCGTGCGTGCGCTTAGAATACACACAACACACAACACGACGAGACGAGTCGCCACCGTGGTGGGGCAAAGAAAAGCGTAGGAAAATGGGCAGAAAATGTCGGTTCGGGGATGCTTTGTTTATCTAGTTTTTTGTTGTAGTTGTTGGTGCTGTTGTTGTTGTTTTGTTTCTCACTCCGTCCCGTCCATTGCGATGTTGCGAAATTGGCAAACGAAATGATACAAATCACCCCTTTTTTCCACTTTGGACAAACAGCGGCACGCGGAAAACTTGTTAGGAGATTTGCGGCACAAGATTCGGTGGTCCGCGGTGTCTTGAAGTGGCCGAGGAAGTGTGTAAGCGAGCGTGGCGTGTGTGCGTTTTGTTTGGCGTTTTTGCACCAGCTCGCGAAACCCGGATAAAGTTCTACCTGTTTTCTCTCCCCCCCCCCCCCCCTCTCACTCTCTCTATCTCTCTCTTTTTCGCCCTTCTCTTTCTTGTGTAATATCTCAAAGACGCGAACTGCGTATGATTAGAACGTAGCTGCTGCTGCTGAAACAGATGTTAATAGTTGGGGTGGCTTTGTTTTTCCGATTAACACTCTATGGAAGGAATGCTTATGGCAGGGATCATTGTTCGGTGGCAACATTGCAATACGTGCAGGATCATCTATTTCGCGGGATTTCCTATACTATTCTATACTTGTACAATACTGTAATAAAGTCAAACACACACTCGAAATAAAACATCGTCTGGTGCAAGAAAAAGCACGATCCCACCGTTGGTGAAATTAACGAAAAAAGAAAAGAAAAAATGAATCACCACACAGCATCGTCTTGCGTTCTCGACATCGTCTTAATTAGAAAAACAAACAAAAATTCGTGGACGCTGAGTCATACGATTGTTTTTAGGGCATCCACCAACACAGAATCCACCACACTACCTACTGCCCGTGGGCCGCGGCCTTCCGCCCGTGCGGTTGCCACTTTCGCCGTTTAGCGCAACGATTCCGCCAACACTGCTACACTGCAGCATCGGCCACCGTCGGTGTGTTGGGAGATTGCCGCGTTTTAATGCTTTGTTGAAATTTGAAATGAAAAGAAACGGAACGAACAAAAAAAAAGGAACTGAAACATTGCTGCACCACCAACAAAACGACGACGGACGGACGGACGGTCGGCTCTCGAAGAAATACCGTTTCGCATCGAACCGAATTTTCTTTCTTGGGGCTCAAGATTGAGCATTATCTCGCTCGAGGCGGAAAAAGAACCGAACACATATGCCTCTGTCTCGGAGCGCGAAAAGACAGTTGCAAACAACTGTTGTCAATATGTTCTTGTAAGCAACTGCATCGATCTTACTTTGAGAGTATCTTGAGAATCACCCACGGATCACCTTTATAAAACAATAAGCTCGATCGATATCGTAGATACATATTCAGTTAATCAGTGTGGCACTATTTCGCACGAATTCTGGGTGGAAAATTCCCGTACCCCCTCTCGTGTTCTATTTTCCTCCCACTACTTCAACTGCCACCGCCGCCGCCGCCGCCGCCGCCGCCGTTTCCCTTTCGTGTGTGTGCTGGGAGGGCATTTTTCCGAATGTGAACGCGATCTCGCACGCTAATTTGCGAAACTCATCTTCGCACCTCGCGTCTCCACTACGCACCGCGGCCTTTCTTTTCGCGTGTTTGTATTGCGGCGCGAACCACCGCGCCTTAGGGCGGGGTCGTCGCGTCTAGCGGTGGTAGTGGGTGCATGTTTATGTTTTGTGCAGGATTCTCTCGTTGTTTGTGCAAAATTGCAACGAAAAAAAGGAAAACGAGAAAAATCTAGAGCACAAAAAAAATAATAAAAAACCAACAACCACCAAAACATGCTTTGTTGCTCCGCCGCTGCTGTCTGCGACCTTACGCAAGTTCGTTTCACCTTTCAACCCTCGCCTCACCTGGCGGCGATCGTGATGGGTGGTTTGCTGGTTTCAGATTCGCTGCCCGCGACGCGACGAGGATGTATGCCCGTTCGGTTGAGTTTGTTTTCATTACATTCATTTCATGAGACACACACACACACCGCTGTGAGCCGATCGTGGGTTTTGCTAAAAATATGCTCCCCTAAATCCTGCTCGCTTGCCGATCGTGTGCAGGCAACAGTTATGTTTTGCACGCGCATATGCCTGCGTATGTGTGTGTGTGTTTGTTGTGTTTTATTTCATTTAACGTGGCGTAATGTGTGGTCGGGGTGTTTGTTCGGTACAACACTCTATTATGTTCATAGGAAGATTTAAGTGCTGTAACGAGTTTGAAGTACAATGCTGTAGTCAAAAAAGGGGTTTAAAATGTTATACCGTTTTGAAACCACGGAGATCCGTCTCTTTCGGTTTTGCGGAAAGCATAACCATAATATCGAACACACATATCCCTGTGCGGTAACATACAATCCAATTTTCCGTCCCAGTTGTTCTTAATCGATGGTGCGACCCCTTTTAAACAAATAATACCTTACCAGTCTTTCGCCAGTACTGCGGTATGTCGAATGGAAAAAAAAACATCTCTTCAGTGTCAGGAGAGGGGAAAGAATACATTTGTTCGAGATGTTCTTTCACGTGGAAAATAGACCACTACCCCCCAACATAGCCCAATGGAGTCCTGCTAATGAAGAAACTGTCGCAGCTCGTTTCCTTTCCGTATGTTGGGGATGTTTGTTAATTGAGCTTGCTTCCACACCTTAGCGCGAGGTAACGAAATGGGTGTTTTGCAGTCCTGTCAAAAGAATTACGAACCCAAATATGGAGAGACATTTTGGTTCAAATTTTTCACTCGGTTTCCCCAAAGAAATGTCTTAGTTTGTTTAGTAGACAGTGTCGTTATTTAAATGATGAAATTCATCAATGTTTTACTGTTTTTATTGAATTAACAATAAGCTTTTCAATTTATTTTCCTTTGCTTGAATTCATTGTAATCTATATTCCCTCGAAATGATGAATGCTTGCAACATTAGAGCTAGGCGGCCTTTTTGTATGTACGATTTTTTTTTTCTCGTCGTTTTCCACTGAGAACAATATTTCCTGTCCCCCGCAATTTGGATCGTCCTGGGGGTGGTTTTTTTTTCAAGTTCCAATGTTCACCATCTCGCCGGTAAAGGTGCAACCGTTTCCGGCATCATTTACCGTGCTTATAATAATTGGCAAAAACGACTACGCCTCCGGGCGCCTCCGCTGCTTGGCCCCCCGAAAGGACGAACTTGGTGATGATGATGATGATGTTACTGAAGTGAAAATTGGATAACTTTTGCCGATCTGGTTTTCTTTTTTGCCCGATGTTTTTCCGTCGCTTTTTTTCCCATCGTATGTGGCTAGGAACGGCATGCTAGTAGAGCCCTCTGCGTCGGTGGTCCTTTTGCGGCTGTTTGGTGCGTAGAGGTCATGGTAGAATGTTTCCAACCGACGTTTTGTTGCCACTTGTCGGTGGCTGGAGAGGGTCCTTCGTGCTCACGGTGCCCCTGTGTGAGATTTTCTGTAAGCTATAGGAACCGCTCAGCCCACGTTCGTGGTTTGGGTGAATTATTTTTTTTCTATTTGATGTTTGTTTTTTCACCCACGGTAACAGCCCACCTGCTTCTCTTTTTGTGTCTGGTATGAGGAATACAGGAAAATGAAAAGAATCTTCTAATACAACACTGAAATGCGTTTGAAATGCGGTAACTTGTGTAAACTTACCGTCGCAACATGTAACTTTTCAGTGTGTTTATCGGTGGAGAAAAAGAGGCTCTAGGCTCGTCCACGGTGTGGAGCTAAGCGATCTGATTTTCCTCTATTTGATAGCTTGTTTTTCAGTTTTAATTTTTTTCCGCTTGGACGCGGTTTTCTTTCATTGAATTTTATGACCCAATGCGCATCGGATGGTTTCGTTCGTTATTCAATGCTCAGAACTGTTTATAATTTCACGTTGAAAACAATCCAACGAAAGAAACTATTTTCACTTGAAGAAAATCTATAAACGCCTCTTATTCGGCAGCTTGTCAGTCAGCTAAGTTCCTCTTTGCATCCCTCTTATTTCCTCTTTATCTCTCTATCTCTTTTTGTCTATATATTTAATTTCTCCCACACCAATCCACCAGAAATCCGCCACAAAAATACACCCGGTGTAAATCCGTCAGTTCGGATTAAGTTTGACAAAGTGTGTGACATCGCTTGTCAGTTTGTGTTTCGGTTGTTTCTGGTTTGCTTCGGCTTTCCCGGCCGGGCGGACGGTCCTGACAAGCGGTAGGCTCGGAAAAGTACCGAATCGCGAGTTGTCTGTGGTTTTTCATTTTTTTTTCTCCTTTTCTACATCTTCTTGTTTTTTCCTTCTTCTTTGTGTTTGCGTTGTTGACCCGCTGTCGATGGGGGCGGCGTGTTGTTTGTTTGATTTTTGAGTGGGTAAAGAAAATGTTCCGCGATTTTTCTAGTTCTAAGCTAAGCAACTGGAATATATTTTCGGATTTCCGTGGGAGTTTTGTTGTCTTTCTCTGTCTCTTTCTCTTTATACTTTTCCCATCGGTTGCTAGAAAGAAAATGGTGCTGGATTATTTTGTACATATTTTGTCCATTGTCCATACTTTTTTATAATGTATAAATACTTTTCTTTACCGAGGACGACTGGTAAATCTTTTATCCCCGTCCCTGGGTCCTACACGAAAATTGCGTCTCTGTTTCACATCCAAAAAGTGTCGAGAGATGGATGCAGAACATGGAACATGGAAACTTTCCTAAGAACCATCCGTTTCCGATCCGGTGATGGAATACTTCTGCTGACAAAATAACGATCTGCTTGACAATAATAATGTGAGGGAGGAGCGTCTTGGGACTTCGCTAGAAAGCCGTGCATATACACCCTTCGGATGCATTCATCGATTAAGGCACGCGCACGCACATTGTGGAGCAACGCGCGAATGCAACTATGCAACTGTGCAACACGCTCAGTTTCCATCTACACGACCCACGCCCCCTAACACGCTCTGCGCCCCTTCCCTTCAATTCCGGCATTCGTCTAGGAATGTCGTCGTTTTCGTGGGGTCCTAAAAATATCCGGTCGGAGGCCGGAAAAAGGCCCAAAACCCAAAACCGTCCGTATGTCCGTGTCACGTTGCATCGTCGTCGCCGCCGCCGCATGTCTGTCACTGCGCTGCTCTGCGCCGTCTTTAAAGATATGGGCGAAGTGATTAAGACAGATAGGGTGTGCTCGAATCGGGGAGCCATAAAGGAGAAAGGGGCAGACTCCTGGCAACAACTTCTGGCGTTTGTGATTTTTCTCCCCAAACCATGAGGAGTCATTTTCCGTTCGCATTCTCCAGACTGCTGCGCCCACGTGGGCGTGGGCTTTCGGATAATGAGGATGACCTTTTTGGCTTGTTCAGTCAAGATGTTTGCTGAGCCCTCAAGAGGATGATTTAGTTTCTGCCGGAAACTTGACGATCTCTGTTGGGGTTTGTGAGAAAATTGTTACTGGGAATTTGATTGGAGAAAACAACTGGCGAGTACGGCTTTGTCAAAGTCTACAATCAAGTAGCACAAATATGTGGAAAAAGGTACAAATTGTGAATGGAAGTATATCGTGAAATCCCTTCGTTCTATTTTATTTATATTAATTTATTGCTTTACGCGCGCGCACTTGTTTTCGATGCAAATCATAAAGTGTTGGCGTTTGCGAGGACAGCGTTATGCTGCGGATCCCCTTACCATATGATGCTTACTAAATCTAATCTGCAGACACTATCCACCCACTGATAGCGCCCTGCACTACTAGCTTGGTGTCGTCTATGGATCGGGAGCAGCGTATTAAATTTCCCTACTATTCTTCCACTCACACTCGCGGTCCCATTCCACTGGCTTTCTGGTGCATCCTTGCACCTTTCTTTGCACGAAAGAGTTGGTGGTCCTTTAGATTGTTTTGTGTTGGTGGCTGCAGCCAAGAGGTTCCATCCGCGCGCGCGGGCGGATTGCTCTCGATCGGGAAGTTTATTCTCTTTTGCGAGCTCGCGATGGTGCCATGTTTCATCCTTCATCGTTTGGCCTGGGGGCCATAAAACAGGACCAGATGGGAAACGTTCAAGGGGGGGGAGGGAAGAGAGATGGTGATTCCGAGCGTTGGGGTGGGACAGCAGCGAATATAAAGTGTTCAATTTCATTAGCGAAATCCAATCTACAGCACCCGGCTATCGTTAGCAAGGACAGGATCGGAAGGATACATAGCCGCCGTCCTTCGTCCGTTCGAACGGGCGAGCGAGCGAGCGAGCGAGACAGCCGTGGGGGCAGATAGAAAAACCAAACGATAATCAGTACCTGATGCACTGATTTTGCATGCACGGTAATAGGCGAGGGATGCCTTTCGGGGGTGAAGAAAATTATGATTCACAGCGACGTCGGCGGTTCCTTTCGTTGGTTCGTTCGTTTGTCCCGGGAAAGCGTGTGGGCAACGGCGTGGGTTTGGTGAGGTTACACCTCTCTTGTCGAGATGGTACGATGCGAACCGCCAAAGGTGGTGGTGGTGTCTCAAGTTCTCCTGTCAAAACTGCGCTCGCCTGCCAAAGGTCCGGGGAGAGATTTATGCGCCCCATCGCCGCCGCGTATGCGTGTGTGGATGGGGGAGTACGGTTACGAGCGCCAGTGGAAACGTGCTTCAATTTAGCACCGCCGCCACCCACACGCGCCGTTTCAGGTTTTTCTTCGCACCCCAACTCCCATGCCACTAATGTGATGTATCGTACGAGAGCCACATGAACAGCGCCACCGAAGGATCTTCACAGCCAGCCCGGGATTGATTCCATCAATCTTCGAAAGCGAGCAAGTTGTCCCCTCGGGGGTGTTTCGTTCTTCGGCTCGGCAGTGTTTGGTGGCGCAGCTGGGAAAATCAGACGAACCTTATCGGTGCTGCAGAACCGTTAGACAACACTGCTGCATTAGAGAAAAATAACCGCAGAGCAGATGGAATTGATCCCTGCCGACGAGTGCATGCCCGCGGGTCGCACGGGACGGTGTTGGAATAATCAATAAGTTTGCAAACGGGAACATGACTTAGTAAATTGGGCTTACGAGGATTAGGCGGCGACTTGCTCATGTGGTG
Source organism: Anopheles plumbeus (assembly GCA_034621735.1). Classification (NCBI taxonomy): domain Eukaryota; kingdom Metazoa; phylum Arthropoda; class Insecta; order Diptera; family Culicidae; genus Anopheles; species Anopheles plumbeus. The sequence goes on along the minus strand of JAOEFI010000004.1, from coordinate 15,682,922 downwards.
CTTCTCCGCAATTTTGTAGTACAACGAAGAATGTTTTTCAGAAGGTTTAGGCTGACAGAAATTACACGGCTTCAGCTCGGAGTCGACTACGGAGTGAACCGCTAGCAATTACCAAATGGGAATAAATGGTTCCCGGTGACCTCGTGTGCTTTAGAAACTAACCTTAAAACCTTGCATGCTGTCAAATCTGGCCACATCGCCCCAGTAGCAACCAAATGTGATCAAGTGGCACAATCATCGCGCTTCCCGCCTCGCGCGCATATGACCGACCGACTGGATTCTTCTATATCTGATTAGAATTCAAGGTCGGACCCGCGGCTCGACATCGACGCACGAAATCTCGCGCTCTCCCGCGCCATCTACCGGCGGCGCCTACAGACTCGCCACAATTCTCCGGTCAGACTTGTCTTGGCCTACGAGTCTCTCCCTCACCCCCCAGGAACCTTCTGCTAACGGACCGTAGCCGTTTCGGATGAATAGTTTGACGTTTGAAAGCAACCGGCAGCCACGGAGTAGAGCGCCGGCTCCTTGACAGCTGACTCTGTATGTTGCTGCTACTGCTGCTGCTGCTGCTGCTGCTTATGTCTATTGTAGACGTTTACCTCCGGCGTCCGTTCGGTGAGGGGTTCGCTTGCGCCTTATCGGCGACACAGGGACGAGATATCGCATCGACTGATCTAATTTCAGATGTTGATTTATTCAAGGCAGCTACGGCTAAGGTGTAAGGTTATGTATTAGTGTTATTTTTGTTTTTTGCTTGCAAGCGAATCAGTACCACCTGAGCACCCCCTGACCGGCGTCGGCGATCAGCTGGTCATGGTAATCAATTTTATTTCGTCATACCCACCCGTGGATCCTTTACGGTTCTCCTGGGTAAGGATGGTTTAGGTCATGAAGCGAATAGTATTGAAAAAAGGAATTTTGATGTAAAAGGAAGCGGAACTGCAATTCGGTCGACTAAGGTTTTTTAAGGTTTCAGGGCATATAAGCTACGAAGTAGAAGGATCGTTTCGAGAAGGTCCATTGGTTATGTCGATACTACATCGAATACTGTATAGTTTAGGGGCCCCCTGCGATAGTGTTTGGCTAACATGCTTCTCCGTGTCGACCGGGGATTTCCTGTAGAGCGATAGAAGAGCAGGCGACGGACGTGGGAGCGAAGATGTGTTGATTTCAATCTATCGATAAGAACACATACGCAATGGGGACCGCGTGCCGAACCGGACCTCCTAGTCTAGACCAGACCCTACTCCCTGGGACAGACTGTTTTTTACTCGGTACTTCGGTACTATTGTTCGATTACGTTGGCTGTTTACACTTCAAGGCCAAGGAAGCCCCGTTTCTAAGAGGCTGTTTTGCCGGCGAGAGCGTGGCGTTAACCTGGAATTCAACGAAGTAGGAGGGAAATCGTTCGTGGAAATGTTATTGCCGATCGGGGCGAGTGTTTTTGTGATTGATTGCAGCACGCGGATTGCGTCGCGGGTTCATTAGAATTTCTCACGGAAATGTATTATTTCTTTCCGAATGGTTTGTTCCACGAAAAAAAAAACCGGACGACAATGGAAGAACGATTCTAGCTAATTGGAATCGATTCCGACGCTTTTCGAGGAATCAGCAATGTGTTTTGTAATAGTTTATCCAATGCTATCAGAAATAATGTGTCAAACCCGAATAACTCCACCAAAAGTGGCGTTTTTGGTTTCCCCGCACTGTTTACAGTGGACTGCGTGGACTTCGCGTTCTTGGACTTCTTCCGTCTGCCAAGGGGCAATGTTTGAGGAGAGGCCAATTGCGTCATATGCGAGTGCGTACCAAATTTCAAATGGAATAAAATTAGGAACACACACATTCTGTCCGAAAAAGAAAAAGAAAAAGAAACGGTGGCAAAAAAGTGAAGAAAGCATCGACTTAAAACTGTCGCCGTTCGTTTCACTTGTGCCCGCCTGGCCCCATGCGCCTTCACGGAATTTTTCCCTTGCTCGCGGCAATCTTCGTAGAGGTCTTTGTTTTTGGCTTTCTTCAACCCAAGTGGGTACATTTTCTTCTTGTCCTTCGCCATCGGCTGCGATTTCTTCCAGGCGTTTTGCGCCTCCCGAAAAAGTATCGTACGCAAAATGGTCGTCGTCCCGCCGTGGCGCGACGAGATGGCCCGGGCGGGGTGGCAAACCGGGGACCGGACGACGTTTTGCCCTGCTGCTAGGCGCCAAGAGTCAGCTTCAGTCAAGATTTGCATAAGAATTGGTTGGTGAATATTAATTGGGTTTCGTTCTTCGCCCGCTAGGCCTATATCGGCTCGCCACGAACCAACAAACCGTCTGCCCGCCGCTGGCCACCGTGAGTTGGTTTGCCTTCGAGTTTTCCTCCTACCCAACCGCAGCTCTCCGTCTTTTCCTGTCCCGTGAAGTTTGACGTGAAGTGCCGTTGCTCCGCGAGGAAAACGGCGCGGGGTGGTGGGACTTGGTGTCGCCAGGGCCGATCCCTCACGAACCCGGCCGGTCAGTTACGGGTGTACTTTTTCCAAAAATAAAATACGTAATGGAACGCTAAACAAATACATTCTCATCGACCAGCAGCTAGTAGCAGAGGCACCAGTACCGTCCAGCAACGGCGGCGCGGCCGCAAGCGACAGCGAAATTTGGCCCCACTTGAAGAAGTGGCGCCCGGGAGGGTTTTGTTTCACTCGAGGCGCTGCCATTTTCGTACTTCCGGCTGCTTCCGGACAAGATGCTTTCGGTGACTGGCGGGGCGGGTGGGGGGTGTCAGGCGCCGATGCCCCGTGGTGGGCGAAAGACTTCCTGCCTCGTGCGTCCAAGAACGGCTTCTCTAACGACGCGAACCGGATGTAGTTTTGCTGCGAATCGCGCGCGCCCTTTCGAGTTCGTCGGGCAAGCAAGTGGTAGAGTCGAGTTGTCAACTATCGTCATCATAACTTCCAGCTGGTGGGTGGAAGGGTTTTGGGGGTCTTGTGGGTTGTGGAGTACGATGAAGTAGTAGGTCTTTCTTCCATCTTCGTTGACAATTGTTTGTTGTCATCCTTTGATGGCGAAAAAGGCGGAAGTGTGTGCTTCGCTGGAGCCGGAAGATCGACGGCACCACGAATGACAACACAATTTGCGTGTTGGGTTTCTCTCACTCTCTCTCTCCCGCCCTCAAACAGATCATCAATTCTTGCAAGATTGCTCATAATGATTGCTGCCGTTTATATGAATAATTTTCTAACATGCTCTTTCCCATTTTTTCTTTGCAGGTAAGTCGAACGGGATGACTCATGAATGTATCCATTTTCACACGAAACTCGGACGAACTGTGGCTGCGCTTATGATTGTGAGTTTTTCCTTCTTTGCAACCTGGGATATAATAATTTGGACAATTTTTCTCTCCTAAATATTTTTTAAACTCTTGAAGAACATTTACGTCCATTCCAAAGGTCTCCAAATCCTTAAAAATTGTTGTCCCATCGGACGATCCTTCCCCAACTGTGGATGTCTGTGGTTTTTTCAGGGGAAGTTTTTTTTTTCGCTTCTCTCTCGCTAAGAAACAACTATTTATCAATTAATCGTACCACGCTCGGACAGTTCGGTAAGAGTTCTGGTGGAGGAGGAAAGGAGGAAACGGTCGGTGGGTCCCTCCCCGGGGGCCGCCTTCACCCACCCCGCGAGGATGCTAATTGGGTAACCAACCGTCTTCCGCCGGGAGTGTCCTCCGACGGCCGCGGTTCCGAAATTTATTTCAACCAGCGCGCTTAAGCAGTGCAACTGAAGCTAGCAAAACTTTGACTCCACCACTACACGAAGCTTCCGCGCAGAAAGATAAAGTTTTCCACCAAATGGGGTAGGGTTAAAGGAGGGGGGCGGGGGGGGGGGGGGAAA
>JAOEFI010000004.1:15647601-15657718 GCA_034621735.1 Anopheles plumbeus | reverse complement strand
CCCCCCCCCGTGTTTCGCGCCCTACAACATCCATTCCGTGTGACATTACGACGGAGGTGCACAGGAATGGAAAGGGAATATAAAAAAAATAGACTGGCACATTTTTATCATTTCATCGTGGAGTCTTCGTGGCTTGAGCATTGTCATGCTGTTGGCTTTTTTTGGCTACATTTTTATTGCTCAAAGTACAGCCAAACCCGGAGGGACACGTTCGAGTGCCCGCACTGCGAGGGGACGTATTTACACTGTTCGAGGTGTGCATCCCTAATGAAGCGTTTCCTCTGGTTTTTTTCGTGTTTTGGGAGGATCCTACTTTTCTCTCCTGTAAGTCTCTCTCTCTCTCTCTCTCTCTCTCTCTCTCTCTCTCTCTTTCTCTCTCGCTACCTCTCTCTCCGTCCTCTATCCGTCATCGTGTCAGGTTGGTTATTTCTTTATCCTCCACTGCCCTGAAGCATAGATTGCGGCGCTAAAGGGGAATAAACAGAAGAGTGAACGATATTAGAAGATCGTCCCTCACAAGTGGTCGTCTGCCAAGCTGTGTCTGCCCTCGCTCGAAACCGGACAGACGGGGATGTTGCGAGTGGTTGGGTTCAATTCCAAAAAAATGAAAGACGACTCGAGGAAAACACTTCGAAAGGGACACTCGGTCACGAAACAATCGTATATACACAACCCTTGGACACCCTAGCCCCCCGGGGCTGAAGGGGAGCCAACAAGGCAGAAGCAGCTTTACGCCACTGGATGGGCCGGTTATTTATGAAATTTATACACAAAAGAATGCCATTAAGCGAGCATTAAAACTGATAAATTGTATCAAAAGTTAATGCGTTTCTGCGACGTTTCTTGCTGAAGTTCGCTTCCGTTGGGTCCATCCATGGCGCGCTGTCGAGCGGGTGTCCTCAGGAAACTTTATCTCTCTCCTGGCTGTCCTGGCAGAGTCCATCCATAAAGTGCATCCAACATACGGCCGGCCGGACAGCTCGGACCAAACGTCTAAGATAGTTGGCCAACGGAATTTTTGGGAGCATTTCGCCCGCGCCAAGTGACCGGGAGGGAAAACAGTCGATCCCTGCATAACAAACGACAAATTCTCCGTTCGGTGCCAAGCGAAACAATTCGCCCCCCCCCCGTTTTGCGTAGTGTGTTCGGCGACTTCATCAACTTCTGGTCAGTTTATTTGTGCGGACCTGCGAAAGGAGCGGGCGAACAGCCGAGGCAGTCTTTCCTCGCTAAATGTGGAAAATAAATCATTAATCGCCTATAAATTCCCAATTGCAGTCGCCTTCGTCGCCGTCGTCCTCTGCCTTGGGTCAGTTGGTCCTTATCCGCGGTATAGAGTGGTTGAGAGTGGGCGCCAGTGTTGGACGTGTCTTTCGGGGAGACGGAACTGCATCCGGATTTGGAGAGCCCCCGTCCAAGTGGACAGAAGGCGGTATAAAAATACAATAAGCGACAATCCATCCAGTTCTCCACTGTTGCGTTGTGTACTACAAGCCTCGTGAAATGTCTCGGCCTCTTGTTTCTACGTCGTTGTTCTTTTTTCATCCCTATATAAATCGCTCGACTTACTCCAGTCGGAGTGGCACGAGGCGCGTTGGAAGATATATGGCCCGACTTCAGTCCATAGACCTCTCTCTCTCTCTCTCCCGTCAGTGGGGTTCACCCGCGGATCACAGCAGGACGTTCTTCTTCGACTTCGATGGCCGGAGAGTTCGCCCCCCCCCCCGGTGTAGTGCCGCCTTTCCTCGGGCATGGTTTCCGTGGCTAGGGATGGCCCGTGGCCAAAGCAGCAGCAGCAGCAGGCGGCCACACTGTTGGCGCAACGACCAGGAGTGTCCGAAAAGGCAACAATTTGATACACACGCGTCTTATTGCTTGTGTGTCGCATAATAAAACAAGACTGCAGTCCGTGTCGCGAGTGCTGTGAGCGATAAATAAAAACTGGAAATAAGTGGCGGAAAACCAAACAACTCCCCCCGCGCCCTCACCCACCAAATTCCCAAGATGTGATTGCCGAAGAGAGATAAAAGCTTTAATGTCGCCAACATGCTGCATGTACATACATGGCATGAATGAGGTGACTGTACTTAAAATCCCTTGCTCAATTAGAGCCTCCTCTAAAAGGCGTTTAAAAATAAGTGGAGATAATTATTCAACCTCCTACGAACGTGGAACGTACAGTGAGGATGATCTTGATTGAATTAATTTCGCATCTGGATTGATTTACTATGATGCAGGAATTAACGAGAAGTCTTTATGTCCGTTTCCTCGATCGATCTGTTCATTTATTGCCGAACGAATCACAGTTGACACAATTCAGATTTATTTTACTTGTTTTCTTCTTTGAAAGCTTGCCTCAGAAACTGATACGAAAAAATATTCGACTCCACTGAGCAATTTAACCATTATTATAGTATTATTTTCCATCCCTATTTATTAAACAACCTGCACAGAAAATCCATTTAGAAAGAGAGGGTGCCGACCTTTTTAACCATTTTAACGAATCCCTAACCTTTCCGGAACACGGGAGGCACCTGAACCTGTAATTAAACTAATAAAACTTTCTTCCCGGACGATAATTGAACCCGGGCCGTTTTCCACCTGCACCGAAAGGCATTAAACACTCCAGCGAGTGGTATCATTCGGCAAGAAGGGGTCATAAGCAGGAAGGAACTGCCACTGCTCGCGCATTAGAAATAATTAGTCGAACTATCAGAACAATTAGTCGACGGTGAAAAACAAACCAACGGTGGTCGATGAAGCAACCGCCGCCGCCGCCCGGTCATGGTGCCGCCAAAAGGGGAGCAATTTTCCCTCCCACAACCAACGCAGGGGGGAAAATTTGATCCATTGCTTGGGTATTTGAATTGGCCTAAACAAAACGAAAGAAATAAACGGCCCAGGGGCTGAAAGTTCTAATGAGCCAAGCTGTAGGAAGCGGGAGTCGCGTAATCAACGGGAAACAATTTTCTGAAATTAGGAAAAGCTTTGCGCCGCCTGCTGCTGCCGCCGTCGTTGCGTTCGCGGTTCCACTTCCATCCGATCGGATGGAGGAATAGTTTTTCCATTCTCGATTGGTAGCGATTTCTTGCCATTATTATCCTCCGTGCAGGGAACGCGAAAAGCGACCATAAATCATAGAACTGCAGTAAATCACGAACCTTTTACAGACTCGACGAGACGTGGCTCAACACCACCCCGGTGCTGCCGTTGCCAGCCCCTTTGCCGGTTTGTTTGGTATTTTTATTTTCACCCAATACCAGTTGCATATGGGATGGTTTTCTTTCACACGCGCTCTGCCGTTTTCTCCTTGTCCTCTGATATGTCTTATTCTTTTCGGTAGAGTTTTCCGTTTTTTTTATCATGATACCAAATCCGTCCGAGTTTTTCGGTAGCAGCGGTATATGAAATTATTCGAATTTTCTCTGGAAAACGTTACGCCGCTTTTGACAGTGGAACTTCAACCGCGGACGTTGGTTGTGGCACGACATCGACCAACGAAAAAAAAAAAGATATACAAATAAACCTCAACTTTTTGCGCGCCCCTTTGAAAAGTCCACATTCGTGACAGGGAAGCGTTAGAAGGATTAAATTTACGCCATCGTACGACACGAGGGGAGTTCTAATATTGGTTTCCTTTCGATGCTGAAATTTTGTTGAATTGATGTTGGAAAAGGAAACACAAACCCCAATAAAAAAAGGCCTCACAAAGTACACGAACGGAAGATACATTACACTTTCGATAATTATGTCTGTGGTTTAACTTTTTTTTGGGCAATAAATCGCTTCGTCGTCGACATGTTCTTTACTTCCACGGGGTTGTTTGGTTTTACATTTGGTAGCTTTTTGAACTGAACTGCTCTAGAAGAATCGTTTCATTTATCCTTTACATCAAATTAATTGTTAAATGGGAAAGCGTTGATAAGGTTCATCGACGAAAGTTGCGTCCCTTTCCTGCGTCGAAAGCGATCGGTCGCAATTCCTGGACGAAATCATATAACACAATCTGTTTTCCTTTTCGGGTGTCGAGGAGCAGGACATGCTTACTGACCTACTGCTCTACAACGGTCCACAGGATCATTTCCGTTTTTTTTGCAGTGAGATTAGTTTTCCGTTTTTCTACCGACCCTTAACATGGCAAACCCGGACGCAAGAAGGAGAAAAACCACCGAACGCAGTCTGCTATTATTTATTGTGATCATAATTGAATAGAAATTTATTACGGTCACGACGCCGCTGGTCGGTCGCTGATGTACTTCCGCTCGAGGTCCAGGCTTTCCTGGGCGCATGTTTTCGAAAATGAGACTTTTTTTTTTTGATAGCGCACCCGATACAAACACAACGGCGTTTGTGTTTGGAGGCGGCCAACCGGCAGCAGCAACCGAAAAAGGCCCGTCGTTTTTGTGGGATCCACCAAATCCGACCAGAGCCTGGCGACAACTTTATTGCGCGCTGCCGGGTTTCCCGGTGACTTCTTTCGGAGCGCGGATCTGCCGAGATTTGGACCGCGTTTTAATAGAAAGAATAGAAATGGTTATGGTGCATAGTAGAAGCGGCCGCAACACTCCACCAAACACCACACCCCACACGGGGAAACCCGTTTCTCGATCGCGTGCGTGTGACAATAAATCGGGATTTACGGCCAGTATGTGACCGAAAAGCGAAACCAACATCCAAAATTTCACTCCCAGCATCTCTGCTCTAGGCGAGACCGTCCCCGGCCGGAATGCTTGGGAGTCTCCTCGGTCGGAGAATGGATTCGAACGCCGAAAAGCAAATGGTCGGCTGGGGAATTCGGGGTTCGGTGAACATCGCTGGCAAAACAATCCCGAGAAGAGACTGTGTCTGTTTCCCTGGAAGCTGTCGCCGGTAACAGGTGTTACCTAAGGAAGGCGCACTCACCACACGCATGACTTTATTGGATGTTGTTTATAACGTGGAAATATACTATCAGTTTTCTCCGGGTGCCCTTCGGGTGATAAAGCCCCCGCGGGGGGTTCTGTAATAGATGCCCAAGAAACGAAGTGTTTAAACATGTTCATTAGTTAGTCGGGCGAAGAGAAGGCGCACAAGCGCTTACTTACTCACACACTTTGTTGGTTGTTTGAATCGTTTGTACAGTTTTAATTATTATTGAACAACAAGGGCTTGTTTCCCATTGTAAACCCGGATGGCAAATAATTTCACTATAATGCGATAGTTTATCGGCACATTTAAAATAAACTGCAATCTGATCGTAAATTAGTTCAGTATTTCGGATTGTTTGTTCTAAAAGATACCGAGTGTGCAGCTACCCCTACCCCTGTTTCGAGTGTCATCACTTAAGATCATGGTAACGACAGTGGCTCAAACCCTTTCGGAGAGGGACCCCCCATACACACAAATACACACACGTGTCGGCGACACGTCTCTAAACCGCTCATAACCATCACTCAGCTCGAAAACCGGTGTTTGCTACTGGCGACGATAATGTACGAGAGGTTGATGTAAGCCATAGTCTAAAGTGCAGAACCCACCACCCGATCCACCCGACCCTACACACAAACACACACACAGTCTTCGGTGGTGTCACTTGCATGCGAATTTGCTGCTTAAATCACTTCCATCCAAGTGGAAGAGGTAGTAAATGCGATTAGTCGCCCGAGCGAAAGTAAATACCGCGCCGTGCCGTCGAAAAGAATGTGGGGCATGATGGGAGGATGGTGGGGGTCGATGCGGGTTGATTCGTGTCTCCCCACACAAGTTGTAAGCCACGGACACTAATCAAGAGATTTACCGAGTTTTACATTCTCCACCCCGAGCGACGGACGGTCTGACTGGCGTGACTTGGCTGGCGGCACCGCGGTGGGTTTATTTGAATTTCACACCCTTTTTCACTCAGTCACGGGTCAGAAGCCGGGGGGTCCCAAACGGGTGGGGGTGGTGGCCACCCGGGTGAAGGTATCATAATTCGCGGCAAGCAAAAATGTCAAAATCCCGCCAATGCCCGTCCGTCGGTGGAGCTGGGGTGCGGTTGGGGGCAGAGGATAAAACGCAACAATGTTAGCAACGGTGTGACAAGCTTCGATAAAATCCGTATGTTTATGGGTGTACCGCCGCCATTCCCGTTCAGTGCACACCAACCGGCCGAGGGGTCGAAAGGTTGGTGAATGTGAAAGTACACAAAATGCTAGCTTGCGTCCAGAAAGTTAAGCAAGTTGAATAAATAAAAGTCTTATCTTTGCCGTCGCCTAAGAGACCGTACAAGTTTAATTATTTTAAAAGGTTTTAAAAATTAAATGAAGACAATCTATGAAGCGCACAAATGTGAAAGGCCATGTTATAGAGAGCATTTACCGATTAATTTGGGGTAAATGATTTGTTTTTTAAATACAACAGCTTTATCGTAACAGCTTATTTTGTTTTTAATGTCAAATATTCAAGGGTATACTATATATTTTATAAATATTTAGCATCAAAAGATCTTGCTACTCTATGTAGTTGCAGGTCTCGGGTGAAAAGTACTCTCTTTAACACTTGAAATATACACCCGAATCCTTTGTCATTGTGTACACCAGAAATCAAACAACTATGTCCTGCTTTCGCAACTTGAAAGGCTTCCGAATAGGTCTTCACTCTGCTTGACTCTTCACCATGACCATGATTCAGCCGTTTTCTAAACGCCAACAGCAATTTTACTGCTCTTCCTTGCTAGTGTGCTGTCTTTGTATTATCCAAGGAATCAGAAGTTTCGCACGGTTGCACCACGGCAAAGAATGACATCTCCTGACGATCTTACTAGCAGTTTGTTCAGTGGAGAGATTATTGCTTTCCTTGCCGCGATGATGATGCATCTCCGTCTCGTGACGGTTACATGACGCAGTAGATCCGAAGTGTGACTGACTGCCTGGAAAATGCCATCAGCAAGTGGCGTGGATGACTAAGAAATTATACCCACCTAGTAGTGTATGTCATATTCGTCTGGTTCGTAGGATTGGATGCTTGGTATTACAGTACAGACATGCACCTTGCTCTATGACGGTACAAGACTTTCAAACCCTCAACTCTATATTAGGGTTCCATTAGGCTGATTAAGATTAAGACCTTAAGATTCATGAATAAAAAAGGACTAAACTAAGTCCAATAAATCTCACGAAAATTTGAATACCATAAGACGTCCCTCCTATTCTGTTCCCAGTGAAGAGCGAAGGTTGCCGCGACCTGGCATTCCGGTTGTGACCATTAATTACCCCGTATATACACACAACCGATAAAATTACACCTCGTTGGATCACTTCTCGAGCTCAACTACCATCGATCACCGTGGAGTACCCACCGCCCAGGGGGTGCGCACAAGTGCCAATCCCATTCCTTCGAACTCTCGTCCGTGACTTCTCCGGCTGCGTACACTAGCACATCGAAAACTAATTGAACTATGACCACTTCCGGTGGTCGAAAAGAGGGAGACCGATTGCAACCGGAGCTACCACCCCATCGCAAGGAAATGTTGGAAAACCAGCGACGCAAAACATCACAAGAGCCAGTGCTGGGGGGGGAGAGAAAAGGTGGGGACGCAGGGAGTCAAGAAGGTGGTGCCGGAGTTTGGCGAACAGCAAAGAATCACCGGAGGTGTCCAGCGTGCCGGTTGTGGCGCGAGCCCGAGAGCGCGCGCGCGCGCACACACCCCACGTGGAACTAATTAGTCGCTAATTGAATTGAATTAAGCGTGCAATTGATCGCGCGACGAGCCGGTCTTCGAATGCGCAGAGTCTGTTTGTGTTGCTCCGTCCCTTTGAAGGGCCTGTGCTGAACCTGAGCCTGAGCCCCACCGGCGAGGCTAGCTCATCCGTGTTGTTGTTTGTCGTCGTCTCCCGCGGGCGAGTGATTTCGCGTGTCTACTCACGGCGTACTGGTTTTCGAAGAAGCATGCAGTAGCAAGTAGACGCACTTCCCTTCTGACCGCGGATGTAAATATTGCGGGTACGGGAAGCAAAGAGGATCTTTCCCCCGGCGAAGGGCTGCACAGGGGACGCATTGATGAGGGAGCATTTTTCACTGTCATCATCGCACAGAGCTTGAATTCCATTCTGAGTTCGGGGTGGGAGGGTTTCCTTTATTATTTTTTTTTGTTATTTTTAACCAACGACCATGACCACCCCCGAGCAAGCAAGTGGCACAAGTGCTGGCGCCAATGACTCTGCGAGGGCACGAGCATGTAATTCACTGTCATCTCCAATTATCGATTAATTGGACCGAAAACCGAATTAAACAGCAGCGCGCGCGTTAGTTACAGTTCCGTTTTTGTGTTGGGAGGGGGTTTTCTTGTTTTTCTTCTTTTTCCATTCGTTCGTTCATTCGCTTGGTACCCATTTCCCATCCACTGCTGTATTTTGTTATTTTATTTGCTTTTTATGCTTCACTGCATCCCCTGCGCCATGCTCCATGGTTGCACAGGATGCCAACGTCGCCACCGCCGACGCCGTTGCTACCTTCCTCTTTAAATTGTCCCTTCCTCCCTTTCCACTCGGTGTGTCTGTGTGTCACTCGACGGTAGGAGTCCCTCGCGCGTCTTGTGGAGTAAATTGTTATTTTCTCATTAATTAGGCGTGGCGCGTGCATCGCAGCTCAGTCGGAAAGCATTAAAACTATGTCCGTGAAAAGAGCCGAACGCGCTGATGCTTTTGGGTGGGGTGGCGGAAGGGGAACAAGCGATGGAATGGGGGGAAGGGGGGGAGTGATATGCTACAAGTCATTTTGCGCAACGGCGGAAGTGTGAAGACGAGATATGAATGGCGTGAAAATGGGACCGCCGGCACACAGAATGTCGCAAAGGACAGCCGCGTGGGGCGGGGAGGAGGACTTTGGTGCACTGGTTGGTGCATCCGCTTCGGTGCAGCGAAGGATAGTGTCAGACGCTGTACTGATGCTGCGACCGTCGCGGTAAATTATGTCCGCTACTCTGACGCTTGGAGAGTGCCTCACAGAAAATGGGATTCGGCCGTCATGAAAAGGAAGCCTTTTTCTTATGCACAGGAGGGAATGATTTTTATCAATGTTGAATTTCATTTCCCCCTCATGGAAAAACAGGGAACTCATGGAGTTCTAATAAGTAATATGTGGAAAATGTGTTGTCCGTCTCTCTGCCTCTGCACTTGCCTCTAGAGCATCAGTCTACCCAAAAAAGACCTCATCGTGGCACTGAGAAAAAAGCATCTCCTTAATCTCAATGATGGAAATGGGGTGGGAGTATAATTATACCGACCACGCGCTTTTTCCCGCTCAACGAATTAACAAAAATCGACTATGACAGCGTGTCACCGTGCTTCACGGTGTAGGCGTGAGGGGCGTCTTTTTTCCCTTGACATCGAACGCGACATGGCAGGACAGAACAGTGGGCGACATAACCGCTCGAGTAGACGGAACATGAAAATTTCTGTGACAAGATTGTTGTAGGATGCAGCGAAGAAGAAGACGATTTAAAACCAGGTCTCCTACTGCACTTTTGAAGGAAGAAAGCATCATCCTTATTGTTAACGAAAATTCCTTTAAAAAGAATTAGTACACATTTAATTTGTCAATCTGCAAGTGGAATCATTCATCCCATAAGTGCAGATTTCATATTTGAAAACAATCAACCAAAAGGACATTTAGTCCCCTGTTCCTGAGAATGGAAAAACCTTAAACTATCTCGTACTGAGAATAGGTGTGTTTTGACGCTATCGAAATATTATTTTGTTCATTTGGGAGATTTTTCCACTGACGTGACGCTCTTTCTATCCTATTTGGTAAAGAAAAATAAAGCCCAGGAATCCAACCGGAAAAAAGGGTAAACCTACCACGTTCCGAAGCCAGATCAGCCATTAAGTAATTAATTTAACATTTACTCGCCCTTTTACCAACTCTCCCATATACCTCAGAGTGGCTTTCTGGTTTTGTACGGAAAGTGGAGAAAGAGAGACAAAAAAGAAAGTGTGACACTTGTTAAAACTAATTCCAAACACTCCTGGCAATCCTGGTCCTTGGTGAGGTCTATGAAAAAGGATTCGTTGGGAAATAAAATGAACAGAAACAAAAAAAAAACACTAACGTGTCACCGTCTAAATGAAATTGTTTGAACCAAACCCCCCCCTGATTGTCC
>JAOEFI010000004.1:15626036-15645933 GCA_034621735.1 Anopheles plumbeus | reverse complement strand
CCCCTGATTGTTTTCCACAGTTCACCTTTGCCGAATAGTATCTGATTGCATTTGTTTTCCCATTTGAACTGTTTTTTTGTTTTTCTGTTGGTTGTTTTCGATCGTGAAAACCACTTTGCACAAAGTTTCGAACGTGAACAATTCAGTGAATGAAAAATCTATTTCGTTTCGTTGATTTAATGAACAAGTGCGGGAGGGGGCGAACAGGAACGGGGAGGGCTGGGTTTATCCCCTGGTCGACAAGGGAGCGGCTCCTGTTGACGACAGATCGGGAGAGTAATAATTTATAGTGCCCGCCTGGAATAAAAGTCCGGTGACAGGCGAGGTTTCTCGCGTGAATACTGTTTAGTGACTCAGATTGCAGGCTTTTTGTTTTTTTTTTTTTGGCTTTCCCTACTCGTCTTTTATCGGTGTTCCAAACTCCACAAACTGGAATTTGGCAAGGGAATTATTTTTTCGTGTAACCGATTGTGTCACTGTGTGTTTTTTTCTTCTTCTTCAAATTTTATCCTTTCTTTTTTCTCATTTTCCCCGCAGAGCACGTGTGGGACGTTTTTGTGCAGCGGAAGGGCCTCGGCGACAACTGTGGCATCCTCGGCAACTATCGGCTCTGCATTACCGACAAAATCCTGTCCCTCGTTCGCATCGGACCGGAGCTGACCGCCAACCAGGAAAAGCGGGCCGACGTGGTCGAGTTTTCATTGGCGTCCATTCGACGGTAAGTGATAGCAATTTGGTTTTTTTTTGGTTTTTTTGTTTGATTTTCCTTTCTGCATGTATTTTGTTTAGTTTTCAATTGAATTTCTCAATTTTCCGATTGGATTGGAATCGGTTCTAAAAAGTGGTTTAAATGACGACCTTTTATCGCATTATGAGAGATACGGTTGAAACAGAAAATTGAGCAGATTTCAACAACTGACTTTCCCTTCCCAGATGCGGACATTCTCAGCGCTACTTTTACCTGGAGGTCGGCCGGAGCTCGAAAACCGGCGCCGGCGAGATTTGGATGGAGGTGCAGGATTCGATCATCGCGCAAAACATGTACACCACCATAATGAAGTAAGTATCGGCATACGTCAGGCGATTTCATTATCCTTAAACATGAAAAGGCACCAATAGTGTTGCTATTTTCGTCCCCTGCTGCGTGGTTTATGTAAAACGAATTAGTTCACCCGGGAAAGATCAACGAACTTTCGCCGATAAGGAAGAACACGGACGGAATGCAGTCAGCGAATGATTATTGAACGTTCGTTTCTATCCGCTTTGGAAACCCAGCGACGCTCCTTCGGGTGGCGAATGTTTAACTACGCTTTAGCAAATCACTTTCAGGAAACATGAACGTCTGTAGAATAGTAGGCTGGCTGTCGATGGGTATTTTCTTGCCGCAAAAAGGTTTTTAAAAACAAAAAAAAGAAAAGGAAATGGTAAAAGAATTTTTTTAAGGAAAAAGAAAAGTAAAACCATCGCAAGGAATTCTTTTCGGGGGAAAGCGAAAAAAAACTCCTGAACTCCGGAAGGCGTGCAACGTGTTTCACAGCTTCCATAGCCGCACGATACCATCGTCTGCCCCGTCCTCTGGAGCATCCAGCTGGTCCAGCTGCCTCGTAGCCGACGGTACGGCGAGACGTGCAGCGTTAAACGATAGCAGATCCCGAGGTTTGACATCTCCTGGCTGGCTGTCTGGAGGAGGTCGGTTTTCCACACGTAACCTGTTGCGTACGGGAAGGCCAACCCGGAGCGACGAGTGCAGATGATGAGGGAGTGTTTCGTCTGCGTCCTCGCCTTCCTGTGGCGAGACTAGTGACCCTGCGTCTGAGAGGATCCAGGAATTTTTTTTTTCATTCCTTCTTCCGGAAGAAATGGAATGTGCCATGTGCTTTTTTTGCCATCCCAAAAGTACAGCATGATGCCATTAACCCCACCACAACGTTGCTCGTGAAGCGGCCGCTCCGGAACTACATGCCCTTTTTTTCCACCTCTACCTAAAGACTAGTCTACCAAAAAAAAAGGGCGGCTGCATATCGATAGTGTCCCGTTCGTTCGGGTTTCGTACGTCCTGGCGTAAAATGATTCGCCTCAAACGGAAGGCCTTCAACAGTTGGACACGACGTCGTACGAGATGGTGAGAGTCGCTTCCGGTCATGCCTACGCGCCCCAACGAATGGGCCTTTAAAAAACCAATCTATTCTTGATCAATATGTTCGCCTAACGATTATTAGTAGTGGCAGAAGAACATCCAGCAGTAACGACCCGCTTTCAACGATGCCACAAAGGTCAAAGGACGTTAATTTTTTGTTTGTTTTGCCAGTTCATCTAGGCTCTAGGTCTACCTTGTGTGGCGAAAGGACGACCAGATCCCGTTCGCGTGTGGGCTGGAACTCGCTGAAGTGTCAAATTAGCTTGCCTTTGTTGACGGTTGACTGGGAAAACAGTAAATATCCCACGGAACGGGAACCGTGGATCACTCTCGCAACAGGTCAACATCTTTTGAACCACCGGAAGCTGCTTTTGGGAGGGGGTGATTTCAATGGGGTCCTTGTAACGGTGGAGAAGATTCGCTTTGATGTTTGTAAAATATGCCTCCATTATCGCGTTATACTGATCTCCCCCGGCCGTTCGCTCATCCACATTTTCTTCCTCTCCTCCACAAGGTCGGCGAAAAGCAAGGAGGACAATCTCGGCCCCATGATACGGAAACGGTCGTCCTCGGCGAATGCCGCCTCGAAGCCAACGTCGATGCTGTTCCGCCGGCAGACGCACGCCGGCCAGAAACCGATCAACTGCTCACCGTCGAGCGGTAAGTGTGCCTTCGCGGGTTTCAGCTCTTATCTCTACCTTTTTACCTCTCACTTCATTTTCCGCTAATGTTCAAGCTCGCTCGCCCCGCCCCCAATCACTACCACAAACCCTTGCCCACCCCCACACGTTGTCACCCTAGTACTGCAAGGATCCGCAGCGGATATAGATGGTTAGATAGAAAGTATATATCCATTCTCCCTCCCGCCCCCGTGTCCTGCCACTTGTCACCTGCCACCATCCAACAACCACCCCCCACCTGCCCTACACTAGTCAATGAGACTTTTCTCCTAGATCTAGCACAAGAAAATTGTTGTTTGTTGAATAACGTTTTACTACCCACTGTTTTCGGATGGTTTGATATTCTTCTTCCTACACAACGAATTGTTTTTTTGTTCTCCTTCTTCTTTACTTTAATATAAACTCTTATTGTCCCATTCAGTTGTTCTCTCTTGTAGTAGGCAGTTTAGCATTCGCTAGTTTTTTGGTTTCTTTTTTATCTTTTGTTGTTGTTTACCCACTTTTCTCTTCATTTGTTGCTATCGCTCACATTTTTAGACATTTGAAGCGTAGCGCTCTGCCAACACATAGTTATAGTATGTTTACCAACAGTATTCCATATTTCTGTTTTGTTTTTCGCGTTGGCAACATTTTTTTTACATCCTCTATAGAATAGCTTGTGAGTTTTGTACCTATACTAAAACTTTGTCTTTACAACACTCACTCCCATGGTTTCGTTTTGCTTTTCCGGAAGAAGTAGTGTGCGCGAAAGCAGAAAGATTGGAACATTTTGTTTATAATATATTTTTGTATTTGCAATGGGAGTGTACCGAAAGTAATATGGTTTTTTTCTTCTTCTTCTAACGTTTTGTGTTGATTTGTAGATGTTTTCTAACTTCCTTTTAGGTTAGCGTAAGGCGATAAATATTAAGCTGCAAATTATGTAGAAAAACAAACCAAATTCTCATGTAGATTCCGATGTTGTTTGAGTTGGTTTTTGTTATGTTCATGTTGGTTTTAATTGTACCCGTGAGTTCACACTCACCAAGTAGTTTGAGGCGAACCTTTTCGGTTTGTTTGTGCGTAAGCTACCTTCTAGTGCAGCCTTGTAGACATTGCGCGAGTGTTACGTTCATTTTTCGAGTTTAACTTAGTCCATTCCTAGTGCGTATAGCAAATTTATTTTTCTTTATGTTTGTGAGCTAACCAGTTTTCCCAGTGACGGTTGATTTGTTCCGTTGTTTCGTTTTTTCTGTTGGGCGTTGTGTTAATGTAGCGAAAATTAGCAGCGATAAAAAAAACATCCCACCGGATTTCCCTTTTGTGTTGCAAATACTGTAAACCCCAAACTAATCCCAAACAAGGTTACCTTCCCGTTCCAAGGTGAATACTTGATGGTTCGAACTGTAAATCTAACCCCGTACACATCGAACACCGTGTAGTGCAAGAAAAAGCGCGTGGAAAATCTTCCTGTTCGTCTCTTCTCCACTCGCTCGCTTCGGAAGGACGCGAAGAGACACACTTCGATATACTTCACCGGGAGTCGTTTCCACCTTCCAATGTCGTTCACTGGCAAGTTTGGTTTTTGCTTTACATGTCCTCCACCCGTCCGGGGCATCGGTCGTCCACCTCGAAATTTGGGGGTGTGCCTCCACCAACAACGTCGAACCCGCTTCAATTCGCGGGAAAAACGCTGGGAAATCGTTTCGTTTCTGCCATCATCCATTCTCCCGTTTTGTGCCAGTTGTGCGCTCGTCCAGTCGCATTTATTTCCTTCCTTTCTTTCTTTCTCTCTCTCACTCACTCTCTCTCTCTCTCTTCATTTCTTTGTCTTCCCTCTCTTCCATACATAAACACACGGCTTCTCCCTCATCCGTTCCCGGTTTCCCGTTCCCCGCAAAGAATCAACCAATAAAATCACTTTGTTGCATCTTCCAGAAGATCAATGCACGCAAAACGCAAGCAGTGCACAGAATTCCGAGTCCTCCTCGTCGGCCGCCAGCATCAACACGGTCGTGCTGGTCGGGTCGCCGCCGAAGGCTTCCGGACAGCACTGCTCCGGTGCACCGAATTCGAAACCAAGACCAGTAGTAGTAGCCAGTAGTCCTTACCTGCAAACCATCACCACCACCACCACCACCACTACCACCAACACCACCAACGCCACCAGCTGTGCTGTGGACAAACTGTCCGGCACGTCCACCATTTCCTCTGCTACTACTTCTGCTGTTACTTCCACTACTACTACTACTACTAGCACTGCTACTTCTACTACTACTGCTACCACTATTAGTGCTGCGGCGTCCACTATGGTCAGCAACGGTTTCGTTCCGATTAGTGCCAGCTGGGCCACGTTGGCTGGCGGCCCAGCGCCCACCATCGTTCCGTTCGACGGTAGCTCGTTCGCTGCTACTGCTACTAGCTTCGGGGCCATGCGTGGCGCCTGTGCGCACAGCAGCACCTCCTCCCTCGCCAGCATCGGTTCCTGCTCCCCGATCGATGCCTATGTTCCGCTCTTCCCTGGCGCCGGTCTCCACGCCGGGCCCCCCAATACTCCCGTCCCCCCGGCCGGTGGTGGAGGGGCCGTGTCGGGGCGCGGTGCTGCCGGTGTGGGCGGATCGCCACGGCTCGGTGTGACCGCCCAGTCGCCCAGCTACCGGAGGGCGTCCTTCAAGAAGACTTCCTCCGAAAGTTTGGGCGGCGGCAAGTCCGACACCGGTTCGTCCTCCCCGTTGCTGCCGTCCGCCGGGCGTTGCGCCCCGCGACACTACCAACACCACCAGCATCCGCACCCGCACCACCATGCTCACGTCAGCCCCATGCTTCCTCCGTCCTCCGCCCACAACCACCATCTCCACCAGCATCACCATCTCCTCCACCATGGCGCACAAGCGCCACTCGGCACGGTAGCAGCAGTGGCCGCCGCCCCAGTAGCCCGTCCGCCAACACCGAACTCCACCCCCCCCGTCGCTAGTCAGCACCAGTCGTCGTCCGCTCCCGGTGTCGCGTGTCCTGGCGGCAGTAGTAGCAGCAGCAGCAACAGCGGCACCACCAGCAGCGGCAGTGGCAACGGTAGCCACCCCACCGCCGTTACCACTGAAATTTCGTCCTCCTCGACTGACCATGGTACGCCTATGATATGGGTTTTTTTTTTTTTTTTTACATGATATGTATTATATGTTTTTCATTCTTCAAAATTATCCTTCCTTCGCTCGCTCCTCAAAATTTATCTTCCTACCTCTCTATTTTTCTCTCTATCTCTCTGGCTTACTATCTGTGCCTATCTCTCTCTGATACCGCCGATACATCATCCTCCACGCTGGTGTTTCTGTTATTTTTTAAGTTCCGGCCATTTCGTTGTTTTGGTTTTTTTTCCTTTCTGTTCGTCTCCAAATTCTTTTCATCATTCGCCGTCCGTTTCGCGTCGATATCCTTCCTGGCATCATTTGCTTGCGCCGAAATAATATTACACCTATTCTGCTGGCTTACAATATTATATATACCATTGTTACCAAACGCTTCCCTTCCTGAAAAACTAAAACCCGACTGCCAGTGGCCATTACTCGATGTCTATCTCTACTACTGCGCTGTGCACTGATAGCAACGAACGGATGCACTTCCGAGAGGAGCTGTTATCCATGATGTGTCTCTGCTGAAACTGTTCGCTTCATAGATAACGTCTATTTTTGTTTTAATCCATTCTATGTTACGTTGAAGCGGAATTGATTTATGGTTTTTTTTTTGACTCGTGAAGCTTTTCTATTATAGCTTTGTTTGTGTATATACTCCTCGTCGGTCGATCCAATGAGTTGTTTATTAACTCCTGTTGCGCTTGTTTCGCCTTCATCTCTCGAACCGTCTCCAAACAAAAAACACCCGCAGCTCGTTTTGATGCTCAAAATTGTTAGAACTTCAACATTCTAGTACCTCTTAGCTCTGCTAAATTGACCAAGCCTCTGGGCTGTGGCATAAGGCACCGGATCTCGTTTTTCGTTACTGTTTGCGTTGCTGCTAAGCACGGAAAATTTAACATTTCTCCATTTGGTTACGAACGAGAACCGGTATACAATAACCGGAAAATGGTTAGTGGAACTCATTTCGTGCTTTTCGGCCGCTAAAGGATCAAAACACGTGCTCTGCACGCGGTTAGAGATACACAGAATGTTCGGTTATGACCTCATACTTGTTGTCGCGCTTTTCGGAGTGATGTTGTCGAAGCGTGCCGGCGGAATCGGTGGACACAGTTTATAAATTTTCACAAAATAATTCCTTCAACAGTTCAACAGACGGAGGAAGAGGTTCTTCCTAAATCGGAAGAACTTTGATCCCAAAACACAACCAATTGTTTGTAATGTGTACGAATCGTTCATGTTCCTATTAGCGAACGTCTCCCACCTGGAAAACGGATCTTTGCCACAAACAATCCCCATCTGTACCTTACGCCCCTCTGGCTAGTCACCACATTGGGTAGCCAGCCAGTAGCCCATTGGGTGCTACTTGAAGCTTGAACGGATTCGATGCCGGGAGGGTTGTAAATAAAAAAGCTCACCTCTAGCGAGTGGCCGGAAAGAAACTTTAAAAGCATAAACTAATAAATTAGTCATACTCAAGCGTGACTAATTGTGAGTGTGTGTAGTCCTCACGGGAATGGCGAGAATAAAAGAAACCAGTAGGCAATTCGTATACCCATCCTATAGGGTTTAATTCAATTTTCCAGTTATATCTCTAGCCTCTTAATTGGCTCCCGATCTGCAGATACACACATACACAAACACGCACGGGTTGACCGCTCGCTTGCCTTGGGTGAGCATAGTTTCCACCTGATGAAGAAACAAAGTGAAAAAGAAAACATCCTAATGCTTGTTAAACCGCGGGTCGCACTTAGCAGCATGAATTATTGACGACACACACGACGAATAGTAAGTTTCGGACCGGCTGGACGTTCGTTTGTGTCCCCGGGAAAGACTTATTTCTTTTCCGTTCGTTTCGTTGCTTATAAAATAATCGAAATAAAGACTGTGAACAGATGAATGAAAGCCTTGAATTACCGTCCGCGATAGCTAAAGGGCCTAGGTGCGCGATAAGATCTTGACAAAATAGTTTATGTTTACACTGTCCACCGGACCACCGATTCCTTCCGCTCCCGACACGGGGTCAGCTAACCGATGGGTCTGTTTGTAAGTTCGGTGTTTTAATGTCGTGTTCCAACCAAGCGAAAACATTTGTGTAAAAAAAAACCTTGAAAAAAAATGTGGAACTTTTTGACCTTTTTTTTTTCTTTTGCTTCACGTCATCAACAATATCCAAACTAACACATGCTTTGTATGGAGGTCACGTGTCTTGGTTTATTTTGTTCGGTGTTGCAAATGTTATCCTTACCAGAACGCGCGTTATGTAAAGGACAGATGATCCTCAACATATCATCATCATCATCAATTCAGCAACGGTATTCCAGGTCGACTCCGGGACGTACTTCTTTATGCTACTGCTGCTACATTAACATTAAGCTTTTCTTCGCGACCCGTTTTGTCACTAGTTGTCCTCTGCATGCGTAGTTTTCCTCCTAGGAATAACATGTGTTTATTCTTCCGTCCGTCCGTCCGTCCACCACCATCGAACTGTGCATGATTCGTTGTTCCGCCTTCCGTTTGACTGCATTTCTTCTCCTCGTTGTGCACTTTTTTTTTGTATGGCTTTCCCCGGGATTTGCTGCATGCGAGGCGGAGGGCCGCGCGCGCGGTGTGTCAGTTTCCTCCCAGTTGGTTTGGCTTGAACGATACTTTGAAGATTGTGTTTGGCTTTCCTTTTTTTTACGATTTCGAATGCGTTCGCTCGAGTATTTGTTTTTCTCTCTACCTCTCTCTTTCTCTCTATCTCGCTGTTCTGTTTCTACATCGAATCAACAAACTTATCGCTTTACTCATCGCACCTTTCACAACATCTCATACTCAACTTAAAAGAAATGCAATTTAAAAAACACAACATGTATAAACGACAACAAATTGTTCAACAAGTCCTCTGGCTACAACAAACAAGGAACTTGGAGTTCCCACGTATTGCGCTTCAAAAGTGCTGTCAGTGTGTTCGTCAGAGTTTGGGACGGATAATGGATATTAAAAATCGTTTTATAAACTATTCTTAAAATTTCCGAGAAAAAAAAACGGACATATGAAACGGGGGTTTATGAAATAGACAGAATTCAATGTCACTCCGGTGACATTTGTTGGGAATTCCAGTGGACATGATTGCAGGGAAATGCGGAGGAAAACGTTCCCAGTATTCCACTGGGTGTATAAAACAAGCCCCTTGATTAAACGACACATTTCTCATTATTATCATATCATCAAACTGCTGAAAATTCATTCGCATAGAAAATAGAAACACTCTCATAAACATTTTTCCAAATTTGTCGCTGTAGGTTATACGATTTTCCCTTCTATTATCGGCTTTAGAAGTGCATTCTTTTTGTTTTCTTTTGTCGATAGTGTTATCGCTTTTCAAAATTTCTCTTGTTCCCAAACAAAAACCAAATTCTATCTATCACATTAGCACTAAACTAAATATTGGTTGGAAGATTATTGTAAGCGACGGTTCGGTGCACCCAAAAACAGGTATGAGTGTAATGAGAAATGGTGTACTATCAAAATTTGTCTCTTTCTTTCTTCTCTTCCCTCTCCTCTCGCCACCTTCGCGTGCGGCGCACCTATGGACGCTGTGCTGTCACCTTCCTCCCCTGTCTTCTTCTGTCTATTTGTTATCGGTTCGTTCGTGTGCGGAATTTTGGCCGAATTTTCCCCACCGTTTCCCTTTTTTAATTCCTGTGGGGATCGAAACTCGCCCACCCCCAAACCCGCCAAAGCGGCCACCATTTCCTCGCCCAACAATTCGTCCTCAGTCGGTACGCCAGTAACGACGACGTCGGCGACGCCGGTGTCGACCAGCGCGACGTCGGCAACCGCGATGATGATGATGATGATGCCACCGTCGCCCTCGGCCTCGATGAGCAAGTTCCATCACTATGCCAGCAGCCGGCAGGGCGGTCGGGAGCTGGTGGGCAATGGTGGCGGTAGCAGTGCCTCCGTCGGCGCCACCTTCAGCAGCCTGCTGGCCAGCATCACCAACACAATCGTGGGTGCTGGCGGCGGCGGCGGCGGCGGCGGCGGCGGCGGGGCCAGCTCGGGAGGCGGCGACGGCAGCGGAGAGCCGGGCGGCGGCAGTTCCTCGGGGGGCAGCGTTTCCAATGCGTCCTCGTCGAAGTCGTCGTCCTGCTGCTCCTCGACCGTGAGCATCCAGACCGCGATCCCGCCGCCGGCTTCGCTGATGGGCCCACCGCCGCCGCCCCCGCCTCCCCCACTGCCGCCGCCCCTCCCGGCGACGCTGCTCGGGGTGCGGGGGCACACGCGCAGCCTCAGCCACCATTCGACCAACGCGGTCTACCTCGCCAACGCAAACCCACTGCGACGCTTGCGCAGCTCGCTGCGGCGCCATTCCGTCTCAGGTACGGCTTTCACTCACGAGTTTTTGGTTTTTCTTTTCGTTTTCCCCTCCATTTATCTCGTTCGAGGTTGCAGTTTTCCCCCAAACTAAACTGTTGCTTCGTTTTCGTTTTTCTTTCCCCCACCAAAAACCGCATTTTCCCGATTATAAGCTTCAACTCTCTCTCTCTCTCTCCTTCACTCTCGCTCTCTCTCTCTCTCTGGCTTTCAACATCCAGATTCGACTTTTGTGTACAAACACTTAGCACCTACATTATGTAGAACCGTTTTGGCAATCAGTTCTCATTGGCATTTTAGCACGATTATCCGTATCCTTTCGTACCTTTTTACATTGATCCGTTCGGTTATCAATTTCAACAAATAAGGCTTAACTCATTCGCTTTCGGAAATTAGCTTTAGATGTTATCAAAATTAATTGACTTTTTTTTTCTCTAAAAAAAATCATATTCAAATGTGTTAACATATTTCAGCACAGCCTAATGAAAGTACAACTAGAAAACTCTCCATTCCGTCCGTCGATTCTTTCCGATTCACTCTGGATCACGAACTAAGTGTCTACACTCCATATTGACGTCAGGAAATATCCCACCGGTCACATTTTCTTTCCGGGAAACAGGATTCATACATTATCCGCTACAAGTTCGCGAGACGCTCGTAATCGAAGCGATAAACCAAGCCTTCGGTTTTGCATTCGATTGCAATTAAAAATGAATTACATTTTTCTTCGCCGCGGTGCCAACGTTCTGCTCCGGCAAACATCTGATAATTGGCCCGGCTGTTAATGCTGCATGCACGGCACTGGCTTGGCTGACTGACCCCCTTGGTCTGGCCGGTGGTCGGTATAGCACTCCGCGCCTGATCAATGCTCCACAACAGTCGGGCGGGAGGGGTTTTGTTTTATTTATTTTAGTTTATTAATCAAAACCCACTCACCGAGAAGGCGCACCAGAAGAGGGTTAGGGGTTGTAAAGGGCGTTTTCTAACGAACACACATACATATACACCATTTGCGAGCTCACTTTGCCGGAAATGGCGCAGGAGTGATTTTAATGATAATTAATTGAACCTTCAGACAGGAAGCCGCGCTATTGGGAATTAGTTGAACACACGTTTACGTCGTCGCCGGGTTCGTCTCATGCCGTTTCAAAAGGAGATAAATGCACACGGATACATAGAAAAAAATAAATGATCTTTGAGCTGGTGCATGCCACATTTGTCAGTGGCGCCAGAGGAGAGTAATGTAATGAAATGAATGAATCCACTTTTCACTAACAGACTCGGGAGACTTTTCGTGGCTCGTGGAAATAGAATCTCCCATGGACCTCAAACTGGTTGAAAATCATAAGGAACACCTTCACCGTCGGCAATCCAATGTAAAGAATCGTTCTGCTAGAAATGCATCCGAATGTCTCAGTTGGCATGCACGGCCGCCGCAACCCCCAAGACGAAAGCTTCCTTCAGGGTTAAAAGCTAAGCTTCTTGTGAATTTGTGGTTAGTTTTTTTTTTTGCTGCTGAATCAGCACTACTCAAGAGCAAACCTCTTATGACCCAAATTAATGTTGATGAAATTTTCCTTTCCACTTAATCTGCCACAAATTATGGGCTATCTTATCGAGAGTGGGCGTGTGTTTTGTTTGCTGGTGCGACAGGCGCTTATCACACTGTCTGTCCAGTGGTAGATTGTGTGCCACTGACCTTCCGGATGATAGCGCATTCAAATGTGCGGTTATGTTTTATCATCATCGTGTGCACTGATTTCGTCGCTGCATAATGAACAAGATAATGCACATTTGTTTACTCGTTTTCAAGGCGAGACATGGGGAAAAAAAAAAGATATATTGGCCTTATTTTATCAACAGCCAGCCATTTCAACAACATGACCCACCCCAGGAAATTACCAGCCTGCCAACTTTCGTGACCTTTTGGACCTTCCAGGGATTTTAGTTAACTAATTATAATGTTTCTTTGGGAATCTTTCATTATCAAACTTCGTTCTCTTAATTACTATTACTATCCACTATTGTGGATTCGATTTCGATTTTTATTAACCGTTTCAAGCTTTAAAGGCCAACAAACGATCGATCGTTTTAGTGTTGAGGATCATTACTTTCCTCCCTCGGCTCAACCCCCGACGATTCGATTACTTCACTCGTTAAATCTCTTTAACAAAGCAATGTTTGTTTAAAAGAACCTCGTTCGAACTTTTTTTTCCGTTAATAATAGTTCTATAATACGTGAATAGTTTCTTTCTTTCCTGCACTGAATTCGTTTTCCGGGGCACTGATCGGAGTTAGTTGCTGCTTTAATCTTCAATTTACCCCCAAACAGCGATCGTTGTTTTGTTTCTCGGCCTCTTTTCCTTTCCCTATTCATTGAAGTCTTGGAAAGACTTGGAAAAACATGAAGTAGGTTTCTTGGAGATAGATTAGATTCAGCGCTACTTTGCACCATGTTTCGCGACTTTGACCTCTTGGCAAAATGGTATGAATGATTTATTGGCGATTTTTGGCGAAACTGGCGAAACCTCTCCATTGCAAATTCGTACGTCGTTGCCTCCAATCGCTTATTCAGTCTTATGGGTGTGTGTGTGTGTGTGTGTGTGTGTGTCTGCCTTGCGATGTTTCTGCCTAAAATCTGCCCCGTTAGCCCAATGGGGGAAAAGGGGGTTGTAATTAATAAATTGTACAAACTTTAAAACTTATTCATGCGATTATTATACGTTCCTCGTCTAGCAGAAAATGTTATTGCAGCGATCGGGTGCGATATAAATTCGCAATGTGAGCTCGGAATCATAAATTGTTCTGTGTGCGTTGCGCACCACCCGCCCAAACCACCCCGTGGGGTCAACGAAAGTGGGTTGAGGTGTTTTTTTCGTTCCACGTTCTTGTTCAATCTTTTCCTCTAATGTTCTCGGCTTTTTTCTATACTCCGTTTTCGGGTTTCTCCATTCTGCGTTCTTCACCATCGATCGCCTTGTTACACGCCGTTCCACGCTGTTGTAAATCAATGCCAACAGTGTATAGACCAACGCTCCCCAGTTTATTGCACTCATTAACGTTTTATTTAGTGTTTGTGTAAAAGTTTGGTTAGCTACTGCATTCCCCATTCGGTATGGTATGGTACTTGATTAACTGATTAGTGGTAGTGGCCGTTGTTGTGTAGATATAAAGATATGGACTAAACCCCCCGGTTGTGTGCAATAAACCCTCCCCGATTATCTTCTCCCGCGCCAAACCCAACCTTCGCCGCCAGGCGCAAAACGGAAATCGAAATACGATGCGAGAATTGAACCCCCTACCGATTCCGTTGGAAAATCTAGGCACGGAAAATCGGCGAACGAACGCCAAATACGCGGATTGTTCTTACGTGAAGATCACCCGGGAAGAGGGGTGTGGTGGCCACAAGAAAATGGCTAACTTTAACCCAAACGCACCATCCGCGCTCGGGAAGCAAATGGGAATCCGGTGGTCTAATAATGTGGCCATCTAATTAATAATCTAGCAAACAGCCGACGACGACGACAACGGCGTGACGCCAACCGATACCGGTGCGCTCTAAATGGATGTAATAAAATAAAAAAGGCTACCAGTTCCTCCCTAACACGATCGGTGTGTGCACACTATCGTCCGTGGCGTACCGTCTTATGCACACGGTTACTCTTCGCGCAAGTATCGGGAGCCTTCGGAGGCCTCTCGCGGAGGACACCACACTGCAGCGGCCGTGAAATACGAACCCCATAAAGATTATTTATGGTACGTTTCGTCTAGCATCATCCGCAGCGCGTACCGTGTACGGGGGAACCGTGGTTCACCTCCGGCCCGGGGGCAAGAAACCAATTAGACAAACGGAGGGAGAGCAGGAAAAGTTTCGCGGCGGGTGTCGTTGGAATGGACAAAATCACATGTGGAGGTAGAGGCAAAAACCTGGTTTTCTCGGTTACGCTAGCAAGCAAAAGAAAAGGCAAACGCAGTCCGTGGAGCGAGAATCATAAATTTCCATCTAGTGATCACTCCTGTTAACAAAACTAATTAGTGTAGAGATAATCAGAATCCATCAGCGCCGCAACGATTCGCAACCGCTCGAACAGGCGGCATAATTCTCGGCTAGACTGCATGGCGTAAATCTTGGCGTGAAGCTGTAAAACTAACACCAGTCTGGAGGAAAACAAAAATGCTAAGGCACCCTTCCCTTCAAGAGCTAAGTACTTTTCTGTCTGTACGCAGAACTCCTTTTGGAGGATCTTGGGTTTTGAGATTTTCCTGCGTCCCAGAACTACATCTTGTGACGAACGGAAAACGTATTCGAAAACCCTGTGAACTACGTTAGGCTCAAGTCTGAGAGCTGGTGTGGATGGGAAGCGTCTTCACTCATATCGATATCATAACCAATGGCTGAGCCTTTGCCCGAGCTTCTCGATGATGTATAATATGCTCATAATCCTGCGTGTGGTAACCTGACTAATTCATACGTGTACTAACATTAGTTAACCTTATAGAAAAGCCCATCCTATCGCGATCGCCGCAAGGACAAGGACTCGCTACCAAACCACTACTGACCACAACATGCTGGTATAATCTGCGTTGTAAGGAGTGTGGGATAGAAAACACCAAGTGGATAACAATAAGGGGCCACTTTCTTCCCTGTACAAATAAGAGCAAAACTACCATTCTGTCGCTATTTTCTTCGAACTGACGTCCTGATTCGAGCTCTGGACACTCACATACTACCGCTTGAGCCGCCCGTAGCACTAACAACTTCTGCGATGCGAGACATCTATCCAATCGAAATTGGTGCCCCTGTTGGACAGTTTTAAAAACACTCTGGACGGGACACATCATACTTCGGTCATACTTCTTGGACAATATGTAAACAACACTTGGAGATACAGAGAGAAGACATAAATTAAACGAGTATCATCTAAGACATCCGGTCAACCATTCGACAACTTGAAGGGAGCATCATCGGAACGTTTTTCTAACGAACCTCAGCTCTGAAGTCCACCTATGGCATACGACCGAACCGAACCGAACTGCCACTGACCTACTGCTACTTTGCAATACTGCACTGTCTGGAAAGGACTACGAGGACGTCAATTCCAACAATCTCCCTTCCTATCGGCTACACTACACAGAAACTGTTCCTACTCGACTTCACAACAAAGCAGGCGGTACTACGCGACAATTCACAGCAGGCGCGGCAGAACAGTGACAACCTTCGAAACACAGGACAACGGTTTCTTCGAACCTCTCCCGCGACGATCTACTGCATACACACATACACGACACGGTGTCCTGCGCCAAAGACACACGCCCTCTTTTGGAAAACCCGAAACACCGCCACCAACCGAATAACCACATCTTCCAAGCGCCCTCAGTGAGAGCCCGTGTGTACTATCTCTTTCTTTACCGTTTGTCTCTATCCGCAGTTACATCCGCATCCTCCGCATCCGGGGTGTTCCATCAAAGAGCTTTATCATTGCCAAGCGCTCCCATGTTAGGCCATTCTCCCCATAGCAATACGAATCATTTGAGTGCGGTCCTCGCGGCCAGTAGCGCCCGGTCGTCCTCCCAGAGCAGTGTCCTGACGGTAGGCCCCGGTGCCGGCAGTGGTGGCGGTGTGCAGATAGTGCCGTCGTCGAGTAGGACCCCCACCACCGCCCTCTCGACGTCCCTGTCGTCCTCGTCGTCGTCGCACGGGACGATCCAGCCGGTGCACCACCGGACGCGCTCGTTGCCCCTGACGGAGGAGTCGGCCATCCGCATCACGAACGACCGCACTGCCTTGGGTGGGGGCGGCGGCTGGTGGGGACCGCCGCTGACCGGGGTCCACCAGCACCAGCACCACCTGCAGCACTACTACACGGCAGCGGCACCGTCCGGTGGCGGGAGTCACCGGAAGTCGTCCTCGTCGTACCTGCTCGCGCCAACGCCGGCCGGAGGAGGACACATGTGTTCGCTGCACGCCGGCTTCTCCAACGGAGGTTGCTCGCCGCCGATGTGCGAACTGTTGTGCAGCTCCCCGCAGCACTACGACGCGTCCGGGCTCACCGTGGAAACGCTGCTACCGTCCCGCAGCTCGATGGAGAGCATCATCGAGGACCAGCGGTACCTGCCGATGGACCTGAAGAGACCTCCGTCACAGAGTGGCGCCGCCACCAGTCCGCCGACGGAGATCGAGCGGATGAGTCAAGATCCCAGCGCGGGAAGCGGTGGTGGCCAGCTGCAGCTGATCAGTCGGCTGCTGCGCAGCAGCAACCTGCAATGTGGTCCGTCTTCCTCCACTGCCACTGCCGCCACACCCTCATCCTCAGGCATGTCCGCAGGCAAGATGGGCCTGATCGGGCTCAAGATGGCCATGATGGGGCAGGGTCCGCTGGTTCCGCCAGCAGGCAACAATGCCGCCGCCGCCGCCGCCGTCGCAGCCAACGGCTGTAGTTGTAGTAGTCCCTCCTCACAGTGCAGTAGCAGTAGCAATTGCGTTCAAGCCATTAGTAGCCCCAATAGCAATACCCATAAGAGCACGAACGGTTCCTCACCGGCAGCACTGCGGCGCCCGAACGGTGGCAGCCGTGCTGCCAGCAGTACGATCAGCAGGAGTATGTATTTTGTATTTCATGATTTGCATCTTGTTTTCTTTCTTCCTTCTTTCCTTCTTATCAGTTGATTGCGTTGTATTGTTTGTATATGCACACCCTTCGGGGATTATGTTTTGATTGTTCGCACTTTATGCTCTTTATTTTACTCTCATTTTATTTCCAATGAAGTATCTTGTGTATTAGTTTTTTTTTTTTTTCTTCGTTACGTTACATACAACATTACACTAGTTACACGACAAGTACACTGTATTTGAATGTTTTTTTTGTTTGCTTTTATTTTCATTTCTTCTTTCTTATTATGTTTCTTCTCGAATATTTTTTGCGAAACTCCCGTACGAGTCGCAGTCTTAAGTTTTCTTACCTTTCCAAATTTCGTTGTCGGTTCCAATGCATTATTTTATCAAACATGTGAGCGCTAATGCTATCAGGGGTCCTTCAAAAGGAAAGGTTTTAAAATGCTTAAATGAATTGTTCCAGTTTATCATACATTTGATAAAAAAAATAAAAAATATATGTTGAATGAAGTGGATGGATGCTTACGTGAGTGATTCGCGGATTGATGTAATATTATCAGCGGATGTGAATCCCACGTGTGCATCGGGTTTTCCCTGCGAGAAACTATACAAAACCGTTCGCACATACGACGATACCTTTTGGGTTCCGGTAGCCCCGCAAATGCAACCGTAATCGGATTACACAAGGTGTACACAGGCTGACGTAAAGCCGACATGTTAAATGAATCGAACGCATCTCCTCGCGGTAATCGATTCGCCGCATTAGTAAGATCAATCCAATTTGCAACCCAATCCAGCGATTGATCGGCAATGAGCCCTTTAAGCGTAATTAAATTAAGGTACTTTTACCACTGGAGGGAAAACATCGTGGCGCGATCATCGACCCGATGTTTGGTTGCGAACGCGCAACCGTTTAAAATCTCACATTTTTATTCTCTGTTCTCACCATCATACAAGTCATATCGAATCAACTGAACCGGTAAAGACCGGTCAACCGTTGTTGGCAAGCACAGCAACACTTACGCTATCCGCATGGCACTCACCCACTCATAAGCTGCACCCTAGCTCATATATATGCAACCACCTCGCGAGTTATGCTTTATCACCCAACCACCACCTACCGCCATCCAGAAAGTAAAGCGTTGATAAGTTTGTTGAAATGCACCACCACCTTCGCAAAGGTCCCTGACCAACTGCCATCCCTTCCGTTTGTTTGCATGGAAACGCCTCTCTCTTGCTCTGTTCTTCACCGCCTCTCTCTCTCTCTCTCTGTTTCTCCCTCTTCCATCGTTACCGCAATCCTGCAACGAACTTATTTTTTCGGTCTTCGTTCACCCTTAAAAGAAAACCTTCGCTTTTATTCCTCCTTTAATACCGCATTCAGTGTAGGCTTAAGATAACGACGGACGAGATCTGCGTGTCGAAGAAAAAGAAAATCGATTTTGGGTGGCTTGGTCGGCGTACGTCTCGTCGCGGCGCCGGTCGCGGGAAAACCGAAACGAACGTGTCCATCACCGTGCGCATCTTTGACTAATCGTTCGTCTTTCGTCTCTCTCTTTCCTTCTCCCCCTTCCGCCCCACCCCCGAAATGGTGTGCTGCCTTCCGGTCGTCCCCCAGGTGCCGCCATAGCGCGAGAACGCTGCGACAGTCTTCCATCGCGGAACCGCACAACCAGCGAAACGATGCCGCACCACCAGCAGCAGCAGCAGCAACTTCAGCAGCAGCAGCAGCAGCAGCAGCAACAGTTGCTGGTCCAGCACCAGCTCCAGCAGCACCAGTTGATGCTGAACTGCGGCGGTATGCCGCCACCGCGCATGATCCCGAGCAACAACCGGCCGCACTCGATGCACATCAGCAGCTGCCACGGGCACAGCCCGCCGGTCAACTCGTCGCCGCTCAGCCCACCGCCCGCCACCTACTCGACCGGCTCGGACGGGTCGTCGTACAGCATCGACGAGTCGACCGACAGCTTCATCACCGACCCGCCGACGCCGGACGAGGGCAATGGCTATAAGGTCATTAAGTGAGTGCTACACCGAGCGTCGTACCCGCGGCTTCGTTCGGCCGCGGACACCCGCCCAACAGTGGAGTGGACCGCCAACCGCCCGCCACCAACCGGCGCCCCATTTTTTTCTTCCCGCCCCATTTTTGACCCACACTTGTTTGCCTTGTTTTGTCGTTTCCAGCCACCTCAACTCCGGCGGCTCGATACCGGAGGAAAATTCCGAAGAGTTCATCAAGGACTACGGCCATATTGATCTGCGCTTGGGCGGCGGACTGTCGTCCCAGCACGACGACTACGGAGTGCAGGTTAGTGTTCCGGTGTCATTCCGGAAGGGGTGGGTCTTGTTCACAGCAAGCGGCATGAAAGCGGGGCGGCACGTGTTTGAAAGGAGTCATCGGAAGGCGCATCTTCGGATGCGGCCAATTAATGTGTCCTTGATCGTTCGATCGTTTGCGGAAGTAAATTTTCATTTACTAATTCGTCAAATGGTTCCAATAGATCTTTATTTAATGTAACATTTGTGAACGTTATTCCCGTGTTTTTTTTTACAACTTACTGCTGTTTCCAATGCTACGAAAAGATTAACCAATTCTTGAAGTTGACTTTTCGACTTGTCAAAGGAAAATTTATCCTTCCGAACGACGAGTGTTATCCGTTTGTTCAAGATTCGTTTGCAAAACAAATCATTTCCAAAGCTGGACTATCACCATCATCATTATCATCTCAGCAACCACTGAAAAGCGAAGTATGACGCAGAGCCGTACCAAAAAAAAACCGACATCCAAAGGATTCGTGCAACACTTCATCGAAATTTTCCCGAAATCAAAATTTTTCTTCAAAAACAAAAACCAAAATCACTTCACCAAATAAAAAATCAAATACACTTTTCTTAATTGGTTCCCCTTTTTGGCTCTTTTCTCTCTCTCTCTCTCTCTCTCTCTCTCTCTCTCTCTCTCTCTCTCTCTCTCTCTCTCTCTCTCTCTCTCTCT
>JAOEFI010000004.1:15596842-15611079 GCA_034621735.1 Anopheles plumbeus | reverse complement strand
GCGCCCCCCCCCCCAGTTTTAATTCTGTTTTCCATTAAACTACTCCCCCTCCCGGTCCTCCCGTTTGCCCATCTTAAACCATTCTCCGAACGTTGAGAGAACTCGCTAATCGCTAAAATATATGTATAAACCGTGTTCCGCTCCTCCTCCCATCGATATCGGTTTAACGGAAAGAAGGTGGTTGTTGTTTTCGCTAAACCACCGCCATTGAGATTCATCATCCATCGAGCGTGGATCAAACGCGTACCATCCACCAGTCCCAGCATTTTTTTCATTAGTTTAACTCGCGCTACGCCATTGCAAACGAAAATAAAAAAGGTAGTTCCTCTACCAAGCGCGCTAGAGATAAGCTCCGGTACGTAACAGTAATCTTCGCGTTTTGTTTGCCCTACGATACACTTCTTGATCGCCGGCCGGGACTGGGAGTTGGATGCAACCGCTTCTACCTAACTGCATAGTCGCCTAAACTAGATTATGTAAAGTCGGCCTGCGTAGATCCAGAACCATCACGAGTTCGGAACTTCATCTCTCGTCGTTCGAAACGAGTCGATAGCAGCCAACCGACCGGATTGAATTGGAGGCCGGCATAGATTGGCCGAATAAATGGCTCCATTCGCCGGAGCCGCTTCGTCGTCGCGTGCCACCGCTCACGGGTCCAAGTTTTCCGTCGACATCTTCGGCATCTTCGCCGGCGGCGCCGCAACGAGATCGGCGATCGAGGCAAACTCCATGCGCTTCTTGTACGGCGGCAGGATCATGCCGGACGAGGAACCACCGCCGGGCGGTGTCGCGCCGGGTCCGACCGGCGTCGCCGTCGTTCCCGGGATGGCCGGCGACGACCGGGACATGTCGACGGGCGGCGTTTGGGGCGCCTTGCGGGACAGATCGGCCGCGGTGCCGCCGAGCGGCGAGCTGGCGGCCAGCGGGACCACGCTCGAGACGGCGAGACCGACGGCGGAGAAGTTGTACTTGGAGTTCGCCCCGGCGCCGAGCGAGGGACTCTCCCGGCTGGCGGACTTGGTCGGCGTGGAACGCGAACCGGGCGATGCGATGATCGATGCCGCCGCAGCTGCCGCTGCCTGCGACGCGGACGACGACGGTGGTGGTGGCGGTGTTTCGATCTTGCCCGAGGAGGAGGTCGTCGACGAGGAGGAGGACTTCGGGGGCTTCATCAGCATCGAGTTGAACGCGTCGTGGTGCAGCTTGAGCAGCGAGGCGGACGGAGCGAGGTACATGTTGTTCGCCTCGAGCGTCGCCTTCGAGAGAGGGTCGGGAATTTCGTACTTCTCCTGCGCGGCAAACAGCGACGACATGTCGGGGAGCTTGGCGGCAGCGGCCGCCGCCGAGAAGTTGGGGAACATCGACAGGTAGTCGAGCCCGGACGATTTTCCACCTCCGGTCACACTTCCACCGCTGGAACCGCCCGCTCCGACACCGGCGCCTGGCGAGGAGGCCGAGTTGCCACCCGATAGACCGCCCGCACCGCCGAAGAGCAAGTTCAAGTCGGCCGCACCTTTGCCACCGGCAGCCGCCGCCGCCGCCGCTGCCTGACTGTAGAACAGCGCGTTCATATCGGCCGCCCCGGGTCCGCCGGCACCGGACGTGAACAGGCTGCTGAGCATGTCGGTTGGATTTGTGATGCCGGACGCGCTGCTGACGGCCGCCGCGGCGGCAGCTGCTGCAGCCGCTGCTGCGGCCGCCTTCGAGGCCTTATCTCCTTTCCCACCCGATTTGCCACCTCCGCCGCCACCGCTACCACCTCCAGCACCACCGCCGCTGATGCGCTGGATCGGTTCGAAGAGGGCCGAAAGATTCGACACGCCCAAGTAGGGATTCATGGCCGCTGCAGCCGCCGCCGCGGCCGCCATATCACCCTGCGCATCCTTATGCGAGCCACCGTGACCCATCGAGCTGTTGGATCCGCTGCCACCTCCACCACCCCCCTTCGAATTGGATGATGACTTGCCCGACGGTCCCTCAGAACCCGACAGCATGCCGAGGCCAAGGCCCATGCCGCCGCCGCCGCCCCCGCTGCTGCCATTCGTGCCCCCGGAACTGCCTCCTCCCGTGTGGCCCAGAAAGACGGCAAAGTCGAGCGAGTTGTTCGAGAGCGATTGCGCCTTCAGCAGCACCTGGATGTCGTCCAGGTTGCCCGAGTTCAGGATCTGCTGCACCACCGGATACTTCTGCGACTGCTCCACGAGCAGATTGATGTCGGCCGTGGTCGGCACGGGTGGCAGGTACGCATCGGTGGAGAAGACGGCCCGCAGCTTCGCGACCAGCTCGCTCGCGGCTTCCTTCTTCGCCGCTGCCGAATTGGACGATCCCGCGGACGAAGATCCTCCGCCCGAGTTCGTCATGCCGCCGGCGGAATTGCTGCCCATACCGCCTCCGCCTCCTCCTTGGCCACCACCGGCCGACGACGAGTGGTCTTTCGAGCTGTTCGAGCTGCCACCGCCCTTCGACGAGCCGCCCCCGGGCTTTTTGATTATGGAAATCTCGCTGCCCAGGTTGCCGAGGGCCTGCGCCTGCTGGAGCAGCATCTGGGAGTACTCGGGCGACTTCATCAGGTCGGCCAGCTTGCCCTGGTCGAACTTGGCGGAGAAGTCGGCATACTCCATCATCGACTGGTGCTGCAGGAGCGCCTGCTGGGCCTGCTGGAGCTGCTGCTGGGCGGCCACTGCCGCGGCGGCAGCCGCAGCAGCCTGCTGTTGCTGCGCCAACTGGTTCGCCTTCGAGCGGGACGATTTTCCCGATCTGCCCGAGCCGGACTTGCCGGACGGGTTGGGACCGCCACCACCGCCGGCGTTATTTCCCGAGCCCGGGCTGGACGTTAGGCCGGCCATCCCGACCAACGGGTTGCCGTACTGGGACTGCATCAGCATGCTGAGGTTGCCCTTCTCGAGCTGCTGCATGAACTCCTTCATGTTCGGTATCGGCGGAAGGCCAGAGCCCGCTCCGGACCCACCCATGCCGGCCGTCGAACCACTGTTGGAGGTGATGGTGGACGCGGGCGCCACTGACGAGGCCGTGTTGCCACCGCCGCCTCCACCCCCAACACCACCAGCCTTCGACGACATGCTGCGGTTGAGGCTGTGGAGAAGCGTTTCGTTGATTTGTGAGTTCGAAAGGCCCGAAGCTGCGGCCACCTGCGCGAGGGCGGTGAGTGCCGACAGGCCGTACTCGTCACCCCGCTGTTGCTTGCCACCCTGCCCGCCTCCCTGTCCACCAGCCTGCCCGAACAGTGCCGCATAATCCTGCGAGAGTAGATTCGAGGGAAGGGAACTTCCCAGAGAGGCAAACGTAGCCGCGTAGAGGTCGTGTATGTTTTGCTGAAGGCCTCCTCCAGACGACGCTCCTCCCTGTCCACCGCCGCCCATGCTGCCGATGAGCGAGCTTAAAGTGGGGCTGCCCCGATTGCCGGCAGTCGCGGCGCTTCCGAGGATGTCCCCGATCGAGAGCTTTCCGGGGCTAGGTGCCGGCGAGTTTCGGGTGCGACTGCGGCAGGACGAGGTGTCCGATTTGGCCGGCGAAGGGCTGGCCCGGACGGGAATCTCGAACTTGGCCGGGCTGGCCGAGTTTGACGGGATCGTTATTGGGCTGTCGCGCGGTGAGGATGTGTTGGTGGTCGTGAGCGACGTTCCGCCGAGAGGGAGCTGGACAGGCAGGTGGCCCTGCTGGTGGTTGTTGGACATCATCTGTCCACCGCTGGTGTTATTCATGGTGAGATTGGTGGCCGTGGGCATTGGATTCGTGCTGGCATTGTTGGCCACCCCGGTCGTCGGCTGGCTGAGGTTAGTCGGTAACACCACCAACGAACTGGAAAGAGGCGACGGCGTCATGTTCAGCCCCGACGGACGTTTAAGTTGGGCCTGCAAACTCGCCACCGCAATCGACGGGCCCGATGGCTTCCCGTCATCATCCTTCAGGGAGATTACATCAGAATCGCCCATCTCTGACGCTCCGTCGAAGTCTTCCTCGTTCTTCGCCTCGCCGCCGAGGCTGCTCCCGTCGACGCTGTTTACCAGATTGACCACCGTCGGCTGGGACTGGGGACCCGTTTGGGAAATGATCGTCACGTCGTCGTGTTTTGAATCGTCCACCGGGACCGGTGGCGGAGGCGGCGGCGGATCCGGTATGACGACCACCTCCGGCAGCTCCTCCGCATCGAGTCCTAGCAACTCCCGCACCCAGTTCCAGAAGTGGCCGGAAGTGGAGTCGCGCGGGAAGCGCGATGCGAGCGATTTGCGCAGCTTCTCGATGTACGGCACCTCGTTGGCATAAATTGACTGGAAGTTAATTAGCTCGCGCTTAAATTGTTTGTAGTAGTCGACGGTCAGCATCATCTCTTCCTTCACGTCCTCGGAGAGCGTTTCGTCCTGAACGAGCGTGTAGCTCATCAGCATGGGGCGGCCGTACTCGGCTGGCCGATTTTCCGGTGGGGGCATCACCCAAAACGACATCACGTTGGACTCCAGGGCACTGTTCTGGTCGTCGTAAGGAGCTGCATTCGAAAAACGAAAAGATATTCACAATAAAACCTATTACTTGGCGAATGTTCTTCCGCAGGAACCACTTCTTGAATTGGTTCTTTTTACAGCATTGAAATTTGCTATTTATTCGCAATCCCCGCTGCATAAATGTTAGAAGGACTACACTTCTCACGCTTGCATAAGTAAGTTCCCCATACTTTTAAATATCTATCCCTAGTACGCTCTACCCAACGGTATGGAATATGATTATAGTTTTACTCACAGCAAATGAATCCAATGCACGGAATGTAGGACGCCTCCGTTGGACCCCGCATGCGTATCTGATAGTCGAGCTGAGCATCGCAATCCCGCAACGTGGGCTGCACCGGAAACCGCGGATGTGAATGGTACCAGCCGACCAGATTGATGTTCTTCTTGATCATCAGCTTCTGGATCTGTAACTCACACAGGGCCGCCTTGTCGCGGTCGTGCCGCGTGTTTCGACAGGGGAATGCGTGCGTGATGGACAAATTGTGCGCATTGATGTCCCAGGTGCCCCCAAGGTATCCGCACACCTCGTGGTTGGTCAGATGGCAATGGAAGTCCATGACGAGCAGCGTCGACGTGCTGACGGTCACGAGGAACGGTTGCATTTTACCGATCGACGTAAACGGGACCGCCTCGATCAGGGTGTTAGAATCGCTGGAGGAAGGGCGGATAGGAAATTGATTAGGCATTCAAATTTTTTATCATCTCACAAGTATTTCGGGGAATGTTTCAGTTCCAGCACACTCACTGCATAACATTACGGTTGCTGATCGTATTATGCGAAACGATGTTCCGCCGTACTGCAGGCGGTTCCATTGCCGTTTTGTCTTCCTCAATCTCCTCGACCGGATCTACGAAGTGGGTAGAGCAGTGACTTCAGTTTAGCAATCTACAGTTAAACATCAAATTTGTTCCGTCTCACCATCTATAATAGTGTCATCTTTATGGTCGCGTTCCTTCTGCTGCTTCCGATAGTAGGCCGCCTTGTACGCGTCGAGCTTGCGGCCCTTGTACTTCACCGAGGCCCACCCGCAGCCGGACTTTTTGTCCGGGTTAATAATACGCTTGCAGTAGATTGCCCAGGCACTCGGGGAGCAGAAGATGGTTTCCGTTTCCTGTGATTTGATTTTCCCATCCGCCAGTAAGTCGCCGACGAACTTTTGTCCCTAAAAACAAAACGATAAAGGTAGGTAGGCACAATTAGAATTGGAAGAAAATGCACCTCCCTCATTCATTTGGCCTTACCAGGTACTCTATCGTCATTGCTCCCTTGCCAGGCTGCAGTACACTAGATCCTAGCAGCATTTGCAGAGTGACAGTCTTTCCTGGAAAGTATCCTGGTTTGTCTCCATCCTACGAACGACGAACAGGACGAAAAGCCGAGAAAGAAGTGAAAAGAACATACAAAACAACGATCAATGTCGATGTCCGTTAGATTCTGGGCAAGGAATGGGCGGTTGCGTGCGATCGGAACCGGAATACAAACATCATCTATGAACTCGTCCGCAATGTCACTTTCATCCAAATGAGATTCTTCTTCGCTTGCTTTTGTTGACATGGTGTTGTTCTTCGCACTTCCGACCCGCGGCCGGTTTGGGAGATGTGTTTTTTACTATTCAATTTGAATCGCACTTAACTCAGACGCCCCGGGGGCGATGCCAGCGAGACAGCAATAAACGCGAATGCACAATCAACACCCGACGGCCAAGTAATCGCGCACCCACAACGAATTCGCAAACGACAGCAGCAACGCGAGCAAGCGGGGTCTCCGCGTCGGTGGATGCGGCGATGGACGATGGCTGCTGGTCAATTACCAATTAAAGGTAATATAAAATCCGGCGACCTTATCCTTGCACTGCCGCCTCTTGCACTTCGGGTAGAGTTCCGTTTTTCGCTGGCGTGCTGCCTGGGAGTGCGGCTTCTACACAGCGAATTTTCCTCCTGCTTCCGAAGCCTGTGCTTTCAATAGATTGCTTGCTTCTTTCTTCTTCGACTGACAAGGTATCTCAAGTTGTGGAAACTCCCGCGATGTACACAGTGGCAGGTATATAATGACCTTGATGGAGTCCACCAGCTTGAACCGATGTAGCAAAAATGCGAGTTCGAAATACCGCTGTGTAAA
Source organism: Anopheles plumbeus (assembly GCA_034621735.1). Taxonomy (NCBI): domain Eukaryota; kingdom Metazoa; phylum Arthropoda; class Insecta; order Diptera; family Culicidae; genus Anopheles; species Anopheles plumbeus. Next base: position 15,604,437 of record JAOEFI010000004.1, on the reverse strand, counting down.
TATTGTCGGTTTTGGTATTTTCGCGTAAACAAATCAAAAGGAAAATAAATAAATGGGTTGAAGCTGTTTTTAAGAATTACATATTACATATGTTGCAAGCATATTTCGAACTATATTCGCAAAACGTGACGGCGGCTATTATTTGATATTACAACTTTGACACTAGCCGTCATATGACAGTTTGCTCGCTCGTTGATGCAGTGGAAGTAAACAACAACGGCATCAACAGTTTCGGGAAGCGCTCGTGTAGTTGGCTTTTAGGTGAAAATATAAACAGTCCCACAAAAATGTTTTCTGAGAAAATAAAACAACTGACGATGATGTTGGAGAAGCAAGAGCTGGAAGTAAGTCCTTCGCTACCAGTATTTAATTGAATGCCGTATTTAATCTGTTCCTCCCTCCAGGCACCGAGTGGAGTCGTATCGATACAGCTGTACTCTGAGCTCTTCGCTGCCTATTTATATCAGAATGATCTGTGAGTGTTATTGCATAGTTTTTGTGTCTAAACATTAACAAGTATTATTCGCTTTTAGGGCTAGCGCCCGTTTCCTATGGAAACGTATTCCACAAAACCTGAAAGCCGGCCACTCGGAACTCGAGCAAATGTACAAAGTATACGTGTCCTTATGGAACAACGACACGGCTGGTTTTTACAAAGCCATCAACCACGATTGGTCCAAGCACGTATCGGAGTTGATGTTTGAGCTCAAGGAGAAAATCCACCAGGAAACGATTTCACTGATCGGACGTGCGTACAGCTCCATCTTCGAGAATGTGTTTGCCGACATGACCAACCAAACCGCTGACATGATCGAGGACACATGCAAAGGTCTCAACTGGGAGATCATCGATGGGCCCCAGCCGCGTTTGATAATACCAAAGCGAACGGTGGAAGAGAATCCAATAGTGGTCAGTTCAGAGGACCAGCTTCAAAAACTGACAGACTTTGTGTCGTTTCTCGAAAATTAAGAAGAGCTGTGATGGAGTGCTGGGCCACTGTAAGTGTATACTGTATAGAATCGAAAGAATCGTACATTAGCTGATGATATTGTTCTGAATGATTTCCTAATAAATTTGGCGGTAAATTAACTTAATAATGTTCTCTGTTATCAAGTGTATTTTGTCCGAATCACGGAAACCGACTGTTATGACAATTGATAGTGGCTGCGTACGTATAATGTTAAACAATTTGTCAAATGCACCATGGGCATTGCATGGAATACTTTTGTCCAAAATGTTGTGAATATTATGCTTAGAACAAGAATTTTGTTAAAAACCTTAACGAGACTGACTCTCCCATCGGTTTGCTGGTAGGCCCATCATGAAATTGACGATATTACATGACACAAACTACAGCAATTTTGTCGATTCTCCGAGAATGGAAAGTACTCATAGTTTGTGGTAGCAAAGAAGCGCCGAATGTTCAAACTATCCTCTAGCGCATTTTTCGTGTCTCTCATTTCTTGAACCGTCATTCCTCGCTGGTAGAGCTTGAAGTAAAGAAGGAACTGTTTCAGAAAGCGTTTCTCAAGCATCAACACACGTTGTAGTCCTATGGTGCCTCTGATCAAATTCCTGCAATCGAAGTGGTAAGAGCAGAATGAATCAAACATTTTAAGCCACTTAAACATACTACTCCATTACCTGAAGGTATTGCGATTCAATATTGTTTTTCTTTTGGCGACAAGCGTTGCGTTTGCGTTGAATTTAAAGTAATGTTTTGCGTACATTTTTTAGTTTTTGGCCCATTGCTAACCATCCTTGATTTTGGAAAAGTAATAAAACAAGTTATAAAACAGGCAATGCCTACTATGTAACTGCGATTGTTGGACCTGTGTGGCATAATCAATGTTTTGTAATATATAAACAAAAGTTTTTCAAATGAGCATACGATATTGATAATAATCTTTAGCAGAGATGATACTGGATTTAAGAAATGAATTATAAGAGAAATAGATTTAGATATGTTTTGTTAGTTATCCAAAAAAATTTGCATATTATATTCACAGACAAATAATCATTTAAGAAAGCTACAGGACTATCTTCTGCAGACAGCGTGCCAGGTCCAGTTCTCGGTCGAAGTCCTCTTTCCTGGGTGCGTAAGGGATTCCTTTTTTGGCCAAAAGTGTCCAACGAGGATGAATTACAACCAGCATATGGAAGGTTAGATAACTGAATACCTTCAACTATCGCTGAATACATTAAGGAATATTCTCATTTTTCTAGAAATTGCTTGCACCTCTTCAACAATTCCATCAGGTCATGTGAAGAGCTCAACTCCATCCAATTCACAGAGGCAGATAATTAAGGAGCAACAGCAACCTATCAACCGTAAGTGAAAATCTACTTCTGCTCCTCAATAACCGCTACCCTAGCCAAAAGCTGAGCCGTTGCCGAATATGTCTCTCTCATACCTAACATGGTATTTATCATTTCGTGCTTTTAGCAAATCCGAAACCGCATCAATCAAAATCAGAAATAGAATTGTTGAAAGATGGAATGGCACAGCTACAAGCTACCCTAGAAAATATAATATAAGCTGCCCTAGCAACAAAACATAATGCAGGAAATTCGAAAAGAAAAGAATGGAAATGTGGCACAACTGGAGGCAGTAGTTGAAACAATGAAAACCGAAGTGATAGACTGCATTAAAACCAGTGTTCAGAACATCACAAGAATTGTGAACCGTAATAACAATGGAAACTTACGCGTTTCGAATGTTTGCTGGTTCTAGTTGGTCAGCGCCCAAAAAGGAGGAGGTTGGAATATCGCCATAATCCAGCCACTTCTTTCTTTACCGCAGAAGCAGTCGGCTGTACGTTCCACTCTTCCGTGTTTTTATAAGTGCACGCTTTAAAAAACATGCGGGTGATAAATCATGAAAAGATCAGGCTTGCGCGTAGTGCCTTTCCTCACCAAACCATAGGACGGGCGATATAACTAAGTGGCATAAAATAAATAATCCAATCCAATGTCTCAATCGTAGTGCACATTCATTTGATATAATTTATCGCATTGTTGGTGGAAACATTCCCGAAAGTAGTGACCATACTTCGCAGAGACTGGTCGTAAACATAAGATTTTATCAGTGTTCTTATGCTTGTCCGAAGTGATTCAATAAGCAGTAACAAGCTCGCAATCGGCGCATGGATCATTTGCACGGAAATGTCCTCACATCACGCATGCATCCTTGTGAAGCATACGCTGAGGACCGGTTTCGGCTTTCCGTTTCGTTTGGCAGTATTCGTCGGTTTACTTTTTCGGTTCGGTTTTCTTAAGACACCGCCACTCGATCGCTGCCGAATTAACCGTGCCTCATTACCCTTTGCGGCAGAATCAAATCTCATTAATCAATTATTAATGAGTGTCCGCGGCGAAGGGACAGAGCATTGATTGCGGGCCAGCGCACGAGAGGAAGCGGCGCAAAGCAAACGCAACGAGGCCTGGTAAAAAACGAATTTAAATAATCAAACATCTGCGCACCGGTAATGAGAAAGTGCACGACGTTTAAGCACTGATAAGGGACACACCGAGAGTTGTAGAAGGGCTTGGGACAACAACAATATGCCGCGAATCTGTCTCATGATACCGCGGAAGGTTTCGCGTCGTTCTAACAAGGACCGCGTTTGCGACCGACGAGCGAAAGACAAACCGGGGGTCGTTAGACTAAAATGAAGAATAATCGTGTTTCATCCGAAATGACGTCTATTACACCGGCAATTATGTGTAATAATGCGTTTTTGAAAAATGATATTCCCATTATAAACCTGCCCCGCCATCCCACGTCGCCGTGGCCGGAACGTGACGAGCTTCGGGACGAGCATTAAATGACACCCTCGAAAACGGGGGAGCTGCTGTGCTCCACTTGGCAGTATTGGTGCAGCGCGGACAAAGGCGCTTGAAAAATAGCCCCTTCTTCGAGAGACGCAGCGAAGGAACGGGCGTTAAATTGTATCGAACGGACGAACGATCGGAGCCGCCGAGAGGCGAACCACCTTTGATTGAATTCCGGAACCTGCTCCCTACGCGCTGAGGATCATAATAAGTGGCCCTTCGTAATGCGCAGGCAGGCACGAGAGCTGTCGTCTTCTGCACATCGTTTGGCGCTGCAAGTGGCCAGCAGCGACACAGCGAAGGGAAGCATGAAAAACGGAAAACAAAACAAAACAAAAAAGCACAAACAAGATGCGCGGCGGCATTCGAGGTTCCTGGTGCTTGTTTGAAGGGCGATGGTTTTTGGCAAATTTTCACAGCAACACGCACAGCCTTCGGATCAGCAAAAAATGGGGAGGGAAAGAAGACACGCATCTCTTTAGTGCCAGTAGCGATTAATCAATAAATAATTTACTGCTCAATGAGGGCCTGAGTCAGTGGCACAAGGAGCCGGCGTTCGAGAGCGTTGCTTAGGAATTCCAAGGTCCCTTTTGCGCTTGTTGGCGAAAACATATTATACGGTGCCCAATTGCAACGATGTGCGAGTATCGATGAGGAAACACGAGGAGTTTCTAACGAAACAGGAATTAGATAAAAGCTGCTTTCTTTACGATCGAACATCGCGGAGATTGAAGGAGGTGGTAATACGGTATATACCGTAATAGGTAATACGGAGAAAAACGAACGAAATTAAATTTTGTTTTTCCAGGCCTTTCTATAAGTTACAAGCATATATTTCAGAATAGTCACTTTCAAATAAAAACTTGAGAAAAGCTTTTAATTTACTGCGAGACTTTGAGAAAACTTTTATAAACATGAAACATATTTTTATAACTTATTAAACTTTACTTGAGGTAAGACTACTGTTTGAACTACTTCCTACTAATTATCTTCCTTCTTCTGTTTTTCCAATTCCAATCCTTTTCTCCACCAGGCAAACGATATAGCTGTGCAGAAAAAGACTGCCGGTAGTTCAGAAGCAAAAGAAGCTTGATGCAGGAAAAAGTCATCCTTCCTCAGGATCGCACCGTCAACCGCGTTGCCATTCGAGCGGCTGCTGTTGCTTTATAATTTTTGCCAAACTTTTTTATTTCGTGTCATGTCGCGCGTCCTGCAGCCACCGGCAGGACCGTCTAATGGCAATTTCCAAATCGTTACCGACACCTTTCGGGGCACCTTTTTGCTCCCCATCCCCCCGGGGGGTTGGTGGGGTGAGAATGGTCGCGCAGCAAGTGCTAGCGTTCGTTTACACTCTTCGGCCGTTTCTTTCGGAAGGGTAGGGTTGGGGGGACGGTTTTCCACCTCCCTTTCGACCCATGTTTCCGCGTGTCGTATCAAACGCGACCCGAGCGCGATGGATCGCTTTTCGCACGTCGACATTACGCGCGAACGGAATGGAACGAGAGAGCGAGAGAGAAAGAGAGACAGTGTACACACGAATGCAAAGTGGCACCCCAGGGTACAGATTGCTTCCCTGCTCACCGTTTTCCCCGCCCCACGCGACGCTTAGCTATCGTTTGATGTTGTTTCTTTCCTTCCTTTTCACCTCCCAAAGGAAATCACTAACCCGACGGACACGCGAAAGCTGCACCGAGAAAATGCCTGGCCGCTGCATCCTGCACGTCGAACCGGGGTGCAATTGCGTTTTTGCAACGCGTCGTCGTCGTCGTCGTCGTCGGTTAACCGGGTCTAAATTGCAGGGGACGCGCGTTCTCATTTGGCCATAATTTGGCCTAAACTTAATAAATTACGCACCGCGGCACGGTCCGGTCGTCGCGGCCGTCCGCCTCCGGGGTCGGGCTGGTTTTCGGCGACCGTTCATTACACGCTCCGGGACGCACCGGGGAGAGAACACCGGACATGGGAAGGCCGCAGGACACCACCGGGGCATCGGCAAACGATGATTGATTCGTTGACGCGCAGTTCTCGCTTTTGCCACTTCTATCGGGGCTTCCGAGGGCGGGCATGCAGTGATTGTGTAGTGCAGAGTGGTCGGGAGGGGGGGGGGGGGGGGACCGCGAAAAAGGGGGAAAGAAAACGCCGGCGGGCGATATTGGACGGAACGAAAGCGAAATTCCATCCCACTTGTGATGCCTTGTTAGCCATCGGTATTCGGGCTGGATGGCCACCGGGAGGGAAAAGAATCAGAATGAAAAAATCCTGCAAAGTGCGAAGCGAAGGGAGCACACACGTGTCTTCTCGCCTTCTCTCTCTCTCTCTCTCTCTCTCTCTCTCTCTCTCTCTCTTTCTCTCTCTTTCTATACTCTCATCTCCACCAATTTGACGGTGTTGATACGTTCGAAATGCAATTGCACCCGATGCATTCGCACCCTGTGAAAGCCCGATGAGCGAACGCCGCTCGCGACGCATGGCTCGAACCTTTTTTAATGGCTTACGTTTTTCCTTCTCTTTTCCTCATTTTTTTTTGTTTACTTCCCACTGCTAGCGCTCCGGAGGCTGCATCTGCTTTCGATCTGCACGCGGATGCTCGCGCTGGTAGCGAGTGTGCATAACCCAATGTGCACACACTGCACATTGCAACACATTTGCGCGCAACGCAAGGACGAGATGGACGGCAGGGTGGGGGGAATATGGTTGAGGTGGCGCAAGTGCGATCACGTTGTTTTCCCGACGATTGGACTTCATTTGGGTAACGCGTGTTGATGGTGATTGGAAGGCAAACATTTGCAGAAAGGTTCGGACGACCGGAATGGAGTAGAATTCGTTTGGAGGAAGTTTTTAAGCAAAAATGGTTTGATGCTATGATTTTCCTTTTCCTCTATTCACAACTACTGTGGTTCTATTCACTAGTTATAGTACTTTAATATTCCCTTTCCCACTCGAGTTGCTATGAAAAGTGTCCGTAGGAATGTGCTTTAATTATTTTAAAGCAATTTACATTCTAGAATTCAGGTAAGATATTCATAAAAGACCGTTAAACATTTCCATCATATTTATCATAATTTATTTCATAAACCTAAAGTTACTTATAGACGATGTATTTTTCCTTTCTATCTAGTATTTTACTGAACAAAAAACGTTTCCCCAAGTATTCGAAATATGTTTTCCAACGACACTTGGTTAGCATGACGTATAAATTACAATAGAAAATAGTAGATCTCGGTAAGAACAATAGAATATTCAATTAATATATTGTGATTGAAACTTATCATCAAAGAAGTTTGTGACCACTTTTCCAAAAAAAAAACCCTCGTTGAAAGTTAAGTTTCGATCCGACTTATAGGTTTATAAAAATCCTCCATAACCAGTTGAGTTCGTTTATAAATGAAGTATTGTAACATGTAGTAAGTTCTCATCAAAAATGGTTTTTTTGAAAGAAGTCTAAAGAGGCGCTTGGTGCGACCCACGGGTGTGTACTTGTTTTTCCGCCAGAGGTCATTCCGAGTCTTGTTTATTGGCGTGGACGAAAAGGAAAATGAAAAGAAAACGGTGATCGTCGAGACCTTGACTTTTCCGGGGCTGTACCTCCGTGCCGGGCACATTCTTAGCGAACGCTTGCGTCCTCTAATTATAAGCCGGCGCGCACCCCTTCCGTGCTACATAATTAACGAACCCCCAACCGGGCTTCGCCGACTAGTTCGGACACCCTTTCCCGTTCGGAGCTATAGTCGCCACACGATATAGTGCCGCTTCGATTCACC
>JAOEFI010000004.1:15570124-15580911 GCA_034621735.1 Anopheles plumbeus | reverse complement strand
CCGAATAGACTCCGTACTTTTGTACTGCATTTAGATAAGGGCTGTACTGTTTAGGCAAGGATTCTGAAAACGACTGAGAACAGCTCTGAAGCAAATGTTTAATGCAAATATTACTATTTAATAATTGGTAATAATATCACAAAACTATCTCATCCGAAAATCCGTTAGTTTCAACATCTTCAGGAAGTAATATATCGACGAACTGATGGGCAGCTGTAGTAGAACAAAGCCATTATTACACATTGCAAGTTCATTGTTATCAAGCATGTTGTAAAAAATTTTACCAATTTTCGTAATGATATTATGTGGGATAGCTTTAGGGAAAAGGTAAAAATTGATTACAGCCCATATGTTTACCCCGAAGCTACCAGATGGACATATTTTTCCCCCACAGCCTCCCCGCTCCAGCTTCGTCTGTTCCCGTACCGAACCCGCCCCATCCGTTGAGAGCGAAACGAAACGAACATTTCCGCGAATCCATCGACAATGGTCCGCACGATCGCTGCAAACGAGGCACACTTTAATGGATCAAACTGTCTACGGAAAATGACGGCCCGGTCATACGGTCACCGCACGGTTCGTCCCGCCACCGGTGGGGAAGGGGGGCCACCAATTTTCCGCATTTCCACTCGGGTGACAGGTGAAATAAATCAAACAACCAAAGCCGGGCGCCCGAATCACCGGCACCGAAACGCAACGAGTCCCGTCCGAGTCGTAATGACGAACCTATACCGGCGCTCCCTTGGCCCTCGTCTCAACCCTGCCATTTTGGGAGGGAGAGGTGCGAGCGATCGGGCGAATGGGGACGCGGAGCGCCACGTGGATATGGTTTAAGCGAATCAACCGTACACCGGGAAAGAGTTCCCCGACCCGGGGGCGGACCGTTGGGTGGTGGTAATTTCATTCCGCACTCGACACGTAATGCTCCAAACAGTGCGTCCCGAGTTTTGCCGCGAATGGCTTTTCGAAAAGTTTTCCCTTCGATATTGTCGTTAAAAAGTTACATTAACGCTATTTAATATTTTTGTTAAATGTTTACAGATTTAATCGTACTAGAGAAACGTTTGTCCCAATATAATGATAAAATTCAGAGTTCACCATTTGTTTAAATGAAATATCATTTAACTGAAACAACTTATCCAACCATCTGAAACTATCCGATGCTGTAATACTAAGCGATTTAAATACAAACCGAACCGAACGAGGCAATGTTATATAGTTTTGAAACTAACCTAAACCGGGATGAAAACGTATTGTTCCGTAGCATAAAAGGACTAGCCTACTATGGCTACTAAATGCAACCGTAGCCAAGGTGCGCTCTAGATGGGTAACCCCAAAAAGCACCTTCATTCGCCAATCTCCCTTTGTGTCGTACCCTAGCGGAGGCCGTCGGTGCGTGCGTGTGTATAAATTTCCCTGAAACAATCAGTCGCCGGGAGGGAAAGAGAGCACCAACCTATAAGCTGGGCTGTTCGTATCTGGTTTTCTTTTTTTTCTGTTGTGAATCCGAGTCCTTGCGTGCTCGGAATCCGTGGCACGGGCGCGCGCTTTGAGCGGTTCGAAAGCGAGGAGAAAGCAACAGGAAACGACGATACGTGGAACGGGGGAAGGTAGGAAACGGAAAAAATATAATAAAAGGACGCTCCGAACCATTGTGGGGACGGGGCCGGGGTTCGCAATCGACAGTGAAAACGTAAAACCCTGCTCGATTCGAACCCTTCTGCCGCCCCTCACCGGTGATGGGACACAATCAAGAGATGCCGTTAGAATGGAGCCAATGCCAAACAGAAAAAAAGGAAAAAGAAAGCATCAGAGAGCAGTTCCCTCGGCTGCTTCCCTCGGCATATCCCACCTTCTCGTGGCTCCCACAAAGTGGCGGGATTTATTTTTTCTTCACGCCAACGCCAACGCGGCGATTCGCTTGTTCCTCCGCTAGCGAGCCGGCGGTCCTTTTTTCCCGTTCCACTTGCTCATTCCGACTCGGGCCGTCGCTCGCCGAATGCTGTGGAGCAGCGAGCAGGGGATGAAGAATTGATTGCGACGGATTGGCAAGCCCGAACGGCGAGTGTGGATCATGCTGCTCACGAACGATGGAGGCGCCCGGTAGCTCAGCCCCGTGGAAGGTGGTTGCGGTCGTTTTTATTTTTGTTTGTGACTATCCCACGCCACTCACCGTGCAGTAAGAGAGAGATAGTTACAGAAAGAGAGGGAGAGAGAGAAAGGTGCCATAAGGACCGCGCGAACTGAACCCTTTGTCCTTTCCCGGCGAATGGAATCAGCGTCATAAAAATAACTCGTCGTAGGCCAGACTCCGGTTCCGAGGAAAGGGTAGGAGGTCCTCCGGGTGGTGAGGTCAAAAGGGTGTGGACGGTGAGAAAAATATAAAAAAACCGAAGCTCGCTTGCCACTGTTTCCTGGGGCCAGGGCTCAGCTGCTTCAATCGAATCGGGAGACGCTGCGAAGATGCTCCCGGTGCCTGGCGTTGGGACGTTTTCTTCCCCGCCGGTGGAAATATCATCCATCGCTTCAATTCCCAGCCCAAGTCCTTCAACCTGGATGCTGCTGCTGTTGATGATGATGCTTCTACCGCTGCTGCTGCTGCTTGGGACTAAGCTCCGGTTGAATCCCTTTTTTTCTATCCATTCTCCCTCCGGGAAGCACTCGGTCGCTTATTTTTCGACCCGCCTATTTTTTTTGTTTACTTTTGCTTATTCTTATCCGCATCATTTTGACCCTTTGCAAGCGTTTTCCACTTGACTCAACGCCCGTGTGCAAATCCCACGGATAAAGGGTACACGCTCGGGTGCCGCGAGCGAAGGTCCGCACCAGATGGGGACGGGACGAGACGGGAGGCTGAGTGAAATAAAAAACGGACGAAGCGAAGGAGAAAATAAAACCCATAACACCGGATAAGGCAAACCAACCGAAAAAGGTCGGTCGCACGGCAGCAATTCGTCGAGCTGCCCGATCGAAGGGATACGAAAGCGTGGTGGGGTGGATTGTTTGAAGGGGGTGGTGGTGGTGGTGGTTTTCTGATAGGTCGGGCGGAAAACGGGCACGTTGAAGGAAGGTTGAATAGTGGAAAACGGGAACGCCAGGAAGATCTCGTGCCGACGTGCATATAGAGTGTGAGGTATAGTGTTTTTGGTGTAAGCGATGATAAGTGTAATTTTTATGTTCATGTTTGCACCTGCGAACTTTTAAAAGGTGTTTCATTTCGATACCATTCAAATATATTTTACCCCACACTAATATCGCGTTTTAGAATCATGCAAACGAAACCATTTTCTTTGGTATTGAATAAAATATAAATGTTGTATATATTCAAGACCATTGAATCAATAAATGGAACTACAGAAATGGTGGATTAGCAATATTGGAATTCAAGTCGCATTCGTTTTGGAAAATTTTTCACATTTTAGTTCAGTTAATTTAGCATATATTATACTTTTGGGTGATCATAACTATACCCATATCATTTCATTTGCACATTTCAAAATGGCTATTTAATAACATTTCAACGGGATCTCTTGAGCCAAGAACCGCTTTGCGGCACCCATCGATGCGAGTGGAAAGCTAAAAGCATCCTTTTAGCAGCAACACCCAATGGACCGACGAGGCCAATGCAAATTCCACCACCACCATCAACGCCACCTCTCCAGCCATGTTGTATCAACACCAACATTGGCAATCGGCCGCAACAGCTCGGAACAGAAGGATGGAAGCAGAAAAAAGAACGAAATGCAAAACAAGCACAGGGCAGAGAAAAACACCCACCCCCAGCCCAAACGGAATAAGCTGCGTTTCCGTGCGGTTTTCCACCCCACACCCGATCCCCTCACGAAACTCGGGCACTTGCGAAGAAGGTGGTGCGGTTACGGGGCAGCTACAGGACAACGGAAGCGAAATCGAGCACAAACAAAAAAGGGCAGAAAACAAAAACACACATAAAAAATGGACCACCGAAACTGGAAAAAGAAAAAAAAAGGGAAAACCTTCGACAGGGCGGCACGCTCGTCAAGTGCCTCGGAGGCCGTGGAAATGTTGAAATGCTGCCGAAACGTTGCTCGGGTTTGGGCAGTGCAGCGGGAGGAAAAAAAAAACCAACGAGAAAAAAAGAACAGAATCACAAACCCGAAAATTTCGCCAAAAAGTTTTCCTCTCACTTGTTTTCGGCCACGTCGAGTCCGACGGTTTGTTGCAAGGGAGGCGAAGGCGCAAAAAACCAACAAAAAGAAAACAGCAAAATAAATAAACGGAAGGATGAAACAAGCGAGCAAACGAACGAACGTCCGTCGAACCGGGGTGTGCCGTTGGAATTTGCTGGCTAGTTTGGGTTCGTCCTTTTTTTAATTTTACACCTCAGCTCCCCGCCCCTCGAGACCGGACCACCACTGGGGCTATTTTGTCGCTCGGATTTCGCCCGACAATCGTTGGTTTTTCCGCAACCCCTCGCCCCCCGTGTCACCGTCCATGTTATCCTCGGGAAGGAAATGGCAATCGAAAAGGATACACACGGAGTGGAAGAAAAAATGAAAGTATTAAAAAACAGCTTATCGGTTTTTTTTTGCGATCTCAGCAATCGATGAACGCACGTGGCCAGTGTTATTCTTTTACGCAGTGGACAGGAAGAGACTATTAGGGATTTTTTTGTAAGTTGTTTTCGTAAGTTTTCCCCAATTAAAGTTGCAAATTATCCCCCGGGCAGCGTTGACATCGATTGGAAAAATTAAGGAATTCCAAAGGAAGGAATATTCTCTCTGAGGTAAATGTTTCTCTTACATATTCAGACACGTTTCTCAAGCTTCGACGAACCTATCAAACTCTCTGTCCTGCATCGCATCGAGGGTCATCTGGCGAGAATAAAAAAAAAGGGAAGGACAATCAAATGCTATCGAATTCCATCCATCCATCTGGCAGAAAAGGTTTGGTACGGAATCCGAACAACATCCGGTTGCTACGCGACGTTTTTCAGTACAAAAGCTCATTTTTATTCGTACATGGAGAGAGAGAGAGATACAGAGAGAGCTAGAGAGACTAATAGAGAGATAGAGAAAGAGAAAAAGGGAGAGAGAGAGCGAGTTGTTTACGATAGGAAGTGGAAGATGGTTTTGCTTATACCATATCGATATTAAGGAACGTAGACCATATTTGTCATCATATTATATTTATAAAACCAATGTTAAAGCTAATATTATACGTTACAGTAAATTCTTATCTACAACTGAAAAATGTGAGAATCTTTTAAAAACCAGTTAAATTTATCATGTTGCGAGAACAAAACCGCAGCACAAACCCCAACAAACGATGTGTGAAGCGATTAATAAAAGGATCATCATGGAATTATCACTCATTTGTGCAAGGATCGAATGATGATGGCTAATGATTCCGATTGACTCATTCCAAAAAGAGAGCTTTAGTTCATATAAAACGGCACGCCCTGGTTAGTGATTAATAGAGAGAAAAAAAAAGCCTGTACAGCCTAAAACTCCACTTTTAGATTTCGTTTTCTTTTTTCATATTAAGCTCTACTTCCATATGAAATCGCGCACGCCGTTGCCGCCGGTGCAACCGTTTATGCAAATCGTTCCCCAGTCGCCACTCGGGTGGCGTTGAACTGCATTCAATTGATAGGCATTATGAGCTGGGAAAGTGGAACGCAAAAACTCGCCCACACCATCGCTTCGCTCTCGTGCGCGGAATCGTTTTATTTTACATTTGATGAACGTGCGCTTCCCAATGCTGCCATGGTGAATAGCATTGATTGTGCCCGTAAGTTCGTGGGCGTGGGTGGCGGCAGGGTGAGCGGGGGTTCCCGATATAAAATGGGGAAAACATTTCCATTCCACGATCAGAGCGCGTTGCCCAATTAAGGCACGGAGCGTGTCAATACTACTCGTTGGGAGGTCTTGAGTGAAAAGTTCCGTAATGGAACTAGAAAAACTTATATTCAAGTTTGAAAAGGCCACTGGAAAAGAACATATGGTGGAACATTGATTTCCAAATATTAGTGCATAAGGAAATTGATACTTTCCGGAGATCCCAGTAGTACCGTACACTTGGAATAAATCATAAATTCAAGTGTAATCATAGCTTAACCAAGCTTTAAGTCTGATAAATAATGAATAGTTAACAAAATTGTTGGCCCATTTTAGTAGATGGAAATTCCGAAAAACTTAACTTATTTTCATATTTTTTGTCGAAAGAATCGAAAGAGTAGAGACGATACTCGAGAAGAAGAAGCGACTCGAATCAATCAAGATGGATTTCTCAGAGGTCACGGAATGGAAAAAAAACCATTCGAACGTCCTACCAGGACCGATGCGGGTGAGCATGATCGGAAAAATCTTTCCTTCATTCGGCAGCTTACGAGACAAGGAAACTGCCTAATGGTTTTCAACCGATGACGATGACAACCGAAAGAAAGGGGGAGAGAGAGGCAAATTATGATTGGTGGCGAAGATGAAATGAGGGGTTGTTGTAGGCTGGGGCCAGGGGCGCAGGATGATTGTGACGAAATGACGAGCCTTTTTCCGCCCGGTCGTGACGTTTTCCCGACACGCCTGTCGTTCCTTGCACGCAACTTATCAGGAAAATCTTGCCAATCAGTCGATGCGAGGCAACCCACGTCCAATGTGTAGAAACGGAAAAGAGCCCAGGGCGAAGATACGAAGAAATACTGAGTATTGGATCCCGAAAGCCAGTCGCTGCCTTTCGTTTAAGGTTGGCAGCTTTATTTCGCTATGCGGGCCACTACTTCGTGGAAGGCGGGGAGGAAGCTGCATTGTGTTTTGTTGGGACGTGGAAAGCAAAAACATCCAATCGTCAAACGCTGTATTAGGCCCCAGGTTGTCATGGACGAAAGACAGCGGAACGACCGTTGCCAGGAGTCCAGCGGTAAGTATCTACATGGGGGAGAATGGTACTAGGATGGAGGGTAAAACAAGAAGGCAATTATATCTCCGGCAGACATACGGGACACACAGAATCCGTGCACAGAAAGAATAGACGCAATAGAAATAATATAACGAAATATGTGATGGGAAACGCAAATAGAAGAAAAAACATGTAACACTCTACCACCAACACAAACCACATAGAACATATGGCAGCAGATTAAATTTTAATAAGATTGCTAATGAAATAAACTTTATTGTTTTTTTTTTAACTTTAAACCTTTGCCAGATCCAGAAAAATCTTTAATCCTTTTCCATTTCTTCTGAAAGCAGAATGAAGGTGACAGAACTGCCACTTTTTCGACTTCCTTTCTGGATGTTGGTTGTGATCGTTCGGTCGTGATTCTGTGTAAGATTTTTTGGTTCCTTTGCCGATTTTGGATCCCTTTTACGCTCTCACTTCATGTTAGACGCCTGTTCCACCTATAAGCCGTCGATTGAACGGTGATTCTATTTCATATTCTTCCCTATTCGTTCGCTGGCCATATCCCGAGTCGCTCGTGGGAACAGTGTGTTTCGAAAATGTATGAGGACAACACAAGACATCCGTAGAAATCATCCGGTCACACCGATTCGCCCGCCTTTTTCCACTCCCGGTGGGTTGTTGGCCCCTTTTTTTCCTTCAGGTGTGCAATCTTCCCTCTGTGGCCCTACATTAAATAATTCTCGCCTCGGGTGCCTAGGGGTTGCCAACGTCGTGTCCAAAATCTCTCTACAAAAGCAAACGGCTAAACAGAACGCCGAAAGGTCAGAAAGGCGCTAGAGTTCTTTGTATCGGTGCTACTTGGGAGCGAACGAAAATCTTATCATCGGAAGATGTAAAAGATTGCGAAAATAGAGGACAAATTAAAATGAAAATCAACACAACACCCAGTTCGATGGCTTATTGTAGGTTTCTTTTCTTCTCTGTTAAGACTCTAGTGGATCCAATTAAAACCCGGAAAATCAGTTTGTACAAAATTATGACAACTCTGCTCTAGTCTAGGATAACATAAGTTAGTACAGCAAAAGTGATAAACTCTGCTCGCCTTCTACGATTCTCGATCATTCAATTTGTTTTTTTTTTTGGTAAAGCTGCAATCAAATTTTCCAGCAAACTTTTCCGAACCGCAGTCCCAAAACCGATCGCTTTTCCCACGAGTCCGCACTCGCCCGTTTTCCTAAGAACCCGCCGGCGAAGCGAACCCTTTCTTTCTGCGCCAAAATGTAAGGTAATACTGGCGAACCAGGTGCGACCCGGTGGGTTGACAATTGTGGGTGGGACACGTACGACGTGTGTCGATGCAGGCGAACACGTTCGATGCAGACGTGCGATTTTCCAGCACGAGCAGACAGACTTCCACAAGGGTGGGTGGAAACAAAAACCATCCCCGGCGGTGAATCTCTGCCATCAACGCTCGGCTACTTGCCCACTCGTGCCGTTCCGGGACTGACTTCGTGGAGAGATTCGAATCAAAAAAAGAAAGAAAAAAAACCAAGGATCTCTTCCACCCCCTTCTTATCGCGATCTTCCCAAAACCGATGGTTTCAACCGGTTGGCTGTCTTCACTTTGGCGTTCGCTCCATCGCCTGCCCCCCGGCGGGCGGGAAGTTGGCCATCGAATCTTCTTTGGCGTATTTCGACGCTGATTTTCCCCCGTTTGAGCCCTCTTACCGTCCCGGGCGCTCGAACGGTATCGGCCACGTGCCCTTTACGGTGCGAAGGTTTCAGGATCGTGTAGAAGCGATCGGTGATTTTTTGTTCCTTTTTGGACGAATCAACCGGGTACTGCCCCCACTCCCACTTTCAAGCCCCCACGGGCTTCACTTGCTCCATCCTGTGCGCCTGCTGCTCGACTCGGTGTCGCTTTTCCAAGAGCCGCAAAAAAAAAATGGAAAAGGAAACGCATCCATTCTTCTGCAAAGACCACCGTGCTCCGGCGAGGCAAGTCGTGCCGTGCCAGCCACACACATGCACACCGACACACACACACACACACCGCAGCGGAACACACGGAACCGCAGCGTCACACTGGACGCGGAAAAAATTTACCACACCATTACCACCCGGCCGCCTACCTACTACCGGCGAGCAATTTCCGCCACCTTTCTTGTGATTGTTCTCCTGCCGGGCTGGGGGGATGGGGTTTTCCGCGGTGAAGCGTTGCAGGACTGCTGCAGGAATAAAACAGTCGCCACCGGAAAAAGGAGAGCCAGTTCGAAGAAGGTGCGGGTAACCCCCTGGCACTTTTCCTCCCTGTTTCAAGCCCTTCGAACTTTCGGCACATGGTACACGTGCTGGGAAATTAGAGTGTGATAAGTTTCTACAAAAAATAATGTACAAACGGAACCTGAACTGTTAATTTAATTATTTTCCACAAAACCATTAAGTCATTAATTATTAAACAAATGTCTCGAAGAGATATTGGTTTTATTCAATTGTTTTAATATATTATATAGAGAATATATTTTATTTTTCAAGTATTGAGGCATAACTAAAACTAACATCATTGCGTGGACATTTTGCTAATCTATGAAATAGTTAGGCTAGTAAATAAACCTGTAAAATTCAAATTGCTCAATGGAGTATCTAATGTATGTATTGTAATGCAGTACATCCGTGAAAAAATCTATCAATCCGTATGGGGCTTCTAGAAACGTTTCAATCAACTTTAAAATTTCAAACTCTAGCGAGCTCTCCCTTTCCCCGTTTGGGCGACCAAAACGGTTGACAACATCGAGAAGCGGGGCGACGAGGACGACGACGACGACGACGGCGGACGAGTGCTGAACACAGTTTTCACAGTCGAACCACTCCGTGTGCCACGCGAACGGAAACGTGGTGTGGAATGGAAAGCAAAGCAACAACAAAAAAATACCTAGAAGGAAAGAGAAAAAAACTCCAACTCAACACCCAACAGTTGGAATCCCCAGTCCCAACCCGCAGTCCCATTTTGATCCCTGCTTCCGCTTCCACTCTCTGCTACCCTTCTTCTAGCACCCACCATCCCCCCCACCACGAAGGACATCTCGGCTTTCCGTTCCAGTTCGGTGTCGCACGCCATCCTTATCCGGGCACGGTTTCGCATTTGGTGTCGGCTGCCAAATCTCCCACTGCTCGCTCGTGTGCATCCTTTTCGTCCTTTTCCATCCCATCCTTCACTCCTTCCACCGTCAACCCTCCCCTCACACCGGGAGATTTTAGGATTTTTTGTCCCTCCTACCAACTCTGCTCGTCAGCGCCGGCACCGAAAGCAGCGCAAACTTTTCCACAAAACCCAAAATCACCTCGCTCCGCGTTGCCATTTTCGACCTCCGCCCTCCCTCATTTATATTTCCCGCCTCTTCTTCTTCTTCTTCTTCTTCTTGTTCTGCTTCCTAGTGGATAAGGACACCGAATTTCCACCCGTGCAGCAAACACGAGCCAAAGCGGACACGGTGCGCACACACACCCGATCGCACGACCATGGCAGCACACCCGCCGTGTAGGCACATCGGCAAAAAAAACCCTAGAACCCACCCACCCATCGAAGGCGAAAGGGGGCGGAGGGCATGACGGGTTTGTTGGGTGGAAAAATCAAGCAAATCGTTTGCAAAAAGAGACCGAAGCGGTCGGAATAGGGCCGCTCCGGGTCGAGGGTCGACAGCGAGCAAACGAGAGACAGAGAGAAAGTGGGAGAGGGAAGGAGAGAGAGGGAGAGCAACCGGGGGCCGATTGGGAGAGAGAAGCAGTGGGCGAAAGCGTCTGCTGATAGATGGCGTGCTGGAAAAGTTGGGCATCGGGCATCGAGCAGATAGAGGACGAACCGGAAAAAGTGCAGCGGGAGGGGGAGAAAAAACTCACACACACAC
>JAOEFI010000004.1:15556130-15570024 GCA_034621735.1 Anopheles plumbeus | reverse complement strand
GAACCCGAACCGAACGCCAAGAGCAAAAGGTTGCACACATAGCGGGAGAATTAGTCCGCCCCAATGGGAAAGTTAGAGCTCGGGGGACCGACGGTGGCAGGGATGACGGACGAGCGTGAGGGACAGGGTGGAAAGCGGTGGACAATCATGAGGGGGCGGATTGCGGTTGGCTGGTGGTCGTCCCGAGAGTGGGCGGCCGGGTGGAAGGGGCCGGCCTGCTTTACGGGTTTGGCGGGAAAAATACGAGAGGTGAAGTTTGTCCAGGACTCCGAACCGGAAAGAGCAGCAGACTAATGTCTGGACGGGGTGGAACGGGGGCGGTTCTGGGGTGGGGACGGTCGGTCGGCTACTGTCGGTAGGAACAGAACGGTGGGCAGGGAACGGGAGATGGGGCGTCGGTTTCGGGCGAACTGTGCAAATGACAAGCTCGGGCTGACTCTGGCCTGCTCGACCGCTTTCCCCGTCTGCATGGTTGGTTGGAGTTCCAGGGAAACGGCTGGCGGCTCGGGCTCGGCGGACGGTAGCGCCCGGCGGATACCGTGGCAAAAAGGTACCCCCGAGGGACGGGGCAAGCAGGGAAAAGTGGGCCGTGAGGCGGTGGGTGGGCAAAAAAAACAGATCGGTCGAATGCGAATGAGCGATTGCTGCCGCCGTCGATGCGATGCTTGCGCTGTGCCCTGTCGTCGTGAGTCCCGTGAGGGCTGGAGGGCGGAAGTTTTCCCGAGCGAGGCGGTGACGGTTTGTGGTGAAAAGAAAAACAACGCAGAAAAAAAAACCCCTCCTCAATCCGACCCGCACCGTCGGCAGCAAGCGGCGCCGGGAAGATACCGATCGCAGCAGGCACGTTTGCAGGATTTTTGGCCCGCTGGAGGGTTCTCCGGCGTGGGTGGGTGGAGTGAACGGGAGGGATGAGTGGCCTCACGGTGTGAAGGAAGGATATTTTTCCTCCAGCAGCGAGTGCGTGTTTTTTTTGCCTTTGTTTTTCTCTCTCCCCCTTTTCCTGTTTATTTATTACCAAGGATTCACCACCCAGCGCGCCCGGAGGAAAGGACCTGCACGTTCGTCCTTCCAGTGGTTTTTTTTTTTGCTTTGTTTTTCCCAACCGTCCACCGGACTATTCGGGCTTTCCTCCCTCCAAGGATGCGAGCAGGGCGACCGAGGGAAACCGGGGCATCGGCGGGGGGTGAGCTGGCAGATGGGAGGGGAGGGAAAAATATCGATGCGATGACTTGCTACCGACTGCCTCGGCCTGACCCGAGCCGGGCTGGGCTGACAGGCTGCCTGTTGGTGTCTGTTGGTGCTGTTGCTATTCCTGCCGCTACGGCTCGTGCTGCTGCTGCTGATGTTGCTACTGCGCTGCCGGTGCTGGTGCCGGTGTTTCACCCGGTGCGCCCTGCGGCCGAGGCAGGACTCTCGGAACCGTTCCGTTCCGTGATGGAGCTGCCGTAATGGGCGTAGGGAGCCGTTGATAATTGATGCATGGAATGTGGGTGAAGGTGGCAATTATTGGATGCGTATTTCGACGAAGGAAATGTTTATTTTTCCATTGAAAAATGTAACGATTTTTCCACCGTTATGATTCACTCTATTGTAGCCATTTTTCCTTTATTTCCATCAGTTGAAAGTATATAGTGCACAACTTTGCTTCGACCATATTTCAACTGATCGTTAGAACAGCGCCATATGCGGAAAATTCTTCTTGCCTCACATGTCAAGTGATTTGCCGCTGAGGCGTATAGGTTTAGCATACGGCGAGGCCAGAAGTTCATGATTGTAAATGAATGAACTGAACAATAAACGAAAAGTAGTTCACAAAAACATAGAGAATGAGTTGAGCCTCGACAATAAACCACCGAGTTGTATTAAAAGTCTTCAAACCCGGTAAATAAAAGGACTTTAATTCAATTCAAAGCCGGGAAAAACATTCAAAACTAACTTACGATACGCGACTGACAAAATATGGCCAAAGAGTCCCACCGCAACTTCCACTGTTCACACCGTTTCCAAATCTTCCGTGCATCATGCACCATCGAAGTGGAGGTGCTGCGAAGAACCGCGAAGGCGAAAACAAAACAGTTGGCGCAAAAAAAGAAGAAAAACCCCAGCGTTACATTCGCTCTCACACACACCCACCGCACGGAGGAAAATTTGCCCCGGAGTGACAGTAGAAGTGCGCGTTCAACCCGTCGTCCGCCTGCCGACGACGGCAGCAATTCATCTGCACTCTTCCAACCGTAGCCCGACCCTTTCCGGTGCTTCCCTGGACATCCCTAATCGGCGTTCCGTTTGCTGGGCGCTGGTGCAGAACAACCCCAGAACCCCCGTTCCGTTCGTCTCGTATTCCGGTCCATGGTTTATGGATGCACAAACGCAACGGCCCTGCCCGATTTGCTGCCGATGCTGCCACAGGCCATCTGCCGGAATTATAGGGTGGGCCTGGAACAAGGGATGGCGCAGCTTCCCATAGCTGGAGAACCCGCCTGTGCCACAGGACTAGGAAGGCGAAGAAATATGGGACCAGGAACCCGTCGTTCAGTGGCAAATGAAGAAAAGTAATACCTAGCGAGAGGGTCAGTAGCAGAGGGTAGAGATGAAAACGGTGGAAAACAAATGAAATAAAAATGACCATCTGAAGCCGACCAACTGCGTCACCCCTTTACCACCCCCCGCTTTCCGCCGTTCGTTTCCCACGAAACAATAAGCAGAAGGAAAATAAAAAGGGTGCGCAAAGGTTAAAAGTATTTATCCTAGCCACGGGATGTCCAAAGGTAGCGAGCTGGCATCCTTCGGTGGTGGTATCGGTTGATGATTTAGATTTGACGACCCGAGTCGCGTTTATTTCATTTCCCGCTTCCTGCTTCTTGGAAATTCTGTGGGTTTTTGGTTGACCCCATTTTCATTTTTTTTTATTTCGGTTCGATCCAGCTAGAACCTCGTTCGGATACAACCGTTCTTTTTTTACTAACATCGTATCCTTCGAAAAGATATTGGATCATCCCGAGCAAATGCTTTCAGAATGCTTAGTGGTATTGCTATGATTTATGGTAAGTATAAATTCCATTTTGATACATTTATCAAAACTCCTGTATATTTGAACATATGTAAGCTGCAAAGATGCCTTTTTGTTTAATAGATTTAGAGTTTGGGTTCTTCTTGGGTTTTAACCATTAATCAAACTGGCAGCGAAGTAAGAAAATGAAAAGTACGAATACAGCTTTCCGTTTCCTTCAATATGAGTAGTAAGAATTGTTTTCTTAATATATCTTGAATATTGATCTACAAATATATTAACAAACGTTCACATATATGAAACATATGTTAGTTTAACTGATTGGATTTATCATTTGATTAGTATCCTGATTGGATTTCAATTAACATTTTGTGGTTTTTATTTAGAGCGAAAACATAATTCAGTTACTATTTTTACATGTTTTTACGTTTTTCTGATTCGCTTTGGCAATTGCGTCTCGTTGTTTTCATCGAATGGCCAAATTGCTGTTGTGTTCTCAAATTTCAGCGACTCGTTTAGGAAGCAACACGAGATGATGTGAAGAGTATCCACCCCTTCTCCAGTGGGTCGATGGGGAAATTTATAATTTCCCATCACACGAGCCCACCATGAACGGCCGTGCGCACCGACGAAAAACCTCCGCGAAGCAAATACCGACTCTCGCTGGTTCGTCGCATGCGGAATATCGTACTTATCTCACGTTGTTCGCGCGCCCACACCGACGACGAGGCACTCTCACTCCGTCTCACTCCACGCCAGTTGACAGGCCGTTCCCGGGGCCGAGTATTGTCCCACTTCGCTTCGTTCGCGATTTCTACGCGAGGGTGTTCGCTGGAAAAGCGGGAGGCTTACGCTCCCTCTGCCGTGAAAGCTGCTCGACACGTGCGGAGAAAATTGAGCCCCACCGTTTTTCCCCGGAACCCCGGGTGCGAGCAACAGGTGGCCTTCGAGCGTTCTTCACCGAACGGGCGCGGACCGCATCGAAGCAAGCACTGGGAAAACGTTTCAGCCTCTCCCCGGGCACTGCTCCTGCTGCTGCCCCTGCTCCTGCCGGCTCGTTCGGCGCACGAGTATGGGGTTTGTTTGCCTTTTGCATGTTTGCGCGCCTGCTGCCGATGATGTTTTTCGGATCGCGCTAACCACTTCACGTTATTCGTGGAAAAACCGCACGCTTGCGTCGCGCGTCGCGGACCCCCTTACACCGCGCCAGCCGATGACTGCGCGCTTGTCGTCGTCCTCCGCGCGCTCGCGCGTGATCGATTAAGTTTCGATTTACGTAACGCCGCTCACATCCCTCGTGCTCCCCCTGCCAACGCCGGCTCCTATGGAACGGGGGGAAATTCGGGAAAATGGTATTACGATTTGGGAACGGTAGGCTGATACCATATTGTTGAACGAAACTATTCGTTGAACGCTCGTCGCAACGAGTTAATCCAACTAATGTACTACCCCTGCTGGCTGTTTTCAAGGCGAATAGTTCGAATAGTTTCTGTACAATGTGGGAGCAACATTACTGGAACTAACTATTACTTTTAAATTATCAATCTGTAAAAACGCGAAGAAAAAAACCTCACACCCTCCCGTTGATGACAAATGATGCACACTTGTCATTTTTTTAAGCTCGAACAAATTTCTGTCCTCCATAAAAACTTGTTAAAAGATAAATCGTTTGCAGTAAAGTAACGTAATAAACTTGAATGCCGCTTTCGGACGAGATTTTGCCACAATCGTTCTCTCTGGCCCCTGGATGATCTATAATGCCAGTTTCTGCACGTGTGCTTATTGATTTTACGCAAATTTTCACATAAATTTCCTTCTGGATATCGCCCAGAGTTTTTTTTTTGTTTTTTTTCCCACAAATCAGTGCCGTACGCCATGGAAACTCTAGGCGCCACACGCCCTCGGAAAGCCAAGCGGCATGATATGAAGCTATTTATCACCGACGCAGCAGCGTTAACCTCGTGCTAGGGCGGTCGCCTACGGATGGATAAATACCGTCTTTCCCTGCTTCGTTTTTTCACCTGCGTTTTTTGTTCTTCTTTATTTATCTTACACCGACCAAAGAAAACAAACCCACATAAGCTCCCAAAGCAGAGGCATCTGGGTGGCGTACTGTTTTTCCTTTTGTTTTTTTCCCCCATTGAATATCTGAGCCACTTTATCATACGTTCACCCGCAATAATTCGTTGCCAGCGATACCGCCCGCCGCGAAGTCCCGCTTCACCCCACGTGAAGCCCCCCGATGGAGGCGCACGGTGTGCCGTAAATTTACTTTTCGCTACGACGATCTCCTTCCTCCATTTCATTTTTCCTTCTCTCCTTCTGTTTGTCTTCGCCAGTCGTCTGATGCTGCTTCTGCTGCTGCTACTGCGGGAGACGCCACCGTCCGTCGTCGTAACGTCTTCCGCAGGTACTCAATAAATTATTTGCGACTTCCTTTGCCCATCGCCGCTTCAACTTATCGGATAGTCTCCGGCACGGCGTACTGGATGGGACGACAGGGTGGGCCGTCTAGCGCCAGGGTGCCCTCGATACGTTCCTGGGGGCAGAATAATCCAACGGTGGTCGAGGATCACGGACCGCTTCCTAACACTCCTGCTAATCGTAATTTGGCTGTCCCAGTTGCTTTATTCCCCTACCCCGGTTGCCTCGTTCTCGGGCGCCCACGAGGGTGGAGCGTTTATATCCTGGGCAATAAAATTGTGATACATTTCTGTCCCAGTCTCGACACGGGCGCTCCCATTTGCGGCTATAGCGGCTCCAGCAATTGAGGGTGGCGCCAAACAGGACATTCCACTCGGAGCATTCTACTCCGAGCCACGGAAAGCTGCACGCAACGTTCACGCAACGGCAACACGAATGTCCCGCGGGAGGATTGTGGCGGAAACCTTCCACGACCGAGGGTGATAATTTATCGCCGTTGACATTTCATTGTCATTTCTGCCATTTATTTCAACGCTTGCCTCGATGAGTGCGCGTGTTCGGATGGGGTGAGGCCGTTCGCGTTGGTTCCCGGTTCACGTCCTTCAAGCAGAGGCGAGCCGGTTTGTCTCATTTCCGTATGTTTTTACTGTCAATTCGACGGTACCTGTAGGCACCAGGTATGTGTTAGGGCACCTGATATGTTTGTATGTTTAAATACTAATCTGTCCCCAGCTGAAACCAGTAGAAACCTTGCAAAAGATTGCACTATAACTCTTAGCACATTCTACAATGGTTCCCAGAACATTTCAAATATTTTACAATGTTCCGTTCGTGCATTTATTCAGGCAAACTTCGAAATGATATTAATTTCGAAGATTTACTTATCACGTTTTAAATACGCTTATATTTTGTTTCATTTTCGTGTCGGCTGTTGCCACTTTAATTCTTCCTACATGTCGAGCGGTGTCTGCGGTGACGAAATCTCAAAATGGAATGACCCAATTAACAGGTCGATCTTTTCATATTTCTCCCAATTCCCCGCTGCTCCTTTAGCAATCTTCGGCGGAACCACTTTTCGCCAATTTGCTAGGCTAATTCCTTTCCGCATCTCGTCTAGTTAAACGAAATTTCAATTTTGCCAAATTCAGAGTCCAACCACGACCGCAACGACCGAACCAATCTGGCCACACTTGGGACGAAAGCCGCAATCAAAGCGCCATGATCGGAGCAACATATTATTCGGCAAAACCTCATAATTCCCTTCTTTTTATTTTCACTAGTCAGTCTCTAGGATCCTAGTGGGGTGGCGGCGTAGGGGGACGGACAAAAACAGAAGAAGCAATCCCCCATAAAACGCCCGCTCAAGTGATGCGCATCGATTCCGGGGTTCCTTCTGGTTCGTTCGCAGCGTTTTCTCACTTCAACAAAAAGGGCCTGGGGAGGGCAGATTTGAGGTTTTCATCCCCTCCACAGAGGGGGAGGTGAAGTGGTGGGTGGTGGGTTGCTCATCAACAGTCGAAACTGAAGCCAAAGACCGTGAAAGCGTGGAGTGAGACGCGCGGATGCTATTTTCCGAGGCGTTCCCGGAAAACGGAGCAGCAAAGTGGCACCAGTGCTTCCGCCTCGTTGGAAAAGCATGGAACCGAGGCTGTCATGCTAGTGCGGGGGCGATAAGAGAGAAAAAAAACCCCGCACACGCACACACACACAAACGACGGAAGAATACAAATGACTCGGAACGGAAAGGCGACGAGCTGGAGGCGAGCGTCGCGCTGCAGAAAGCGAAGGACAGCCAGCGAATTAGGTGATGGAAATATATATATATTTTCCACGCTTCCGAGCAAACGGGCCGCCCCGTACTCGGGGGGCATGCGGGAAACGTGCAGGAAAGCGTGAATTGCGAAGCGAAACTGCCAGCCACGGGAGTTCGAGCGACGGGAAAGCGTACTCCAGCTCGAAACGAGCGGAGCGAATGCTGGGACCGATACTTTCTTCACTTTATTATTATTATCACCATCCGCGCAGGGAAGCGCCGCTGTGGTACCGAGGCGAAGTGAACTCCTTCTCCGGGAGCGACCAAACAACAACAACAAAATACCGGAGAAGGAACAGAGTAGGGCCGGGGAGTGGGGTTGAAGGAATTAGACGCGCTGCAATCGCTTTTGGATGAGAAAAAGATGGAAAACGGCGATGGAAAGCGGGCGAAAAAGAGAAGAGAAAAGGAGAGGTACGGCGGCGGGCGGGGATGAACACAGGATAATTGGTTGGTGGTGGAAATTGAAGCAAAACAAGCGCCAGTCGGCTCGGTCTCGGGCACGCGAAGTGTTCGTCGGGAAAATGAAAGAAGGGATGGAAAGGAAAAGAGGAATAAAATTCCCGCCACTCAACACCAACACGTTCGCGCAACAAGCTCCGTGAAAGCGCTCGGGCGAACAGGGAAAAAAACTTCACCCCATTTTTATTTTTCTTTTCGTACCAAAGGAAAGGCGCCAATGTGCACAGTGGGGCAGTCCAATGGCCATCGTCGGGTTCGTTTCGATTCGAGTTTGTCGTTTCCTGCGACAGCACTTTCTTAGTTAGTCAGTATTTTATCAATATTATATTACAATATGAATCGGTAAGCAATGAAATAGCTTTTCTAAATTTTCAACCAGTTAAGTCACATTCGCAAACACTGACGTTTAATTACAAAACTTCTTAAACTGCCTTCAAAACCAGCACCTTAACCTGTTTTTCTAAACACAACAACCCTTTTCTATATACAAGTTTCCCACGGCACCTGCATACGGAATGCGGGTGCTAAAGTTTTCCCCTGATTCCACACTCCATGGAAAAGGGGCCTTCACTTCCCGCGACCAAACGCGTGCCAATTGAAACAGTCGACGGCGCGAGCGGAAGAACATTAGTACTGCACTGCACACATTCGCACAAAAACACATTACCACCAGCCACCAGAAGGGATTATGGGCGTACCGGTGGGATTTTTCCTCCCTCCGCGAGGGTCGGTGTGCACGGGCGGACCGCGGCTGGCTGGTGGAAACAAAACAACAGCAACAGCAAGGCATTTCCCAGCATGACCCGTGGCATAAATGGCGTCAAAACAGGAAAATATAACGTCATGAAATGAACAGCGGGACACGCTGGTGCAAGTGTGAAAAGCCCCTACAATTCCAAGCCCGGACACTTCGAGGGTGGGAAGAACGAACCCTTTGATAGTGTGTCTGACATTTTCTTTCTCATAAGTCTAGTGCAGTGGTTCATATATCCTTTTTAAAGTGATTTTAGAGACCTCATTTGATATTTTATTATGTTAGAGGATGCGTAATAGGTTTTCCATAGAACTATTCAAAATGGCTTTGTAAATATTTTCTAATTTAATATTATGTTATAAGTAGGTATATACCAAAACTCTGTTTAATTTTCAATTTAAAACTATCTTTAATCTTCTTTTCAATATACTTATCATTTCTTCCACTAGCATTTTTTTTCTCCGCATACCATTCCGCAACAACAACAAAAAAAAAACGGACAGAAAAACGGCGAGGAAAAATTCCCCAACCGGACCACTCAGTGCCGGTGTACGCCTACACACAGCCCACCCCCGCTGATTCTTCGTGTTTTCTCTCCGCCGCCCGCCCCTTCGCCCTCCCACACACAAAGCATTCCTGAAGTATTTCACGCGCGACCACGAGCTCGGATTGTAGTAGATAGCATTAGCGTTGGTGGTTGGTTGGCGCGTGCTAAAGTTATTATCAACTGCGTAGGATTCCCCGAGCGGCTGGTGGGTGAAGTGAGACCAGGGGGTGGATCAGCCGGCTCAGCCGTAGCGGGCTTCCGTTTCCGCTACTGGTGGAACGAGTGGTGGACCGCTGTGCTGGCGCGTGGACGTACTAATGGTTGGGCTGCAGCACGATGGTGGTGATGGTTTAGGGCTTCGGAGAAGCAGCACAAAAAAATCCGACGCTGAACGACACCAGCTCGGGAAACCCCGACCGATGCTTTCTGGTGCTGATGTGGTTAGTTATCGTAGTTCAAATAAAAAGTGTTTCCATGCCTAGCGGGAAGCTTCTGCACAGTTCTCCTTTCTAATGCATCTCTGCCACCAGTTTCAGGGCCAGAACGAGCCGGGCCTGTTGTGTAAATTTTTCCTCCTAATAACGTTCCTGGTTTAAAGCCAAAAGTAGGCGCACCCGGGAACTGTAACTTTTCGCATTTCCCGTGCACATTTTCTCTCCATGCATTGCCACCTTGCAACCGCCGTGTAGTTTTAATTTATGTCCCTTTTTATAGCATCCCTCCGCCAGTTGCTAGATGTCTGGCGCAGATTTTTTTTCGCGTTTTATCCCTGCAGGTGAAAGGGTGCACGCGGTTCACGTACGCGTTGGTTGGTGGGTTGGTCGGTTTTGGTTTCCGAGAATTTTTTTCCCCCCATAGACGGGGTATTTTCTCTCGTTGATTATTATTACGCACGATCTCCTGTGGTTGGGGAGTTTTCCTACATCTACGTGACATTCTCGGTTTTTACTAGCAACATTGCAGTAACCAACCAGTTAGCAGTCAGTCGTAATTTTCCAATGCGGAAAATGGAGTATAGTGAGCATGTTTTTAAAGGTAAAAAGTACCTTATAGGATTTTTGCAACTATTCAGTGTTTGTAAAAACAACGATAACGTTGAAAAAAATCCAATAATAAATCATTTTCAACTTGGATTCAAATTTGGATGATAAACTTTACTAGTTCACTATATTCTAGCAACTGGCAAATATTTCCACAACTTGTGTCTTCAAGTAACAACTACCTATGTTTCAACCGTACCACCTTTCAATTCTTATTATTTAACGGCAGGTGTTTTAACAAGAAAAATTCTTCCATTTGTTGGACACATTCATACTTTTCAAAAAACCGTCATAGTAATGCAAGGAAGTGAACGTCAAAGCCAAACATTGGCCCCCAGAAAAAGTCGGACAAGTAACACTGAAATGCTTCTGTATCTGACCTAAACCAGACTCTCCGTTCTCTGCATTCCTTTTCTCCGTTCCCGCCCTTTCCAACTCGCCCTCGCCTTGGGTAAAAGGGCACCAAACTGACAAACGTTGCCAATCCCCAAAAACTATCCGCAACTTGCCACGCAATCTTACCACCCCCACCGCCTTGTTTCATCCTGCCGGCGTTCCAGCGCAGCATCTTGTGATTCGACCTTTGTAAAACCACATAACTCCCAGCCAACGGTGGCCAACTTTGTATCCCCTTCCCTTCACGCAGCTCGTGTACAAAAGAGCGATGAAGAAATGTAGCCAACGAGGGCGGGTGCGGGTCACCGAGCAACGTACAAATAAGTCCGCCTTCCGCTGGTGGAAGGTGGCCGAAGGTTCGCCGGTGGAAAACTCGTGCCAAAGTTTCTGCAACCGTTTCCACCCACCGAAAACTGGAAACGGGCAGTCGGCTTCCGAGAAGGCGCAGCGATTCCGGTTAATGGATGGCAAAGTTCAGCCGAGACGGTCCGGCCGAACAGCGAAGGGCGGAGGGCTGCTGCAAACGGCATCGAACGTCTGAGTTGGAACTTTTTTTTCCGGGCTCGTCCCCATGTACTGTAGCAACAGTCGACCAACAGTTTGTCGGACCGAGACCGGGCAGTGCCATTCGCAATAGGAAACGCAGACGAAGGACAACTTTGGTATCCGCTCCCCTCACCTTTTTCCTCGTTACGCCTTTTTCCCCTTTTTCCCGTAGAAATGTTCGCGGCTCGAATCGCGCCCTGCGGAGATCCCGAAGAAAAACCCGGTTATAAACTACGGACTTCCGACGGCCCTTTTTTGGCCTGCTGCGGAGAGTCTCGAGCCTGGCAAGAGGAAAAACTAACTTCACGGGACAGCCATCGCGGCACGACGGCCCACAAAAAGGTGTGGAAGGCTTTTGGCGAAATTAGACGACACGCTTTGCAGTTTTGCCTCGTGGTGTGTGTTTTTTACTGCGAGTTGTCATATCGCAATACATACTCACGACTAAAAGACACAAACATTTAATTGGAAAATGCTTTTACAAAACGAGATATTAAAATATTTAAAGTATAGATTTAATAATACTTAAGCTATCGTAGATTATGTTCAATGAGTAAATGGTGAAAGACTTTTCCTAGATTAAGCTTCAATAGTAATAGAGCGAACCCTTCAGTATTATTACGTATTCTGTTGATTTTGTCCATGCTAGGAATTTCCGATTTCATGATATGAATATGAGAAAAAAATCCAACGAATATACTGCTTATTTTAGTCTATCTACAATCATTTCCCGCTCAAGCGACAAAATTTTCCGGATGCCCATTCAAACCGAGGGCAGGATGAAAAGAACTAACCGAGTCCACGATACTAACAGTCGAAAGCCACTAAAGGTCCTGCGAACAGTACATCGTCCACAGTTAATCGTCTGGGAAAAATCGTGACACTTCTCCCCAAAAAGGGATACGCTCCGGAGGGTGAACACACAAAACCAACGTCAAATATGGCAACACACACGCCCCTATTAACACACCGACAGCCTACACTTTTCGGGAACAGCAAAGGTAGAAGAACCGACGGTACTACAGACTAGTAACACGTTCAGGGCGATGAGTAACTTTACTCGTCTACGTTGCGAAAAATCTCGGTACGTAAGCGGCGAAAGTCTAGCGACACTTTCATGCTTCGTTAACTTGAGAACCACCGGAACCGGAGGCGGACAGGAGAGGAGTTCCCGCAGAAGGCTTCCCTTCGAATGAGGAGGAACCGGCGTAGACATGTCAGAAGACTGGGGTGTGCTAGTAGTAACGACCAGTGACGACAAGCTACAACTTATTTTATGGAGTCAACCGTCTCACACTTCTGGTATCAAGCAGGCGGGATGCATGTTTAGTGCATACCTTCGGTTCTGACATAAGTTGCTAAAGAAAAACAATGGCTGCTTGTAAAACTTAGAGAAATTGTACAAGTTCGAGTTTGTAGGGAACGTTCGTTCACTTTTTCCAATCAGGAAAAGTTCCGCGCTGCCTACTAAAGATTTGAGTAACATTACGAGAATGAAGCATTTAATGGAAGCATTTGAATAGGAGGCTTTTCCTGCACATGTTGGTCAATACTGCTATGTTCATTAAGTTTGAAATGGATGAAAGTTTATAAGAATCCTTTACCAAAAAACGTGACTCACTTCAAACTGTTTCACTTCTTCATTTCTTTATTTCAATAGGATTTTCTTTGCCATGAATTTAAAACCAGTTCACGGCTAGGAGGAAGTTGATGAAACCTTCGCAACATCCGTAAAGCGTCTCACGTTGCTTTAATTTATGCATTAATTTTTCTGCCCTGATAAATAAACTAACTAATAAACAAAAAAACGTAAGCTTAAGTTTTTCTCATATCGATTTCGAACCCAGGCCGGGCCGGATCGGAAGCGCAGCGTAAAGTTTCCAAATCGAAAATACGCTATCGGAAATTTGCATTCCTCCTCTGAGCTCTCGAAAAACGCGCCGAGTTCGCTCCCGGCGCAGCGGCAACGCTCGAAGCGGCAGTAAAATGTGGTCCAATCTCCCACACCACCGCACCGATCCGAGCAAGGTGGGAGCAGGTCAGGGACGCGACGAATGGCGCAACGGGTATCACCTTCTTCGCCAACTCAAAATGAAGCCACTCCAACCGGCGAACGATGGACGCCGATCCGACGGTGACGGCTCGAGCAGAAACGTCCCGTAGTGATAAAAACTCCCCCGCAGCGTCACGTTCGTATCCCCAGGCCCGAAGAAGAGGTCCTGCCCGATGGCCACATATTGAACCGGCACCGAAACCGAAAGGATGGCCCGAGAGCAGCCTGCCAATAAAACTCGACCGGCGGAAGGAACCGTAAAGCGCACGAAATGTTTTGATGGATCCCACGGATCCCGCCCTTGTGGGAGGGGGAAGGCGTGCCGGGCGATGGGTGGTGAATGAGGTGACGAAGTGCGGAACCCGGCTGATGACCGGGCATCATTTCCTTCGGCCCGGCCACTTACGACGACCCCCCGTTGACGAACGTTGGCGTTGCGAGCGACGAGCGAGTGCAGGACGAATAAAAATAACTTCAGCTTGGCAGCCCGGCGAAGGCCTCCACGTTGGAGCGCTGTCCGGACGTCCTTGGTGCTAGGTGGGGGAGAAACGATCCCTGCTCTTCAGTCGACTGACCCGTTCCCCCGTTCATCCAAACTGTCTCCCACCGATCCGTCCATCCAGACATGCTCCTTCTCGACCCGGGCTTTTGACTCGATGCCGGTGGTCGAGTCGCCGGTGAGCCTGAACGTCCGTGCCTGAATGAAGAATGATATGTCCGGGCCGTCCCCAGGAGGCGGACAAATCCAACCGTGAGCGCCGTCAGAAGGTTGCCGAGGATTAAGGACGTGGCAGCAAATGGTACCGGGGGGGGGGGTGGGGGGGGGGGAGGCCGAGGCTGGAAAAGAGA
>JAOEFI010000004.1:15525551-15548228 GCA_034621735.1 Anopheles plumbeus | reverse complement strand
CCCCCCCCCCCCCCCCCCCCCCCCCCCCCCCCCCCCCCCCCCCCCCCCCCCCCCCCCCCCCCCCCCCCCCCCCCGAGGCTGGAAAAGAGACTCAACAACGACGACGACGGCGACGACGAGGACGACCAGCACTCCGGCTGCAAAGTTCTTCTCCCCTGTGTCGCGTCCGGGGGGAGTTTTTCGGGGAGTTTGAAATTTGCCCACAGCTGGCGTGTGTATGTGTTTTACCACGTCCCAGCAACGCTGTGTCAACCGACGGCGGGTCTAGAGCCGTAGAACCGGTCTCGCACGGCCGAACACCAAAAACGGATGCTTCTGGGAAGTCGCACCGGAGGGGGAAAAGTTCCGGGTCGGCGAGGATGTTGCTCGTTCCATTTCTCGCCTCATGGTGCAAGCTGTTTTGGGCCTCTGGGCTGCAGGCCAAAATTCGTGTGCTGACCTCCATTCGCCGACGTTCCACGTCCTTTCATTCGACTCCGTCCCACTCCGTCCGTACTTTACGTGCGTCCGTCCGAAAGCGAAGTGAAATTGGATGGGGAACACTGTAGGCTGCAATGATGGCTGTCCTCGATTTCTCGTCTGGGCATCTGCGTCCTCTGCACCACCATAGCACCAGCCAAGGGGTGGTCGATCAACGATTGATGGACGCCCGTCCAACCATGCGGGATGGACCCGACGCCGTTATGCCTTTTCGGGTTTCCACGTGGAGTCATTCTCGGAACTCGGAAGCCACCGTGTACTGCTCGAAGTTGCAAAACGGA
Source organism: Anopheles plumbeus (assembly GCA_034621735.1). NCBI lineage: Eukaryota > Metazoa > Arthropoda > Insecta > Diptera > Culicidae > Anopheles > Anopheles plumbeus. The sequence continues at coordinate 15,547,467 of JAOEFI010000004.1, read as the reverse complement.
ATTTGTGAACGAGGGCCTTCCTTTCTATTTCTGCGATTTTGATAACATGACTTTTCCATTTTTTTATATATGTTCTAGTAAAAAAACACTTACTTTAATAAGACTAAGGAAATAAACTTTGAGAAGTCCTTTGCCAACCGTTCCTCCGATCACAGCCGTGATCGTCTACTGAATTGCGAGTTCTTGCAAAAGACCACCGCTTTCGGTCGGTCATTTCGTAAGCGCCATCCACAAATTTATCAAGATAACGTTGAATAATCTTTGCTGAAAGTCGTAAGCCCTGTACAGACCAAAACGCACACCCACAGTAGTCCTGAATCATTTGTATCAATTATGACCGTGCCCGCCGTCCGCTACGGGGATGTTAAACGAGCGAAACTTAGCGAACTGCTGCGAAAAACTGTACTTTGTTGTGGTTATCCGGGGAGATGTGGAACGATGATAGTGTGAGGGACAGATGATAACAGATAGGCATTATATTACGAAATGATGAGTAAATATCGAAGAAATTTCCCGCTATACTTCCATAGCAGTCTGAATAGTAACAATAAAAATCATTCCGCCATCAGCGTCATTAATTGGGGATAATAAAATATATCTATATCGAATTGCATTAATGCGCAATGTAAAGAACAGCCTTTTAATATCGATAGCGATAAGAAGCACTACTGAACGAACGTTTAGAAGATGTGCAATGTTTTATCGGTTGGCAAGTTGACTGCTTTCAGTTTTAAAGTAATCAATGCAGACATTTTCCCTTAAAAGAAACATCCTTTGCATTATTACTTGAGCCAAGATATCTTCCTTCAATACCATCAGGCCTCCTGCTTGCTCGTAAAACTGAAATGGATTTTATATCCTACTCTGTGGATGAATGTCCAGCGTATAGGTCTACCCTCTACTCGGAAAGGTTTTGCCCTGGATTCTAAAAGACGTTGAGAAGAATCTGGTTTTCGTTGCAATGGATTTGCGCCTTCCCAAAAAAAAAAAACAAACTGTTGGCCAGTTGTCGGTTCGTCTAGGGGTGTTTTCTATCCAGGCTTGACTACTTGGAAGGTGGCGACCCTTCATTCATCGCGATGAAGCATAATTTATTTTATCCCATGCCGGTTGTGGAGCATAAAAAGTATATGTTCTCCCCCGGGGGAAAACAAAAGTTGAGACCCTCGATTTTCCGCATCTTATCACCCGCCCTGAAGGGATAAATATAACCATGATATCATCACAACGTCCTCAACTATCTTCAAAGGTTTTGAAATGATTGGAAAATTGATTACAAGTTGAGAAATGCTGAGAAAGGAAAAACGAACAGGTCAATAATGGTAGTAACAAGGCCAATAAGGTAGAATCAAAAACTGCCAGGAGTTGATGGTAACATTGAATCGAATTATTTTGGAAGCGTTCATCATAATCACAAGCATTCAAATTCAATATCGATAGGTAAATGTTACCTTAGCGAAGAGTCATTATTCGATCAATAAATGGTTTCGCAAACTGTTGGAATTTCGCTGTGCAAACTGATGGAAAACGGCTTCCATTAAGAATTTTAATGAAAAATTTCCAACACTAAAGCCCTATGCAGTTTTTTCCGTACCACATGTGGGCAACCATTCCGTGCAGTGGCAGTTCATTTCCAATCAATTAGGCAAAGTAATTAATCATGCCGACACTTAATACTCTGAACCGAAATCCCTCCATTTGCGCGTTTCAATCCATTCCCGGGAAAATAAAACCGTTCCTTTTACCATTTTTCAATTGTTTCACAAGTTTTACAATGAACCGAAACCAAAAAAAAATCGATCGATTTTTAATATCGTTCCAAAGCACATGCCGCGCGTCGGCAAAATGTAATACCGGCAAATCCCCGTCGATCGTGTGTCGCTCGCATCAGAGTTCAACCACCACCGCCATTGCACAGTCCGCCGCGTTCGAACAATCGCAACCATTCCCGCGGTAGCCCTGGCAACGGCACTGCCGTGGAAAACGTCCCACAACTGCAGCGCTGCAATGGATGTTGATGGTGATGTTATTGGTAAAGTTGTGCATATTTTTAACCTGCCCCGGCCGCACCGGGGTATGGCTTCGCTCGGGAAAGCGATCGCTCGCTACCCGGCGTACCGAGGCTGCCCACGTCAATGATGCACAATTGCAGTTGCACAATGGTGCGTGGTGCACTTTCCGCCCCATCGGTCGTAGCAGCGAGCGAAAAAAAAATCCCCCAGTTCGCCATCGCTCGAACGTAGGAAGACTTTCACCAGTTCGGAACACTCCGTCAACACTGGTAAGGATCCTCGCGCGGGAAGCACGCAAAAAGGATAGCACCGTAAAAAAGATGGTGAGAAAGAAACAAGGAAACGTCCTGCGGGGTAAAGGGTGTCCTGGAGCTGCACCGAGCATCGGAATAGTGCCCATTTCGACGTCGGCAGAAGACGACAAAGTTAAGTGCATAAATAAACCGACCAACAACGGGAGCCTGCCGGGAGCGAACGTGGCCATGGCGAGCACTTTGCCCTCGGCTCACAGCGAGTGCCGGGTGTTGAGTTCGGTAGCCGAGGCGAGCCCACTTCCCCACTCGGGATCACCCCCGGGGATGCAAACAATTTCGGACAAAAACTCGAGCTCCCGCAAATGGCTAACTTTTTTCTCTTTGCTCCTTCCACGCAGCCGGAGGTCTTCCCACGACTACTCCACATTGCACTGGTGAGGACCGGTGAGAACCATCCGCATCCGTCCATCCATCCATCCTGCGGCCAGCAATTGTCACTATCAGTGACCGAGCAGCTGCCACGCGTCCAGTGGCGGGTCCAGTTGCCTTCAGTGGAACCATTCGGAGCTTGATTTAAAGAGGATGCTCCGGCAGTCCAGGACTCACATTTCCACTAGACCACCCACCGCTTCAGTCCAGCCGGGAATAGAACGGACATCGAACACTCGTGCCACTGCCTAGCTGGTGGATGTTTCTCAATAGTATTTCACCGAAAGATAAACGAGATTGACTGAAACTTAATTGACCCGAACTGACTCGACAGAGTTCTACATTGGCGATCCGTGGGGATACTATTCTAAATTGAAAGCATAACATTCGTGTGGCTACACAATTTTTAGTGAAACAATAATCAATTTTGAAAGTTTTATTTCAGTTGGAGAAAGTGTTAATGATGTAACTTCACCAGTTCATTTTGATTAAGTTTATTTTTCATAACATAAAGTTACTTTTTTGTTATCATATTAAAAAATTATTATACCAAAACAGATTTGAAAAATTGAAATTATGTTTCAAAATTTTTGTATTATACTATCGTTGTTATGAATCGGTTTGTATCATTATTTGAAGTTTTACGATTCCTATGCAGGACGATAGTAAATGTATGTCCCAATACAATCAAAAAGCTCACATCTCGCGAATCATCTTACGAAATGGTAAAAAATTGACGTCCTACTACTATTCTTTGAAGAATTTAGTAGTTTTTTCATTTCGATGACCACCCCGTCGGCTCAACCCTTTCTGTCGTGCTGCCCGGACGAGTTCGCTTCCTTCGCTCGTCGCATTGCTCGTGAAGAAAATAGTAAGTAACAATCTTCGAACGAAGTACGCTGCGGCAGGAAGACCCCGACACTCCATCTTAGACAATGTTTCGACGTAATCACACGCGTTTTCTGACAAACGGTAGCGGCGAAGATGCGGAACACTTATGCACGGAAAAGTTTCCCCTCCCACCCGGAAACGGGCGTTTCGATCCAGCAATGGCGCACGCCTCACATTTATCCAAACCAGTCTACACACGCACACATACACACACACATAGGTTAGGTGGGTCCCGTTTCGCACGTAATGCCTTCATCCTTCGCGCAAATCCGGCTACGGGCGCACGCAAGCATACAGCGAGTTCCTGCGACCAGACTGCCGGCGTACCGCCACACCCACCCCCACACCCACCCCCTGGCCGGTTACGAAAGGGGATTGTTGTTGAGGTGTTAAGCGCAAAACCAACCGACCGACCAACTCGTGAGAAACTCGTCGGTGTGTTCCCCGGTGGAGTGGGCGATGGGAGGGCCTGTGAGTAGGTCCAAGTGGAACGAAAAGTTAGTAGCGTGTTCTTCCGCTTCTACTCCTTCGATGCCCCTTTTTCCGGATCGGCCGGCGCCTGCAGCACACTTCGGCACGACGAAAGTTCGCCAGATGGAGACGCTTGGTGGCAAAAAGTTTCCAGGGAAACGATGGCTCATGCGGTGTGCGCGTCGGACGCACCCCCCCCCCCCCGTCCCCCCTCGCCACGCTTCCTGCCGTCCTGGAGAGCTTCAGCGAAAGTTAACCTTGCTGCAGGTTAGAATCCCTCGCTGCGCATATGGTGGCGCAAGTTGGTGCGAAGAGGGCGCGGGACGGGGCACGGGTAGCGGCGGAAGTAAAACTTTACCCACCACCCAGTGTTGTTCCACCCGCGGCCATAATCATTGCCACCGAGCGGACGTCACCGTCGCCTTGCTGCTGCTCTGACGCTGCCTTCACTCGACGACTGCTGGAGTGGCTCGATAGATGACTCAGTTAGGGCTGTGGGACAGGTCTTGGCTAAGGAATCTCCCAACCACCCACCCAACAATGGTGGCGCCGGGGGTGGTGGATAATTTCAAACTTTCACTCCCGGCACACGCCATCCGTCGCCACCGCCCTGTGGGGGACGAGCAAACAACGGCGAACCTCAGCCTCGGCTCAGGGGGTCTCGTTTTTGGACTTCTGCTGCTGCTGCCGTTAGAACGTGTCCTGGTGGAACATGGCAACTTCCATTTTCTCGTTCACGTTTCACTCCTAGAATCGGTTCCAATGCGGCAGCTGTAGAGTTCACCCATTGCTTGTGTGTTTTTTTTTTTCATTATGGCTGATGCCCTCTGCAGGACTCGTTGCACACGCCGGCCGCCGGTGGAAAGTTTCGCAGGTGGTTGGATGCCCGGGAACGAGCGTCGTGACTAAATGGGAGGAATATGATTCCTCGCATCCGTATAGCGTGTGCCCTCTGGACCTAACGGGCGTAACCCGTGATGGGTGCCTTGTGCCCGCCCCCTGGGAAGGTATAAAACTATTACTTCGCCCGGGAGTCGTGTGCCTTCGCCTCGTTCTACTCTGAGTTGAACTAACGGTCGATCGAGAGACAGATAAGAGAATTCAGCAACTATCAGCAGCATCAGTATAAGTAATGCATCTCATATGCGATCAGATTGAAACTGATATTTTGCTCAATCTCTGCTTTTCTATGGTTGAAAATCAATGTTTCCAGATTTTGGAAATTGTTAAGTATTGGTTATAGAATCCATTTTAAATCATTCTTAAACAAATGTCGGTTGGATTGAACTTCATTCAATGAGAACTTAGCAAACATAACCTTTTTTAAATTTTCCAAACATCAATTCTTTCTATTCCAGTTACAATTCTCATCCACAACTTCACTAGAAGCACCTAACCTATTTTGAAAACGATGTATATACAATAGATTTGTTGCATTGTTGTTGAACACAGTTGAGCGCAGTCATAACATTTCAATAACTTCTTCTCACAGACAAGATATCTCTTTAACAATATTGTTGTATTCTTTCCACAGGCCAAAGTCTGCCCTGCCAGTAGGTGTGCGTGTCTCCTACACCTTTTGCTCGTAGGAGCTCTCACCGTATCTAGAACAAATGCCCTCCAGCCACTGGACGCTTCCCACGATGACGTTGATTAGCAGGAGCTGGCAGGAGCGCAGGAAAAACTTGACAGCCGGTCGCCAGAAGGGAAAAACGAACCGACGACCTTACACCGTCGTCACCCCAGTCGCCCTTTCCGGAGTTCCAGAGTGAGAAGGCCAGCCACACACACCCCCACCGAAACACACACGTCAGGGTGGGCGAACGTTCATTAGTTACTGTCCCATCAAATTCCACTTTCCACCGAACTCCCAACAGTCGTCGCGCAAGGACGAGAAGCAGTTGCAGAATGCAAAATGATCCCTGTCAATTGACTAGCTCGCAAAAGGCTGGCAGGGGGGAGTAAAATGTGGCCCCACACGACCGGTGTATTTCCTTTCTGGTACCGGCGGGAACGGACGGCCGTTGTGGACGAAACCCGTCAGCGTTCGCCCGAGTCTGTCACCCGCTCGTGGGGTGGGTGTCGTTCTGAAGCGCCCTCGCTAGTGTCCGGCTGTCACTCGCTTCAATCGACTGCAAACTTCCGATACTGGTGCTAAAACCGAAGGGTTCCCGGGCCAGTGGGCGGCGACAGTGGAAAACGTTGGCTCACCCAGAGAGCGCACTCTGAACTGGGGAAAACTTACGCTACGATCACGGCCATGCTTCCCGGTGGGCTTTCTGTGTGCCATTCGCTTTCGACACCCGACGGTGCCGGCTCCTTGAACAACAGCACATGTGAGCAGCTTCCGCGCTCCACAGGAAACCCGTCCTGACTGCTCTCCGTCCCCCATCCGGATCTGACCTCTTCGCCTGCCACGCCGGTGTCGACCTGCTGTCGAACGGAACGCAACCATTTCATGAAGAAGCGAAACGCACGACCGTCTAGTATCGAGTGCTGCCATGCTGTCTCCGTACTTCGTCCGTTCCCCTTCCTGTGTTGCACATTCCCTTTCCGTTGTGGCTACTTTGAAATAGCCGCCTTTGCTTCCCTAGGTCCTGCCGCACGGTGCAGTACGCCCGTGTCCGTGACTAGCAATAAGTCCTCGTCGTTTGCTGCCTCAGAAGGACCGTACGGCCGTTTTTGGAGCATAGCAAGCCTCGAGTTCCCCGAAGCTGCACAGTGTTCTATGTGGGGTCGAGAATAAGGTTCAAGTTTTTAGTTCACTCTTGTCAGGATATTTAAAATGTCTATGCTTTAGTTCTCCAGCATCATAACATGAAAGAAAGCCTCTGTTTCTTATTACGAATACCTTCACAAAGAAAATAAAGCTTGAAAGTTGGTATTTTAAAACAAAATTGATTTTATCAAAAAATCAACAAAGGGGTTCAGAATGTCCTTTTTCCTTCTAACCCGAGAAGAAAGTGTTCTGTTCTTTTTGTTTAAGAGTTTTATTTTGCATCTCAATACAATTTTCCTCATCTTCGTAGGCAAGCTGCATATCCTTTTTGTCCAATGAACCCTCCGACGAAACATCTGTTCCGCACCCGCAGTGCTCCAGTGGAACCGGCCGTCTACATGAGCCTGTTTCTGTTGCTGGTCGGCTATTCCTGGCCGATAGTTCGGTCGCTGGAAGCACCCGGTGTCTTCTAGTCCTGCCACCGGGTATCCTGCTGCTCCGGTTCACTGGGACGGTTCCTATTCCCAACGCACAGCCTGAAACCGGCCTGGGGCCTGACGCCACCGTCCACCACAAAAATTACCTCCACTCTGTAGTGTTGACCCAGGAACTTCGGGGACACAACAACCGGGGTCTGCGAAAACGGGGGGCAAACGAAAAAGAACGTTGCAAAAGGTCGTACGTCGGTGGTAGTGAAGCACTGGGATGCACTGCCCTCCCGGGGCGGGATACAGGAATATCCGGTGGGAGGTCACCGATGTGGGAGAGAGCAGTAGCTTTACGAAGGGACGAAACACATCCGATGGGGTTTTCGGAGCATGGCGAAGGGTTCAGAGGTTCTTCTGCTCATGGTTCTGGGCCATGCGTTTTTTGGGTGTGAAATTTTTTTTTATTTGTTGCTCTACCACTCGCATCCAACCGTTCCGGGGAAGGTCGTTTCATTTTCCTCCGGGCAGGTTTGGGAGTTTTATTTTCATACGTTCTCCGTGCCGTAGGTTATGCCTCCGTTCCATATGTTCTCTCCGCCCACCGTTCTGTCCTTTCGATCCGGTGCATTCGCTAGGATCGGTCCAAGGCACGCTCGCTGCTTGTGTCGCAGTTTTCCGCGTTTCTTTTTTCCGCATTTACTTTGTTTCCCAACCGGCGCACAGGCCCTGGGAAAGGGACTGGCTTGACTCACCCGAACTTCGCTACACGTGCACCGGTGGTTTTATAAGCTTTTTTTTCCTCTTCCTGCGCCTTTCCTACGCCGGGTTTCGCCATATCGCCTGGCACGGCTTTTCCACGAAGAAAGATCCTACGGTACGGTGAGTTTTGCGGACCCAGCAGATCTGTGGGTTGTTTGTGTGTGTGTGTGTGTGTGTGTGTGTGTGTGTGTGTGTGTTTTTTATATTTCTTTTCTTTCCTCTAGCCTCTGCAGACTGGTGGCGGGTTTAAAACCGACAACACCAGGTGGCCGCTGGGAAGAATCCGTCAGCTCATCCATCGGGTGGTTCTTTCTTTGTCTTCGCCCAGTACTGGGAACGGAATGTGAAGGGCGAGAGACTAGAACAGACGTAGTGCCACAACGGGGGATTGCATGTGGTTCTCTCTCTCCTTTGATGCTGTGTAATTGAATGAAATAATTCATAAATTAATACTATAGTTCAATTGCGTTTGGTTATATTTAATCAAAAATTATAAATGAAGCGTTTGAGTTACATTTGTTAAATTGATTTTCAATTATTGCAGATTTGATCAGTAATTTACCTTCAAGGGATTCTTCTAAGTTAGTTTAAATACTATACAAATTACAAGTATCATGATTTAATAGGCCGTTTATGTTATTTGTTTGTTTTATAAGGCTGACAAGCGAAGCTCAAAACGTTTTGACGGTATGATCTTTTGGTCAATTCTCAAAAACACCAAAAAAAAAACTAAATCAACAACAGTGTTCGATGGGGTTTCGTAAGACGGTCGATTAAAAGTACTGCCATAAATCCACAAGTTTCTTAATATGCAAAATGCTAACTTCGGTCCGTGTGTGATACAAAATGTTCTGCAAAACTTCCCATACGATCCACCCCCATCCAGTGCGCGCGAGAAAATTCTATTGGTTCGTTCACCGGAAAAAAAAGGAAATCTGTTTTTCCATTTCATTAATTGAGCCACAATCCCCTTTTTCGTCGAACGCCTCCGGGAAAACCGGTGGCCCCCAGACGGTCAACAACAAGAACGATCCCTTCGGAGCCCACATTCGGTAGGCCCACGTACAAACCCGCATCTTTGGAAGGAAACTCTCCCTTCCCTCTCCTACGGCCACCTTAGGGGGGGAGGCTAAGGGAAACGATTATGTATACATAAAGCAAAAGCAAAGGTTCGACGCCGCCGGTGTTCGCCGGGCCCGCCTCGCCAATGGTCACGTTCTAGTGCCACCTTCCAGCGTTGGCGAGTGGCCGCATCATGCAGCATCTTCGTGTGTCCACTCACACACATACACAGAAAAGCTTCGCAGCGTAGGAGACCACGGCGTCCTCCATCCGGTCCCGGCAACGGACCCTTTCACCGTTCGCTCGGTCCGTGAGGACGAAGAGTTGGCGGAAATCGAACCAACTCGTGCGAACACACCAAGGGTTTTTCCGGTCAACGTGGGTCTCTCATCCTCACTCGTTCCTCTATCTCCGTCATCCCCCCCAGCAGCTCCACACCGCTGTGTGTGTGTGTGTGTCTGCACACGTCCGAGATATTATCACCCCGGGACCCGGCGTCCATGGGACCGTCCGTCTAACGAACGACACGGTGTGCACTGGTACGACGCCAAGTGGTTGCCGCGTACCGAGTGCGAGAAGCCCCCGGTCGAACAGAGGCAGAATGGGCGCGCAACCAGCAGCCCTTAGCGAATGGTCGGGCTAGCAATCGAACCCGCCACTCCATACACTTCCAACTTCTCGTCCCCGACGATTGGGACACCACAGAAAACCGATGGCGTGGGTGCGAGGATGGTTTTCTATTTACGATCACCTTTTCACCTTCGCCAAACAGACCACGGACCCGCAGTCTCACCGTCCGTCTGCTATCTTCATCTTCACACCTCCCCCACCGCCTCCCTCACACCAGCCCACCAGCGAGAGAGCGGGTAAGAGAATGAGAGAAAACACCAGACGATGGGACAGGAAAAGGCACCTTTACAAGGTGCGTCCTTTTCCCGAGCGTAGGTCCTTCCTTGTGGAGCCGCTCGGTAGGGATGTGCGGGCGAAAAGCGCCGGCCTCGGGTTAGCAACGGTAGCAATGATCTTGGCGAACTTTATTCCTGCCAACGTACCAACGACGCACTCTTTTCAGTGCCCGCACCCAGGGCTGCCCTCTTGTTTGTAGTAGCGCACGGGTTGGCATCCCACGGTACGGCAGGTTGGTATACCTGTGGCCCGTAGCCGGCCGGCCGTAGGCGAACTTTGCGGGCGAACGATGGGTCTTCCACGAAAAGAGCTGCCGGTCGTCGGTCGTCCGTTACAGTGCGGGAGGATAGATTAAGAGCACACGGAATTTCCGATTGATTTCATGGCAACTTTGATTGAACCTTTTGTGTTCAGTTGGTATGTTGTTTTCTCAGGCTAGTATCAAGACGAAAGAATGATTTAGGGCGTAAGACAAAAGATACTAACCAGAAAGCCGTTTTATAAACATTGTATAAAGGATAAACTTAAAATCCACTAGTTGTAAACGTTTTTATACTCATTTCCCGATTATTACCTAACAAGTTTGGAATTTTAACTGCTATTTCTACAACACAGTTACCGTCGCATCTTTCCTAGTTTAACTATACCCAGCAGTGTCCAACTGGCGCCGGCAAACGAAGCGCCACTGGAAGGCTAGTCGCCGAAAAAGGCTGCAGAGTGTGAGATTCAACAATTTCCTATCTTTCCCACATAAACTTTTCCGTCCACCGTTCGCATCGCTGTCCGCCAACCCGCGCACGGGCCAGGGTTCTCGAAGGTCCTCCGGTTGGCCTCAGGTAGCGTTCCAACCGTACCGAGCCGGGACGGCCAGGGTTTCGCGTGCGCCAGTGCCCACCCTGCGGATACCGACGTAAAACCTGTTCAACTCCATCGCACGACAAAGGCCGTCCCGGAGAGGGAGGGAAAACTCGGAGGGAAAACTTTCGTCCTTTCGACGAGACCCGGCGCCCGGCGTCGGGCCGTATACCCCAAAGTCGTGCCGTGCTCAAACGAAACGGACCGTCTGATAACTCAAACTCCCGCCCAGGCCCCGGCAGGAAAAAAAGGGCGACCCTAAAATGCGATAGCCCCAAAGGAGGCGGTATGCCGGCTTTCCGGGGCAGTGGAGTGGGATTTTCGCGTTTCATTTCGGTCCTTCATATTTTTGGGTTTTCCGTTTTCCTTCCTGGCCTGCCTTACCCTTCGCACGCCAGCGGTCTGTTTGCTTCTGCCGCTTCTTCGGTAGCACTTTTGCGCTCTCGTGGAAACGGTTGCTTTGGAGAAAGAAAAATAAAAAAGGGGGTGAAAGAAGAAAAAAACAAGAACCGGGAAGGGCACTGTTGCAACGAGGGCCGGGAAAAATGGGGCGGACGACGATAATTCCACCACCCGGGGCATATCGTCGATATTCAGCGCGCCCTCCGCCGAACGTGCCGGGTTCGTGCGAAGGCGGGGGCCGGGCGAGAGAGAGAATGTGGAAAAAAAGGAAGCCCGAGGACAATAAAGTGAAGCCAGCCACGCCACGGTGGGCTGCTGGGAGGGGAAATTGATCCCTCCGCTTTTCTGTTTATGTTTTTTTTCTTATTTCGTTCCGCAGACTGGCGGGATGGGACAGGGCGGCTAGGCGGTATTGCGGTAGAATCGTTAATCGCGGAACCCATACCAATGCTTCATGGCCCATGGCCTTCTACAGTCCTACTCCATTCCAGGCCCACCACAGCCAGCGACACTCTCCCCCGGCGCGGCCACCCGTTGGTGCGGTGGAAATCATCGGCATTCTCCCAATTTACGACGGCGTGGCACGGCACGGACCACGACGGGCACGGCATCCTCCCCGACTGCGGCTCGATAACGGCACGAGTGCGGCACGGGATCAGCAACAGCAAGACCAACAATGGGAGCACTAACAGCAGCAGCACCAGAAGCAGAAGCAAAAACCGAAAAACCCTCGCGGCGCGAAACGTGTTTCGATATTTTATTATGGAATCATCATCATCAGAGCGCGCGAGCGAGCGATTGCCCCTTTTTCTGGGGACGGGGATCGACAGAGGTCAGGCGGGTCTCGGCAGGCCGGGTGGGAGGGGTGGAGTGTTTGCCTCCCACGCGCTTTCCATCCGCCAGGGATCGTCCTTTCCGATTCCGGAATGGCGAGCGTGGCGAGCACCTGTTTTGTTGGAAAAGTGAAAAAACCGAAATGATCGCTAGATAGAGGAAGAGCGATAGAGAGAGAGAAAGAGAGAAAGAGAGGGATTGAAGGGGAAGCAGTGGAAAAAAAACCCGACGGAAAAATATAACGCAAAAGGACCTCATCCCATATTCCATGGCGCACCACGGTCACACGGATTGCGAGTGCGATACTTTGCGGACTAAAACGGCACACGACGACGATGACGATGTCGATGACGACCAGGACCAGGACCAGAAGCAGGATTGGGTGGGGGAAGGGTGAGACTACCAGGGAGGAGTAGGGGGTAGCAAGCGAACAGCAGGATCATGGGGTGGGGACGCTGCCGTTCCGACTGGGACGAAGGTGTACGCACACAAACACACACACAGACACACACAAAACCACACGTGCACGGGCAGTTAGGGCGGGTGGTAAAAGGACTCCCGGGGCGCCGGGACCGGATGCTCACCGCATGAGCCGTCGGTTTCGAGCTGGTGTTGCTGGACCAACCGCTCGGAACGGTGGAGGTGTGGGTGGCTGAGTATGAGCGGACGGGTAGCGCGATGGTGGGTGGGGGATGTGACGGGAGTTATTGGAGCGAACCGGAAAACACGGATGGGGGGGGGGGGCGAAGAGAAGCTCCGGAAAAAACCGCTTCGCCCCGGGGGCACTTCTGTGCGGATCGGCAAACGGCACACTAGGAATGAGTCGAAATTGCATGGCGGTCAAAAGTTTCCTACGTTCTGGCCACATCCTTTCGGAGCAGTGGATATTGATTAAATCAGATGATTTTTTAAAGTGAATCTATGTAAAAAAGGTAAATTTAATTGGCCTTACAGTTCTATTATCAGCCACTGGCTTTTCAATCCGCATCTGCTACCGAGACCTAAAACTTTTCTCGTAGAAGAAGGGCTCAACCAAATATAACAAACTTTATCATGCTAATGTGTTACATCAATATGTCATAGTCTGTTCAAGTCAAGGTTCCTATAGCTTTCTTGTTTGAGTTTCAGTAGTGCCTTTACTAGCCTTGCCTAGTTATAGAAAATGAGGCGTGTTATGTAATAATTTCCTTATCTCAAAACCATATTTCTATTAGATGAAATCACCGTAGAAATAACTCCTAAGGGACAAGACAATCCTTTACTATACTTTCCAGACGATTATGAAAATTCGTTTCTAGTTATATTAAAGTGATTGCTGATAGTCAGAGAATAAATCAAAACCCTAGAATGAAATAAAATAAAGTTTTGAAGGAAAAAAGCTTGCCCCCAATTTTGGCCAACTAATTGCTGCCGGACGATACCACTGTGCCTGATAAAGCTGATGCCAACCGCCGGCACGCTCACGCTCGGTCGCCCGAAGGCTAGCTGGCTGGCTGGCTGGCTGGCTCGCTGGTGTGAGGATTTCATCGCTTGTTGGCTCCCTTTTTCGGACGAATGCATCGAACGTATCCGCTCCCGTGTGCCCTTCCGGCACGCGCGCTCCCTCGCCCTCACGATAAACCTCATTTGCCGCGGCTCCACACCCCTCCACCACGCGCCTCCAGTGGCACTCCCAGCCACGCCGTCTCGCCGGCCGTCGCCATCCAACGCGCAGCGTGCAATCAACCAAACGACGGTCCATCCGTCCGACCGAATCCGGCCGTGTGATGATTGCTCATTTGCTGTCCCGCTTTTGCGCATCCTTCGCCGTTTCCCTTTCGGCCGAGCAGCGCGGGCATGTGGGGCTCGCTATCTCCTTCTCTCGTCTCCCCGACCATATCGTGGGGCCGCGGGTTTCTCACTCAGGCGCCCGGAGCGCTGTGTTGCTTCTCACTGCTGCTCATCGCTGCTCGCCTTCGCATCATCATCACCTCCGGCTCCACCATCATCATCATCGTCGTCGTCGCCACCACCCTCCTGCCCCACCAACGCACAGCGAGGGCCGTCGTGCGGTGTTCAATCGGTCTCCCTACCTCCCCCCCACACCGACCTGGAACGAGCCCAAGCTCCGTTGGGTAGCAATTTTTCTCCCAGGCGCGTGTCAGTCGCAAGGATTTCCCACCGCAGCAGTATCAAATCCCACCCGGGGCCCAACCTGCCTTCCCTCGCTCCCACCCAGCACCCACCGAAACTTTTCCGCCTCACGGTGGTGGTCGGCAAACTTCTACCACACCCCTAACGCCAGCTGCGTCTCCCCACGAGCTCCTGTTTGCCCATTTCTCATGCACAGCCTACTACTGCGATTCGCACGATGACGCCGGCACGCCTCGCACCATACTGTCGCCTTCTCGCTCACTCTTCCTTCAGCCCTTTGACACGCTCTCTCTCTCTCCCTCTCTCTCCCCGGCACAGCATTTGGCTTCGTTCGATTCGATGAGCGCGCCTCGTTTACGTTCGTCGGTCGGGCGCTCGGGTGGCTCGGGACCGACGACGACGACGACGACGACAATTCTGCCGTGTTCGTGTCGTGCCGCTTCGTGTCGTCCTGTTTTGCGGGCGCTATTATATTTGTCGGCCTCACGAACTCACCGGGAGGACCTTCCGCGCGCGTTCCGTGCAGGACTCGCAGCCAGTCACTGGTACGGTTTGGTGGCGTTCGGTTGTACGCTTTGGCGCAGTGGTCGCCCGTCCCGTGTGAACACTTTTACGCCAGCCTTTATCGTCGTCGTCGTCATCGTCGTCCGCCGTGAAGGAGCGTGTTTTCTTTCCGACGGCGCGTGCAGCAGCAGAACGCGAGCGTGTACAGTCCGTGCAGGAGATTCCGATGCGGGACGTGTCCTGCCGGGCGATGCTTTTTGCTTCTGTTTCGGGAGTCGGTGAAACATGATCATTTTTTTTTTGTTGATCGGTGCAGTGAAGATCGAGTCGAAAGACGCATGAATTAAAAGCGATCGGTGAATTAATTTTAAGGATCTATCAACTGTGCTGTGTGGTTGAACTGGAACAGAGTAGATCTTGTCAAACTTATCACTCGTTTCGTAGTAACCTGGTAAATCAAGCAAACTGAAAGTTTATGAAATCGTGTATGAAACCTAAAAAAGTTGAAATTTTAATGGAAACTTGAACGTAACAGTTTGAAGAAAATAAAACATTGATATAAAGTGTGTGTGTGTGTGTGATTTTGTTTCGGAATAAGTGGAAATTTTTTGTTAAAAAAAAACATAAGTCATATTAAACGCATGCACTGCAAAGGATCAAGAATCGCAGGACCTTGATTGCCCGTGCCATAAAAGTGGTAAACTCTGAAAAACTGACAAGTATCCGTCTCCGCATCCAAACGCAAACCAATCATCGTTATCGCCATCGCTTCAGAGTGCGGACGAATCAGGATACCAGCAGTCTCGTCCTGAACCGAACGCGGATCGCGCTGTGACTCGCGAACACACGCACGCACACACATTACCCGTCTAACAGGTAGGTGAAGATTTCTTTTCTCCATCCCCTCCATTGGTTCCGGAATCCGTCCCCTAAGGGTTCGGGCGTCCTTCCACGATCGCGCCCCACACCGGGAGCCGTCGGAAGTCGTTGGGCGTGCGCCCAACCGTACCGGCGTCGAATCGTTCCGGGAGGGGGGGAAATCCCTCGAACGCGTCACGGACTTCGTTAATCCTTTGGCGTTTCGGGGGCAAGCCGGTGATTAGAGTAAGCCACCGGTTGTCTTTGGCAAGTCGCCGGCGGGAGAGTGCCCTCGGGGCGACGATGGTGCCGGGTGTCACCAAAGGGGGGGTGTTCGGGCGAAGCGCGCACGGTAGGGATGATAATTTCCCATAACTCTCACCCGCCCCCCTCCACCGCTCGGATGGCACGACATCGACGAGGGTGCGAGGGAAATTCGCCCCGACGACGGTTCCGGCGGTTATTCTGTTTGCTGACAACGATAACCACAGCTGCCAGTGGCGCGAGGGTGTGTTTAATGCTAGGGGTGGGTATGTGTGTGTGTGTGTGTTTCGCTACATCATCCTCCCCCTCCTCCCCTTGCTCCCTTGTTCTCTCTTTCTCGTTCCACCCATTATCGTCCTTTCCGCCGGAAAAGGCGCTGCTACTGTGGCTGCTTCTTGCCACCTAATCCCTTCGGACCATAAAAAGAAAATGAGCGTAAAATCATAACCTTGCCGCCCACCCTTTTACCCGCCCATCCCTGCCAGCAATCTTTCCCTTCGGTTCCGGGAGAATATTTTTTTCGTGCGGCTCTTTACCTGTAGCAAAATAAATCTCTATCGAGCGGAAGAGAGGAGGCAGGAAGAAACCCGTCCCGGTCCGAACAACTACGCCGTCTCCGACTGGCGGAAGGTGGGATTTCTGTTTTCATTTTTCTTCCTTATTAGGTTTCACCACCTCCCAAAGGAGTTGAAACGAAAAAAAAAACACTCTCCGGCGTCTCACATCGAAACGTGGGAGGGTTCAGAGCCATGGGAAAAGGTGGATTTTATTTTTCACCGGAAAAAAGGTTTAGCTCCTGTGGAGGAAAATCCGCACGAACGACTTCACACGTCTGCAGCCACCGGAAAAAAAGGGGGAAGGAATGCAAAACAACAAGAAAGAAAAAAAACGCAGCCTCTTCGTCTTCATCGGCCGAAAAAAAGGGGCCCGATGTGAATCGGGGCGCACACACAAACACCCACCAAAAAAAAAAAAAGAAAACGCCACACGGAGAATGGAAAACTGGAACGCCGATCCGTGCTGGCCGTGCTGCCTCTACACGCGCGCGTGCGGATCGCAAACCAAAGGACCGAAAGCCGGGGGATTTTTTTCTTCCTTTATCCCTTTCGGTACAATGTTAGCCGACCGGCAACCGAGAGGAAGTGGTGGAACGAATTGATGGGTGGGAACGGATGGGCGAAGCGAAGAGGTTGGAACTCCCTTGTGGACGACCATCGACCGTGTTGGGCTTTGTTGGGCGATGGTTGGGCAGGCAGACGATTCCATCGGTCTGCACCGGACATGTCACTCCACCCCCCGCCCCAAATCCACCCCCAATCCACCCCCAATCCGATCGCCGGCAGCCTCAACTCCACCGCTTTCGTCCTTTCTGAATCCGTAATTTTTTCCCTCCACCAAATCGCTTGCCGGTCGGTCGCGGGGGTGGAAAGTTTGGCGGGCGGCGAGTGCGGACGCCCAGGATGTCCGGTTTCAACTTGGTTTCCTTGTGGAAACCGCTCTTCCCTTGGCCCACCCCCACGCCATCCGTGGTCGAAGCGCGCACTTAAAGCAATCAGTCATCAGGCCGCAAACCAGCACCAACACCCTCCGTGTGGCCCACCCAGGGCTAGGGATGGCAGGCATGTCCTTGCGTAAATCCCTCAAATAATCACCATCCTCCCCACCAAACGGATCCCCCAGCCCTTCGCCCGAGTCGTTTCCGTTCCGTGTGCTTTGCCATCGTTCGCCTGCCAGTCGACGGCGTGCGCACGCTTCCATCAGATAAACGAGGGTGAACGGGAAGGCCGGCAGACGGTCGGTGTGTGTGTGTGTGTGTCTGAGCGGCGGTCAAAGGTTGCTGTCGACGTTGCCCTTTACTCCTACCAGGCCCCCTTACTCTCTTCGCCACACCTCCCACCGGTTGCCGTGGTGTGGTTCCAATCCAATTCGGAACGGAATAAAATTTACAAGTTCATGACTCGGTTATTTGTCATTCGATCGAACGGGGTGAACGCGTTCGAACGTGCGAGAAGGGAGAATCATCCCCTCCCCCGGAAGAGGGGGAGGTTAAAGGTTACCGGAGGGACGGTGTAACCCCCGGCGGGTGGCACGATACACCCGCCACCTTCCCGGAAGGGATGCACACTGATTGTGTACCTGTGTACCGAAACCCGGCCGAAGGGTGGATGAGTTTGGCGGACGTCCCTCCACCCATCCCAACCCTAGGTCGACCTCGTGCTCAAGTCTCGGGTGACGGAATTCTCGACCCCGGCCCCGGCGCAAACCCACCCACCCTCTGTCGGCCCGATTGCTTTTTATCGTCCGCTCGGTCATCAGCAACACCTACGCACGAAGCCGGGCCCGGCGCGAGTGTCCGATGTTATCGGCGTTAGCAGTTCGTTTCCGCTCTGTTTGCCATCTGTGCGTCTCCGGCCGGGCCTTGCCTTGGTGAGGCGTCGGGCGAAACGCGCCGCTAAATGCTGGCGACAGTGTTGGACAAGCTTAGGCACCCTCAGGGTGTCGTTGTTACTCTTTTACGAGTAAGTTGCTGAAAGTAGTTCACATTTTTCTTACCAGCTTTAGGATGCGATTGGGACACTTATTGGATTATTAAAACATAAAAAGAGCAAGTTTGTCACAACATCCGGCTTCTTAAGCTTTCAAAACTTCAACTCATCCAACTTCTTATAACAACTTTCAAAAAATTGGTGGAATCAATTATAATCAATCGCCCATTTCAATTTATACATCTCTTTCCTGCGAATATTCAAAATGGTTAATATATTTGATGGATGGCTGTATCACTTTAAATAGTACAATTTACATGTTTCTTCATACGTTTCCTTTATTTAAATCATTTTACCGATTCGCGCACAAGTTGCGTAACCATACTAGAAAAAGAAGGAAAAACCAAACGGCCGGCGACAAAAGTTTATCACTGACTGTTCGCCTCGGCGAATTATGGCCTAACGCGCCTCGGGAAACTAGGAACGGCACCGGCATCGCGTGAAAGCGTGTCTGCTTCTGGGTCGGTGAATTCATTTATCTTTCAACCCCTGCCCTGCAGAACGCCCAACCCTTAATCCAGCGGCCAACCCCCACCGACCGCATGCCAGGCTGATGATGTCGCACACTGATTGGGCTTATTTTCCGGTCAATGTAGGAGCGTTTCCCGACCGTCCCAGCTCACGCTCACGCGCCATTCTCTCTCTCTCTCTCTCTCTCTCTCTCTCTCTCTTTTTCTTTCCATCTGACTCTTTTTCTCTCTCTACATCTCTCTCGTTTTCTCTTTGTCGCTCTGTCCCCCACTCTGGTGGATCATTAAAGCGTTTGGCGTGTGCCAGCCGTGCCGCGCCAAAGGGTGGCATCATTTAGCTGGGTGTGTGTGTGTGTCTCCGTGTGTGTGGACCGTATTTTTTGCTGCTTCCTCCGGCGGCCAGTAGACCCTCAATTGGAGGCATTAGCTCCGGTGCCGTTTCCATTTCGACGTGCTGTCCTTCCCGTGTGCCAAATGTGCCACGATTTGGCATAGTTTTCCGACCCGCTGTAGGCCATTTCCACCAGCATGTCTGAAGCGACATGTGGCCCAATTGGGCCCCCGAGTGCGTACGTTTTGACGGTTCTTAAATTAAACAATCAATTCAACTCTCTGCCCGCTGCTTTTTCACTGAATTCAATCAACTATTGCTTTTATGACGCACAGCAGAGACCACCGAAATGATACCGGTTTTGTCAAGGATATTAATTCTAATACTAGTATTTTCCAGATCATTAAAGTTTGTGCTTTAATATAACCATTTATATTATAATTCTTCAACTGATCCAAAAGCATCTTTTTGCAGATGACAAATCTAGAAATGAGGAGCCATGAACTGATTAAGAATCCACCAATTTGAAGAAATTGATCAATGAAACTTCACTTGGATTAGATTACATTCAATTGTTTGTTAAAAACGTTCAAATATTGGCTGCTACTTTTCTACGACCTATCCACCTTACCTAACTAAGCTTAAATCGTCAACATCAATTTTTTTTAAATATAATAAAATATTTGGAACGATAAACTGATAAAATGTGAATCGCATTCAAAGAAATCAATCTTCTAAATATAGTTTTGGGATATTTTGTCAAGGATACGGAATCAGATTACATTCCAATTGTTTGAAGAAAAAAAAAACATCCTAATTCCTGCTGCTCGTTAACTTCGCCTCCTCCCGTTATCTTCAAACCACGGTTCCGCGTGGGATTGCGCACCTTCTACGGTTCCATATCATCGCATCGCCTCTGTGCCATCGCCAACAGTCAGTGGCCAGCCCTCCTCCGATGTGTGTTCGGTGCAAATCATCCATACCGAGAACTTCAAGGCGCTGTAAGTGGAATCGTTGCGCGGTGGTGGTGGAATGGAAACGCCGGCGCGTTGGCTGCTGACGCGTTTCGGTACCTCCCGAAAAACCCATAACCAAACTTTTCCGTCGCTTTCGAAAAAAAAAAAAATAAGGAGCATAAAAAAACCTCCAGCAGCGTGGGAAGCAGCAAAGACTGTCCCAGCGAAAATGCTGCAGCAAGGACCGTTCAATTTTTTTTCCGTCAAATAAAGGAAAATATAAAATACGGATAGTGGAAAGAAGAGAGAGAAAAAAACACACGAAGCAGCGAAGAAACGAGCCGAAGAAAAAACAACACTCCAGTCGTTTTCTCTCTTTCTTTGCCGCCGCCCATCCCTTCCGGGGCAGGGCGACGACGCAGGGATCCCATTCGGCGCCGGCAATAACTTAGCGCTCCTTGCTGGCGTTTCCGTTTCGTTCTAATTTAATTAGAACCACCACCCCACCCCCACCCGGCAACAGCGGTCACCTTTTCGCCTTTCCTCGCCCACCGGTCGGTGGGGAGGATGGGGAGGGTGGGCGGTGGAAAATGTTCGGAATTTGATTCCGGACCGGGCACAGACACACACACACACACACACACACAAACATACCTTCCCAGAAGGGGAGAGAGAGAGGGAGAGACGGCGTCTCACCGTCATGCTTCCGTTTCCACCCCGAACCGTGGACCCATCGCCGCCCGGAAGCGTATACACCTGGCGAGCCCGCCGGGGGCAGGGTTTTGTTTTCAGTTTTTACTTCCGACTTTCCGCTGAGTTTCCACATCGATAGCGTCCGCTTGCTTTTTTTCGCCCCGCTCCCTTCCCCACCCGTTAGGGTAGAAACGTTGTCTCGTTAGCTTTTTCCCTATATTTCTTTGCCTTTGTCCGTTTCGTTTGCTTCTCTCTCGCCCTCTCTCTCTCTCTCTCTCCCTCTCTCTCTCTCTCTCTCTCTCTTACTCTCTGGTGATTTTGCGACGCCTTCGTTTCGCGTGGAGCAAAGTTTTACCACGAAACCCGAGCGAGCCGAAGGGAGGAGACGGCTACGCGTCGTCGCCTGGTCGTCGGCTCACGGAAAATATCCTGCCGATGGTGGTGGTGATTGTGGTGGTGATGGTGGGTCGAAAACCAACGCCCGCGTTCGCCGGATTGGCCTCCGGTGTCGACCGGTTCGTGCTTGTCGCCTGTCAACTGTCACGGCACACGCCGGGCTCGTAATTCATTCTCCGGGCCGGAAAAAGCCCCAACCCAAGGTGTGTGGGTGGTGGGTGGTGAGAGGAGAAGTTGCCGGTGTGGGGATGGCATTAAGTGTCGAAACTCCTCCTTCCATCTGCCACGGTCTGTGCCCCCGCGGTGCAAAAGTTTCGATTCCCTTCGATCGGAGCGAACAACCCGCGCACCACCGAGTCGTCCTTCGGTCCGTTGTGTGAGCGTGATCCTTTCTCGTGGCTGCGCGCTCGTATGTCTGTGTGTGGGAGTGTGTGAATGCACCGTATCCGTTTGCTTCCCCGGTTTCCGTCCAAGCACGACTTCGGAACAAACAAGCGGACGGTTCCCCATCCCACAGCGCTTCCATGTGGCTTTGTGTGTGGTCTTGCTGGGGTTGGGTGGAATTTTCCACCCATCCTTCCATCAAACTTCCGTCCGACCTTTTTGGCGAAAGACTCCACCGATGGAAAGGCGCTCGGAATTCACCAAGCCTTCCACCACTTTCCGATTCCCCCCCTGTGGCGGGTTTCGTCACCTTCTGCCGTCGGCTACCGATTGTCCTCGCTGACACAACCCCAGATCGG